>JAUMJK010000038.1:1792500-2392500 GCA_033558105.1 Coccyzus lansbergi
CCAGTCCTTTCTCATTATAAATAACAAAGCAATAGAATTTGGATATACAGAAAAGTTAGTCATAATGACAAAATATTTCAAGAATAACTCTTTTTAGCTTGTCTTGATAATTACTTGGATTTTTTACTTCGGTCTGTAAAAGAAATCTATGTAGATATCCAAGTTGAAATATTATTAAAATGATAAACTAAAATCTAGGAATTACAGGATATGCATTATAGAGGCACACAGAAATAGTTCAGGAATACGGCAAGATTCCATGGTTAGAGGCACTCCAGAGATGGATATGTGCACACACCTACCTGTTCATCAGAAATACTACATTTGAATTTCATGTGATTTTTATATTTGAAATTTTTATATTTCTGCTAGAAAAATGAGAACAGAATGGCATACTGCCCTTGTTAAAAATAATATTTAAATATACCAACAGATCTTTCCTGGGTCTTTACTTTGCAGCTTCTCTAACTGCTAAACTAACAGGGAATTTTTCAGGGTGCACTTATAGGATTTTAACAGTTTTCTCCACTGGAAAAGGTAATTCATGGAAATAAAATCTGAAGATAGCTGCACCTTTTTATCTGGTGCTGTGTTTTAAAGAACTTAATAGCCTCTCAGTGTTTTTAATGCTTGTGATATTACAGAGCTAACAAACAATTTCAGAATTCAGTTACCACAATTAGGAATTTGAAGCAGGTGGCACAATAATGGGGCTTTTTCATTTCATTTATTAGAAGGGGGAGGAAAAAGCCCAGCAACGCAGAGCTTCATTTATTTTCATCAGCTCCACAGTAAGAGCATGGCAATTTGCAACACCAGAATCATTTCAAGTACAGCTTTGCATACATCATTCATTTCTTTAGTTTTAAAAGCTTCTTATCGCTCAACCAAAATTTGAAAAGATAATTTCCTGTCTAAAGTCCAATTTGGTCTGAACATCCTGCGTGCTTTTTAACACTATGTTGGCTTTCTTGGTAAGCAGATGGAGTGTCAATGTTACAGCAGCGTGACCCCCAGGTGAGTGTGACTTTGCCTGCGTGTGCCTGCGCGTGAAACATCCAGAAGCATTTGCCGGATAGCCAATTTCCAGTTTAAAGTTTACCTTGCCTTCCCGTTTGCTAGGAAGAGAGTTTAATTTAATTTTCTTCAGACCAGAAGCGGCAGGCTGCCGGCAGGAGGATGAAGTGTTTGCAGTAACGCAGCCATGAATTTCAGCCCGCCTGGCTCCCGCAGGCTGGACAGGCATCGTGCCAGCTCGATGCCGTGCTCCGGCTGCCCTGCTACCCCGCAGCACGGTGGCCAATGGCTTGGCAAGGCTACCGGCAGAGCCGTGTCTTGCACCGCTCCTCTTCACACTGCTTTTTAAGTGCATTTTCTGTTGAGCGTGTGGATGTGAGTGCTTTGCACCTTGCACTGAGCCATGCTGCTTTCTCTGGGACTGAGGTTCCTGCTGCCAGTGCCTGCAGCTCCGGATGCACTGTCAGCCCAGGAGTCACTTGGCAGGCATCTCTGTTAACATGATGCTTTTATGCTGCTTTGAGACCAACAAAGCTTTGTTGGTCTTGTGCCAAAATAAAGGTGTTTTGCACTTTGTGAACTTGCCTTGACTTCTGCTTATATAGTGAGGGGTCTGGGCAACGATCAAGGAAAACAACCAGGAAATGTAGTAACAGTCTGGGGCCAGGAGACATGTTTTACTGTACATTAGCAGGTTGTGCTTATGTAAGTAAAGTAGAGCCTTTCAACAGGGCCTTGGTGCTGTTAGCGGTAAACTTTGCATCCATGGGGTGCCTCATGATTCAGAAATCAATTCAATGAGCTGTCTTTGCCCACTGTCCATTTAGAAATGTGCAGCTCTTTCTATCCATGGGAAACTCTTGTTAGTATCTTTCCTCTGGTTCACAATACCAGCAGATTAATTCAGAAATAACCTCACTCGAGGCTTTGAAGCCCCTGTGAACAGTACAGTGCATACGGCAAAGCTGAACCAGCTTGTATTTGAAACTGGGCTAACTGCTTAAGCACAGATAGCTTCTTGTCATTGCAAAGATAATGTCAAACATGATACCATATTAAGTAATTAGCTGGGTTGTGGGTCTGAAGCTATTGCCTGTTCTCTGCCGTTATAATTTTATCTCTGTTTGCAAGGTTTCTAGCAAATAAGATGGCTACGTTTTTTGCTTTAACAAGTTTACAGTGTCTGTGAGAAAGACAGACACAACAAGCAGTGTTGATCTAGTTAGGAAGAGGATCATATTGGGCATTACTAATTGGAGGAGATGGAGCTTTCCTGTTGACTGCTACTGTTCTGATTGCACAGGCAGCTGCCTGCAGACAGAATGCCTTCCCAGTAAGTTTTTGTCCAAACATGCAGAGATCCACATACAAATTTTGCAACTCTTTGTATGCATGTGTATTTGCCATTGAACATTACTGAGAAGACTCTCCTTTTGCCCAGACTTTGCTGCTTTTGAAGCAGTTAGGGAATACCGCTGATAATTAAAAAAAAGTGCACTTAGAAGCCCTCTCCTGCACAGGTGCAGATGGGTAGCCTCTTGGCTCAGTTGTAGCCTTCAGGGTTGTTTGTACCATCAACCCCAACACAACACAAGTCCACCAGCCCCTGCAACAGCAGGCTGTCCTGATCTGAGATTCTGCAGCCCCAGGGAACACTTGCTCACCCTTGAATTTCCACTGTGCACCCACTCCTCCCACTGCTGACAATAGAATATGTTCTTTTACATTAGCAAATACTCACTAGCCTTTTGCAAGACTGTCCTATCCTGTGCTGGAGGGAACATGAAACCATTGATGTTTCACTTTAGATTGACATAGCCCACAGTTAACATGACACCAGTACGATGCATGCTATTTCAGTGTAGTTCACTGCAATACCACGGTAATAGTTCAATAAGCCTAAAATGTGAAGTGCTGCCATGAAACTTGGTGACTGCATCTATCCATTCATATTAAGGTATTTTCTGAATACCACATATACTGAATAGCATGAATAAACTGAATTAGCATGAACAGAACAAGCCAAGTCGCTGTCTTTGTAAATCATCACTCTCTGTGTATACCTCATGCAAAGCGGGAGGTTGGGAACCTTAGGTAGAGAAAGATATTGTAGAGCATGAAGGAATATTGTCCAGTGAGTGGGGCACTATCACAAAAGGAATGGATGCTACAGACTTCAGTGCCAATCTGATGGACAAGTCCACACCTTGTTTAACTTCCCATCTATAAAATGAAGGTGATTTTATCCATTGTTTAATGATATAATTTCTGAGTATTATTGAAATACAGGGGTATGTCTAAGGTAGATGGATGGACAGATGGTTTAGCTTCATGCTGCCCACCTGCTGCAGAACACAGTGAGGCATACTACAACTGTGTTGAATTATTTGTTAACTACAGAAGCTGTCAGTCCAACAAACCCCCAGTGAAAAATACACTGATATGAGTGGCAAAGCTAGCTCACAAACTTGGACGACAGTTTATATATTCAAGTAGGTAACAATTGCTTCAAAAAGCTGTAGTTATGTTTTTAGCCTTTATATTGTAGTTATCTTTTTTGGCAGTTAAAAATTGAGCTGTAACAGCTCTTGAAACCTTCATATGCTCTATGCCACTAATCTCCTCCAAACCGTGGTTGCCTTGATAAGAAAAAACAGACATTAGGAGAGTACATTGTGACATGGTGTACACCTTCTCCATCATCTGGACATCGCATTGACTTGCTGCAATTACATTAGAAAGGGAAACGCTGATTAGAGCTTAGCTGGTCCCAAGAACAGAACTATGGGCTTTCCTTTTGCACTTTTCATTCTTTATGACACCCTAAATTAGTTACCTATAAATAGTTTCTACAATGATGCCTCTGACAACTCTGCATTAGTAAGTCCCATGAAGTCTATAATGGTTCTTACTGACTTACATGTGTGCAGTTTATAGTGTGGCATATTGTGCCACACTATATATGTCTCCTAAAAAAACCTACAAATTTTGTTCAGACAATGAAGGCCTTAATGTTACTCAAAATTAGCTTTTGAAAGTAAAAGTTTTCCGTAAAATTATTTATCACTTTGTTTTACCAGAGAATGGCTCCTTCTCATTATTCCAAAATCAAATTTACCTTTCATTTTTGGAAAAAATAATCAAGTTTTGGGAAGACTTGAAAAATGTCTCCTCAGAACAAATAAGCCTACACATCTTGTAGGTTAAGCCAGTTGTGCTTTCATACTGCTGTTTATGACCATTCAGACAAAAGATATGTTGTTCAGGGCAGACAAGCTTTTCTTTGAGCACAGTTTAATCTTCCTTGTAGAAAAATTTTACCAGAGTGATAGAAGACTTTCATTGCTTTCGAATCAATGAAACATTTCCTTACTAATCAGTTACCAGAGACTTTTAGCCCTGTCCTTTACTAGGTTAATGCAGAATATATTGCTTCATACGTACATTTATAAAGCCTTACTAGTCCTTCCAGAGGATCATCAATGAGTTAAATGCTGATATTAACCTGTTTACTTCTGTTAGATGGTTTGTCGGGCTGTTGGAATCAGGGGTGTAATTCCTGACTATTCTGCTGTTATACTTTCCCCTCAAAATTTAGGAAGAGGAATGTTGTTACAGCCTCAAATTTAACAGTGAAAGCTGATGCATATTGATGCTATTCACAGGGGCTAATTTTGTTTAGGCATTCAGAAACTGATATTTAATTAAATTTTGAAATGAAATGTTAAAACCAGGGAGTGACAGACTGTCTGTAGGCGTGTCCCCTGAGGTGCTCTCTATTTTATTTATGATCTTTCCTCTTGGCCCAAGCTAAACCAAACTCTTCCCACTACTACTGCTGGACAATTATTCAGCATTTAATTTGTTCACAATCTTTTAAAACAAAAAGGACCCACTCACACTGAACATGAGCCAGCAGTGTGCCCAGCCGACTGAACATGAGCCAGCAGTGTGCCCAGGTGGCCAAGAAGGCCAATGGCATCCTGGCTTGTATCAGAAATGGTGTGACTAGCAGGTCCAGGGAGGTGATTCTCCCTCTGTACTCAGCACTGATGAGGCCGCTCCTTGAATACCGTGTGCAGTTCTGGGCCCCTCACCACAAGAAGGATGTTGAGGCTCTGGAGTGAGTCCAGAGAAGAGCGACGAAGCTTGTGAAGGGGCTGGAGAACAGACCCTATGAGGAGCGGCTGAGAGAGCTGGGGTTGTTTAGCCTGGAGAAGAGGAGGCTGAGAGGAGACCTCATTACTCTGTACAGCTACCTGAAAGGAGGTTGTACAGAGGAGGGAACTGGCCTCTTCTGCCAACTGTCAAGGGACAGGACAAGAGGGAATGGCCTCAAGTTCTGCCAGGGGAGATTTAGGCTGGACATAAGGAGGAGGTTTTTCACACAGAGGGTCCTTGGGCATTGGAATAGGCTGCCCAGGGAGGTGGTTGATTCACCTTCCCTGGAGGTGTTTAAGGCACGGGTAGATGAGATCCTGAGGGACATGGTTTAATGTTTGATAGGAATGGTTGGACTCAATGACCCGATGGGTCCCTTCCAACCTGGTTGTTCCATGATTCTATGATTCATTCCTCTATTAAATCAATGTCAAGAAACCAATTCTGTGTAATGTTACCTAATTAGAAATGTTTGCAATAATCACTAAACACTTATTTTTTGCTGTTTTTTAAATTTACCAATATGTCTCATATATGGAAAGAGGCTGGAGAAATATATTAATACATATATGTAGTAGGTTTTCTTCAGCCTGTGCCACTGGATGGCTCAATGTGTCACAAAAGACATTTCTGTTAGTAGTAAAAGGTAAATTCAGTTTGTGAGGAAACTTCTTCAAGGATCTCAACATATTCTGCTATAGATATGAAGATCATAGCGGCTGTTCTTGAGAACTGTGATATCTTCTCTGACTCTAACACTGTAACACCACTTTCAGAGCCTCCTGTGGAAAATGGAAATAAATTCTTTTCTGTGGACAGCAAAAATAGCTCTAGGCAGCCAAGTTTGCTTCTTGATAATGAGGAATCAAGAACAGTAGAGAAACACTAACTTGGTCATTGCCAACTTAAAATTTGCCTACTCATGGACTTCTAAAGAAACAGTTACATGTTGCTGTGTCCAGTCATTCATTGGTTTAAAGAGACTAGGACAAAGGTAGGTGTATGTTGGAGCATGTCTCTGTGTCAAATTAATCCAGGAAGTAGGCAGATGCTTCACAATAGTTCCTTGCATAGATAAGCTCTAACCCTTTGCTGCTATTCAATCTGAAATGACGATGCCAAACCTGACAGGGCTATTATCTGTACCCTGTTTTTCTGTAGGAATTGTATTGGGACAACCAAACTATTTGCAGTGGTTTGCACTAGTTGGCAACCGTCCATTTCTTACTAGTGTTGATGTAGATTAACAGTTCAAATACTTCTTATGATTAGAAAGGTCCCTCCATACTCCGGGTCTCTGACCTGTCAATTTTTGTGTGTTTTGGAGAGTAATAATGACAGTAAACAGTAACTAAGTTTTACCCTCTTGTCCTTGCCCACAATGACCTTGAAACATGGTGCAGCTTGCTAATAACGTAGCCCTTTATTTAAGGTGTGGTTATATGTACCAGCCTGAAATGCCTACCTGCTCATTGGATGGTGATATATCAAATCATCTACATTATAAATACACTTTTGAAGTTGCTCTCTTTTGTGTTGATTACTGTGTTGGATTCTGAGTCATAAAGGTCATAAAACAGATAGAGTAGACTGTATTCTGCTGTAGAGGTGGCATACTTCAGCATGACTGAATCACTGCTCTGAGAAGGGGTGTCACTGAGTTTTCTACAGGGTATTGCAAGTCAAGCCTCAAGTGGCAGAGCTGCATGGTAGCAGACAAAAAGCTGCTCTCCAAAACGTACCCGATTTTACTTGTACACTTTTTTGCAGATATGCCACTTCATCATATAACCTTCCAAACTACATATTGGACACAAGTGTCCCCAAATCATTTCATGCAGTGAAAAAGAAAGAAGTAAAATTCTAAACCATTGCAAATGGTCAACTTGGCAGGTGTCACATATAGCATGTGCGGCCATGCTAAATAAACTTGGCTGGGAACTTGAAGATGGCAAATATCTTCTGCATGCTGCCATGTCTGCTTCAGTTTCTCTCCTCCCTCTGCTGTAAAATGCTTATTAGATTAGTGGAAGACCTTTAGGAAAGATATGTCTTCTATTTCCTCCTCCTCCTGCTTGTCCTTTTCTATTCCAACTGTGCTGATTTGAAAAGGCTTTCCAGTTGGCCGGGCCTTCTCTCTGGTAACTCCAGTTCTGCTCTCTTTGCCCTGTTCTGTCTGGATTCTCTGCCCTTTTTCTGCTTTAACTGCTTCCCAACAACTTTTGTGCCCAGAAATGCCAGGTGCAATTCTTTTCTCCCTGCCACTAGACCAAACCCCTCAGCTGCCCACTCCTACCTGCTGTCATCTCTGTCACTCATCTGTTAAATCCCCAGGCTTCCATTATTCCTAGACAAATGTCCCTTCTGGATCTTCCTTGGAACATATTCTATGAGTTTTGTGAATGCTTTTGTCTGTACATTATCCGTGATGGTTTTGATATTTTTATTGTATTTCCTCTGTTGGTATACAGTAGGATGCAAGGCTATATTAATGTTCTGACTACTGTGTTTATTAGTATCCTGAAAGTTTTTGCAGCTTATTATCAATGTAAGACAGAAATTCACAATGAATCAAAGATGAATAAAACACTATTTGATCACACCTTTAATGATTCATATTCACTCCAGGCTCACATTGCATTGGTAAAAATGAGCACAGAAGTGTAGTCAGGTTGATTTTTATTACACTACGTTATTAATTTGAAAAAAAACTTCCTCTAAAAATGGTGTTCTGTAAAGAAGCATTTTCAGAAGCTTTATATTACGCTTGGCTTTCCACAGGGGGAAAAATAAACCAAGGCTGTGAGTTAAATAATTTTATTAAGAAAATTCTCCCTAAGTCCTTGCTGTCTCTTATGCTTTCCATATTCTGAGGTTTTGGTAACTAAAGATTATTATACCTAATACATTAGGTTATTGATAACTAATGAAGCCTCAAATATTTCTACTCAAGTATAACCTACTTGTTAGCTGAATTATTTGTTCACAACTTCTGTCTTATTTGAAAGACCAGGTACAAATGTTGTGCAGCATATCCATATGTCAGCATATACTTCTTCCTTCCATGCACTTTTTTTATTGTAGGATGATATAATTGATTCAACATTTTCAACAGAAGCTCTGGCAATCTAGAGATATGACAAAAAACATTTGCAGGAAAATGTTGTGTATCTTACCTGACCAACTGCATACAGAAATTACTAACATCCATACATCTGAATTCCTCTTTTGATTATTCTTAAAAGAGAAAATTTTCTTGCACCTTGCTCTGAGCATTCTCAAATATGGTCTTTCTCTCTTCCATATGACACTTAAAGTGGTCACTAAATATTGCATTTTAAGCTTAATCCGTGCTACAACACAAAGACCTTAGTACAGAAGTGGAGGAAATGTATCTTTAGCTGGTTATATGGGCTATATTTCCATATTTATTTATTTATTTGCTTTCTGGAAGAGGTGTGTGTGGGTTTGGGGGCTTGGGGTATGTGCGCTAGTCCTCTGTACTTATGAACATGCCATGGCATTTTGATTAAGAACTAGAGGCAAGGTAGCATCTATACAGGATGCGCAGTGATTGCTGACTATAGGGAAGGAGCTTTTCATCCCAGAACAAATGTTTGTATAACAGTCTGTATGAGCAAGAACGAGAGAGCTGGCACATGCACTTTGGGCTAGTTCAGCTCTCTCTTCATGCAGGACTGAGCAAACCAGTCCAATGGTTTCACACCTGAGTCAGGCAGAACTGCCCCTGTGCTCAGAAGGTTGTCTCAAGCTCTAACAATATAAAACCAAGTAAACAATTTTCTACTTTAAAGAAATAACTTCATAAAGAGTGCAAAACACCTATAAGACAGTATAATCTTTATAAAAGTAGTTGACCCCTCTTGATTTTTCTGAACTAGGAACATAGGCAAAGCAGGCTTTATTTTGGGGCTCTGCAGATAAATTATGTATTAAAATATGCTATTACTTTAATGATCAATCTCAAAAGACTCTCTGAAAGCAAGTTTACACTGGTCAAGGAGACATGACACAATTCTAAGAAATATTCAAGAATAAGCTATACAAAATTCATGCAACTGGAAGATATACTTTTTCACCCATCAATTTTGGCCTAGCTCAGTTATTTTAATCAGGAGAGACGAATGCTTTATACTTACAGCCTTTCTAGAAGTCAATATAGTATTGACTGTATTGCAGCCAATGCAGCCAGTATGGTGATGAGACACTGTAGTTTTCACAAGCTTTCATTGGGTTTGCTGTGAAATGCCATATTCTTATATTAGTCATTCTCCCTGCTTTATATCTTAGAAGATGCATTTCAAACTGTTTTAAAGTATGTTATTATTCAGCTGTTCACCAGAATAGACCAATATACATTATAATATGTTTACGAGGTGGCAGTCTTACAATTCAACAATTTAAAACTTACATTTCATCTGAGATAGATAGCTACAAAAATTTTTCAAATAGCTGTGCTTACTTTTTGGAGTAAGTAGTTCTAAATGAAAAGGTTGATGGCTGCAATTTGATTATTAACAAGTAAAAGGACACATGGAAATACTGCAGGTGGTATGTTGATATTCCATGGAGAATGAAAAATGTTTAGTGGACAGTTTAGAATATTGTCGGTATAAGGTGTCATAAAAATTGCTGAACTTGCTTCTTTATTTATATCATGGAGATGGATTTAATACTATTTAGCTATCTTCAAAGCCATGTCTCTACTGAAAAAATTAGCTGTTTCAACTATAGATGGGAAACACTTTCCTCCTAGCATGTTTCAATTGAACATGCCCTATAGGTAACTGGGGAGGGACAAAGCTTGACATCTGTCAAAAATCAGCTAGTCTGTAGGGAATGCAGAACTTATTGCCTCCATCGTGAGATATGCAAGGCTGTCTTCTATATGTGTGAATGAAGCCGAGTTCAAGATTGTGAAGGGCATGAAAGGAAAAGGAGGAAATTTAACCCATTCCCCCCAAACAATCATAACAGAGAGCCCATCAGATTCCTCCTCTCAGTGCCCTTTTAAGTTCACCGTGGCAGAGGACAAACCTGATTAATCATGTTTTCTTAGTTCCTACTAGTGAATTAATTAATTCAATGATTTCAACAGATGTCTACATGAAAATACGTCAACTCAACTAGAAAACAGAGTTCTTCGAAACAGAGGTCTTAGTAGCTGAGATAATATGCAAGTAAAACAGTAGTTCTCTGAATAACAGGGCCAGTACCAGCGATATGGAAAATAAGCAAATGAGACCCTGAGGACAGAAAGAAGATGGAGAGAAGGAGCACAGTTACAGTGTCTCCTCCAGTCAAGGGTGGAAAAGTGCTGGAATTGTGTGTGAAGCTGCATGTGTGTTTCTATAAAAGCCTTGCCTATCTCTCCAGTGAAAGATGTGTTTGCAGTTTTCCTCTCCCACCACTGGAAAGGGATAAATTAATTATTAATTTGTTATCGGACAAGAGATGGTCTTAAGTTATCCAAATTCATTTAGATGAAGTTATTCCAGTGGAATACCTGTCTGGAAATATCTAAAGAAGTGGCATTTAAAGCAAAGAGCAGTTTTCAGAGGAAAGATGCCCGAATTAAAAACATTGCAGACTGAAAGTGCAGCACTATCGGTGGTATTGCAAACATCTCCCACCTTCACCTGCTGAAGATACCCTCCTGCCTTCTTTCCATTTATCCTGAGCCCATGCTTCTGCCAGCATGTGTGCCAACTGTTGCCAGTTGTGACAGTTGATTCTGTGAAGGGGGACATATGTCTACACAAAAGCAGGCAAGGGTGTGGAAAATCATTCACAGAGGGCACAAGATAGTTATAAGATGGCAAAAATTACCTTCTTGGTTAAAAGACAAACTAGAGTCCCAAAAATGAGAGACTGTATCTGACTAGTACCCACTTGTGCCTGGCTGTAGTCTGTATTACATGTGTTTGGGGGAATTCCTGTAACTGCTAACAGATGCGTCTCCATCTATAGAGCCATCCACCTTTACATGCATCTTGAATATTTAGAAGCAGTAATATTAAAAATAAAAATATGCCCCCAGCCACATACCAAAAAACAGGAACACAAAAATTTTAAAAAAGATACCAATGTGTACCATGGATGTCTCATTATGAGCTGTTTGCAAATGCTATTCAAACAACCCACTAGTTTTGCTGCTTTCCATAGATGGGATTGTCTCAGAGGATTTTCAACATGAGTCCAACTCTGTCCTTGGCATTCCATTTATCTGCTGATTGTTTCTCTAAATTGTTTGCTGTAAGCCTAAAAGCAAAAAGTTTCTCCATACAGTTGGTTCCAACCAAGCAAATTAAAGTTATAGATTTTTAAACAAAAATAAAAGTGACACAAACAACATTTAAGCATTTAAAGCATGACAAGAACATTATTTAGTGAATGGGCAGGCAGTTACATTAACTCTTGACATGCTACCTCATGCAACATATTTGCAGGGTAAATGCACTAGCAGTTTAGTGTTTCTTTAATTTTTGCACAGAAGCATCACATTTTTTTTGTCAGATCACATTTTGTAACACAATATCAATCTTGCCATATACGTGTTCTAGATGGGCTGTAGGGATTCTGCAGTAATTATGTCAAAAATTGAAATATTTCAAAACCTGATTGACAGCTTGATTACAATAATGCATGTGATTAAATTCAGGGTGTACTGGTGTAACAAAGGAGGGAATGTCAATGGTAATTAACTGTATTTTTGTTAAATTTTGTTGAGCATTTCTTGCTCTTCCGCTGGAGTATATTGAAACTAATGAGACACCTAGTGGTAGCACGTTTTTAGTTTCTTAATGCCATTTGGGACTTGGAAACCCCCCAGTTCTTATGCAAATCATATATTTTGTTGTATGTCATGTAAATTTTATGTAGATTAGCATGGTCATGAACACCAAAACTATGCAGTAGAGAAGCAGGACAGGAAGGATTCCATGCTATGCTCGGGTACAGGAAGAGCAGTAGTATTTTTTCTTCTGTAAACAGCTAGTTCTGGAAAATAAAGCTTGCCAGAAGACAGAAAAGTGTCAATTTAAATGAACTGTAATGATTTAGTTTTAATTTTCGTTGTATGACATCTTCTCTGAGGAAGCAGTTGATGACTTCTGCCCCTTCTGCTTCCTCAAATAAAGTTTGTAAAAGACAATCCACCAAAGACCTATTTATATGAACATGGATTACCTTTTGATATGAAAAAGGATGCAATGCATGCTGCTTTTCATTAAGCTTTTATTTTCTCTGAACAATAAGCTCCTTGGATAACAACTGCTGTGTCCAATATCATAAAAGATCTTAGGCATTTTAGGGTGTTGCTTGGAAATAAAAGAAAAATGTTACCTAGATGATAAATCTTCAGTGTTCCCTCTCTGTAGTTCTGCTTTTCTTCCAAGCAGTAGTCAAAACACTGGATAAAAGCAGAGATGGGAATCTGTTATTTCCTAGAGTCAAATAATTAATGGTGCTTTACTGCTAAATATAATAGACTCCAAAGCATGTTCCTTCACCGGTCTGATTATATCTGCTAACCTTGATATACTGCTGGCCCATCTCTTTCACAATATTTACTGTCCTTTCAACATTCTCCCTTACAACTGGAACATCCATTCCAGCCAATACTCTTCCCTTGACCCAGATTTTATTCCCATTTAAAAGCATGTAACTGCTGACTTGTCAGAAACCAGGCTACCTATATCCATCCTATTTTTGGAAGTGAGGGTAAAAGTAGAACAACTAACAGAAAGCTTTGGAATTTATTTGGTATTTACTGACTGTAATCTCTTTCAAAATACACTATGTTTTCCTCTGTATCTGGGAAACAGTAAACTTTGCTTGCTAGCAAGATATAGATGGCAAAACCATAAATAAAATGAAACCTAATATAATGAAATAAAATATAAATATATAAAGCTGACATCCTCATTTATTTTCTCTGAAAGGAAATCCCAAAGATATTGCCAGAGAAAGTAACATATACATGGTGATTATTTTTCCCACCACATAAACAGTGTTTCAAAAAGTGAGAGGGAAGATATAGAATCATATCATAGAACAACCAGGTCGATGACCCATCGGGTCATCGAGTCCAACCCTTCCTATCAAACACTAAACTCTTCCCTAACCCACAACCCTGGGTGTCTGTTATACGCCTTTATTTTCACAGTGATTCATAAAACGAGGGTGGAAAACATTTAAAACAAGACAGAGTAATGAATATCCTAATTGGTGAGACCTGTGGTATGAAGGAGGCTTAGAAATCCAGTGACTTTCGCTTGGACAAGACCACTTAATGCTGTGGTATCTTTAAAACACCTAAACAGGTGACACGATCATGCACAAAGGACAAGTAAATGTTGATAACATACACATTTATACGCTTCATTTTAGTAGCCTGGATACTTCTGAGCCAACGCAGCGAAGCAATAAACCACAAGGTTTGTAAGCAGCTCTGCCCTTTCCCTGCGTTGCCTCCGTGTCGGAAGAGATTTTCCTGAATTGTCCTGAATCCAAACACCAGTACAGTGCAGAAAGGCTCTGGAATATCTAAATTACAGAAGGCACTTCTGAGAATTCATTCCCGTGAGGATTTCACTGAAAGGGGAGTTTGGGCTACTAAATATTTGCCAAATGTTCTCCTCCACCCCCTTCCTCTCTGCTGCTATTAGGTTAGTTTTTTGAAGCAGAAGAAAAGCAGAGGAAGGTAGGATGAGGTGAGAAAAGGAGAAGTCAAGCCCCCTTTTCTCTCTTTCTCCTTTCCATTCCAACATAGGATCCTAGAAAGGTTTCATAGGATCATAGAACAACCAAGTTGGAAAAGACCCACCGGATCATTGAGTCCAACCATTCCCATCAAACACTAAACCATGTCCCTCAGCACCTCATCCACCCGTCCCTTAAACCCCTCCAGGTAAGGTGAATCAACCCCTCCCTGAGCAGTCTCTGCTAGTGACCAATGACCCTTTCTGTGAAAATTTTTTTTCTTATGTCCATCCTGACCCTCCCCTGGTGGAGCTTGAGGCCATTCCCTCTCATCCTGTCCTCTGTCCCTTGGGAGAAGAGGCCAGCTCCCTCCTCTCTTACAACCTCCCTTCATGTAGTTATAGAGAACACTGAGGTCTCCCCTCAGCCTCCTCTTCTCCAGGCTAAACACCTCCAGCTCTCTCAGCCACTCCTCTTCCTCTCCAGCCCCTTCCCCAGCTTCGTTGCTCTTCTCTGGACTCGCTCCAGAGCCTCAACATCCTTCTTGTTTGAGCTGGAAGAGATTGTAAAGATCATCCAGTTCCACCTTCTTTTTGGTACTGTGCTCTAGAAGCATCTGAACATTTGGTTTATAAAAACCTGGTAAATACCACGTGATTAAAATGATTGAGCAGCTTAGCCTCTAGGTCTGACCAATGTGACATTGATTCCATGATGATTTCGCTGCAGCACATCCTGTCTGCTTGGTTTGGTGGGGATTTTTGTTGTTTGGGTTTTTTTCCTGTTTACAAGCAACAAAGATAATGCTGCATTGTTTAAAAATTCACTGTAGAATAGATACAACAGCCTAGTGACCTTGGAAGTAATGGTGACATGCAGTGGGAAATATAGAACTGTAGATAGGGAGTAACTCTATAAGGCCTTGTAAAACATAGAGCTCTGCCTGTTTGTATCAAAAGTGGGTTTACAAATATATAACATCATTCTTTCCTGCATTTTGATAGAATTTAATCACCTTCAGAAATCACTACTTGACCAGTAAGTATATTGCTACGGGAAGGTCATCTCATTCAAGAGATCTGTATCCTTGAGCTACAAAGGATATTTAAGTAAGTTTATAGATTCCTGGTTTCTTATTTAAATAGTATGTAGTGAGAATACCACTCCTATTTAGCAGAGAAGTGTTTGGAGGTATGCTAATGGCCACAAGAAAATTTCAAACCTTCATAAATGTGCTTTAATCACCAGCTGGAGATCAAAAGCCACCATGTGATTTTATACAGCATGGGCAGCTTCCAGAACTGCCTTACAGGGAAAGAGATCAATGGTAGAATTGGTTGATACAGCAAAGCTTTTTCAATAAAAGCATTTTATGTATCTTGTTCAAAGCATTTAAGTGCCTTTTAGATCACTGATTGAACTATAGGCATTATAAAGTGGAACTTTTTAGTACCAAAATAAATTTGCACCGTAAAATTCCATTATAGGAAAAAACATTGCTCTGCAACAGGATAGATAATAATTCTTCCACATGTAATGGGATATATGAAATGTTTGATGATAAACAGAAGTTCTTTGTACTTTATATTTTGACTCCATGTACCGTTGTTTGTGTGCATGTGAAAAGCATTTGTGGTGTAGGATACACAGTGCTCCCCAGACAAAGTGTACGCATACCTATATATACAGTTTCTAAGACAGGTGAAGACACTTTACATCCGAGACAGACCAGTTGTTTATTTTTAAGTAGAAAATACTGCCAGTGCATTTGAGTTTGGACCTTGACCAAAGAAAACATAAAGACTCTTTAGAAACTCATGCAAGTCCTTTAATTTGGATTAATTTAATGCACTTCAAACACACTTTAGTCTTAGAAGCTTCAAGTTATTAAAAAAAAATCCCTTTAACACCTTCAAATTGTGTATCCATTAGCATCACAAAACTTCCAGAAAAAGTGAAACTTCCAATGTATCTGACTCTGTAGCTTTTTTCCCCCAAAATTTCAATTAATTCTTCCAATTTTCCACCCCCTTTCCAGTAAATTATTGAGTACTCTGTAGAGTTTGGACCTGCCCTTCTTCATATTCCATTCCTTTATCTGTTTAACTTCTTAACTTGGGGAATGAATACAGAGTACATTTTCAAAAAGCTGCAGGATTTAGAGGACATTTCCTGCCTCAGCATCTTAAATCTGAATTTCATGTTTTCAACACTACAACTAATAATGAGTTTGCAATTCATAATATAAAAAAAGAAGTCAAGAAACCCAGGTCTTACTTTGACACTACAAATTTCATTCATCACATCTAAGCAAAATTGACTCAGCATCTCTGTATCTGATTCTCGATTTGTAAAAAGGGGTAAACTTTTGTTTGTTGATGTGACTTTTTACTAGTTTATTTAAGAACTTGATGTTATTATGAAACAATATCGCATCTTTCTTTAGTGAGGAGAATGTAGGCAATGGCTTTATCTTGTGCACTGTTCTCAACAGACTTGTAATAGATTTATTGAGCAAAAAAGTAGACTTATGAAATGGATTGAGTATTCAAAACAATAGCTGATTTTCTCTGGTTTCTCACTGCATTCTGAACAAACAAAATCCTCCGAATATTCTGAATTGTTCTGAATAAACAAACATTCAGATTTCTATCTAATCAAATATAATAATTAGTTTAGCTTCTAAAGATACCTGGAAAGTTCTTAAACACATGGTAAGACCAATTTCGTTCCTAGCTACCTTTTAAAAGCATTCATACACAACAGGATGCTGAACTGGTCCTAAAATACACACAAGCACTAAGGTTACCAAGCAGATCTTAGAATGTATATTAATGGATGAACAAAGACAATTCTGGAGCACCATTCTGCTATTCTTGGAAAACAGTGACTACCCTTTAAAAGTTTACTAAAAGCACATTACAGAAAAACCTCACACGCTTAATTTAATTAATATACATCTTTCCACTGATGAAATAGCGTGAAATGTGAATGAGAGGAAAAAATAGAAAGCAAGTAAGCAGTAACCACATTTTTTTCCCATGTGTCAGTATACTTACTCCGCAGAATAACACATAAATATTATGGGAAGCATAATTCTTCATACATGACAGTAGCTACGCTGTAGGCAGGTGGTAACACAAGGCTACTGAGTCATGAATTGCTTCTTGGAATGTGGTCATACCACTGTTTTTTCCTAAAACTGTTTACAGCCTCTGACCATCAAGTTTTAGCAAATCTTTTCAGGTTTAGCCCCTCAAAAGAACTGTAAGTTGATGCAAATACCACAGTGATTTTCAGGAAAAGTAATCTCACATCTCTACACACATCTGTAGTCCTCAAATCCCAGTTAGGACAGCTGAGTGCAGTGCATATGTACTCTTTTATCAAGCACTTTTGGTGGCACAGTCTCATAAGTAATTTTGTAATTGTTTGATGAATTTTCTTTTACTTTTCAAAAAATGTTTGCTTTTACAAAGTTTTTTGGGTAGTATGGCAAAATGTTTGCATAATGTGTAAGTATTTTGCAAAAAAGTAGAACAATAAAAATTTATGATTTTTGGAAGAGTGGAAATGTGAAAAACGTAATGGAAAAATACTACTGCATCATTTGAATACAATTTTTTAAAATCCAAAAGTTATTTAATCCTTTTATAATGAAATAAACAACAATTTTGTGAGCTTTTATGACTATAATTTTCAAAAACAACACTTAAGGGAAATGGTTTACTTCTACATTTCTAGGTTCTTGCTTGACTACTTGCATTTGTATGTGGAAGAGCATGTGAGCATCTTTCACTCCAATATTCCCTTCTAACATTTGTGGACCTTTAGTCCACAAATCATAGCCTTAAAAACTCTATACTAAAGCAGAAATGACCGTAACACAGTATCTCACTACAAGCAGACATTTGGCATTCTCTCATTTGGTATTTTTACTGTGACCCTTGCATTCGTGCATTTCCTTATTTGATTCTACCCAGTCTTGTGAGAAAGCACTGAAATCAGTTAAGAGACTTGGGCTACATTTCTAACCTTGCCTTGCCTAATAATTCCTGAAGATCCTTTCACTTTTTTTTTTTTTTTTTTTTTTTTTTTTTTTTTGGGGAGGTAGGAGGATTCAAATGTTCTTTGTGCTATTTTGAGTATTTTGAAGAACATTCTTAATATTCTTCTAGTACTGAGGATGTAACTCACATGTCTTCTGGAACTGATGAGTACACATAGCTCTCCTAAAAGAACTGACATTTAAGAAATGTCTATTCTCCATTTACTCTGGAGACCAGTCTTCTGAAAATTTTCAAGGCTTATCTAGGTTATTTCATGAGATGTTGGTTTAGAAGAATTCATACTGTGGTTTGATCACTATCTCTTCAGGCATTCTTGTCAAGCCACATACAAAATATCATACTTATACCCATTGCTAAACTAAAAGTATGTAACTGCTTAAGCGCTAGAGTACAGTATTTATTGCATATTTACTACTATTTAAAAGTCACATTTGAACTCTTCCTAACAGCTCTATCTGTAGCACATACATAGAGAGTTCTTAAAGAAAAGATTGAAAGTCCTTTCTCTGGAGATGATTCAAATAAGATTATCAAATCTACAATAACTCTTCAAACAAATGGGAAAGTTGTAGTCAGCACATCCTATGAATGTTTTTACAGTGAAGGATGTTAATGAGAAACCCATCCTATGCTTTTGATTGTTTGGTCAGTATTTGCTTTTCTAGGATCTAGTCAAATAATTAGCAGTATTATATATAAAAGTTATGGCCACTTTGATTATGGATAATACTTGAAGACTCTCCAGCTGTAGAAGCATTAAAGCAAATGCATTCAGACAGGTTAAACAAAACCACAGCATTTTAGTGTATGGAAACATAATACATGAAAGTCTTTGCTCTGATACTTTATAGGCAGAATCTTATGTTTTTGTTAATAAGAAGTAAAATGGATATATACTACCATGAGGAACATACTATGGGATAATAAATCTGTGTTTTAAGCTATTTAGTACCTCTAAAACTGCAGCATGATAAGTTTGTAGCCATGAAAACGTAGTGGTTTTTTTAAGGCTTAACCTCTCCTTGCCCAGCAAATTAATATCACAAACCCATTGTTCTTTAATTCTCCTATCTCATCCCCTAAATCTTCCATGCCTGTTTCTGACTTCACAGCTTTGCATAAGCAAGTGTGGGTGTACATGCATTTGTACCTGACAACAAGAGATGTGCTGATACTTGATAACAAATGAATCAGACCTGCCAGTATGAAATGACTTGGGACTAAGATAAAGGAGACTGGGATGGGGAGGAAAGATAATCAGAAGAACCAGAATCCATCCTGAGCCTTTGAAGGTGTGGGCTCTTTTTCATAAACCTTTGCAACTATTACTAATTTTGCAAAATGTTCCTGTGCATTCAAAACAATGTAGGTATCACAAAGCCTGTTAAAAACAAATATCAGAGGATAAATAAATAAACACAGCCTTTGTCAAAGTATAGGTAAAAAGCTTTTTTGGAGGAAGGAGAAGTTCCATCTCACCACTGTATGAGACCATAGTAGGCAGAATCACAAAGGGTCTGATCAGTAATTTGCAAACCATGGAATCATAGAATGCCAGGTTGTAAAGGACTTAAAGGATTACCTGATCCAAACTTTTTAGGTGATACTTAAATTACACAGTCTGGCACCCTGTCAAGCTGACCCTTAAAAGTGTCCAGTAAAATGGAATCAACCATTTTTCTGGGGAGATCATTCCAATGTTTAACTGTTCTCATGGTGAAAAATTTTCTTCTGAAATACAATCAGAATCTCTCCAAGGAACAAATTATACCTACTACCCCTTGTCTTTTCCATGAGACTCCTTGTAAAATGGGAGTCTCCATCCTCTTGGTAGACACACTTTCTGTACTTGTACAGTGGGCAAAATAATGAGGTATGTAATGGTGTGCAAAGAGGTGATGTGCAAGTACAGGCTCTGGTGCTGACTGGAGGGGTAGGTTTTGCTGGGACATCAACCATATGAGATGGTGAACCATGACACCATACGCTCTCCTGGAAACCTGGCAGCCTGTGTTTTGTCCTGTCTCCCAGACAGGGTTTATCACCACAAAGCATCAGCCTGACAAGCCCTTCCCAAACTTATTTTGGTAATGCCTTGAAAAGGCAGACTAAATAATCAATGCCAATTTGGTTATTAAATAAGTTTCCTCCTCTTGTCTCACACGCTCTACCCTCTAGGGGACTTCTTCAGGGGGTTTTGGATGAGGGAGAGAACTGGGAAGAAGATGAAGCAATGAAGCTGGTGAAAGGTCTGGAGAACAGGCCTTATGAGGAATGGCTGAGAGAGCTAGGGTTTTTAGCCTGGAGAAGAGGAGGCTGAGAGGAGACCTCATTACTCTCTACAACTACCTGAAAGGAGGTTGTGGAGAGGAGGGAGCTGGGCTCTTCTCCCAAGCCACAGGGGGACAAGGGGGAATGGCCTCAAGCTCTGCCAGGGGAGGCTTAGGCTGGACATTAGGGAAAAATTTTTCATAGAAGGGGTCATTGGGCACTGGAACAGGCTGCCTAGGAAGGTGGTTGATTCACCTTCCCTGGAAGTGTTTAAGGCATGGGTGGATGAGGCACTGAGGGGCATGGTTTAGTATCTGATAGGAATGGTTGGACTCAATGATCCAATGGGTCTTTTCCAACCTGGTGATTCTTTGCTTCTTCTTCATAAACTTTTCAACTCTCCTTATTGTGCAGTCTGTTAGACAACTTGGGCACCTCTTCAAGGTTGCACCTGGTCCTAGTTGGTTCTTCTTCCTCTTATAATTGCACTAATCCCTGTTTATGTAGCTTAATTAGATGCAGTCACGTTCTTCCTCATTCTTATTCGCCTTCTTAAAATTCCTTATGTAAGTGTAAGCATCCAGGCACAGGCTAGCTGAAAGTTATTATTCAAGCTACTCCTATATTTTAGTTCTAAAATTAAAAAAACTATAAATAATATTCAACTGTATTCTGTGGTTTAAAACACCGCACAGTTCAGCTCGTGCCTCACCGCGGGGCGCGGTGCGTGCTGGGAATTGTAGTCCGCGAGCTACGCGGGCGGCCGCCCGCGTAGCTCGCGGACTACAATTCCCAGCACGCATCGCGCCCAAAAAAGGCGGGGCCGGAGAGGGCCATGGTGGCGCCGCGGGCCAATGGGAGTGGGTGTTGCTGGGAGGTGAGCGGCGGGGCGGGGGGGCCGCCTGAGGGCCCCTCGCAGTGCGGGAATTTCGGACGGGGCGGAAGGAGCGGCGGTCAGGCCTGGGAGAGAAGACAGCAGGAGGAGGTATTTTCCTGCGGTGGCACCGTCCATCGTGATTTTTTTTTTTTTTTTATTTATTTTTATTTTGTTTTAGCCCCGAGGCGAGAGGAAAGCCCTGTTGAGCGCTGCTTAGTGGTTTGTCACCTTCAGGAACGTCCCGGTGTGGCTAACGAACAAAATATCACCTTGGCTGGGAGGCGTTGCTGAATTTTGCTTTAAAGATTTAAACCTACCAATCGCGAATGAAAAATCTTTCGCTGTAGGATCAAGACAGGCCTGTTGTGCAAGAACTGGGCTAAGCTGGTTTGTTCCTGGTTGTGGTTTTTGCTCTTTCTCACCATTCGCCTTCCTTGTTTAAGACGAGACTGTATGCAGGACAGACGAGTTTTCACTTCGTGCTTAAGGCTTTTATTCATTGTTATGGACTCTATAGGACCGTATTATCATTTGCAAAAATGTAGAACTGTTGTGAGGCTTCGCAAGTGACAGGGGACAGGACAATAGGGAATGGCCTCAAGCTCCACCAGAGGAGTTTTAGAGTGGGCATTAGGAAAAAAAAAATTCACGGAAAGGGTCATTGGGCACTGGAACAGACTGCCCAGGGAGGTGGTTGTGTCACCTTTCCTGGAGGTGTTTAAGGGATGGGTGGACAAGGTGCTGAGGGGCATGGTTTGATATTTGATTGGACTCGATCCAATGTGTCTTTTCCAACCTGGTCATTCTATGGTTCTATGATTCTTGTAGCTGTTGCTCTGTTAAATGACTTATGCCTTCCTGTGTAGGAATAAGTTGTCCACACAATTCCTGGGGATAATCCCCAAATGAGGCAGGATTCTTGGTGAATTTCAGAGCTTTTGATTTTTTTTTTTTTTTTATACAGAAGGCCAAACTGTCAAAAAGCCTTTAATTTAAGTGCTTAGCTTACATGCACGCGTACTTGCTGTTGTTTGGGTGATGAGGTGGTTTGGAGTTACAGATGATCTGATGGCTCGTAAAGTTTGTGGTGTCCTTATTGGAGTAACTATCTGAGTGATGCTCAGAATTTTCAGGAGAACCTTAAGGACTGTTCAAAAGAAGGACATGTAGTTCTGAGGAGGCTATTTAAAATTAGTTAGGAACGCGGTAATTCCTTTTGTAAATGATGGTTTCCTATATCTTAACATGCTGCACTCTGACATTTTAAAGAATGCCACAGAGCAGTGTGTTCTAAAAAAGAAAACAGTGCTCAGTTGCCCATTGTGGCACAGTTGTGGTGAAATGCTTCTCCTTAATTGTGACTCATCAAGGTATAATTGTTCCTTTTCTTTAAAAAAGACATTTTTTTGTTTCTTGGGGAAGAAACCCTAGCACTTCTTTCTCCATAAGTTCCATTATTTGTCAGTTGTCCTGACCACCTGGAAATGATACTATAGCGGTACTCAAAAATGTAACGCAATGACAGACCAGTCACAGAATGGCAAACTTGGCGAACAAAGACTTTCTTGTATGTTTACCTCCCTTAGTATTGCAAGTCACTGATACTTAAGGTACTTTTTTTGTGATCTTTCCTATGAAACTGTTCTACAGTATTCAGAAGTTTTAAAGTGTCACATTCTTTCCCTCCAACTCATAGAGCAAAAACTTATTTTTTTTTCTTCTCTTTATTTCCTTTTTTGCAGGCAGATGTAAATGTCTTGCTATGACTGATGAACAGTATTAACGATACATAGGTTTCGTGTCTCGCTAGGATTCATGATGAGCACAGGCCACCAGTGAAAATAGGTGGAATGAAAATAGGTCCTACTGAGATAAGCAACTATAAAAATGGCAATTTTCAGAAAGTAAAAGAGGAAGATCAGGAAGAAACCAATCTGACTTGCCATGTAGCAGAAACACTTCCTTCAAAATAAATTTGATTTATATTAGTTTTGGAGTTTTATTGAAAATGGATGTCAACACAAATTGAGAAATGGCTATTCTTATTTATTCTAAGAGTTCAAGTATCACTAGAGTAGCAAGTCTTGGAGACAACATTTGTAAAGATAACTGCACTAATAGCACTATTGATGTAAAATTGTCTGCATACCTCAAGTGCAGTGTATTCAGGATGTTTTATTAGGGAGAAGTAGGAGAAATAGCCTTTGTTGTACTAAGAGGCTTTTGGAGAGAGTTTAGACAAATAGACTTATGTTGTTCATACTTGTTAGTAGCAAAATCTTTGTTTTGAGTGTTTTGTAGCCACATAAAATGCTGCTGTTTACAGTCATGCACCTTGAAAATTGTTCTTGTTGGATACCTTAGCTAAGTAGGGTCAGGTCTGTTTGATACTTGAATAGTAGTATAGTACTTGACATCTATGGCAGTCTGTTTCCAAGGACTTCAGCATGGTTGCAGGCACTAATGAATTAATCTTCACAGTACCTATGGGATGCAGAATATTTCCATTTATTCACAGGGAGAGGTAATTGAGGTACAGGAAATTTGAAGGCGAGTTTTTTTTTGTTTGTTTTTTGGGTTTTTTTGTGTGGGTGAATTGTTAAAAGTGATTTTAGGGAGAAGTATTTTACTTTATGCCAGCTATGCAATGTACAGCAGGAGCTCTACATCAATGTTTGCTGGTTAATAAGTTTCCTGACAAACCCCTCCTGTTTGCTATGGTATGAGTTGAAAAGCTCATAGAATGACAGAATTTGTACTAAAATGTCATTATTTTTCTTTGTTGTTATTATTTTGCCTCCCCCCCACCCCGCCATCCCCCCACCCCCAGTTCTGTATTTCCTTGTAGAAAATATTTTCAGTCTTTAGATATTTATGGTTTCAATCAATAGAAGATCCTTGAATGGATTTACCCAAATATATATGAAAGCATGTATAGACATTGCTGAAATATTTCCATGGATAACAGCTTTTTTTGCAAAAGAGTGAGTGCTTAGTATTGTGCATGCTGCCCATTCAAAGCGATCAGTGTTTGGCACCTATGGCCTCCTGATAGTTTGACCAACTTGTAAGTAGGCACAATGCCATTTTAACAGATGGATATGAATATAGACAGCCAAGAAACCATGTATGTGTATCTAGTGTATTTGTTAAGGGCAGGGTTCCCAGCTGGGGACATTTAAACTTATGCCCATTTTGAATTTCTGCATTTTTAGATAAAGGGAAGTTAATGTTACTAAGATTTTTTTTTTAACTAAGCACCCGAAGGTGTACAACTATCAACCACACTAAACAAAAAAAAAAAAAAGGAAAAAAATAAAAAGAGGGAAACACCAGCTCCTTTTATACCCTTGAGGAGATATTTTAAGTAAACATAATTCCCTTTTAAGTTAGGCTACTATTGAAGGGACTTGCTGTGAATGTTAAAGACTTGAAGCAGTAGTTTAATTTCAGTAGCTTGCTAGCTGTATTGAAGAAGAGGCTACAGATTTTCAGTGATCAGTCTGTGCAGCATCCAGACACCTAAGTGAATCTGTCCAACTCTCACTGAAATTATTTGTAGTAACTCAGAGGTCAAGGGATGCAGTCCTTCAAGCCCTCTTCATGTCTCAGTGCTCCTATGTATGCTTATTTTGTATATATTTTTGTACCCTTTAAATGAGAGTGAGTATGATCTTGTCCCACATCTGAGTAATTTGGCAACACTGCTGATTCTTGTGCCTTCTTTTTCTCCTTATCTGAGCTAGTCTGGGTGCTCCAGTCTTCTGGTTAATTTTCTCATTGTCACTTCTGCCCCATTACCATGTATTCAGTAAATTCTTTTACTGAATCAAAATCTGGCCCTGCTAAAAATTCAAAACATTTATTTGCTTTGTATGAGGCCTATTTTGCAGAAAGATACAAGTGTTTGGTTCCAGTGAACTGTTGTTTCTGGAAATATTGCTTCTCTGAGACCTAAGGATGGGAGAAGGCAACAGTAATACCTTTACATTTATGACCTCAAAATAGGTAGTTATGTACAAGTTTGGTCTGTTAAGTGCTACCTTGTGACCAGTAAGCAGATTTTTATTTTTGTTGCTTGCAGTTACATAGGAGAAAAATAATTAACTTTTTGAATGGTATATTTTTTGTTAGGGTTTTTTTTTTTTTACATTTAAGAGGAGTTATTCATATTATTACTGAAGACTTGGACTATATGACACTTGTTCAATAAGCAAGATTAATTCCAGGAAAATGGAACTTATTTCATTAGTTTACTTATTTCTAGTTTTAGACCTACAGTTGATTGTGGTTGTTTGATTATGATAGGTACTGAGATTTTTCTAGCAGGTCTTTTTGTTTTGAAGATTTTTTTCTGTCAGATTTTTTCCTAATATGTGAAAAACTTATTTGTTTTTCACTTGGAATTCATGCCAGTGAAACTACTTACTGCATTTTTTTGAAGTATCTTTTTAGTAACAAATAAAAACTTAAACAATTCATACTTTCTCATGCTTCTAATAGATTTCTACATAAAATAAGTCTGGTCAAGATGTAACCTATAAATTTTTTTTTAATTATTTTCCTTCCCTTCCCTCCTCTCCCTCCAGGGAAAATGCCTTATGCTAAGAAGACTGCTGGTAAAAGAGCCCCTGCGAAAAGGAAACTTGCTGAAATGTTTGATCTGGGGGAGGTTCTAGCAGATACATCAAAAAAAGAATGGAAATTAGGTGTCCCTATAGGGCAAGGAGGCTTTGGACGTCTGTACCTTGGTAAGTGTAGTTATCTTTGATAATGCTTTAAAATTGGGAATAAGATGTTCACCCTTATGCAAAGCAATGAAAAAATTACCCTAAGGTAGAAAATGCAAAGTGTCTTAAAGTAATTTTTTTTTTTTTTACTGGAATCTTAGCTTGATTTGTGGTGTTGGAAAAGAATTGCCCGAGTGGGCAAATGATGATGGTTAGCACTGTGGTTGTCTGAGATTCGAGTGGTAGTTAATTTTTTTAAACCAAAATCTTTATTACTTTTTAGCAGTGAAAGGAAAATTTCCTGTTTATTTAAATTTGATTTTTGGTCTGGCTGAAAGAAGGTATTTTTCCCTATATAATAAATTCTGAAAAGAAACTGTCTAGACATTTTGTGGAGGCTACTGATCAGCCAGTATTTTGTCTGGTTTTGACGTCGGTACTGCTTTTGATTTTTTCATTACTTTAACTTCTGACATAAGTCGTATACTTTTTTTATGTAGCCAATGCACAAGACAAATTGAAATCTTGGACTTTACAGTTTAAAACTTCAGCACAGATCTTGTTTTGCAATGCTGTTTATTGAATTCAAGGAAAACCTTTTTTAGCAGGTAGTGTTCCATACAGAGTATATCTGTTATTTGAACAGATGAAGGGGCAAGAGAAGTCTTGAGGATACCCTGGGGAATAGAAAAAAATTTGACTGACCTTAGTCATATTCCAAACAATTCGGGAGAGATGACAGTTGTATCATGGTAATAAGGTTTTCTTTTGCTATGCTCTTATGATCTTCTTCCTCTCGCTGAAAAAGTTGCACTGGATTCATACTGAGTTGAAAAAAAATTTGTCCCGCTTTCAAACTTAACAGACTGCAGCATAAATTGATTAAGAAGGAAAACAGGACCAGTTTTCTTGCCAAAGAAGCCCTGTACTACTTACTCAGCCTTACTCAATGAACCACTAAAATTACTGAAACTGGAGTTCCAACTCACTCAAATTATGTAGTTCTTCATGTTTAGAGTTTTTGCTTTGTTCAAGCCACAACTTGGCCTCTCTTTGCTTCCCCACCATTTGCACAAAGCTGCACCCCAGGCTGTCCCTGTACTTCATGCTTGTTTCCTTGATGTCCTTCTGCCACAGGTGTCAATAGCTTAGTAGCAACAGATAGCTGAAAGTCACTTTTGGGTAGGTGACGTGGCAAAATAGTAGAGACAATGTGTTTTTTATCTTTATGTCCACAACTGTGTATGTTCATCACAGTCCTAGAAAAGGAGAAAAATGCTCTTGATTATGAACAATTTACTGAATTATAAGAAAACCTCTTTTGTTTATCAAACTGCCTGTTCTTCTTCAACAGAAGGGAGAATGCAAGACCATATCTATACAGAGTAGTCTTGTTATAGAGTAGTTCTGTCACTAAAGCTCAAGGTACTGTTATATGTTCACATTAGTATTTAATTGCTTTGTCATTTATATTGCATAGCAATTAATTGTATGTTATTTGACAGTTTCCTACTACTAATAAATGCTTCCTTTTTAACAGCTGATGTTAATTCTTCAAAGTTGGTTGGCAGTGATGCACCTTATGTTGCAAAAGTGGTAAGAGAGCATTTGAGTCTTTATTCACAACTTGAAAATGTTCGTTCTGGAATAGCATGTGTAATTTAAAACCTCTTCTAACTGAAAGTAGCACAGTTGCTTAGTGCTGTTTAAAATAAAAGTGTGGCGTTACAGAGGAACAGTGGTGAGAATTGGGACTCCTGTGTGTGAGGGTGGATAATGGAACATCAGCAGAGTTAAAAAGGTTTCGTGAAATGGATCAGACTGTTTTGCTTGCTGCTTCCTGCAAGCAGCCCAAATATCACAAAATGAGTGAAATCTGGCTAGCTTTTGGAGCATTTCTGTGATTCAATGCTGAGTCTGTGTGAACTGTTGCTCACTACTGGATGTTGGTAATCTGACAGATGGCTTGGGAGAAGGAACAACAAAACTTTGATTCCTAAGGTCCCTGCAGATAAAAAGTCCCTTAAATGTTTCATCATAAAACACATACATATTCTAATTCCTATTGAATTAAAATGTCATTTACACTTTTTTTTTAAACCTAATGGTTAGACAGAAGGAAAAACACTTGATTTTTTTAGCTCATTATAGCAGATCAGCAAATTTTTTTAATTGAAACTTGCTTACATTTTTAATCTTAAAATAGAAAAGATTTATTTCACTTGATTTGGCTATAATGTTCTCTTCCTAAGGTAAATGTATAAAGTATTTTCCCTTAAGCTTTGTTAGATTATTTTGTATAGAAATAAGATTCCCTGCTAAAGTCTTGGTAAAAAAAAATGGAAATATGGGAACAACCATGGTAGATACAGACCATTAGTTATCTTGGTCATACTTTTTGTCTTGTGACAAAAGCAAACACCATAGAAATTTTTAAGAACTTCATAATGTAAAGCAGAAGTTCTTCAGCACAGTTCAGAACTGCAATATTTTCATCTTTTGTTTATTAAACTATATGGCAATACTGAAATGCTTTACTGCAGTAGTTGGCCACTTATGTAAATACGTTACTTTCAACATCTGTTGCTGAAACTAGAAGACCCTCTTTCCAAAATGTTGTCACTTGCTGAAAAAAAGCACTGCTTATGATGCAAACGTCAGACTGCCACACTTGCAATATTGTTGTACTGCTACCTTAGGTGTTTGTGGACAGGAGTTCCATATAGACCAGGAATCCCAGCCTGTTGTTGCGTGGTGCCAGCCTGCTTTTGTATGTCCAACCTGTGCTGTTAAGGGCAGGTGATGTGCTTTATGGGGGAACTATGGCCTGTTGCAGAGACTGAAAACAGACATTCAAGTTAGCAGCAGTGGTGCCTTGCCTATGAGAAGCCGTGGCTCCCAAGTTCTGGCTCCAGGCAAGTTTCAGGAAGCAGAGACACGTTTAACTTGTTTGGAAGAATCTAGTTTGGCTTACTTGGAAAATTGTGCCTTATTTTATGTTGTGTGTAATTGGTCTCCCTCTATTTCTCTGAGTTTGAAACCTTTGAACAATTTTAACAATTATCAGTATTTAACAAAATATGTGCTTCTATAGTAATGTTTTTCAAATGAAACTATTAAAGCAAGATGGAAGTTAGCTTAGTCTTTGACATGTTCTCATAGTATTGATATTTGAGTGTACAAAGTGAATCAGTTTTTATTAATAAAATAAATGCTTTTTTGATATGTGGATCTTTCAGATGTCATTGTTCAGGAGAGGATGCAAAGTTTAATAAAGCTTTGCTAAACTGCTAACCTGCAGAAGATCAGACTAAAATGCTACTTGAAACTTGTTGCGTTTCCACATGTACTCCATAATCTCTTTCATTATAATATCTTTTCTAATTAGACTTTAATTTCGGTTTTGCAGATCATGTGTTTAGAATGACCCTGGGCACAAAGTTGTAGAAATTTGTTTGAAGTCTTTCTGGTTTTAGTATATTATAAGACAACTAGTATGGCAAGTATTGGACATCATTATATGAGTCTTTTTAACATAGCATATGCATTTATTTATCTCTATGTAGAATTAATGGTATTATGAGGAAACAACTTCATAGTCAACATGAAGATCTATTTTGTGGTTAAATCGTTTATCCATCCCCTTAATTATGAAAAGATACTAGATTGTCAGCATTTGATCTGACTGTAGAAAGACACATCTTTTTTTCCAGCACTGAGACATAAATTTTTGTGGAATAATTTATTTAAAGATAAATGTTTTAAGAGTTCTTAGCTTCTGCAGCTCTTTGCTGTATGTTACTAAGAAAATAACATTCCCCAAACCTGTGAAAATTGAATCAAAATAATGTGTATTATTTATATTCTAATTAAGTTAGAGTATTAGACTATGCTACATGGAAACAAGTGAATAGGTCAAGTAACATTTGTGAGGTAAATGCAGTATAAGAATTCTGCTATTTACTGTTCTATGTGTATGATCTCTCTATCACCAATTAGTTGTCTGCAGTTGATGATATATTAACTGGAAGTAGTAGATATGTATGCACCATAGTTCATGTTCATTGATCAGCTGGTCTAATAGTGGGTAATTTTCTCAGGTTCATGGCTTAAGTTTGAATGTTGGTCCCACAAAGAGGGGCCTGATAACTGTCGTCTTGGCTCTATTTTTCATCAGAGCAGTAGTGCTTCATAAATTTAGGTGATAATCAAGTGTTCAGACTTAGGAGGGGTGCTTCAACTGGTGTCTTGCTTTCAGTCTTACCAGTCTCCTAGACTGCCTTTGAGACTTCAAAGCTCTGGTATAGTCAAATCGTTTTTGCACTTGCAGTTTACTTATATAGGGTTACCATAGCTTTGTTCCTAGAAAATGGAACCAAAATACCTTATATTAGCTTAATACAAGGTAGACTGAAGTCAGTATAGGTATAGTTCTTTTGATTTAATTAAAGAGAAATTGAGAATTCCTCTGCACCTTTTACTATGATGAACTAATGTGTGAAGGGAACAAAATGCCTTATATTCAGCAAGAATTTAACTTTTGTTAAGATTTTTACATCAAATAATTTCAGGTGTTATTTTAGGCTCAGTAATGGCTATTGCAACTAATGCAATCCAGCTGTAATCTGGATAATATGAGATAAATGTTGTTTTATATTCTCTGTTAAACTTTTGCTGCCAATCATTGGTAATATTCTATAAATTTCAGTGAATTTGTTGCTCTTTAATATTTTTTTTTATAAGGACTCTTTGATACCCTTAAATTTAAGTGATTTATAATAAAAATCTCTTCTTAGAGCCAACCTTCTTTTACATAAAAACCTTATATTCTGTTGAATTTATCAGCACTGTGTAGAGCATTGAGGTAAAATATACTTTTATAGGGTTAATGTTAGATTTTGTGAGCTTTTAATAATTATTAGGCATTAACACAGCATTTTTTAACTGATTTTAAATTGTCTTAAAGGAACCCAGCCAGAATGGACCTCTTTTTACTGAGTTAAAGTTCTACATGCGAGCTGCTAAGCCAAGTGAAAGTAAGCAGTCTATTAAAATGTTTTTAATGAACTACAAGCATTTAGAAAAATAGAGCCTACAGGAGTAACATTGAAATTTAAGGGTGTCTTTTTAGCCAATTTTCAAAATTGTTTTTAAAGTATAGAAATCTAATTCAGACATACAGCAAAAATAGTGATTTCTGGTAAGGTGTTCCTTGTAGTTGTGTTGATGCTATTGTCTAAAATGAAACTTGAGTTGTATCTCAGTTGCTACAACAGATGCATCATTATCTTTCCCACGTACTTTGCATACAAGTTTCCATGAAATAAGCAGCTCACGTGTATGTACAAACTAAGGTATATGAATACTCCCTTTTTATCTAAGTGTCTATTGTTGTGAGTTCATGAACTTATCTCTATTTGTACTTTCAGTTCAGAAGTGGACTAAGTCCCGTAAACTGAAATACCTAGGTGTGCCAAGGTATTGGGGTTCTGGCTTGCATGAAAAAAATGGAAACAGGTGAATATATCTTTTGTTGGCATATAGTGGGATTGATTTCATCCATAACTGCTATAATTTTTAACCTAATTTACTTTATAACATGTATTTTCTTTTCTTATCTTCATGTTTCATTTCTGCTACAAAGTTTCATATTCATAGCAGGGTGTGTTGAAAGAATGGATGAATAGATGTATTTTATCTGTACTCTGTTACTCCTCTTGGTGTCTGTTATATTCTTTCTGATTTAGATTTGTCTAGATTTTGCTGTAATACAGTGATGCTATACATATGTCTAGCTTTTCATATTTGAAATAAAATAAAGTTGACTTCTAATGTATAAATTCTTGGGTAATATGACTACTTTTACAATTGTCCTTTTGGTATGGCGTACACTTAAAGAGTGTTTTCACTCACACATATGAAGGACTTTGTGATCTGTCTAAATCTATTTTATTTTCCCTATGGACAGTTTATTTTGTTTTTACTTAATCTGCAAGCTAGAATAATCGCTAGTCTCCTGTTAAATTTATCTGAACTCTAGGGATAGTTTTAGTATTGCTTGATGTCATGAAAGGTTTTTGTTATTTGGTCTTGCATGGTATGCTTGTTTATGTAATGGTCCATGTTTCCTAGTGGGCTTTCTTTGTACAGCTGTGCCACAAAGACTTTTAGTATTTCTCTAGCAGCTTACAGTAGATGAGGCTGCTTTGTGTGGACCATTACATAGGTCACTTGGCATGTATGCCCTAGTATGTCAGAAGTGTTGTTATTTAAGTAGGTCCTCAACTTTTACACTAGGTTAGTTGTAAAAACACGTTAATTTTGAGAGCAAAACTTCCCCAAATAAACTTCTTTCCATTCAGTGTTTAACGCATGAGATTCTTTAATATAGCTGCAACGAACTCTTTCAGTAATTGAATCAGTTTGTCTATAGCAATGAGTATCAGGATGCCTCTTACAAGAGATAGGTTTTTGTTTCTAATAATAGGTTAAAAAGAGATGGTAACAGGTTTCAAGAAACTAACATTTTTAAAGTAACCATGGTAGGTCACTTGGTAAAAAAATGTATTTCTCTAATTGATACTTTGTTCTACCTACAGGGAATTACAATACAGGTATTTTCTTCTGGGGGTACTTGTTAATGTATTTCATAACTAGTAAGGAATAAATTCTTTTTTGATGGACAAGCTTATGACTCGCTCATATAAAAACATTAAGAAATGCTGTACAACATTTTTTAAAAAAATAAGTGAAATATTTTCCATAGAATTGTTTTCATTGTATGTGCAATTTATCTTTTGAGGCATATGTTTTCAATCAGTAGTTGGTACAATTAACACATAAAACACTTTGCTCAATACAGTTCAGTAACCTGCTGGTTTTTTTTGTTTGTTTGTTTGCTTGAATTTAGTTATCGATTTATGATAATGGACCGGTTTGGCAGAGATCTTCAGAAGATGTATGAAGAAAATGCAAAGCGATTTCCCCATAAAACTGTACTACAGTTAGGCCTGAGGATAGTAAGTTAAAATAGTATTTTTACAATTGGACTTCCCTGTGTAAGTTCACAGTTTAATTGTGCTTTTGTACTAAGTACAGGTCCTCTGCTGGGTGGAGCTGGGTACTGCATTTATATGACTATTTTGTTTTGTTAGCTTGATATTCTGGAATATGTCCATGAGAATGAATATGTGCATGGGGACATCAAGGCCTCAAACCTTCTTCTGAATTACAAGAACCCTAATCAGGTATTTCTGATGCATTTTATCCTCATATTTTTAACCTTCTGTTTAACAACACATGGAAGTGCTTTGAACCTGTGAAATCTAGCAGAAGCTCATTTTTAAGGCTGTATATGCTAACATTATTTCTGCTTGACATTTATATCTAGTTAGCATTCTACAATTCTTTTTAATGCATTTGGCTGGACAGTTATCAAATTGACTATTTGCCCTAAATAATATTCTAAAGAAATTCTCAGGATTCAGAGTAAATTTTTTTAAAATAAGTATTTGCAGGTGGAAGCGTAAAATTATATAGCACTCTGGTAAATTATGTTTGCCTGTCTGCATTGTTACCTCATTTCTTTGTTCAAGAAATCCATCAAATAAGTGTTCTGTTACTTGGAAAAATTGGTCTTTAAAGTGTTTATTGTTCCACTTGATTTATGGAAGTCTTTAATTTTCTGCATTTTTAACTGTATTTACTCTTCTAACAATGCATATCAGAGTTTCAGAATGATGCGTGTTGTCTTGCACAAATGTTTTAGCTGATGAAATACGTAAAAAAAATCTCAGTCCGTTTGAAGTAGCTGCAGTGTTAGTGAGTAGTACTAGTATGTAGTAGTGTTCAAATGGGACAGATGACTTTAAAGAGGGTATGTTAGGTGTGTTAAAAACTGTGAATATTATATCTTTTTTGTTGGCATTTAATCTCACTGGTAATAACTGACTTTTACTGCACTGGTCCTCTACATCAGCAAGAAAATACCTACGGATTAGTCTGCTATGTGGAAAACAACAAAACCTATCTGACACATCATTTTCAAATCATATGTAGTAATCTCAATAAAACACTGAGAAAGGATCTGTTAAGGTTGAAACCTCACTGTTTTTAATACTTTTTAAGTAGTTCTGAGAATGATTTGGAGCTACATTTATTATTTGCATGTGTTTTGTGTTTATAGTTCTTTAATATTAGAATTCTTTGTGGTAATTACTAGGTATACTTAGTGGATTATGGACTAGCCTACCGATACTGCCCTGAAGGAGTTCACAAAGTATATAAAGAAGATCCTAAGAGGTGCCATGATGGAACTATTGAATATACCAGTATTGATGCGCACAAGGGTGTGGGTAAGGATGTAAAATTTACTCAGCAATAGGCATTTGTGCATCCTTTTTATAAATACAAATGACATTATTTGCTGCATTGAGTTTTGTGAACAATCAGGCTTCTGAATTTATAAAAATGTTTTTCTTCTCTAGGGACTATGCTGGCATTTTTCTGTTTTTTCCATTAAATAACTTTTAATTTGATATTAATTTACTGTATTTTAATGTAACTTTCTTAAATAGATTTAATTGGTTTATAAAGTCTGTTAAAATGTTTAGTATATTGTTTTTTATTAACTGAGTAGAAATAGAATATTGCTTATGTGATCATGATAGAAAAACAGGCTCTGTTTTCAGTTCATAAGTGGTTTCTGTTACCGGTGTGAACATTGTTCCTTCGTATTTGGCAAAGATGCACAATATTCTTGTTTATAGCTAAATATTTAGAAGACTTATACAAAACTTCATTTATGCCTATAGTCACCGAACATTAAAAGGCAAGTAGTCAAACGTGAAGAAGACAGACCTGTGTCTGTTATGGTGAACATCACTTCTTTTTTTATTCTTAAATTTTGGTTTATTGGTATGTCCTGCTAAAATATCAGTTGTTGAAAATTATTATTTACTTCAGGATGAAATGTTATACCTGTGTTTAAAATGGAACGTGGACAAAGATGGCTTGATTTGATACTTCTACTGTAATCTGTGGTCAATTCACGTATGGGTTACTTGTTTCTGGTTTGGTTTTTTTTTTGGCAAAGCTTAGGGATCTTATCAGTTACTGCCTTCTGTTTAGTTTTCAGGCCACATAAAATATTTCAGCATTGTGGAATATTTTTTTCAGGAGCTAGGGTTTTAACATTATTACCTTTTTATAGAAAAAGGGAAGTAAAAACTGTTTTGAACAGAAAGTCAATCACTTCAGTACATTGCTCTATTTTTTTCTACAATCTGAGTACTTAAAAAGCTTCCCAAATTGGGATAACTGCAGCACGTCATACCCTTGAGCAGAAGAAAGAGATTGATAGGGGACTTGAAAATGAAGTTATCCTTCCAGATGCAGGAACAAATTTTTTACTTCCTTGCTTTTGTGCTAAAATAAAGAAATAAGTGACAGATGAGAGAGTGACACTGAGTTTTCTGTCTATAGACTGAATATATTTACAAATTTTAGCTATTGTTAAACTGTATGTGCTTTGTTAACTGCTCTTATAGTTCATTTTTTATGTGCGCATATATGTCTAGCACCATCAAGACGTGGTGATCTGGAGATCTTGGGTTACTGTATGATTCATTGGCTTAGTGGCCATCTGCCATGGGAGGATAATTTGAAAGATCCGAATTTTGTCAGAGACTCAAAAATCAGGTGAGAAACTACTTATTTCCTTTTACTTTTGAAACTGAAAAGAGGAATGGAAATGTCTTAAAGTAGAAATGCTTTGTACTTTCAGTATATTCTCTACTGTGAGCAAGCTATTGTTTTGTATACCCCTTAGTTTCCTTTCACTGGGCCTTGTATCCTGGACCTGTGATTAGGCTTGTACTTTTCTACTCTTGTCTTTTTTATATGTGAGGTGCTTAGTTACCTACCACCCTACTGGTGCTTTAGAATGCTTCCATGGCTAAGGCGAAAAGCACTGTTATCAGTATGCAGGTAACCATTAGACCTGCTTTGCAGAAGGAGGGCTTGAAGCATGGAGTATGAGTAGCCTTTATGACACCATTCTCTGAAGCTGGTGGCAGAGATGGGAGGTATAGGTGGATCTTAAATGTCTTTGAGCATCATTCCAGCTGGAGTGCTACTAATGTGGGATTTTTTAGGTTATTTTTGCCCCTCTTTCTCACTGTTGCATTCCTTTGTCTCCTTCCCTCCGTTCATGCCCTTCAACTTTCTTATTAGATATTTAATATGAAGCTGTCGTAGCACAGCAGTTTCTGTCTCATTTAACAAATATTTGTCATCTGGCTTCCTTATCACTGCTTTTAACACTTCAGTCTTCATCAGTATTAGCAAAGCTCCCTGCCCTTCTTTCCCGATATCAGACAGAGAAAGAACCCTCTAGCCAGGAAGAGGTTAGAATGTTTGTATGTGAAGTTTTCAAATGGACCAGTTGTTTTCCTTCAGTCTTCTACTTGCTTGCTTTTACAATAATCAACAACTTTTAAATAAGAACTTGCTGTATTTCAGGCACTTCTCAGGTTTTCAAATGTACTGCAGTCCTAGAAACGGCTGTACTATGTCATGCCAGAGGTTTATCTAGCTGTATTTCCTGTCTCTGATAGTGGTCCAAGCTAGGTGCTTCATGAGTCTAACAGAATAGGGCAAGATTCAAACTTTGAAGGAACCAACAGTTTTGAATAATTTTGTTTTTCAGATGTAGAGATATTTCAATTTTGATGGACGAATGCTTTCCTGGGGAAAATAAACCAGGTGAGAGGAGCTAATTTAAATTAAAATACTTTGGTTTGTAGCATGTGGTAAACATTCTTTAATAATTTGGTTTAATACCATTTTTCCTTTATAAAAATATATAATAAAGCCATCAATCTTTTTGGGTGCCATCACCAAATTGTAGTCAACTGTAAACAGTGCGTAGAAGCTCTGGAATTCATATTTGCAATGGGGCACATTGAGTATGTACAAGGGAAGGCTGTGCTACTCTGTATTCATATAAAGAGAGTTCAATTTGGTTGCTGCAAAAGGTGAGGAGTTGTCAGATCTCAATGTCTTTTTCTTACTGAGAGATCTATCTCAGGCATTGGACTGTGTTGCTTCTTTAGGTCCTCTTTATTTAATGAAGTTTTACCTATTTTTTTCTTTTATCATCAGCAACAAATTAGCATGAATTAGATTGTTGATTAGGAGAAGTTTAGACTCTATTTATAGATATGCTATTAAGTATTTGCAAATATGAAATACCTAAGCTGATTTTCCACAACTGAGTTCTAAGCCTCAAAATATAAAGTGATGCAAGGTAGAAGTCTAAGTTATTTCTTTGGGGCATTGGTGATTTTCTGAATAGATTTTTTTTATGTTATTTTTTTTTCTGAAAAGCTGACTCTTAGACATATACTTTCTTGGGATCTTCAATATTTAGTTATTTGTGGCTACTCCTAGTGATCAGAAGAGTTTTCTCTGCCAAGTGTGACTTAGGTAATTTTTCAGTGGTCAAATGCTTTATGTATTTTTTTTTAATATATGTTTCAGTCTTGAACTTCTGAAATAACATTGAATTTCCTTGTCAACATTTTTAAATATAGACATAAGGAATACCATGTAAGCAAGTGTTCATTGGTGAAGGTTAGCCTATTAAGTTTTTTATTACTGTCTGTTTTCTTCATTGCAAGAAACGTATAAAAAAGTTATGCTGTCATCACTGGGTAATGAACCTTGGTATCATTTTTTTCTAAAAATAGTTGGATTGAAGTCATAATTATGAATTTGTAAATAACCATTTAAAATGGCATAAGTAGTGCATGCATAATTTTTCATTCTTTTGTGGTAAAAGTGAGTGATTAAAATGTTTTTGAATAGAAATTAATTGGAGATACCATTTGTTTAGATGAAATAGCCAAGTATATGGAAAAGGTGAAGCTACTGAGCTATGAAGAAAAACCTGTTTATCAGCATTTCCGAGAAATACTTCTGCAAGGACTTAAGGCCATTGGGCAAAAAGATGACGGAATACTTGACTTTGGCTTGGCAGAGAATGAAGACTTGCAAACAAATCCCATGCAAAAGGTTTTTACTATAAAAATTTGTTGACTTTTACTGTATTTTTTTTAAAGCTAAATAAGTGTTAAAGAGTACTGGAAGTAGGTGTCAACTGCATCCAGTAGGAAATAAGCAAATAGTGAAATGTTTGTCCTCCACTTATGTGTTATCTGTCTAATTTAACTTCTTTAATTGTTATTAAAACTTAATACAGAATGATGTTTATAGGTGTACTTTGATAATAGATAATACCTTGGTTAACAGAATGTGTATATGTAGTTGTAATGACATTTCAACAGATGAACATTGAGTTAGTTTGCTATTTTTTTCCTTAAATTTGTGAAATTCCAGATGGGTCAAAAAAACACGTCAAGTAAAATAAGTCTAGTTTTTGTTTCAGATTAGTTTCTTTTCCATGACTTTTTTAAAACTTAGTTTTAAGTATACAACTTTATGCCTAGTAATTGATTCTGGAATTCACATATTGAATTCGCTGTGATTTAATGTGTTATTTATGAGGCTTGACTATAGTGGCAGATATTTTATTCTTTGTATTTAAGAAACCTTAAGCTATAGATTTGGACTCTCATTTGAATACAACATACAAACTTTTTAAGCCTGAGGTATATTATATGTTAAAATGGTTTATAATAACAATAAAAATGAGCAAGTAACCATAGCATCATTGAACTGCTTAGATTGGAGAAGTCCTTTAAGATCATGGAGTCCAACCGCATGGAACAATAAATATTAACCCATACTTCAAACTGCATTTATTACTTGTTTATTTGCATTTCTAAATGATAGGCAAGTAGTTTATTTGTTTTTTTTAGCCAGGAAACTGGGAATTACCATAGTAGTACATTAATTCTACCTGCTTACTGACATGATCAGCAATGTGTTAGATGGGCAAAAAGCACAAACGTTGCAGGATTTAAGTCTTCTGAGGATGTATGTGCAGCTCTCCTTACCTCTTTTTGCCGAGTAAATAGTACTTTGGCTAAAATTATGCAGTTATGGTCTTTACACTTATATTTTCTACTGAACAGAATGTAAAGATCTGTCAAAAGAAGAGTTCATTAGCATAAATTCTTCTGATTCCCCTGTGAATTGACATGGCTGGATACCTGTGTTTTGAAGTTGGGAGGGGAAAGTAAATCTATTTTTAGTGGTTTTATGTTTTCTTTGCTGAAAAGTTGACCTGCTGCTGAACCAACAGCTGTGACCTTTAATGTGACCTTTCATGTCCTTGGCCAGTAGAGATGGCTGGTGCACGTTTCCATGGAATAAAACTTCAAACATCTTATTTTGCTAGCCAATATCAGTAAAAACCATTCCCAAAGGGTATAATAGTACTTTTCCATAGGATCTTGCCTAGTAGCAGGGATTTGCAGTTAGTTGGCTTTTTTCCACTCTGAGGAACCATGTGCATGGTCAGAATATGTTGAAGCACTTTTTATAAAACAATGAGTGTTACTGACCCACTTGGCTAAACATTTTCAGCTGTCCATTTCCTGTTGCAGTGGACTTTATGCTTAGCTACTTCATGCCAGCTCCTGCTAAAAAGTACAGACAGAATAAGATTGTTTGCTTGAAATCGTGTTCGTATAGCCTACTTGCTTTTGACCAAATACCAAGACTGATGATTCTTCCTTCTGTGTTGGATCCTCTGGGCCTTGTAATAGCTGTGTTGTGAACTAGGGTAGAAGAATAGATTGTGTCAGTCCTCCCTCCGAGCGTGTATTTTCCATTTTTCTTAAGGAATGAATGGAAGAGGAGTCTTCAGCATGTTGTCTGCCTTCCCAGAATAAGTGTTTGGGAACTCACGCTACTAGGTTTTTTTAGCAGGTATCAGAAGTTGAAAGTCTAGGAAGACAATAGATGTTAGTTGAGAATAACTGGACACTTAGATACATAGAGGAAAAAAGTAAGAACATAGAATGCCAACTAAAATTGTATGTGTTTTCAACTGTGACAGGAAGCTCAACTTGATGACTCAGTGTTTTAAAGATAAGCTGTATTTACAAACTCTATTAGAAACTGCTTTTCATAAAGATAATTTACCATTGATAAGTAGCATCCTGCCTCTGAAATCCAGTGTCTTTCAGCACATGCTGAATTTCTTTTGACATGCTTAATGTATAACTTGGAAAAGAAAGATGCAGTCTGGTATCCACCCTTGAATCACTGAATCACAATGTTGGAAAAGACCTCCAGGATCATTGAGTCCAAATGAAGACGGTAACCTCTAATATAGAGTATTTATATGTACTGATTTTTTCATCACAACAGGTCTTAGGACACCTACTTTTCAATTCCTTTGGGGCAGTCCAACATAGTACTTTCTCAAAACAGTGTTATTTGGCGTTCTGATGCTATGCTCTTTTATGGCTGAGAGGCAGTATATTTACCTTCTGGGTATATAAATTCTTAGGATTTTGGATTTTCCTGTCCTTTCAATTCATATAAGTAGTTGGGCCATAGCGTGCACTGTATGTTGCATATAAACATGGTTGTTCTAGAATTTCAGTTTTTCTCCTTCATTTGTATCTAGCTAAAACTCACAGATGTCTGCTATATTAAAAGTTAACATTTTATTTTCTGTATCATGACTTAAGTTTCCCCCGATGTATAAGTGAATGAAACACAATTTCTACTGGAGGTTATTTTGGGGTGTGTATGTGTATTTTTTTTCTGTATGCATGTTGGTTTGTGTATGGTATTTTATAATAGTTTTAGCAAAACAAAAAACTAACCGTACTTTGTGTTGAAGGAAGTATCTGGAGCTCTTGACTAAATTATGTATTGCAAGGACCACGTATTCCTTTTGTCTAGAGCTGAAGGGTTGCTAGGAAATATTGGGAGTAAACTAAACTGGAAAAATATGTGTCTTACTGATTTGTAGTTCCTTCTAATGTTCAGCTTCAGATGCGCAGGTGTTGCTTTTGTCAGATGAGTGCTGCCTTATTTCTACTGCTATGTAATTCACCTGCATCAAGATTAAGAGTCTCCCTTTTATTAAATAAGCTTGGAAACAAGATAAATGTATTTTGCTTTTGTGTAGCATGTATTGGATATCTGTTTTTCTGATGAACATTTAAAATGTTTACTAGTTCAACTGGGAGGAATGCATTCTTTTTCATATAAAAGCAGTACAGCACTGAAATAGTCCTCCTTAATTTTGGTCAGAATGAACAAAAGTGTCTGTGTTTATTCCTGCCTAATGCATCACAAATCTGCTGACATGCTAACCTTGGAGTCTTGGCTGGCAGTAATCAGGCCTGTGCACCGGCAGGAAAGATGTACCTAATGCACTCCATCAGTGCATTTTGCATATGGAAGTTCTCACAGGGGAGCTGCCCTGTGCCAGCTGAGGGTTACCTGCCCACTGCAGTTATTGTATGTAATTATCGAACCAATCTGTTCAGCCCAGCAGGGTTGATGGTAATCATGAAGCAACACTTTGGAAAGGAAAGATGTAATGCACTCTCCCCTTCTCTCATGATCTATGTGAAGTTGTAACCACTTCTAAAGCTGTGTTAGTAAAGCTCTAGTCTGACACAAATGAAAAAAATTAAAGAAGGAAAAGGTGAACTCCTCCAGTGTTCCTCAAAGTTATCACCTGTGTCTAGTACAGATACAAGTCGACTCATCATTTGCAAAAATCACATGGCACTAAAAAAAGTCCTTCCATGGCCACCTTAAGCATAATTTGCAGTAGTAAGATCAGTATTAATACACAGATGATAACAGTTCTTTCCATTTGGAGGTTTTAAGATAATTTACCTTGAATAGAGTTCGCATTTCCCAAGTACCACTCTTTGGAACACAACCTGTAGTTTCTATTTAAAAAAAATTGTATACTGTTAGTTGGTGTTAGCTACTTTTAAGCTGTGCAAAGAAAGCCTTAAGAAGCAGGGATCCAGATAAACTTGAATTTAATGAGATGTAATTGCTTTTTAAAAAAGCAATTAACATCAACTTTGGGTAAAATGTTTTCTTGTGTTCTTTAAGATTTTTCACATTGTTCCTTTTGTGACAGTTATTCAATATAAATTAAAAGAATAGTGTTTGATCATAAAACTTGTGTTTTCATACATTAAAATTTCAACTCGTGGTGTGATCTGCATATAGGGGAATTGAGCTTTTAAATTGTTGATTGCCTGGTATTAGTATTTTTGCATGAATATATGGGTAAATTTTTTTCAGCTGGAGATGTTTTATACTATATGAAGGAATAATGCTTAGAATTGGTGAATATGTTGTGGGGCTAAGATATTTTCTCCTTTGTGTGGTCTTTAATGCTCTTGAGTTCAGTTACCCTTTTTTCTTTCTTTCCCCAGAGAAAGAGAAAGGCAGCAGCTGCAACCAATGTGAGCACTGGAGCAGAAAGGGAAGATTCAGGAAGCCCAAAAAAAAAGAAGGCTACTTCTAGTAAGTCAAAAGATCTTTCTTGCAGTCACATGTACTGGTGTGGTAGATTAACACTGGCTAAGGGCCAAACTTCATCAGTGGGACAGAAGGAAAACATAGGACAAGAAAAATCATGAGTCAGAACAAAGATGGGGAAATTGCTTACTGCTTACTGTTGTGGACAAAAGAGCCTCAACTTGTGGAAAATTAATTTCATTTATTGCCAATTAAAATGAATTTGTGTAGTGACAAAGGCAGACAGAAAAACAATGTCTTTCCTTCTTCTTTTCTCACGCTGAACTTGACTTCCTCACTCTAGACTCCTCTGCCCCTCTCCCTCAGTGGTGCAGGGGGGATGGAGTGGAAGTATGTCATTCTCAATACATAGCATTTTCTCTTTGCTGCAACTTCCACCTCACATTTCTTTTCCTTATGCCAGTGTGGGCTCTCTCTCTTGAGCTGCAGTCCTTCAGAGAAATGTGCTCCAATTCCTTCAGGAAATATCCATCTGACCCTGTGCGGGCTTTCCCATGAGTTGCAGGGTATATTTGCTCAGTCGGATTCCCCATGAGGTACAGGGTGTATCTGCTCCAGTGCTGTAGCGCACCACCACCACCACCTCCTCCTCTGACCTTGATTTTCCCTCTGCTGTTTTTTGCTCTTCTTCCTGTACCATCACCTCCCACCTGTCCAGTGTTTTTCATCCTCTCTTAAACATTTTCACAGCAGTGCCACCAACAAGTTGGGCTCAAATTTTGCCTACAGCGGATTAGTTTTAGGGTGAGCTGGAATGGGCTGTGTTGGGTACAGAACGGCACTTGGCCTCCTCCAACGGAGGCCACCCCTGTAGCCAACACCAGGTTACCAAAACCCTGCCACGTGGCCACAGTACCAAATAGACCACAGTACCAAGTAAAACCATTTACCTTTACCAGTTCAAGTGCTTTTCATCTTTCATAATTTCTTTTTATATTAACTCTAATAAAAACTGAAATATTTAAACTTTCTGTGTAAGAAAGGTATGCTCTCCAATTATGTGCTGCCTAAAGCTGATAATAATGCTAGGTGATAAAAATCAATGGTTGTACTCCATTCTTTTGCCATCGTTCATTCTCTTTTCCATTCTCATTTTTGTTCTTAAGTCTTGTCCAATTCACTGTCAGAATAAGCTGACTCCTCAGGACCTCTTCATCACACAGTTAGAGCCAGGGGCTAGCAGTAGCAGCTTCCAAAAGTGACTGTGTTTAAAGCTGAGGAAAGGATCGGCTCTAAGTACAGAAAATGCTGAATCTGCATTTCAGATAATTTGGCATGGTTTCAGTGATGTCTAGAAAAAGTCACGAACAGGTAAAGTAGGATTATTATAAGTCCAAGTTCAGAAATCTTCAGTAGATTTGTATAGGGTAAGCTTATGGTGAGTGTCCAGTCAAAATGTTTCTGGATCTAACCTTCCAGCTCATCCATGTGGATGTGAACTGAATTCAAGTAATTGAAAAAAATATTTTTCCTAAAGAAATTTTGATTAAGACTTTTTAAGTAAAAGATCACACGTTGTCAAGTGGTCAAGTAGTCTAAAAAGAAAACAGTACCAATGTAATCTACTCCAAAACAAATACTTCTGTTTAAAAAAGTTTGGAGTGTGGCATGATAGGAAAATGTAGCATTTCAAAGATGGTAATGTTATTGTTAAGTATAGATTTACCTAGGTATATTTACTCACAGTATGGTAGGAAATAAAATAGTTAAGCTAATGTTTTTCCAGAAGGTGACACTGCTTTGCTCATTTTCAGCTATTCTCATTATGGAATTCTGATCATTAAAGTCAGTGATTATTTCTCTTACTTGAATGCCTTTTGAATTGTTGACTTCAATTTATTATGAATTTTCAAGTCTGTCAGTGGCTGAAAAATTATTGATTAGACTTTCTTTCAAGGAAATACCAGTACTTGATATGACGCTGACACGTATTCGTAGCTTTAGCATTTTAGATTTTATTTAAGATCTTATAACAAAATACTTAATACAGCTGACCATTGTCTGCTTGTGATCTGATACACATGAACAGAATATACTTTAATTTCATTTTATTTTGCATATTAAAATTCTTTTTTTCCTGGGATTGTAGATTGAAATTCTCATAGGTAGAGATGTAAAAGAAATTGAGGAATTGCAATCTGCGTGTTAGCATCAGCTTTTGGTAAATCCTAAGTTTTTTTCAGGCTAAGTTATTTGGGGGGCTATAGATATTTTCAGCATTCAGTGGTTAAAGTGAATGATGGACATAAGCTTAAATTCAAACCTCCTCCTGCCAATTCAATAGTGTTACAGTTGAAATGGTTCTAATTTCACCTTTTTATACTACCCAATTTAATGAATACCAAGTAGGGGGAATATATCAAATGATTTCAGGTGAAAAGCAGTACATGTACTTACTCATTTTGTTATCTCCAAATTTGGGAGTAAAAACTGTGCCACTCATTACGTGATTCATAAATCTGTGTTGAAGGAAAGGGCAACTGTTTCATAATCTTATGATTTTGATACTTGTCATAAGTATTTTTATAATAATCAGCTATTTTCAACTTAAGTCTGTTTCCAAATCTGACTAGTTTTATGTTATCAAGGACTTGTTTCTTTGTTATGTGATTAATCTTGTGACAGAAAAAAATATCCTAAACTTTACTTCTGGTAAAATGAACAATTTTTTGATACCTTTTAATTATAGAAATATAAGTTTAGTCATATGGGAACATTTTAAAAGTTCTTGAAATGCTATTTCGTTGGTTTTTCAAAGGGGATAAAGGTAGCTGGACGGGGGTTGCTCTTCAGATGTTCCAACAGCATCTCATGAGCGTTTGGAATTAAAACAGTGCAATAACAGGTGATCTTGAGTGCTGTCATGAAGCACATGCAAGAGAACCGAGTGATCAGGCCCAGTCAATGTGGGTTTACAAAAGGCAGGTCTTGCCAAACTAACCTGATTGCTTTCTATGACAAAGTGACTCGGCTGCTGGATGAGGGAAAGACTGTGGATGTGGTCTTCCTGGACTTCATTAAAGCCTTTGACACAGTTTCTCACAGCATTCTGCTACGGAAACTGTCAGCCTCTGGCCTGGTCAGGCGCACACTCTCATGGGTGGAAAACTGGTTGGATGACCGGGCCCAGACAGTGGTGGTAAATGGTGTTAAGTCCAGCTGGAAGCCAGTTACAAGTGGGTTTCCCCAGGGCTCAGTGCTGGGTCCAGCCCTGTTCAATGTCTTCATCAATGACCTGGATGAAGGCATTGAGGGTACCCTTAGCAAGTTTGCAGATGACACTAGGTTGGGTGGAAGTGTCGATCTGCTCGAGGGTAGGGAGGCTCTGCAAAAGGATCTGAACAGGCTGGACCACTGGGCAGAGTCCAGTGGCATGAGGTTTAACATGGCCAAGTGCCGGGTCCTGCACTTGGGACACAACAACCCTATGCAGAGCTACAGACTAGGAGAAGTCTGTCTAGAAAGCTGCCAGGAGGAGAGGGACCTGGGGGTGTTGGTTGACAGCCGACTGAACATGAGCCAGCAGTGTGCCCAGGTGGCCATGAAGTCCAATGGCATCTTGACTTATATCAGAAATGGTGTGGCCAGCAGGTCCAGGGAGGTTATTCTCCCTCTGTGCTCGGCACTGGTGAGACCGCTCCTTGAATCCTGTGTTCAGTTCTGGGTCCCTCAGCACAAGAAGGATGTTGAGGCTCTGGAGCGAGTCCAGAGAAGAGCAACGAGGCTGGTGAAGGGGCTGGAGAACAGACCCTATGAGGAGCGGCTGAGAGAGCTGGGGTTGTTTAGCCTGGAGAAGAGGAGGCTGAGAGGAGACCTCATTGCTTTCTACAACTACCTGAAAGGAGGTTGTGGAGAGGAGGGAGCTGGCCTCTTCTGCCAAGTGACCGGGGACAGGACAAGAGGGAATGACCTCAAGCTCCGCCAGGGGAGGTTTAGGCTAGATATTAGGAGGAAGTTTTTCACAGAATGGGTCATTAGACATTGGAACAAGCTGCCCAGGGAGGTGGTTGATTCACCTTCCCTGGAGGTGTTTAAGGCACGGGTAGACAAGGTCCTGAGGGACATGGTTTAGTGTTTGATAGGAATGGTTGGACTTGATGATCCAGTGTGTCTCTTCCAACCTGGTGATTCTATGATTCTATTTTTTAATGCACTTTATTAGTCAATACTGCTAGGGATATGAATTGTGCATGTCTATGTTGCTGGATAGTGTCTAGCATGGTAAGACCTTAACCTAGGGTCTTTGGTTACTCTTGCAGTATAAATAACTGTGTGAAAGCTTTGATGTGAAAACAGTCAGACTGATGGATTGGTTAGAAAACATTCCAAAACAGAGGTTAAATAGTATTTCTCAATTAATAGGTACTTAGCCTTATGTTTATTTACATTGCATGGCTTTGCATAAATCTGTCTGGCTTATTGTCTTAGAAATCTTTTTTTTTCCCTTTATTCAAGGAAAATTTATTACTTTGCATTGGATTAAATACACACTTAGGCTCATGTTTATATTTGGAAAGTTACTGGCCTTATGATCAGGCTTTAGGAGAAAGCAAACCATGTTTTTTGAGCTTCTTTATGGTGCCACTTGTTACTGTTTACTGCACACTAATGCCCACGTTATAGGTAGATTTTTACCTCTTAATTCTATAAACAAGTATAAACATTTTCAGCAGAACCTGTTATGTACAATAGTCCTAACTTTTATTTGTTCCTTCTTGTGAAAGGTTTGGTATTGACTAGTATCTCTAACAGAGTAAGTGGATATTAGTCTTAAAGCAATGTATCTGTCTCTGTGACTAGTCAGCAAAAAATCTGTCCCTTTCTGCACCCCTCTTAGTCCTTTCTTACCTGACTCCGGAATGTTGCAAGTTTCTAGTATAATTATTATGTGATTCGCTTTTAGAAGTTAAAAGCATGTGCTGCTATGCTGAATCTACAAATAAACAGGAAGATTCATGTTTTAGAGCAGAGAGGTATTGCTGTCAGTTGTCTCAATACTCACTTCTATATTTTGCATTAAGTATATTTAAGCACACTATAATGTGATGTGTCTTTTTATGGCCTGCCCCAAAATTATTTAAGGATCTTCAAGAGCTATTTACTTTAGAAAAGGTGTGGTAGGAGGTGATTTTTAAGTATAAAGATCCTTAAGCATTATAGATAGGAAGATTAAAATAAATTAGATATAAACAAAAATCTATCTTTTGTATTCTTCCTGAGCAAAGATTTTCCTTGACAATTTGCAATTTCCTTTGACAAATTCACTGAGAAGCACCTTGAACATGTGCCACTTATAATAAAAAAGAGGAAAAATTCACATCTGAGATGTAAAGTATAGGAATGTTCCTGTTTACTCCCATCTCTGCTTGGCACATGGTTTTCTACTTAGTCTTTTATTTTAAGTCATTTTTAAGTCTGTAGTTTAAGCTTATTTCTGTACAATCTCTTCAGACAAATTCCAGCACTGAAACAAATTTGAAATGTAAGTACATGTAAGTTCCTTGTTACACTTCATGGAACTTCGTTGTGTTTACTGCTAATCAAGTATCAAAATGAAACAAACTGAGGAAAAATTTCCGTAAGGTAAGGCTTCTATAATATCTTTGCTTGTAGAACTAAATAGTTTTTACTATTGAACTAAATAGTGAATATGTTGAACTAAATAGTTTATAGATAAGTGATGTCTGATTTTTTTGGTTGGTTTTTTTGTGACCTGAAGATGCATTGCAGTATGTTGCACACGTGTTGGAATTCAAATGTGGGTATAAAATTTGTAAGTGAAATTCTTCTACAGGGAAGAAAAACAAATTGTACTGTAGTGCCTCAGAATTTTACAGGCAACTAACCTTTTTCAAGATTGCAAGTAATATATTTGAATTAAACTTTATACCTTTAGCAAATCACTGTGTGGTAGAGACGAGAGCTATTCTTAAACACGTACCGTGTGTGACTACTGACTTATATGCGTATGTATGGCTGTGTTTTGGAATGTTTTCAATAAAGCAGTTTTTTACAAATAGAAGCAAATTTCAGTCTTATCTGGAACAACTTTGTATTAAATTTTTTGAAAGAACGCTCATAGATTCAATGTTATCTTTAGGAAATACACAGCATAAATAATCAAATGATACTTTCTTGTGTCCTGATGTTTTTCCATAAAAATAAATCATGAAAACATGGAAAAACATCAAGGCACAAGAAAGTATCGTCTTCATTTGTTGCAGAAAACAAAGTACCTAAAACCAAACCAAATCCTATGACTCTACAAACTTACTTTCTTCTCTGTTATTCCCACTCCACAATCATATGTTTTCTGGAGTTCATGTCCATATTTCCTTTTCTCTGGCCTCTCTGTTCTTTTTTTCTGAATCATATTTCTGATTTTTTTGAGAAAAAAACTTCTCAGAGTAGAACAAGCCAGCTAACCAAAACTACCATTTGTCATCCTTGCAGTTCCTTCAATAGCCTTCAAAGTACTGAACAAATCTTTTTTGAGAAGTTTTACACCACGTTTTTTTCAGATATGCACGGTTCTCTGGCCAAGTTGGGAAAACGCTTGTCAGAGGAATAGATGCTCTTTCTAATTTCATCATCTTAAAAGAAACATATCTCTTTCTTGGCATTGTATTCAAGCTGCCCAAACTGATTTGAGAGTTGTAGGCTACTTTGATACTTAATTCTCATTGAACACTGCATAGTCCAGATTTAGTTCTCATTTGATGTTTGCAGCTGGATGCTAAGTGTAGTCTTGGAGTTTCTAATGCTAATTTTTTTTTTTAATCTTATTCCTTCCATATACAAATAGCAAGTGTATGGGTTCTACTCTATTGTAGAACCCTTTTTAAGGGGCAGTTGAAGAATAAAGATCTCCTAGGGAGCCATCCAGTAAAATGGCTCGGTTATTTGATATCATAAAAGACACTCGGTGTATGATTGAAGCACATTTTGGAAGACAAAAGTGATACTTGAGGCAGTGAAGAATTTTGAAGAACTCACAGTCCTAAAATTATATTCTTTGGAAATTACAAGTCCAAATTTTGTTACTTAAATTAGTAACAAAACATATTAATTTTTCTTTTGCTGATATCTGATGTAGTAGCATATGCAAGATTGTATCAAGTTGACTAGTGAGAGTGGCCTCATTCTTTCTTAATCACTTCTGAGTTAAACTGTGGCAATTCAATATATGTGGTATGAAGTTGCCAATGTTTAAAAAATGTCGCTTCTCTTATAAGACTGCCCTGCTGCAACACACTGGGTATCTATACAGAAATGATTAAGCTCCATCTGTGTGGAGACTAGTCTGAGAACATCTCTTCCAGAAATCACTTGAGAACTCTCCACCACATGGTCCAACTCTCCGACTTTATTGACATTTGTTTCTTAAAGAAATAAACATGCAGCAAAGTGTCTGTGTGAGATTACACACAAATACATGCACCCATTAGGTTGTTTTGTTTTTTTGTTTTGTTTTAAAGAAAGGAAACCTTACTGTGTCTGATCGATGTACTTGACTGCAGGTGCTTCTTTTGAGAGCCAAGGGTGCTAGCTGTGTTGTTAAATGATTACTACAATTCTAGTTTAAGAGCTTGTGTAGACTAGAATTGCTGGAACTCTTCAGATGTTAGACACTTGCGTGTACTCAGTCTTTGTGAGATGTAAATTCAGAGTATGCAAGTGATGCAGTTGCTGACCTCCAGTGTGTCTACTTCTAGATATTTTTCAGTTGCCTGATGTTTGCCTAAAGTCTAAAATCTATATGTGGTTCTGCTTTAAAATACTTTAACCTGTGATGTGGCCTAGAAGTCACCATTAACACCGAAATCATACTTGTAGCTGTATTTTAATGCTTGGCATCTCTCACTGTCCTTATTTGCATCAAAGCAGTTAAATGGGAAACGTGGGACTGTGGTGTCTGTTTATTCTTACCAAAGGAACCTCTATTTCATGAACCTTCATTCTTTGACTTAAGTACAGTTTTATTTCTCTTACTTAAAAGACTTATATGTCTTTCTAAAACAGTGTATGTGGAGTCAGAAAACAAGATGAGAAGCAACAAGAGGTGATGCGCTTTATATACCAGCCTAAGGACTGACTTATCTACCTACGTCTGTGTTAAACTTAATGATATATACCAATATTTTCTCTTAAAACTGCTATAATTTAAATTCTAAAGCATCCCTGGTCAACACCACTTATGATACTTAACTATCCTTACTATTAAAAAAATCTTTGATAGGGCAGAGTATATTCTTTGAATATTTTTACTATCTAATATGAATTTCCCTTAAGCTTATTAGTTGTCCTATACATTGGGGACATGAAAATTATTCTCAATTTATTCAGCAACCTTTTTGCACATTTGATCATTACAAAATAATGCACTATCACATCTCTTACCCATTTTTTTTCCTTCCTTCAGATTATCTAGTTTAACAACAACAAAAAAATGAATTTGAGAGCTAGAAACTATGATCACCACTCCTGATATCTTTTTCCCAGAACTTTTTTGAAGGATAGAGCCCCAAACCATACACAGTACAGCTGGATTTCTTTTGTAATGTTGCTTTATAATACTGTTAACACAGAGAGGATCAGATATTGCAGTCAACTTGTCTAATAATTCCTCTAGAGCCTGTGGGACTCCTTATGCCTTTGCTGAACTTTGTTCCAGTCTCAAAACAAGCTGTGCAGTGACACCATCTGGTTTATTTTTGTCTATATAATTCTCCCTCATTTAAATTGCTGTTTCAACCTAATTCAGTTTAATCTGCTTTATAAAAACTCTCTCCTTTGCTTGTAATAGCTTTGTTTGTGTCCTTATTTGGTGCTGCCCACACAAAGCTTCTCCTGTTTTTGGAAACAGAATTGATGTTTCTCTCACAAGAAAAGTTTGTGAGGAGGGAGCAATATACATTATCAGGCTAACTAATTTTGAAAATGCAAATGAACTTTTTGGTACAGACGTTCAATTCTGAAATAGCTGCAAACTTTGAAGCTGAACATAGTTTGAGAGTTGTCATTCTGAGTTTAACATAATTAACTTTATCAGATATTTTAAGATAATACTTCTGCTGCTTAAGTTTGAAAATTTGAATAATAGAAGCATGACAAAGATTCACTTGGAGATTCATCATGATCGTTGTTTACTTAGAAAGGCCTTAGAAAAGAAGTATTAATACAATAAAGGTAAAGGAAAGATCAGAGACAGGGTAACTCTTTGCTTCTTTTTTTTCACCCAGCATAGGCAACTAGAAATGGGTAAGCTTTTAGTGAATTAGGAAGTAGTAAGACTCAATTGCTTGTATTGTCTATGACTAGCATGAAAAAATACATTCCCAAAATACAAACGTAAATATTTGATAACTAATTTCTTTTTTTTCTCTCTAAACAAATACCTGTAGTAATTTTCTGCCTATGGTATTCATTTTCATATTGACAGTCTTCCTGAAATAGAACATGGATTTGACCTGTCTTTGCAGCATTTTTTACACAGACTGTGATTGGATGAGAAGAAAACACAGTTACCTCAATCAAAACTAATGAAAATTAGTGAAAGTGAAAAATGTAAACTTGTTCTTTCTTGAAGAGGAAAGTTTAGTCATTCTCTGCTTTCTGTTTCAATACAAAGATTGCAGGGAAAAATCTTAGGAGGGATGGAGAGGGAAGGTACAATTTATGCGATTTATAGGATAACTTGACCTACAGATTGCTAAGACCTATTAAGTTTGAAAACTCAGAAGATGTGTCTATTGCTAGAATTCACAATTATAGAAGCTAAAATGTTTTGTGACTTTGAAAAATATAAACTAATATGTGAAGATTAATCAGAATTTATCTGAGAGGAGTGAATTACTTAAGTTAATACTTTGAGACCTGCTTGTGTAGCTTTTGGCTATCAGTACTTGTAAGGGTACCAGAATGGATTTTATTTTAATGTTGCAGGGTTGGAGGTTGGCTAGAACAGATCTTTCATTGATTAAAGCTGCTCTGCTCAATGAGAGACTTATCACCTCAGCCATTTGTTATTTTTGTTATTTTTGTTTTTGGGGTTTTATGCTTTATTAATCAAAGATGTATTGTCTGACAAAACATATTTATAGATTTATGGTGGATGTAGCAAGTGCTTTTTGCCAAAAAAGTAACAAGAATATTTTTATTTTTAATTTCTTTTTCAAGAATGGAAAAATTCTTCCAAGTTAATTTTGCATTTCTAATTTCAAATCAGAGCTTTAAGAGCAAATTTGGTTATTCAACAAACACAGAAGCAAAACTGTTTTCCGTAGTTCTTTGCTTTTCTTAGTGTGACTCTGGGTTTGGGTAGACTCAAGATTATTTTTATTTGTTTTACATTGTTTTCCGCTTCCTTGCTTTCCCCCAGATTTACTCAGTAAACTTGAATGTTCAGTGGCATGTACTGCTCAAAGGCTACTGTCTTATGCAGGCAGGTTCTTTCTGAAGGACTTCCATAAAACTCAGTCTTGCCTTTTTTCCCTTTGTCAGTGATGCAGATTAAGAAGTTGACAAGAACTGCAGAGTAATATATAGCTTGACAAGCAGGAACTTAAATAGTTAGGCATACTGACTTCAAGGAGGAAGCCAGGATTAAAATAAATAACTAGTACCGTTATTAGAATATGAAGAACATTTTATTGTTACTGCATTTGTAAGAATAGCAGCAATTTTTATCAAATATAATATAGTTTTCTCAAAGTTGCTCTAGTTGAATATGATTCATGCTAATGAGCTGTGGTGTTTTGTTTTTTTCTTTTCCCTGCTAGTGGGCAGGAAAAAAATCGAAGTGCAGGCATTTGAAGCATGGTCTCTTTGAACAACCTGCCTGCCTGGTTTGTTAGAAATCTGTTCATTACCTTTGTTAATGAAATGCCATCAAATAATGCTGCCATTTGAAAAGTTGAATTATATAATGCATTTTTCCAGCAGAAAATAGGTGCCCAGAATTTATGGTGAAGTCTTCTGAGTCCCAAGTTGTGTCTCTCTCATCCCTCTAGTTGAAACCAAATGAATTATTTGTGTTCATCTATCCTTTTAAAAACTGTGAGTATTTTCTTTCATCCCCTTCTTTTATTTTACTTTATAGAAAGTCTTTTTTTTTTGTTTGTTTGATTTGCAGATGCGGTAGCTACTAGAACCCGGAAGGTGACCTCACCAAATCCTAAGAAAGGCACAGCAACCAGAAAGAGAGTCCAGAAGTGAATAATAAATGGAGCAATAAATTAAGTAGCTCTTTGGCTCATCTCTGAGTTTTTCAGTTACTATAGTACTGGAATCTTTTTTTTCTGTTTTAAATGTTAAATCCTGTAAAAAACATGGACTACTGTTTGTACCTGTTTTTGAAGAATGTTTTATTAAAATACTTGCATAATTTATGTGTAGTTAGATACTAATGTAAAATTTTGCCAACTCTGAAAGGAGGATGCATTTTTATACAAACTCCTATCTTTAAAGGCAAACTAAAAGAAAGTGCTTTTTCTGCTTTACAATGTAGAAATAAAGCCTTATTTGCTTTTGTTATGGGTAGTTTACAAGAAACAGATGTGTTGCATCTGATTTCTTCTAATTTTGAGTAATGTCTTATTGGAGGTCACTTAGATGTACACTGAGATGGAGTCTGAAATGGTAGTGACATCTTTTAAATATTTATCAGGTGTTTGAATTAAAAAAGAGAACATAAGACAAAAATCACACCCTTCTGTTTTGTAATAAAATGTGTTTCAACAATTCTTTGAAGGACAGGTAGTAAATTTTAGTTACTGTTTTGCATAATATTTGTGGTTGTTTACATAGTACGATTATTCCGAGCTTCTCCGGGAAGGAAGAGACCAGATTTTCAGACATAGGGCCCAGGGCAAAGAAGAGAGCCAACCAAAACCCAATACCCATTCCCAACATCCCCACACCCTCCAGGTTTCCTTGCTTGGCTTTGCGTCTTCTCTTCAGAGTTGTAAGGAAAGAAATGCAGTGTTTAATTTTGTTGTGAAATACCACTACTTTTCACTTAGAGAGTGCAAAAATACGTATAATTGGGGAATGAACATAATTCTTGTCAAGGAAATTGCTCTATGAAGTTTAGCCAACCAAAAGGAATCCACTGTGAGTCAGTGGGTGGTGTATTTGTGTGGATGTCCAGTGCTCTGTTTGCTTGCTTGTGCAATGCCTGAGTAACTACTCACTGAAATAAATGTGTTGTAGCATAAAATGTTGAATGAATGATGTAGTTATGTTTTGGAAACAAGGAAAACCATTGTTTTGAAATAAAACTGGAATAACATTTAAAAGATTTAGTGTCTTCTCTAACTGCTATACAGATTCATTTTCCTGGGTGTTAGCAAAGTGTGGCTGACGACTTTAAGCATAGCATTTTCTTTGTTTCAGATGTAAAACAGGACCACTAAATTCTCTCATATTTAAAACTTCTCAAGTGAAACTTTCATTTTAATGACTCCATTTAATCATTTTGTTCAAAAAGTATGTTACACTATTCTGAGGAACTATTGTCAGAAATCACATTGTATTCTCTTGCTTGCTTTGCGTACTCAAAGTTAATTTCATTCTTTTGTACTTAAATAGTTTACCATTTAAATTTTTTTAGTAACTTATTTACCAGTAAACTTCCTATTTTTATTTTCCAAGTTTTTGAAGAGCATCTTTTCTCTTTTGACAACAATGAAACAGATATTTCCTTATATTTGAAAAGAATGTTTTCAGATGTGGATTTTGTAAGCCACCTCTTCTTGCCATCCTAACAGGGTCCTGGAAAGAAGTTTATACTGGCAAGTGTTCTGGGAAGTGGAAGGGTGGAGTGCTTTCCATTCCAGGTGAATGTTGTTTCAGAGCTTGTATCTGCTCACAAGACTCTGCAAAACTAGTTTTCACAGGCAAGAATGTCTCTGTCTAACTGTAAAGTGCAATGATGTTTGAAGTATAGGGCAGTCGGGACGAGCCAAATGGGAGGCTGTGATAATACCTGCAGTATTACTGTATGTATTGCATACAGTATATGTTTGCACATGTGATTTTGCTGTGATGGGGAAATACACCACTTTATAAGAGGCAGAGGGTGTAGTAGGTTTTTGTTGACATCCCCGTTTGAAAGTAAAGCCTCTAACACAAAAGAAGCAAGCTGCCTTTAGACTGCATTTACTGCTCTTGATGACTCCAGTTGTGTGTAAATATTAGAAAACAGCAGGGTCCTGCATTCCAAGAATCACTTGAGCAGTGCCATGAAGACAAGTGTCCTTACTGGTATTGTAGTCATACTCCCAAGCTCTCCTGCTGTTTCTAATCTGTGCGCACAGCCGTGAAAAAACTGGACTGACATTTACAGGCACAGCAGGGAGATACTTGAGTAGGGAATGTTAAAGACTCCGCTACCTATGTTTCAAAGTGGCCACCATACATGATAAATCTTCACAAGAGAACTAGTTGGCACTTCAGCTGATCGTGTAATGAGGATATTGATAATGAAGCACAGAATGCTTCTTTTAGTTCTTGAACAATTTGCAGACAGATTGTTTATATTTTTTCCCTAATCTAAAATATCTGGAGAGGGGGTATAAGATATTTTTTTAGATGGCACTGATTTGATAATTTTTACAAGAATATTTCCCAAAGAGCTAGTATAAAATAATAGCATAATTCCCAATATCTGTTGCAGCTAGCATTAAGATGGGGGTCAGTAGCTTTCTTGAGTAGCTTGACAGACTTTACTCACTGTTTTGTCCCAGTGAGCTGCCAGATTTGGGATGCTGTAACACCAGTAATGCAATTAGGTTTTCTGCACGTTGTCTGGTTGACTTCTCAGTTAAGAGTTTCTTTCCCTTTGGGAATAAGACTAGACAGACTGTCATTTGCTATTGCTAATTCTGCTTAGCATTATCACTGGAGCTTTTTTGTAATTAGCTATCTTAGTTGGCTCTTAAATTTTAATAGCCAATTGAAGCTACATTTTAGCCAAGTTCCATATCTAAATTGCATTCAGTCCATTAACAAAGTTGGTTAAAAGGCTATTAAAACAAAAGCCAATATATGGTGGTTAGCACTTACATGTTTGCAACAGTAGTAGTATCATCCTCCGATGAGTGTTCTCAAGAAATGGCACTTCCTTCCAGCAAAGGAAACGCATGGAGAATGACCAAAGTTTCTTTTGGGAACAAAGACTGATTATGCAGAATACTTGTTGGAAAAAAATAAAATTAAAGTGTGTCTTTTCTGGAAGAAGGTAGGAGAGATCAGGGGAGATGGTGAAGGGGACAATTAATGGTTCTGGTAGTTTGACAGGTTCTGGAAAAACCACGTAACTGAAGTGATGTTTTTCTCCATTTCAGCTGATCAAAATTATTAGCAAAACCATCTGAAGCACCTTCTGGTGGAATTGTCATCTTGCTGAGTTTAGTTTGTAAAACATCCTGCCAGACATTAAAAAAACTGTAAGCCTGCCAGCACATAGGCTCAGAACGCTGCTTCTCTAATTGCTAGACCCTATAATTTTCTTTTTTACTGAAGACCATGGCTGGATACCTCAGCTTCCCGAGTAATTTAATGTAGCATCAGTCTGAATTTTTTACCCCTAGTAGCACTTGTTTAAATTAGATTTTTCTCCTCTTTTATTTCTTAAGGTGTAGACAGGAGATTAACAGCCTTTGGATCACCCTGTGACAAATAATGACTTCCTCAGGCTTTTCTACTTTAAAAATAACGTCTTTACTTTGTGAAGACATTAGATATTAATACTGCCACAGTTTGTATGAGAATCTAGTTGATGATGAGTGGTTTTAAGTATGGTTTGCAGTGGCCTGTGTGGTTAATAACTATCAATGCTTTCACTGTAGGAGGTGTGATGCAAGCCGCAGCTTATGTCTGAGTAACCAGTATATATACTTTTACCAACATATAGAGTTGAGCATTAAATTAGAATTTCCATAGCACTCCGGTTCCATTGTTAAACAAGATACAGAGTTGGTGTTCATTGAACGTGATTTGGGTCCTCTTGTTTGTAACTGCACTGCAACATCAAACTGAAAAAGCTCTGTGGCAGTAAGTTCCAATTCCTTTACCTCCTGTGCTGTTTTGGAGGTGCTGGGCTTTTTGCAGTGATGCAGTAGTCAAAGGGAGAAGTGACTTGTTTTATCTGTGAGGACTGATTTTCATTATTTCCTTTCTCACAGGTAGGAACAAAGCAGGTGCAGTTGGGTCAAGTTCTTTAGAAATTCCTAGAGTTCTAGTTGGGATCTCATGGATAGCCCTATGCAACTACATGCTAACTCACATGGTTTTTCTTCCCTGGTATTTTCAAGGTTGAGCAGCTGAAGAGTTAGAAAAGTGATTGTATGAATTCTTTGCTTCATTTTAGACCTTCTTTATCTCTATGGATTATACCTCTGCAGCAATAGCTTTGGAGTTTTTTTATTTTCTTTTCTCCTGAAAGGGTATGCAGAAAAGGGAATCTACTGTTTCTGTGAGCTGAGTTCTACCTGCATATAGAATAAGCCAGATACCTCAGAAAAATGCAACAACTCAAGCTGCGTGATAACAGACTAGTTTTGCTACACTGACATGACATTTTTTTGAGCGCAAAATCTCCAGAAGTATTGCACTGCTACTTCTTTCTAGTGGCCCGTGCTCCTATCCCAACCAAAACATGCTTTCATTCAGACTGGAGCATATCCTTTCCATGTAGGCTTCCACGCCAGTTTTTAATGTCCTTGCATTTAGGTCTACTGCATACAAACACATGAAGTATTTTCAAATGAACCTTAAGTTTCACAACTGCCAAAGCTGTTGACAAGTGAATCCTGACAACTCTTTCTTCACCATTGTGAATGCTGCAACAAGTCAAAATCAAGGTTTTGCATTTTCTCAGGGATGCTTCAAAGGGTAAAAGAGTTGTGGAGGACCTGTCATTTGATTGAAGAAAGATTGTCTCCTGTGTTTCTGCCCCTTGTCTTGGAAGGTCAGCTTTCCACCCTGCAGACCTTAGCTGCTATGATGGGTTTTTCATAAGTATACTTGGAAGAAAAGTCATGAGAACATAATGAGACAACTGTGAAATACAGTAGAAGTGAAAAGAAAGTCCACATTTTTATGAACTTTCCTGAACTTTTTCCTTTTGCCAGACTGCACCAGACAGGAAGAAGCTGGCACAGTGGTAATCTGCATCTGCAGCTTCTGAGGAAAAAAAAAAAAAAAGCTTCCTTGGCAAACAGAGCAAGAAACCTTGAAAATTAAGGATTAATATGTTCATTTATACAGAAGCAGTGAGAACACAATAAGATGAAATACAACCAAGGAGGATGCATTTAGAAGACAAAAGAGCCCTGGAAGGGAAGGTACTTAGCTTTGTTCAGATTGCAAACTATAACATGCAGTTCTGGGAATTGGTGAATTGCACAGCTGAATGTTAAAAGAAATTACTTTATACCACGAGAAATACACAATCTGTGCCTTAAAAACCTGAAGGTACTTCCCTTTCTGCTAGGAGAGGAGTGGAACGCTATCTACTTGAAAGTCAGTAACCCTCGAGCTAATTTTGTCTATCTGGTGCTAAACCTGAAAAAATAATTTTACTAATTAACTGGACTCCTTTCTGAAAACAGATATATCCCTGACTCACTTCTAATAATGCTTGGTGATAGCCGTAGTGGAAGGTATACTGTAAACATCACCATATCTAGAGGACAATATGGTGTTGAAAATACTTGTGCATGGTCTAACAACTAGTTCCTTCCGTCACTGACAAAGCTGACCATCAGTAAGCTTTGGGGATTTTCTAATCAGTGTTGTCATACCTGGAAGGGGGTGGAATTTAAAATTTAACTGTTTTCTGGACCAGGTGTCACTTGATACAGCACAATAGAGACTGGCAACACTTTTTTTTTTCCTCTGTTACCTTAATACATTAGCTGGTTGTATGTGTGGCAGTGAGTTATCTCACTGATTGCTTGTTTCCCTTTCATCAAGTTAAAAAAAAAACCCAAAAACCCAATTTTGAAACTTGTCATTCATTTCTGCTATAAGTGCAGAAGAAGGTTTTCTCTAAATCTGACCAAAACACTCTTTTTTCTGTGTGGAAACTATTCTGTTTTGGGGGTGAATTCCAGTTGTTTATATGGAAAGCCTGAATTATCTGAGGTGTCAGTGTCCAAAGTATCATTTGAAGACAGTACGAGCTGCAGATATCTAATAGGTCTGAAATCAAGGTCATGTTCTTCTGAAAACGTACCCCTTGCCTGTAAGAATGATAGTGATGTCTTTGGCTGTTTAGCACGCTGCTATTATCCTTTAAAAGTAGCGATAGAAGCAAAATCACTACAGAGGCCCTAACAGGGAATGAGTAATTCATAAGTGAAATTGTGTGCTTGCAATAAGTGTTAAACTAACCCATGGAATTTATGCTTGAACTTGACTTTTCTTGATTAACTGAGGTTACTGTGACCAAGGTAATGAGGGACCACAGGAGTGAGAAACAAATGTATTGAAATGTGTTTGTGTTTTTGCTGTGTTCTTCATAGTTTTTGCATGTTGGCTTTGTTTTCAGCTCTTTCAAAAGGCAGTTGTCTTTTTAGCCATCTGCATTGCTCCTGGTGTACTAGATTGAAAGATGTTGAGTGCCTATGATAAAATTAATTTTTCTTTTATTAGTTATTTGGCTTAATTCGTGTGAATATGCTTCTTCATCCTGCCTTCCCAGGGAATTTTTGGGTTGTTCTAACAAGTAGTTTAGCTTTATTAGACTAATTATTTAGCCTCATTAGGCTACTTACTGGCTTTACTGAAATTTACGTTGCCCTGAAGAGCACTGAAATTGAGGAGAACCAGACCAGAGCTGCAGCACTGGTTGACACTCTAGCAGACCAGGGAACAAGAGACCATTGTGCTTGTAGGTGAGGAAATTGTGTTGCTGATATGGACAGGGTGTCTGCTTCTTGCCTAGGGTTGAAACTTCAAGATGTGGTCCTTTCCCACAACAGTGGTTGCCTTGACACTTCCTCTTTGTTAGATCTGCCTAGAAAAAGCCAATCAGAGCCATTCACCTAGAGTCTTTCTTTCGTCTGTCTCTTTCAGTTCTATTCAATCTGATTTATTACCTCATCAAGTGCAGAAAACTTGAATTGCTATTATTCTGTTTGCTTGCACTGTTCTAATCAGCCATGTATGCGATGCTTGAAGCCTTGGGATCAGAAATATGAGTTCTGCACTGGTACTAGGGGACCCACAAAGTCACTGTGGGTCAGCTGGGTTTCACAGCTTGACAGGGCCTCTGATATATACAGAGAGTCTTCAGGGGGACACAAGTGGTGGAGAAGGTTTTGCTCTCCACTCTCTCCTTATTTCTCTCATTTTATTCCTCTTCTGCCATATCATCTCCTCAGATTTTTTCAGGATCTGCAGACATTGTTTTATCCCCTTCCATCCATTTTCCCCCCACAAACACATCTGAAGACTCATCAGAGAAGCCTACAGTTCACTGTGTTTCACAATCATGATGTTTCCTTCTACACAATCCCATTAATCCCATCTGAAAGATGAGGGAAAAGAATGGGAATGAAAAAAAATTGTACCAAAAAAGTGATTTCTTCAGGATAACTATTTTATCCACATGTGTGATGTTCAGCAACCAGAGTATTTCTTTCTTCATAGGCATGAGAGTTTTCTGTCTGTATATATTGTCTTCGCATGGTTTCTTGAGAGTGTTTGTGTTTCTTAACGTATTAATTGTCCCCAGGGGAGAGGCAGCATATATTATGAGCCAAAAGTTATCTCATGAGTTCTCATGTATCTAGATTAGAAGACAAGACTCATGTATCTCGTATCACAGTCTAGCGCAAGCCTGCTTACTGTGGCAATCTGAATGCGTGAATAGTCAGTGTAGATCAGTGGCAAGCAATGGAGGGTGTCCAACTTCCAAAAACTGGAATTGAACTATTTCTGAAATGTCTTAAGAGTGTTTCTGGTGCAAAGTGCAGTTCTTTTAAGAACTAGGGCATGCTGTTCCTCTACAGTTCTTTGCTGTGGCAAAAATGGGCAAGTCAGTGTGTTAACTGTGTAAAACTTGTATTTTGTTTTGCTTCACAATAACGATGAGGATAGCATGCATATAAATTTATTTTTATGTTCAGGATTTCTTCCAGTTGGCCTATTTTACCAAAGTTAAGATTCAGTCCATTCTCCATCTGATTTTTGTGTCCTTATCAACAATCCTGACATTTTATTGATTAGATATAAATATGAAAGGGTAGACTACAAGTTCAAACTCAGAAAAAGAGCTTTTTATTAAGGCTTTTTTCCCCTCTCAAGCTGTTCCTTCCTCCCCAACCTACAAAACGTAAACAAGCACTAGAAGAGAAGAATTAATCAACAGCAAACCAAATGATATAAAAGGAGACATTATTTTTCACCTGTCCTTTTTAGAAGGGTAATTGAAAGAGACAGGAGTCAACTAAATTTTGTACATTAGAACAATGTACAGTACTGTGAGTTCTTCAACCTAATGGATCAAATATAGTTCTTTAAATCCTTCCCACTGGAAATCCAAGCACAGAAAACAAAAAGGGGCTTTATTTTCACAGTTGCTATTCAGTTAACTGTAAAATAATTTCCAAAGATAAAAAGACATCCTTAATGCTTTACAGTGTGGATTCGAGTTGGATTTTTTTTGTTCTGCAAAAAGTTTTCATCACCAGAATGTCTTTCCTTCCTTGCTCAGCCATTTGAAACCCACATTCAGACCTGTCAAGTCTTATACTTGGAGACTCACTTGGTTGGTTCCTGTCTGACATGTTTCTATAGTTAGGCTGGGTATCAGTCAGACAGGAAATTCACATTACTACTAAGCCAATCTAATGGGCACATGGGATCAGTAGCACAGTCCTATTTCCTTTTGCAACTCCTTAGTTATGTGTTCCTACCCACTTTGCTGTGCTGGTAATATTGCTCATTCGAGCTTGAGCTGAGCTAGCTAAACCTTCCAAGGGTACAACTCTTTTGTTTAAACAGGCATTGAAGGTTTTTGTTTGTTTGTTTTCAGAAGGAAATCTTAAGGCCCCTTTTTATCTAAGAAATAATTCTTTTCCCCTGACCTTTAATACTTTATTATTTTCAGTTGCTCTGAATACCTGTCCTAATAATACCTAAGAATCATAAACTCCTTTCTTGGGAATTCTTCTGCCTTCAATCAGGGGAGAATTAACCAAGTATGTGATCAAGCTGCATCATTGTCCCTCACCAGTGATATTTTCCTCTTGAGAAATAAACATAATAGCATGTAAAAGTCAACTGTGGAAAGAAAACTTTTGTGGGCCAAAAGAAGAAATGAAAAACCTGCAATCACCTTAAATTTCCAGCATTGCTTCTAGAAGTGGAACATCACTAGGCATTGTTACTCTTAGCCTGGAATTTGGAACATATTTTGCTGCCCTTCAAGTCAGCAATTAAGCAGGTCAGAGTGTTAATTTTAGAATGTCCATTTCAAGCTACTTTGTAATTAGAAGAAGTGTTGAGTTGGAACACGATGAACCGATTTAGAATAATTTCCAGAGGAGTCAAGATGCACGTGCCAGCCCTATGACACCAAGGGACATGCAGTGGAAGCTGAATGATTGGAAGGGACAAGGTGGAATCAATTTGCTCTTAGGCCAACCTATATGAGAACTTGTATTATAATAAAGCTATGCTTATACAATGGGTGGATTTGATTGTTTATGAGATGGTTTACCAGTAAGTCTATGAGGTGGTCATAACATTATCTTTCACTGTAACATTGAAAGGATACGAAATACACATCCTTTCACGTAAAAGCAGTGGTCCCCGGGAAAGTCTTTTTGTGTTGAAACGATAATGAGACCCTTCAAAATTTTAGGCCTTCACTGAAATGTGCATGTCTGAAGCTTTGTGTGTTGTAATTACAAAAGGAAGGCATTCTTCCCACAAGTGTATTACCTGTTTGAAAGACAAAGAAATTACAAGGAATATGGAGTGTAAAATCTGTCTTGATGTTTTGAATAGTATTGACTAGGGGCTCTAAAGATTTCCAAGGGCTGCTTGATAAAGTAGAAAGAGACTACAGAGAATTTCCTACATGCTGTCTTTGCAGAAACATGTTCTATATTTGATTGTTTTATTGAGTGCAGCAGCAGAGTACACAAAACATTTGGGATCAATAATGATTTTGTACATCTTTCTTCCAAAGATCCCAAGTTATTCTACAAACATGGAGCCTTACAGCCTCAGTAGAAGGGGTTCAGATCTAGGAACTAGGTACCCTCTTCCTCTTAAGAACAGAGAAACACGGAAACAGAAACACTGTTCAGCTTACTCTGCACCACATTTTAAGTTAGGTGCTAAACTCCATATAAAATCACTGACCAGCACAAGTCATTTCTCCTGGTCTTTCATACAAGTCCTGAAAAGCATTTGTTCTTGTTTCACTGTCCAACTAAATTATTTAAGTATAATGTTACTGTCCTCTGGAGGCCTTCTGAAGTGAAGAAGACTCAGTCCATTCAGTCAAATCTAAAAAGCTATCTGTAATTGAAGTTATATAGGTTCTTCTCTAAATTCCTTTATCTATCTGTAACAAATTAAGAGTAGTGTCTGTGTCCTCAATTATTTCTTTTGGTCAGTTCCTTTTAAATACCAGGAATTGCACTGAATTCACCATCTGACCTCTTCTGGGCTGGGAATTACATTAATCACTTTAAGATGGCAAATGTATGCACTACACCAACCAAGTATTTGCATAGCTGCCAATTTCCTAAAGCCCTTTAACTGTTAAAATATAATTACCTGGGTGGACAGAAGGTGATTGACTGGCTAGGATGTGGCATGAACTTAATTCTAATGTTAAGTCTCTACCGGTGTTGCAGAGAGCAGAAGTTAGCATATTTCTGACTCTGTCTGACGGAAGCTTCCTAATACTTCCAGCAGAGTGCTGGGAGTCAGCATGCCGCTGAGTTCAGTATCTGTCTCTGTTGCTGGGACTGGAGCTTTTCTTACCTCTCTTTAAGAAACTAGGTAAACTGATAGCCTGCTTCTGAGAAGTTCTTTGCTTTTCATATATAAAGAACACTATGCAAAGCAAATTCTGATCGCTTAATTATTTGCAGCAATCAATGCAATGTCTCCCACTATACTCCTGAAACCTTCCACTAGGTACAAGTAGGGAAATTGAACTAGTATGTATTTTCTTTTCATATTGAGGATCTGTTCTTTTCAAAATGATAGATATGATTATATAAGAAGCTCATAGTATATGATTAGTAAAAGACCAGGTACATTTATCTTTCAAAATAATTATCAACAATTTGTCAGTTTTCTAGTAATTCTGTTATTGCAATTAGTTCATCAGTTTCTGGGAAGAATTCTAAATATATATTGATAGAGGGTGTTTTCTCAAAAAGAGAAATAACAGTGCTCAGCATAACGTATAAAAGCAATAAAACTTCCATTGTTTTATACAAGTTTGGGTTAAAGTCTTTCTTAATGTAGGGACAGCAAGCCTAGGGCTAAGGCGTGCAAGGAGCCATCCTACCTGACAAATGAAGACAGTGACTGGTATGTGAGACATGCTGGAGGGTGGGCCAGGCCTGAAGCTCAGGCTTGTCAGCATGTGCAAGGTAGTGTGGGCTGCAAAGGAGCTGAGGGTGGGAAGAATAAGAGGGTAGGGGAGCAAGAGCTGGGGCGGCACTGGGAGTTGACAGACTGTGTGTGTCAGACAGCTATGTGGTTCTGCAGATTCCTGGGAGGATGACACTGCCTGGGATCTGGTGATTTAAGTGATTACAGTGAGGCTGAGTCAGAAATTTGTTGCTGTAAGAAAACTTTGGGGGTTTTTTTACGCACAGATTAAATCCTCTTCACTTGGGTTACAGCTTCTGCGTATCTCCACCTGCAAGTCCATAAAGGTACTCAAAATTTCCCTGTATTTTGATACTCGGCTCAGACTCCATAAACACAGTAGACCTACATCACAGCCCTGACTGAGAGAGTGCTAAAGCTTTTAAAACTTTATAAAGTTATAAACATATATGTACATTGGAAGCAATCCAGATGTGAGAGGCATCTGAGAATGTACACGGTGAACACAAAATCTATTACATTTATATTATATAAAAGGAACAGGTTTACCTCAGAACTGCAGATCTCTGACACAGTGAAGTTGGTAAGTGGCTTGGTGTGGCTTTAGACAGACCTACTTCTATGCTGGAGAAATGATTTCACAGGTATTTTGGGGATCTGAGGGAGAGGCAGGAGGATATTCCCTGTTAGCTAAAAGTGCCTCCATGTATTTGAGTCCCTTATTCAACTAGCTTCATTAAGTGCAAAAAATACACAGTTATCATCCAGGGCACCAAGTGCATCTGAACAGAGTCCATGGATTTCCATTTTTCCTTCCATGCTAAATCTGTTCCATTTATTATTTCTTTTTCCCCCTTTATATATTTATATTGTGTAGCTGCTTGTTAACACATGAGGTGTACCCAGTTCAAACCTGCTTCTCCACAAAAATTTAGCCATAGGCTTGAATCCACATAAAATTGTTTTGAATGTGGGCACATGTTATTGCTGAACCACCCACTGACCTTTAATCTTCTGTGCTGTATTTCAGATAAATCAAGTAACATACTTTTTGTAATAAATCTTCATATGTGTTCAGGCCAACAAACAACAGGTCTTGACTGACTCTGGTGGAGATTGGTGTTGTACTGGAATGACAGTAAGCTGAGGAAACCTCAAAAGCTGCCATCAGGGCTGAGTGGCTGTATTGAAAGGAGTCTCCACACAAAGCTGTAGAGATGTGCTGTGAGCAGGGCCTGCAGAAAACACCAGAGCCACTTGCAGACACTTTGTAGCAGCAAAGAAGAGGAACTTTGCAAATAAGCAGGTACGAAAGAAAGTAGAAACTGTTTTCAAAAAAATAATCTTTAAGCAAGTGACTGGCTTGACCGAAGGACCCAAGCAGGGCTGCAGTCCTCGGGCACAGTGCACAAGAGTGTACAGGACTGTAGTCAGAAGCTTCTTACAGACCTTGAGCAGTACTTGTCATGACTTGAATGTTTGATTTTAAAAGAATATTTGTACTCTCAGTTAAATTTATTAGCTTCTTGCTTCTCTGTTGCATTTCCTGTGAAAGAATTAGCAGGAAAATGAGCTCTGCAGCCAAGAGACTTCAGAGGGAAATGGGACCTGAAGTCTGGGAAGGACTATGGTCCATTACAAGAGCATGGACGGTTTATGTTGCTCTGCCAGCTGGATTAGTCATCTAGGAATGTGTTTCAGAGGTCTCAAGGCTGAAAGAGCAACCAATTGATCATCATGTGGCCCCTACTCGTTGCCTTTTTGGTGAGGGGTGTCAGTGCAGGAGCATTTGAGACTGAGGGGTGTCAGTGCAGAAGTGAGCGGGCTGAGTGACAAACCATGGGAGGGCAGCATTGCCCAGATACAAAACTTTGTCCTGCACACATCCATAGAAGTGCTCCTCCTTTTCTGAGGACCTCTGCATACTCCCTGTGTCATGGGCCCCACCATCCCTGCCACCTGCTCAGGACAGTGGGAGAGCCACATTCATGCATGGAACCATTGAGCCCACAGCCTATATTAGCTGCTCACCAGCATCTCAGCAAACTCTGCTGTCCTTGAGTTAGTTTGTTTCTGGGGTTTGGTGTTTTTTTTTTTTTTTTTTTTTTTCATTCTGTATTCAAGTGCTTTGAAAGGTAATTACAAAGAGTTGGGGCCATTTGCTCAAGTTACTTTTAATCCCCATGACGGTTGTAATGAAGTGTGTACTGCACATCTATTTTACTAAAGTAGCGTATAAGGACACACTTGACTTGCTTCCCTTCTGCAGATGAGAAAGGACAGATCGTTAAGAAAGCAGGTTCCCTACCTTAATGAAGCCTTCAAATAGATCCCCAAGACTGACTGCTTTCGAAGAGAGGCAGAGTGAATTTTTGAGACCTACTGTGATCTTTGCTAAAGGACTTTACAATGCTTCCTTCCACCCAGTTAGTGCTGATCGCAGGGGTTATCTTAAAGCAGACAGGCTGCTATGGTTACCTTCACAGGAACACCTGTAAAGGGATGCTAGTGAATGGGAGAAATGCCCACTAGAGGAGACAAAGTAGAGACAGCCTTTAGCAATGAACAAACACACTATTGAAGATTTCCAATTTGTAAGGCTGGCAGGTACCATTTCCTCATGGTTTGTACCGGGACTGGGGATTTGGATATTCAAGTGCTGTCTGGCTTGCCTCATGCTTAGTGCTCGAGGTACTGGTGGAGGACAGATGTTTTCATGTTCAAAACCTGCTTTCCCAGTTTTTAACTTGCACAGAAGTTGCAGCCCATTTGCAGATTCATGTTCATTTGTTATTTCCTGAAAAACTGGCTCCTTGAAACCAGTCAGCATGAAAGTGCTGTCCTGCAGTCTCTTACCGAGGAACCGTTGACATCCCTTCCCATGTGTCAGAAGAGCACATAACTCCTCAAGCAGATTGCATTTTGAACCTGAGATTACACCGGAGCTTTCAAGCTATTTTATATAAAGTCATTATACAGTCTTGTATTTAAGATATTAACTCAAGTTTCAGTCTTTGATCTAGGAAATGCTTATTTCCCAAAGTGGAACAACGTCAATAGGAGAGATTCATACCTCAAGTAGTTTTATTGCTTCAGGGCTGGGGTGCTGTACTGGGAGAACAACAAGACTCTTCCATTCCAAGTGATCTACCAAAGCATTGCAATTTGTGAATAAAAGTAAGGGGTGAAAAAGAGTAAAGTGGGCATCAGCAGTTTTGTAAAAATTTAGACTCATATTTTCTCTGGGGTTTTGTTTGTTTGTTTGTTTGTTTTTCTTTTGCTTGTTTTTATAAACAAGTTGCCAGAATGTTTTGTTTCAATCCAAAGCAAATGCAGGGAGTTTATATTTGTCACAAACTTCACTTGGTCTAGACAAAATTTGATTTTTTTCTCCCTTTCTTCTTTTATTTTGGTCCATCTTGTAAATAACATTCACAAATATGATTAGAGGAATCTATGCAGAGATTCAGTAGGTAGAAAGCTGTTCATACTTTTTCAAAGATTTGGTCACTGGACTTGGCATTGTCTAGGCTTTAACTGACATATCAACATTATGATGAGTTTTCGTCCATGGTGACTGGTCCAATATTCTGTGCTAGGAGGAAAGGGAATTACATTACTTTTTCATATTTCCAGAGGGATTCATACACGAGGAAAGGATAGGGATAATACCTAATATTCATTAATCATTTGCCTTTGCATTAGCCTGCCATGCTTAATTTTTTCCCCTAAATTTCTTAATGTCAGGACTCACTAAGTTGAAATTATTAAGTTAAAGGTAACTGGGGACTGAAACTCTTGCTTATTGGAGCAATACTAACTGAATTTACTACTCTGAATTAAAAAGTGTCGTTGCTGTATTAAAGCATTGGGATATTTCGAAAAAAAACTTTTGAAATTTTGATTATAATGATGAGCTCAGTCAGAAAAGAGCAAAATAGTTAATTTTGCAGTGAGAGTAAAAGACATTCTCTGAATTCCCCAAAGAAAGTTTTCCTGTGTTAAACTCAGCCTTGTGAAATCTCAGGAGGAACAGTAAGAAGAAAGTGATTCCTGTGATGTTTAGATTTGTGGTTTGCTGCTTAACAAAGTGCTACATAAACTGACTAATATATTTATTTTCAATTAGGTGTCACTGATGAAGCGTCTATGCTTTTTTGCAGTACACGCCAATGCTGCATTGAAATGTTCTACCATTCCTATTGCAGAAGTCACTGCTGATTTCTTCTCTACATTCCCTCATGGCAGCCTTAAATGCCTTTATTTTGTCATGACACAAGATAGGTATCAGTCTATTTTCTTTTCTTTCTCACTGTATCTCAGCTTGAACTGAGCTTTTGGTGGCCTCACCCCATGCTTCCCTTAGTATCACATTTACAGCGTCCAGATGGGGTGACAGAACGGAATAAGGCACCAGCCCTCCATCTGTTGAAAAAAAAAAAAATTAAAAAAAAATTAAATACAAGGTTTTATTGTTCTTTAAGTAAGAACAGATACAGTCTGTATGTCAAGGCCAAACTATATGCTATTAAATCTGTCCTTTGAAGTCTTCCATTGGGCTGACCAAGGACAGATGGTAAACTGTTATCATGTGATATGGGATTAGGTCAAGTCGAAGTTCAAGTTTGAAGGTAACAGTGAGAGTCTCAGTTCAGCTGTCAAATGTATTCATTTATATAATGAATAGCACATAGTCAGCATCTTTGCTACTGTTCTGCTAGTTTAAAAATTGGGAGATTTATTCAGCCACACTCTTCAGAAGACTAAAATGCCAAAATGTATCTGTTGTAACTTAACAACTGAATATTAATACAATCTTTATTTTTTTGGAGAAGAGTTTAGATCTAGGATATAGCAACCTAAAATATTATTCAATTTTATTTTGTATCTGAGTCATACATTTTCATCATTCACCTTTGTGTTTCTGTTTTCTTTGCATATGTACCAAACCCGTAACATTCTCTCTGGAGGAACCGATTACTAGTATCAGATGCAGAGAAGGCTGCAGCAGCATTTAACTTCTTACACTTTATTTTCACACCCAAATAATGAATGAAGACCATTGACTGTGAAGCTGAAATGGTTCATACATGTCAGACTGTCTATCCTTTAAATTTGGCAGAGGAAACTAGCTTGCCTTAAAAAAAAAAATCTAGCCAAAAGTGTTTAGATACAGCTTTCATAGAACTGGTTGATGTTCACTGTATGATACATGCAATGGACATATTTTGGAAGCAAGTAAAGCAGTTAAACGTATGCCAGGTGAAAAGCTGAGTTAAAATGAACTTTCAATATGTGATCATAATCTTACATGATACTCTTGCAGCAGCCTTATAACTTAATAACTTCCACTGCTTATATGAGTTAAGGACTGATGGGATGAGCCTTTGCAGGCAAAGTTAGAGCGAAAGATGCTTAAAAATCTTCCTAGAGCTCAGCTCTTCTTTATAGCGTGCTCTCTCTCTCTCTCTCTCTCTCTCTCTTTTTTCATAAATTCCTTTAGAAGAAATTCAGTGAAAAGGAAAAAAGAAACTCCTCTCTGTTAGGTGCGTTAAGGCAAAAAAGAGAAACAATAATCACAAACTCTGAGAATGCAAGTTCCTGTACAATACCAGAAGAAGAGCACTATTGCAACATAAAGCTTATGTTTCAGGTGTATGAGCCAATGATTTAAAACAGTCTAAGGTTTTCTGATACTGTACACTGTATTATGGGGACACATTGATTTCTCTTCTCCATATGACATTTGTTCTTTTATGTACTTATTACATATGTTAATGTGTCATGTGAATAAGTAAATATTGCCAGAAAAACAGGACTTTTGAAGTTGTGACACTTAGTGCTTCATCACTTGACATTCAACAGCTCTTTTTAATTTTTACAGTTGGGATGATGTGTAGCTGACTGTAGCGTTATACTGTGTTAGTAACACATCCAAACTAAAAAAAGAGACAACCCTAGAACTGTTTCTGGTTTACTCTCAGCTCAGAGAGGTCTGTCTAAAGGCTCAGGACTCAATTCCTGTTTGAACAGATTTTTAAGCTTGGCTAGAGGTGGTGGGAAAGTCACTTCATACCATTTTTCCTGTCACCTGAACTTGGTCTGGCTGTAGTCACTGTTGCAAAAAGCCTGCGGGCTTCCTTCTGTCACAAGGCATACTACGGGTCCCTCAGTATTGCTGAACTTTGAGGGTCAAATGTGGCACTGTCTAGTCTACTACGTTCTTTGCTGTGCTCCTTTTTCCTCTTGATGCCTGCTTCACAGTGCTGAGCGAGCAAACCTAAAGCAGAGTGACAGGTGAGATCTGGCAGTCAGGTTGGTACTGCTCAGGTGATGGACAAGGCATAACATGGTGCTGCATGCCTGCACAGTCTTTAGAGATCCACGATACACTGCTCTCTATTTGAACACTCTCCTGCCTCATACAACACATCTTTTTATAAATTTCATACTTGAGTTCAAGACTGGTTAATATCCTGGAAACATCAGCTATGCAGACTGGCCTTTTCCTTACCCACCCTGCCTAGGTAACTGTATGCATGTCTGGAAATGGGGATGGAGTGAATGTAGCAGTATCACTTGGAGAAATATGACATGGAGAAGAGGCTTCAGGAACTTGCTGAGCATTTCTGGGGGACCCTTTTCTCACCTCACCATAAGCTTTATTCAGTTACCATAGACTGCAAAAATGTAAACCTATGATATCAGCTGGAAAGAAGATAGCATCTGCTTTCCAGCCATATTTTAAAGCCACTCAGGAAAAGCAAAACATTTTCATTTCAGAATGTTGGTCTCTTCCACCTTCTTTTTATTGAACTGTTATATTAACTAGGACCCTCTGTATTCTGTACTTGAACTGGAGGAAAGCTTCCGTTATACCTGGAAGCATAAAAGAATATTCAATAACCAAAGCCAAATTGCAATTATTCAGAATATTTTATTATCCAAAAATTTTCAAAATATGCTAACCTGTACACACTCTGAGGTGCTCCATGCCCATTCCTGTAGTCCTTTCCATTTGCTTTTTTCATCACATTTTCCTTTCTGATTTTTCCTTTGAGAAAAGATTCACGGTACCTTCAGTTTCAACATTCTCAACTGTGGCTTCACTTATTTGAGTCCAATTAGCTCCCTGAGGCTTTAATTAGTATTCTTGGGTTTCTTTCAGCAGAATGAACACCCACAAGCACTTGGACTCCCATATCCAGTGTTAATGTTTTTCATTGGGTATCCACCAGTCTCTACACTCTTGAAACTGGTAAGATCTGGGGAGATTTTTGGGCTCAAGCTAACCTAATCCTGGAAGTACATATAAACACATTTGGAGACTCTCCCAATATCCTTTTCTGCTTAAAACGTTTCTATTGACTGTTCATGTGATTTCTCAAGAGACCTGGACAATTCCTATAGGCTGCCATGCTCCCCATGACCCAAAGGAAGACGTTGTCTCCTCAGGGTGTGAGGTGCTCAGGCTGGGAGGGTAGGACACCCTGAATCTTGTGAGTCTTTGTGTGTTTTGGAGCACATCTCCATGCTCTGTTCCATTCAACAAGGACTACTGGGACAGGAGTAATACAAACTATAATGACAGTATAGTAAAACAACTTAGAGTTCATGGGTGCAAATCAACAATTAGGCTCGTCATCATAATTTTTCTCCATAAATATCAGCAGCAAATGTGTTGCTTTGTAGAAGGCTATGATATAATAAGTATAAATGATACTATCTAAAAATATTTTAAAATCCTATTCTGCAATATCTGGAGGCCATGGCTGTCAAAAGCCAACACAGCCATCAAGAAAGTCTAAAATTAAAACAGACAAGTTGCCAATGCATAAAACTGCCATCATTGTGTTCACTTCCCAGTTTGTTTCAATGACCATCCCATCTGTGAAACATATTTCTGAGGGATAGTTAAGGGTTGCAGGCATAAACCAGCCCGTTGGAGTGAATGCCACAGCCCAGGTGTCGCTCTTGTTTGAAAAATGCTTGGGTGTCCCCTCTGCCAGGGATATAACTGCAGATAATACAATCCAGAAATCTCTTTCCAAAGCAGTGAGTAATTGAAATTTATGTACTTGCATAACTCATTTATTGCTGGGAGACCAACGAATCCAAGGTTGTCAACTCTAGCGACAGGAGTTGTTCCCTGATCCAAGAGGCCTGTGACTTTATTGTTTGAATGGGAGAGCTGAGGCTGGTGATTGGCACTGCTGTTTAGAGGCTAGGATATATGGCTGGGGACTTGCTGGATAAGACGTAAAGGCACAAACTGCTCTCTTTGGCAGGAGGAAAAATATCTAAAAGGGACTCATTTATATGAGTAGAGGTTTGAATCTGAGACCTCAGGCCAATCTGATAGGCTCTAACTATTTTCTGTAATGGAAAGTGTCTCTGATTTGCCTGTTTCTAGCAATGTAGTAGCAACCACTGATTTGTTTTTATTTCAAATCCAAATGGAAAGGCTTTGAAGATCAGTTCTGATTTTATGCATCATTGTGATTGAGATTTGGGAATTAAGTTCAGGAAATCCAGAAGACTATCATGCTGGAAAAATTTCTTATATCTGAGAGATCTGTTTTCCCTATTTATACTCTGTCATGGATTGTGCCAAGTCCATAACTTCCCTGTAGCTTATACGACACATATCTGGTAACAAAATGGAAAGAGCTTTTTCTGTGAAGGCTGTGTGAAGTTCTTAGATGGCAGATGTTATAAAAATAGGAAGTAGTAACGTGACAAATAAAATGATTGGCCACTAAGGTTTGTTTTAAGAAGCGGGTGCTCTTTTGTCAAGTATCCAAGCAGGGACAGAGTCTCTTCTTCTGGACTTTGGAGCTGTCATTGTTTTCCTCTTTCTCCCGAAGAACCCAACCTTTTTTCCATTTTACTGTTTGCCATGATAAGTGTTTCACTCCTTCAGAGAAATGAAGAAGTTCTATTTAGGAGAAGATGCTCCTAATGCTCCATGGATTTTACAAAAGATATACTGTCATCTACTAGCTTTCTTCAGTAGTGAAATCTTCTGGGAATGTCACTGCAGTTTCCTAAGAATTGGAGCACCTGATGAGCAACCACAGTGTTGCTGGGTACATCTTTATTTTTTTAAAGCAAAATGAGACAGTACATCTTTTGTAGAGGAGAATGGAATGAGACTTTGACTTTCACTTTTAGACAAAAATCTTATTTTTTTTCTTTTGACTGGGAGAAAGTAATGAACTGCTATTGCTTATGGCAGCAAACTTGTACATTGAAATTAATACTAAGAAGCTTTGCTCTCTAAATTGGGACTATTCTTAGCCCCCAAAGCTCTGTGCACCCTACAGGTGATGGAGAAATTAAGTTTCAAAGCAGCCTCTCATAATCAAGGAAACTGAGGCATGGAAAGGCGAGTCAACCTGCTCTTGCTAGGGGTGGGGACCATAGGTTCTACCCACTTCTCTTTACCTGGCTTCAAGTTTTTCTCTGCACAACAAACTATCCTATATCTTACCCTGAAGCCTGAATCAAACAGATCTATAGTGCAAGGGCTGGAATAAACTCTACAACATCTTTTTTTCCTTCCTTGGTGGTGAGAGACACTGGCTGAGCTGAATATATGACTTCCTATGTCCCTTTAACCACAGGTGTGACCTTCTTCATAAAAGTCCCAATGCTATGATAGTCTTGTCAGAATTTAGTGGTTGTACTAATAATTAATTAAGAAGCACTAAGTTTAAAAAGTCATTCAGCATCAAATCACAAAGGATAAGTTAAAAACCTTTCTATGAACTTTGACATGGCTCTGTATTACCTCTAAACCCACATCAACAAAAAGGGACATTAATAAAATCGTTATATATTTGAAGAGCAACACCTTGCCCATGTAGACTTTATGGCTACAAATGAATACGTGTTAGGGAACACCATCAAGTCCATTAGGCCAAAGATTTCACTGATGCTACTCATTTAGAGGGGATGGAACTTACACATTGGTGTGATGGACGGTAGTATAAAAAATTTAAAACAGGGATAAAGGAGTCCTTCTCCTTTTTCTTCCTAGCCTTATAAGCTATACAAACTTCTGGGTAAGTATGAATAAAAATAAAACTTGCTGCCACGATTTACTCATTCATAATTTTTTTTTCTTTTAATCACTAGAAATCTATTCCAGTGCATGTAAAGTCTTAATGAGACCTAGCAACATTATGAGTGTTGGGAGCAATCGCCCTTCAGCCTCATGCCTGCAAACGCTCTCGAGGCATGCATATATCTCATTATGGCTGAACGCCCTGTCATGTGTTATTCTTTACTTAGTGACAATTTGTCACTGTCACCCTTGACATGTCACTCTGCTGCAGAAGGATTTGACTTCAGCACAAAATGTGACAATCAGATGAGAGAATTTTGTAATCTGAACTGAAATATGGGGCTGAGAGAGACTAATTTCATTCAAACACAATCCTAATATAACATAAAGGGGAAGAAATGTTTGCATTTCAGGATTTTTGTTAAGCTTCTCTTCTTTGTCTTTTCCTGGACCCCTCTCCCCCACTTTAATTATTCCTTAGGATAGTCCTTTTATTTTTGAAGGATGGAGTCTTACATTTTAATACCATACATTTTCAATTAAGTGCACTAAGATCCATGGATATAACTATTACTTAAACTATAAGTAATGGTTACATGTAAAAATTAGAGAAACATATTTTGCTTTAGATAAATTACATTCAGATTACTTCTTATTATAAATGGGGTAGAAAATGGATTTTTAGCTCTGTCTGGCCAAAGAGCTAACATTTGTATCTACTTCATTTGTTTAAATATATTTCAAGCCAGATTGAAATCCATATTGCCTGACATTAATTGAGTACTGAAGCATAAGTGTACTCAAGTTTCATAAACCACCGATGACTGAGTTTCTACAGGCTTGATTTAAAAATATACCATCCCTTTTATATGAAAATTATATTCCATTTATAGTGTAATTCTTAAAACCCAACATTAAACGGTATAAATCTTAATAAGATGAATGTAAATATGACATTTGCACTGTCAAGTTGACATCTTGTTTGCTAAGAAAATTATATTTCTCTACTTGGTATTTATTAAAATATTCTTCTTTATGTTATTCAGGGCAAACATATTTTTTTTCTGTAGCAAAGCAGAATGGGGAGGGGTGTGGGGTGGGCTGTGAGATGGACTGTTCCTGAAGGTCACTTGCAGGGTTCTGCCTAGACACCTCATCGCAGGCAGGATATTCCACTCCTGGGCATCTTTTGACAATCAATCCTATCAGGTTGCCCAGTAATTTATTGGCTTTGTGGCACTGACAAATAGTCAATCATTTCACTGGTAACCCATAGGAAGCCAGATTTGAGGTTCTTTTTCTAGAGGTGAAAGTCTAGGGCATTTTAACCCATTTTTCACACTTGTAATTCTCAGAGAAGCAGACGTTATTTGACCTAGATTCTGGATTGCACAAATAAGGTGCAAGGCTATGATTTTTCCTTCAAGTTTCATCATTTTTTTTCCTGCATAAAATGAATGAATGAATAAGTTACCAGCTAACTAACTAAAGATGCCCTCATCAAGCAGCTTTTACTGGCTAGACCAAGTGTCCTATGGCCTTCATCAAGCTGCGCTCTCTCTGAGGTAGAGAATGACTGCTTTTAAGTGAACACATTATGAAGTACCATCTGCACTGTGCCATCCTCCTGGATATTTTTAACAGGACTAACATAGCTGTCAGGAAGTCGTGCAATGAATGTCGGATAATTTGTACACTAGATTTTTTTTTTATAAAGCTCTTCCATGCTATTATTATAACAATAAAGGAAGGTAGCTTTCTGCTTTAAGTGCATTTGCTGCTTTCTCAATGTACTTACTGAAGTTCCCTTATTTAAATTATTTAACAATACAAATTTTGTTTAATAATACAAACATTTTGAGGGAAGACGGTACATACTGAATAGTTAAGGCTTCTGTGCTGAGTATGTTAGGGGTGGAACTTCAATGCAAGTTCTATTATTTGTTGCCTTCATTGGGGTCTTAAAAGCCAAGAGCAACTTGTCCTTCTTTGTTAACACCAGAGAACCTGGTAAATCTTGGGTTCAGATTCTAGGCAGACCCCTATTTTCTCTGGGACATCTTGTGAATTATTTGAGTGCTCTATGTTTTGATTCCTCATCTATAAGACATGGGTAACCTTAGCTACTTCACAGAGAAGTTAATGGAAATGCACTGGCATGCCTGAAGGTGTTCAGATAAGAGATGGGTGAACATGCAAAGCATGAGGTGAAGTTGTAAACCGTGACCAATTTTTCCTTTTTCATCCTCTGTTCTTTTCATGTGAGCTATCTACTCCGGTCCTCTCCCATGGAGTAGCTTGGCAATCGTTGAATACTTTGTTAGGCTGAGTCATCTCTTTAACTGTCCTATACCGTAACTTCTAGGCAGTCCCAGCTCTGCACATCTGTTGTTCACATTGTGATGAGTCTGGCTTCTGTTGGGTTCTTCAGATAGTCAGTTAACTCACTCATCTATAGAATCTAGAATGGGAAAGAAAAAAAAGAAAGAAAATAAAAAGAAAAAGTACATGTTTCTTTGCTGAGTTATAAGTGGCTCAGTGACACCTGACACCAGAGCAACTGACCCAGCAAAGGGGTCTCCTGTAGAAACTCTGCAGGTAGGAGAAGGCTGAAGGAAGGAACATCTAGTGGGGATGAGCAGTAACGGAAAAAGAGCAAATCCACCTGCTTTTAATCAGAGAAAGCTGTTAGGCATAGAATTATGCATCACTAGCAATTTACCCTGGAGATCCCTTTCCCATCTCCTAGCTATGTGACTCTACTATCAACTTTATGTTGATCTCCTCATTTGATTATATTTAAAGGAGTTCCAATAAGTAAAATATTGGAAAAATAAAAACTTCTCACAAAAAGATGTACATATCTCCTTGCCAGGTTGACAAAATGAAACGGGAAGCTGTAAACAAATTGAAAAAAAATGTTAGATGAGTTATAGCAGAGGAATAGGCAAAAGAGGAAAAGAAAGAGGGCAGAGGAGGGAAATGGAGTGGGAGCAGAACAGAAATGCACTCCCTCAGTTCCCTGATGTCTCCCAGTGAGACCACATCATTTATCTCATATCTCATCAGTGCCTTCTGCACTTTGCTAACACCTGAATGTTAGGGATGTTCCCATTTTTTTACAGACGGGGCACAAAGAGCAGTTTAGGATCCAGATCAAAGTAGTCTTGAGATCCTGAGATATCCTAGGAAATTTCCTCTGAAAACACTTATCTGGACTCTCCTTCTCATTACGAGGCACTTACTAACCATCAGTGATGACTAACTTCCCAGTGTCTATGGTCAGCCTAGGCCTTCCCTTCTTTAGAATAAATTACACCTCTCTGTGCTCAGCTAGACTTTATTTATGGGAAAGGCCCTCACATTAGCCTTATTATTTGTAAAAGCTTTGAGATAATGAAACAAAGCTCCAAAGCCATTGGCTGGAAGGAATGATTAAGGGAAGTGAATTTCAGAGATAATGTATTTTTAAAAATGTACTAGATCAGAGCTCAGAACTAATGTCATATCTTTTCCTTCTCACCTCCTTCCCTGCCACCTCCTCAGCCCTGTATTTGCTTCCCTTACCATAAATCTTCAAACTTTTCTAACAAGAGCTAAATTTATATTTTTAAGGAAATCAAAGATTCTTATCCTCATGTTCTTTTAGCAGCTGGTGTTTCTGACATAGGGCTCACACAAGAAATCTATGGCTCTGAACTGGGATCTCCAGAAACTTACCACAGCGCACTGGCCACTAGGCTTCTCTCTGCCTTGACAGAGTATCTAGTGGTTGTCATTTTTCTTTTGCTAAAAAACACTCTCTCAAAAAAATTCTCTGTCCACAGCGTAATTTTCAAGGCTATGGCTTTTTTTCTGTTTTATTTTTACTAAAATTTTCATGATTTTAAAAATTTTGTTTGATCTTTGAAAACTCAGAGGAAGTTTGGCAGTAGAAGCTGAAGAGTAGAAAGAGGAATCTCACTTGCTGGGAAATTACGGGATTGTGGGTGAAGCAGACACTCTGTTTGCTTTCAGGTCTTTGGAGTCTTTTTCTATTCTTCCCCGACTTTGCAAACATTGCTCTGTACTGCTCTTTTGCAAGGAACTAGATTTTTCCAATTAAAATAGGACAGCCTGGAGAACCAAACAGCAAGGAAGACATTCTAGGAGCATGCTAGGAACTAAAAACTCAGAAATTCAGGTTAGCAATGAAAGGAAGTTTTCAATTTCCTTTAGTAGATACATGGAAATATATATATCTTGTGCTGAGCAATTTTCTTTGGTCCTTTGCAGAATTCATGTCTTCTCTCTAGTATTTCTTTTTGGCTATGTCACCAGCCCTTTTTGAAAGTGCAGTGGGAGCAAATGTATTAGGAAGGTCAGGAAAGCTCTTTCTTGATCATTTAAAAAGAGTGATAGCTTGCATATGTTTCCTAACTTGAAACCTAAGTTTACCTTGACAAGTTGACTTTGTAATACAGTTGTCTGTGTACTATTGTAGTTAAATAATCAGTTATTACCAGTTTAAATAGGCAGCACAGAAAATGCATGAGGGTAGATGCTTTTCTGCCTCAAAGAACTTATGGGTTAACATCTAAAAATGCACTGATCTCTGTGGGAAGGACTATGCAGAACACATGTTGATAGGCTGAGAGATTTGGGGTTGTTCAAGCTAGAGAAGGCCCTGAGAAGAGACCTTGTAGCAGCCTTCCAGTGCTTAAAGGGAGCCTACAGAAAAAAATGGAGAAGTGGCAGGTATAATAATCAGTTGCCTTCCTTAGATTTGTCTTGTCACAGGTGTTTCAGGAAGGTGGTAGAATTCACTTTCCTGAGCATGGAAGTGTCAGCCCTGTCTTTCCACACTGTTGCTGAGATTAGTGAATTTATCATCTTTTTTCATATCCACCTTCCTGATCTCATAGAAAGAGTTGTGGCACATTGTTCCTGCAGAGGCTTAAACTTCAGAGGAACTAATCTGGCTTTTTGTAATTTCAGATACTATGAACTCCGTGATACAATCAAGGCTAATTTCAGTATCCTAGTGCCTTGAAACTGATACTTACGGGCACAGAAACCTGTTAGCCTGGTCAAAGCAGTGCAGGAAGTCAACAATTAGCATCACTTGCAAGCTGGTCTTCGCATGTGGACAGACTTGCATTAGGGGACAATTAAGTGGTATCAATTTAGACGATGGTCTTTCCTAAGCAGATAGCCTTTAGAGCTATTGTGGGTTTTAGACATCAGGTTAATTGAGAACTACTGTATATTTTATGGGGGGGCAGGGGTGTGCTGGGGTATGACTACAAGGACTCTTTGTTGTTCAGCAGTCCATTAGGCAGAAATCATAGTTCTGAAACGGTCATATACATCCCAGGAGGCACAATCATTAATGGGACACTAAGCTCCAATTAAGAGCATGGCCCAAAAGATCCATGTGAAAACCACGTTCTTTAGCACCCACCCCAGAGGATCTCTCTGATCTAGCTGCTTGATTTCAGCTGCAGAAACAAAATTACAAATAACAAAATATTTATTCTGAAAAAAGCATACTTCTTGCCTGGAATGCAAATAGGAAACCTAATCAGAACCAAAGTGTCTTACAAATTAAATTCCCTGACTCCTCTAAACAAGACCAGAAAGACAAGATAGCTGCATGTTATATCTACAAGTCCTGATCTCTGTCAGATTTCTAAGGGGAAGGATTTCGTAACACTTGCTCTAAACTTCGTCTTAAGTCTGTTTAATGTTAAATTTAGCATCCCCACAAGTTTATATTCAGAAACTACGAAGGTCTTTCTCCTGTGTCCCTGTATAAGTTTTGATCCTGTTTTTCAGACTCTGAGTTTCATGAGACTCAATTACCTGGTTTAGCCAATGTACTGGTTACTTTGTAAATGAGTCACTGGGTCTTACAGCTGTCTTCTGGTCAAATACTACAGTTCTGCATTCAGACAGACTCAGATTTTCTGGAATGCTGTAGATACACGATTTCCAAGAACACTGGGTCCTGAGAGTCCAACTGAGAATCCAGCATGACTAGTGTGTTTTTGAAACTTTAGCATTGATTACTTTGAAGAGTCTGTGCAGTTAAATTAGTAAGTAAATAGTTTGTGGCTACATATGAATATCTTGCACTGTCTTAATCTGCTTAGAATGCAACCCTTTCCCTGAATGCACTCAGAGATAACCTAGTTGTTTTCCAGCTACACAGACCATGCAAGTGGGACATTAATTAATATGACACTACGGAATTCAGTTTAGTGAGGTACAAGGAAAAAGGAAATTAATTTCAATCATTGACAAACTTGTCAATTTAGTTGTATTGATTTTTTTGATACATCTGCAGAACACGGCAAAGTTCATACATTGTAAAATACATCTTTATTATTGGCTCAATTTGCTGAATATAAGAGGACTGTTTGTGGGGTTTTTTTTTTCCCCAATAAATTGACATTGTTTAAGTGCATGAAAATGTAAAATTATGTAAGTGGCTTTTACTGCTATTTCTAATACAATATGAATTTACCATCTTTAACAGTGATTTTCAATCATGAGTTATTTCCTAGTGACTAAAACCTATCTGGTCTCAGAGCAATCTGAGAACCACAGTTTCTTGGGTTGGCAAAGTTTAGCAGAGGAAAAACAGGTGAAGCTGACCATTAGCAGAAGTTAGCCTTAAACTTGTTGGTAGGAGCTGAGGTTGGTGTGATTGCTGGCCCCTGGGATGAGAGATGCTGCTAGAGCAGCATGTGGATCCCTCTTCACTTGTCTCCTGGGCTGTGGTGTCAAGCTGAAAATGAAGCAAAGGCCTCCCTTAAAGAACTCAGATCAATTGCAGAATGCTCTGTTTTTATAATGGTTTCAAAGTCAGTGTCGAACACTGTGTTTTGCTTTTGTCAGACCTGTGAGATGGAAAATCAAAAAGCAATTGTTGTTTTGCTGAGTCTAACTCTAGCAAAAATAAATTGAAGCTGTTCTGATTAAGTTTCTGGCTTGGGTCTGCCTGTTCAGAGCGTATAGAACAGCAGAAAACCCTACATATGGCTTCTGTCTGTAGTTTCTTGCTTTTTAAATGCAATACTCTCATATTCCCACCTGAGGTCATTAGCCACAAGGCAGGTTAAAAAAGAAAAAGTTTGAAGTAGGATGTATCTGCATACAAACATTAGCAATCTTCACTCATGTTTATGCTGATACTTCTGAAATTCATCGTGTTACTCTGTTATATCTCAGGACTGTACACTCTCAAGAGTGTAATACTTCTCTAAATTTTCAAATAGAATTTTTATATGGAGGAGTGCCTATAACAGAGGGAGGAAAACCATGTATTTCCAATTAAGTGCAATTGCTTTCCATTTCAGCATATGAGACAAGTAGTAACTTTTGAGTTTTGGAGTGAATTTTTTTTTTTTTTTTAACTTTGGAGTGTCCCTAACACTGTTTCAAAGCTAGTAAAATACATACAAACTTCTGGGATATCAGTAATATAGAGGGGAGAAGGAAGAAATAATTTTAAACTCCAAATCCTAAACACTTAAGGCTTGAAAACATTTTTTCTGACATTCAATGCATAATAGTAGAACCAATATTTCCTGTAGGGAAATGCATTTAATTATTGATAAGAACTACTGCTTATTGATAAGAACTACTGCTGAATTTTAGTCCTTCAGGCAATTGTAGTCTTTCTACACATAACACAATGATTAAAACCCCCCAAAATACGTATTTCTGTGGATTCAACTTCAGAGCATTCTCTTTTGCTCAGAATTTAGATCTGCCTATATCTGCCAAGGAAATATTACAGCTTTTTCATTGATAACCTAGATTGTTTTAGTAAAAAATATCAACAAAGAAATAAACTCTATCAGAATCCCTAAATTACAATCCACTGTTGAAATAATTTAGACTAGCTCCAGAAGTAGTAAGTCTGACAGTGGTGCTTCCTTTTCCCCCCCAAAAGATTTACTGTTGTCAGGACTGGAATTTCTAAGCTGCTATGTGAGACAGCCAATGTTTAGTCCACTTGATTGGGATGGAGTTAAACAGTTAGCTCCCTCAGTTGCTTATTAAAGTCCTGCCTTAGTAATTTTTTAATAGTGTTAAAGAAGACAAAACATAAGGATATCAATTTAAAGAAAGTTGTACTTTATTAACAGCAAATATGAAGAGAGAAACTGAGGCAGAATTGGGCAATGAATTGTTCTATTTTCTTGCACAAGTTCAGGATAAGATATTATCCACTTTCAGTCCTAAGCTTACAGTATTTTTTCTGTGATAATGTGCAATGTTATATTTTATTCTTAATAAGGAAGAATATTTGCTGTCTCATTCCTGAGTAGAGGTGTTCTGATTTAGCTATGACAGAAGTAAAGGCAGCACTTTCTTTAGTTGCAGCAGCTACATTTGACAGTTATCGTGAATCAGAGCACTGAGATGATGTAATTTTCTAAGAGGGAAGGACTGCTGGGGATCATAATTTCTTTACCATAGTGTGAATTGCTGCTTTTTTGTGTTAATACAGTCAGGTACCTACAATTAATCAGTCCGAGGACATAATCTGTCTATTGACTCAGATACCAGATTGGGCTCCAGGTCATCAAACTACTACTTCATTACAAGGCTCTAATTATCTCCCGCAGTTTTCCCTTCAGCACAATAGAGGTAGGGATACCTCTCAGGAATGTTGTGAGGATTAATTAACATCTGAAGACAAAATGCTGGGGAAGTGCTTGGGCCTGGCTTGCTGGTGAATTTTAGTGCCTTTCTCCCTCTGAAGCAACTGCTGAGCACGTGTCTCTGAGGCTCTCAGGATTAGTGTTAGTCACCAGCTAAGGATGAGGAAAAGAAGCGATTCAGTCTGCTCCTGTGGATGTCTTCTGTAAGAACTTAAGGTACAGTGCAAGTTTCTGGAGTGGCAAAAAGACTAATGCTTTGTTCCTTTTCTTCATGAACAGAGGAGGGAGAAGGAGAGCCAGCTGAGTTTTCTTGTATGATTGCTGACATAATACCAGGGCAGTTTGACCTGAAGGTTTTAGACACTGCTTTTAAAATCTGCCTAACAATTTAATTAGCTAGTCGTGGGGCCATTGTGCTGCAGTGGATATGAGCCTGAGAAGGCACCCTGGCAAGCTTTTTGGCTGAAGTCCTCACTACTACATGAGGGACTTACGTGGTGCCAAGATGAAGTTTGCTGGCAGGATCAGGGCCAAGACTGTTTCAAAAAAACAAGAACCAAGACTGTGCGGAAGGGTACAATCAGCTATTTATAACTGAAATGTGTACATGTGAAACCATACTCAGTAATAAAACTTATTGAAAGTGAATGCCAGCTACTGCATCTGGCTGTCCAGCTATTAAACATCACCACAAAACAGAGAGCAGAGCAATGGCATCTAGACCACTTTGACACAATTGCATTGCACACTTAACAGGCAATGAAGGACTTCCTAAAAGCACATGTTCAACACCCTGCTTTGTCATGGGTTTTTGTACTGCTGCAGGGATTAAAAAAATTAAATTAACTTTGTGCCAGGGCATATTATATTTGGACAAGGGACTAGATGAAATGATTAGAATAATAGCCTTAGAAAAGATCACATTTCCCTACTGTGCCGATGTATTTGACTGCATATGGCAACCCTTTTAGGCCACTATTCACTGTGAATTGTAACTACTTCCTGCAAAGATCTAAGTTCTGCATCTTTTGAATGGCAAATTATTAGAACTAGGTCATATATAAGAAGAAATAACCATCTTTATTAACCAGAAAGAACCAGCTTTATTAACGTGAGCTACCACTTTTAGGGTAGTTCACAATAATAAATTCTGCAAGCAAAATAAAAATTCACCTGGTCCTAATTATCACCCCTCAACAAAGAAGAAATACCTTTTATATACTTGATAAAAAACTACAGGTAAACTACAACCAGGAGAAAGGAATATTTTGGGGGATTTTCTGTGAGGATCATCATTAGTTCTCTACTTTGAAATCAAATGAGCAGTGGGAAGTGCAAAATCTTGAAAAAATTATTTAGCACTACGTACATCAATTTTCCTGAAAAGCATTTTGCAGAGTTGGAAGAGGAGTATCATTATAACAGTTTTAAAGCTGGAATGACTGAAAAAGCCAGTAATATACAAAATCATAGAATCATAGAACAACCAAGTTGGAAGAGACACACTGGATCATTGAGTCCAGCCATTCCCATCAAACACTAAACCATGTCCCTCAGAATCATGTCCACCTGTGCCTTAAACACCTCCAGGGAGGGTGAATCAACCACCTCCCTGGGCAGCCTATTCCAATGCCCAATGACCCTTTCTGTGAAAAACTTCCTCCTAATGTCTAGCCTAAATCTCCCCTCATGGAGCTTGAGGCCATTCCCTCTTGTCCTGTCCCCTGTCACTTGAGAGAAGAGGCCAGCTCCCTCCTCTCCACAACCTCCTTTCAGGTAGTTATAGAGAGCAATGAAGTCTCCTCTCAGCCTCCTCTTCTCCAGGCTAAACAACCCCAGCTCTCTCAGCCGCTCCTCATAGGGCCTGTTCTCCAGCCCCTTCACCAGCTTTGTTGCTCTTCTCTGGACTCACTCCAGAGCCTCAACATCCTTCTTGTGGTGAGGGACGCAGAACTGGACACAGGATTCAAGGAGCGGTCTCACCAGTGCTGAGTACAGAGGGAGAATCACCTCCCTGGACCTGCTGGTCACACCGTTTCTGATACAAGTCAAGATGCCATTGGCCTTCTTGGCCACCTGTGCACACTGCTGGCTCATGATCAGTTGCTGTCAACCAACACCCCCAGGTCCTTCTCCTCCTGGCAGCTTTCTAGATAGACTTCTCCTAGTCTGTAGCTCTGCATAGGGTTGTTGTGCCCCAAGTGCAGGACCCAGCATTTGGCCTTCTTAAACCTCATGCCGTTGGACTCAGCCTAGTGGTCCAGCCTGTTCAGATCCCTTTGCAGAGCCTCCCTACCCTCTGGTGGATCAAGACTTCCACCCAGCTTAGTGTCATCTGCAAACTTGCTAAGGGTCCACTCAATGCCTTTATCCAGGTCATTGATGAAGACATTGAACAGGGCTTGTCACTGACCTCCAGCTGGATTTAACACCATTTCCCACTACTCTCTGGGCCCGGCCATCCAACCAGTTTTCCACCCAGGAGAGTGTGCGCCTGTCCAGGCCAGAGGCTGACAGTTTCCATAGCAGAATGCTGTGACAAAATGCAAAGCTACCCTTTGCCAACAAGCATCTTCCTTGTTAGACTAAAGTGTCCTATAGCTTTCCAACACATCTTGTAATCTTAATACTAATATTCATTTCATTTTAGGTCAGAACTCTTTCATAGAGCAGCAGTGCTACATAATCATAGAATGGTTTGAGTTGGAAGAGACCTTAAAAATCATCTAGTTCCAACCTCCCCTGCCATGGGCAGAGATACTTCCCACAAGACCCGGCTGCCCAAGTCTCCGACCAACCTGGCCTTGAATACTTCCACAGAAGGGACATCAACAACTTTCCTGGGGAAGACATGCCAGTGCCTCACCACTCTCATCTTGAAGAATTTCTTCTGAATGTTCAATCTAAATTTTCCCCCCTCTCCAATTTAAAGACATTTTGCTTTATCCTGGCACTATATGCCCTTGTTAAAAGTCTCTCCCCAGCTTTCTTGTAGCCCTTTCAGGTACTGGAAGGTTACTATAACGTATCCTTGGAGCCTTCTCTTCTCCAGGCTGAACAACATCAACTTTCTCAGCCTGTCCTCATAGCAGAGGTGCTCCCTCCTGCCTACTGAACTATGTTTGTGAGTGCCTTAATTAGTTAATGCAGAATAAGTTTTTCAAAGGAAGCCATGAAAAAATTGCAACTGTTGCAGTTATGTAGGATTAGGTGCCTAACTCCCTTAGACTTCTTTGAAAAACTTAGCTGACACAAGAATTAAATTTATATCATCAATATGTTCTCTTTCAACTCAGATAACTGTGATAGGCTCTTATAGACTAACTCCTAGTTGGAATGTTTGCTGGAACTATTGCTCACTGTTAACTATCCATGTGGTTTGTTGGAAGATCACAGTAGCTTCTTTTAGAAAGTTAAGACAATACACAGGCTAAATACACAGGGTCCTTTGGGAAGGAATTATCCTGTCATATTCTAAGATTGATCGAGCTAATCACTTTTATAAGGCTTCCCCTTTCTCTAGGCTGTATGCTCAGACTATTTTGCCAAAATATATGTAAAGCTTATTTTTAAGGAGGTTTTTGTTATGGTGGTCAATTTACAGTAAATATCAATGGAAACCAGCAGAATAGTTATAAAATATAGGTATATTTGTATATAATTCCCAGCCAAGCAGAATGTTGAGATTGTACTTAAGTACAGTAAATACACACACGTTCACAAGCACACACACCAAAAAAGATTTTGTTTTAAAATAATCTTCATTATGTGAGGGTTATCATAATTGTCATTTCAATTGACTGATTTTAGTCTTTAAAAGAGGGTATAATAGCAGTCACTGACTGAGACTGAATTACTGTCATTATGTTAAAGGTGCTCTTTTTCACTTAGCTTTTCTCCATTATAAATGCTCATAGACACGCTCCACTTTCTGCTGCTACAAAACCTTCAAAACATAATATGACAAAGTTTTGTATCCAGACTCTTCATTGCTAAAACTTCAGAACAAAGGAGTATCAAAGGCAATCTAGCATTGCTAATACAACCACATTACAAAAAGACAGAGAGGATAAGTTAGCAATAGCAAGTTTCTGAATTCTTGCAGAGGAGTGCAAACTATTAATTGAAAAAAAAAATAGTTTGTGCATCTTTTGCCAGGAGGGAAGATGCAGATTTGCTCTTCTGCTCAGAGCAAACCTAGGAAGATATGAACAGATCAAGCAAATATTATCCCACATGAGAGAAGTAGCCATACAATGCTATCCCAGACTTGTCAAACTTTATCTCTTGATGTTTAGATGAAAATCCAGACATTAATGATATTAATCTGCCAGTGTATAAATGACATTTATCACTTCTGCAGTCACTTTTGATATGGTGTCTTCAGACACTTCATATGTAAAAGTTCTCAACACATTGCCCTGTCATATTGGTACATGTGGGACATATTTTACTTCTGCAGGCACAGAAGAACCAAGTCTGGATATGTCACCGTGGCACAATGCTTGGGCACAGCTCTGTTGAAGTAAATGTCACTACGCTTGGAATAAGAGGCTATAGAGAGGCATAAAGGTATAATCATCACATATAGAGAGATCAGAGGCAAGAATTTGCCTGAGGAGCAGAACTTTTTCATTAGGGGATAAAGACAGCCTCAATTAGGAGATAATCAAAAAGGGACAATGTAAAAAACCTGATTTACAAATGCTATGGTCAGCAAAAGAAGGGTTAATTTTACTTCGCTATTTGAACAATGAAGTCCTCAAAAATAATTTTAAAAGCTTGGGCTGAGTGAGTGAGTATTAAAGAGCCTTGAGAGTTTTCCTGTGACAACATTTCAACAGTTCCTCTGACCTCTTCTGGACTATACAACTTTCAAAGTTGAAGCAATGCTGCTCTTCTTCCCACTATTGAGGTACCTGAGCTCTGGGAAACAAATGTCTCTCTCCTGAAAATCAGTTTTCAGGAGGTTTGAAACATGTCATCCTAGTCACTTCTAGACATTTTAGCCTATATTCTCCCACCCCTTTTAAGGAATTTTTCCTTTTGTAATGTTTTCTTCCTCCTTCACCATGATTATTAACAGATTTTTCTAAAATGCCCAAAGCAGCATATTTAGGTCAGAAAACAGAAGCTTGTGTATTTTTATCTGCCAATTTCTTCCTTACTTATCATATAACATTTCCCTTATGTACCCCTGGGTTATGCACAGGTCTAGTCTTATCCTTGGCTTGTGGGGCAGTGAGTAGGTTCTTGCCTGGAAACAGATTTACAGTAAAAAGGTTTGAGAAAGAAATATTCCCTTATTTAATTTATTTCTTTTTAAACAAAGGGCCTTATGTAGAAATAATTAATGGGCATTTAGAAATATCTATATCATAAGAAGAGTTTGTGGCATTGTTTCTTTTGTGTTTTTTTTAATGCTCATGATTTGGACTATAAAATACTAACAAAATATTTAATGCCCTATCTGTACAGGAGACAGAAATAATATTGGAATACACTGATGTGTTTGGTGGATAGATAGGTATTTTTCTTTAGAAGTATATGAATGAAATGAAGAAAAATAGTATTTTCCTTACTTTGTCAAGGTTTTTTACTGTATGCCACTTTTAGCTCAGCTAACCTTGTGATTTAGTGAACATTGCATGGTTACAAGTTTGAATGCAGTCAAAGATGTGTTCAGGTGTTGGCACACTGAACCAGACTGCTGCCTGAGCCTGAAAAATTAGGATGGAAACCTTGCAAGAGGCTTTTTACAGTGAGAGATGCTGCTGCTCGCCCTTGACATTTAACACAACTTTTCTTAAAAAAACTTTTAAAGTTTGTAGAGGGGTTTTTGGGGTTTTGCTTGTTTGTTTAGTTGTTTTTTTACAGGGTGGGGTGCCATTCCTCAAAATCACAGTCATAGGATAGACAGGCAGGAGCAAGCATCAGCTTAGATAAAATATCTGCTACTCAAGAAAGAATCAAATGTAGCTACAGGATTTGCAGATTTATCTAAATCTGCTCCCCTCTCAAACTACATATTTTTTTACAATATATGAAGTTTTCTTTCTAGAAGAATATGTAGTCATTCTTGATCGTGTTTTTCAGATTATCTACTTCTCCAACACTGGAACTGACTCTCAGATTTCCTGTATTTAGTGAGGGAAAATTCACTTAATCTTCAATAACTAATGAGCTGGGACTTTTACTCTAAATGTAGATCTCACTCTAGTAGGAAAAGTATGAGAATGCAAGAGCACATCTGGTAATTGGAAAGATGAAAAAGGTAATAATAAAGTGCTCATTTTGAAGGAACAATGATGAAGATAATGGATGATAGCCAAGCAGGCCATATGCACTTGGCTAACAGAATTAATCATGGACTACGCAATGCAAAACAAGAGAGACAAGTACAATAAAACATTTAAAGACAAGAATGGATTTTAATTTTAGGAGCTGAATAAAACAATATGATAATTATGATAGCCAAGCTAGTCCTGTGATTGTACAATCCAAACAGGACACAAATTAAAGCTATAAATATTATTTAATCTGCAATACCAATATATGTTAAAATGTAATAATGACTAAAAATTATTAGAATTAATCAAATGAGGAGTGCTGGTTCTAGTACATTCAGAAGGGCTAAGGCAATCCTGAAACTGTTTGATATGAAGCCAAGGTTGGAAATGGAATGGGAATATTAGAAGTTTCTAACATCCTTTATCTGAAAGCATGAGCTAGTACTTAGATTTCAATTAATAAAGGAGAAATTGTTATTAGAGCCTTATGATTAGCAGTGTAAAATTCTTATAAAGCAATTTTGTGAATATCCTGTCTTGAAGCCATTTTGCAGCATCATCTGTCACTAAGCCTCCAGCTACAGCACCTAAGGGATCATGTTTTCTGTCGCTTGCTGTTATATTTTTCTGTTACATTTCTATATACTTGTATTTTAAATCATCCAAACAGTTAGAGCATAACAAGCCCTCACCCAAGTACAGGCACTGTCTGTTTAGGAATTTCAGGGGAATCTTCAAGGCTTTCTACTGGGCCGGAAGAGACTCTAATGAGAGGTGGCTGAGCATCTTTTCCTCCCCTTGAATCACAGTATCCTTTGGCCTTTACTGAGCAGAGACAATAATCATACTGATACTAATAAAAAGTGCAACAGAATAACAAGTACTCACTGTTGGTAACACTAAAAAACACCGCTGTATGGCTTTTTGAATTGGTTTCTTACATCTGTAATACAAGGTGCAAAAAATCCTTATGATTATAAATGAGTGACTATTAATTTGAACAATATCAGGTATGATTATGGCTGTGTCCTAAGCAGTCAGATGCATTTAGAAGGGAGAATGAGTACCTAAGTGCAGGAACAAAGGAAGCACAAGCAACTTGGTAGTTGGGAGTAATTACTGATTTGAATAAAAATAATAACAGAAAAGTAATAACCACAAACAATGAAAGGGGAGGTTGACAGTCAAGTTACATCAATGTGTTTGCATGACAAGGTAACAACATTTCAGATGTAAAAAGGACAGAACACAAATGCTTCTTGAAATATTGTTTCTGTCTCTACAAACAGAATAATACTGTACTTAATACAATGGTGGAACTTGACAGTACAAAACGTATTTCTCAAGGCTTTTTATTTGTCTCCAGTGCTGTGTATAATCATATTGTGCATGCATATCTCTAAGACCTAAAATTTTAAACAACTTAAGTTTTGCCAACACAAAGGGACATGCAGAACACAAGAGAGTTCTTACTTATAACCTGAAAAATCTTAACCTGAAGATTTATATTGGATGATAGCACTTTTTTTTTTTAAGATTGGATTTATGTTAGATGTATGTGTGTGCATGTTTATGCAAGTTTGTGTTTATTCAAATGGTCAAATTGCCTTTTGCATTCCTGACTATTGCTTTTGCTTGCTGTGGACTCTCTGGATTGCAGTGAGGGCAAAGATGATCAGCTGGAAACAGCTGATTGTTGAACTTGAGCAGGAAGCCAACCATGTTGTTAGCAGATGTTTTGCGGTATGTGGGTCACTAGGAATAATCTGTGTCTTTTTCCCCCCCTCTTTTCAGCACTTTACAGACCCTCAAGCTGACAACTAGAAGCACAGCTCTTCTACTCCAAAACTATTTGTTATATAAATAGAGTAAATTGTTAGTCTCCTTTGGGATTTCTGCAGCAAGCTGAACAACTGTTGTGTCAGAAAGGTGCACATGGTGTGTGCGCTGCTCTGCCATTGTAGCACACTGACCTGGATTAAAAACATCTATGTTCCTTTGAGAGAGGCTTGGAGTTGTATAAAATCAAGTGGTAACGTGTTCATATGGACCTTTGCTTTCATATCGATCTTTGCTTACCTTCTCATGATTTCAGTCTTTTCTGTTGGAAAGTAACTAGCTTGATTTGTTAGCCAGGTTCCATTGCAACAACTATTTTGAGAAGCAATCTTCTGTCTTCAATACCCATGCTCCCCTTTGCACCCATTCCTGTCAGGAACATGCATACATTCATATCTATTTATACAATTACACTTACATAGACATAGACATGTAAATCTGTTGCCTAGTTGTGGTAATTACAGGAAAGAGGAGGGGAGGTCTTTTTGCAACTGGTATCCCAGGCCTTTGCAGATGATATGCTTATATCCTGATTCCAGTTTAGTAAGAGCAAAGATTGATTGTAAAGAATCTAAGCTATGCAGTGTTTGGCCACACATAAATAATTTCCAACTTGCAGTCTCCTTTTTTTGAACTGATGCCTAGGACAGAGTCAGCCTGAGGCTCATGCCTCTAATAAAGGTTCAAAAAATTGTTGTGTCAGTGACTTTGAGTAAATTACCAAAGCCTTTCCTCATGTCAGTTTCTGTTGTGCAAAATTTGGCTAAAAGTAATATACAATTGTAAAAGCAAAATATCATTAGGCCTAGGTGGAGACTGAACTAGGATTTATTGTGTTACTTGTCATAGTAACTGTTGGCTAACCCGTTCTCCACACTTCAGCTCCATTCCCCTTCAGCTACTGAATGAACTGTGCAGTGAGAGAGATTTTCACACTGTCACAAATGCTCTGCTATGTGCAAATTGTTTTTCTTTCCTGAAGCTGTTTCCTGACTTCTAGGATGGGTAAATTGGATCTCCCAACATGCTCAGCAGTTTTTGTGTGGGTTTTCCCAACTCTTCACTAAGATAAAAAGAATTTAATTTGAAACCTCATATTTTTCTCTGTTATAAATTAAATGCATGGGCATGAAGGAGACGGAGGAAAGACTCAGTGATTTGTATTGAAGTGTTCTTATGAAACAAGAAACTTGTCTTGAAAGGAATTGTGTTTCTTGGAGGATTTTTTCACAATCTGATTTCATACCTGGGATCATCCCTCTTGAGGTTTCATCCCTATAAAATGTTTAGTCTGACACTGAGGCCATTAACTGAGAAACAGGTTGTAGTGTCAACAAGTGCATGATCCTGCCTATCCCATGCTCTGAAACAGAGGGAGATGGCAGCTGCTTTGTTAGCACCACACCACTGGGTTGTGGGGAGCTACCCCAGTAGGTGCATGACTCAGCCTGAGGTGGTAACAGTCATTAAGAGGGCTGTGAAACCACGACATGTAACCAGTGAGCACTTTGTATGAAAGTTGCCTTGGCAATAGCAAGACCAGAAAATTAAACTCCCCCATCCCTAGGAGGAAAAGGAAAGTTTATATTGGTAAGAACTTTAGCAGCTATCCTACTCACTGAGCAGCAAGGGATGTAGGCAACCATGTCAGACATAATTAGTGTTCCTTTTATAATAACCCCTTTTTTCCAGACAACTGGTGAAGTGAATTATCAGACTGCTAAGCCAGATGTAATGCGCTCAGACCTACGTAACGCTTTGCTTCCTCGGTCCACTCCAGCTCTGTTGCACCAGGGAGAAGCTGCCAAAGAAGAATTCACAGCACTCCATGCCGATATGCCTGCCACCCCTCTGTGGGGACAGAGTGGGTAAGGAGGCAGAAAGTATATGTGAGGAAAATACACTACCCTTGGCCATAGGAATGTGAAGGGTGAGAGGTGGACAGATCTTGGAAGTTTCTTTTTGTATCCTACATTCGCTCCCCTCTTCCTCTGAGATACTGTTCCTCTCCAAATACGTTGTTTCTGCCACTGATTAAACAAAATAAAGCCCAGTGGTCAGGAGGGATGTCCTTTTTCTCAGTTATGTGGCAGTTGTTGCCCCATCCTTTCCCTTTCTGAGTGTAATGCCTGCTGTGAGAGAGACATTTCAAACGTTACGCTACTGTAGCCGCTGTGTGTGTGTAGAGAAATTGGAGGATTAAGAGCGAGAATGACTGAGTGATAGACCCTTGTATAAAAATGACAGATGCCCTGGTTTAAAAGGTGACAATTTGCCTATGCAGTGAAATGGTTCTGTCAAGGCATCAGGAAATTTGGGGACTTGAATGCAGAGAAGGAAACATTTGAAAACGCAGTCTGCCCTGAGCTTCTGAAGTAGCCTCCGAGCACCAGAACTGATGTTTTGTAATTTTGCCTTATCATCTGCTTGGGTTTATCATGGTGGTAATAAGGATAATGACAGAGAGTCAGTCATTTCCACTTAGATGCCAGTTTTTAAGTAATAATAAGCTCACAGCGGGTTCGATTTGGTCTGTGCTGAGAGTACCTGGGGTTATTTTCCCTTTGCTTTCTCATGGTAAATTATCTCAGCCCACCAGGGCCAAGCTGATTTTCTAGCTGTAAAAACAGAGAAGATGAACATGCAGCACCTCACTGCGCTGTACATTTAGCTGCTTCCTCCTTTGTTGTTTTCCTTATGTTGTTTAGGAAGAGAAAATTCTCTGAGCCACCCATTATGGTTCGAATCCAGGTCATAAAAAAACCCTGTAAACTAATAGTGGACTGTCTGCTGTAACCCTCTCACCCCATGCATCTCTCCTCTGTATTGCAATCCCTAATGGAAACATTTAAAACTAGTGGTTATGATAATGCCCTTGTTCCCATGGACACCATAGCACTGCAGAACCAAGATTAATGGAGGACGATTGAGACCGGTCCTAAAAGATTGTCCCTCCTGTGTATTATGGTCTGTCATGCTGCATCCATTAGCAGAGGAACAGAGGATCCTCATCGTGTTGGTATCACTGGGACCAAATCAAGCTACTGCAAGATGGTATTTCCATAGCACATCAACAGATCATTTCACCACTGCTTAAGGCATCGTAAATTGGACTTATAGCTCAGCTGCTGGCATAAATAAGTCCCTTTGATAGTTAGTGGAAGACGTTATGACACTCCAGGGTACAGGAGGGGACATTGGCACTGTCATTTTTTTTCTCCAGCCCTGGCACCCTGGTGCCTCTGATCTTTCTGAAGATTCAGGGCACGTGCTCTTCATTACGATTTGGGCACCAGGGACTTGTTTTTTTTGCAAGATTAATGAGCGCCACGGAAATTCTCCAGCGCATCTCGATAATTAAGTCTTTGTTTATCAAAAAACAAGTTATATTAGGAGCAGAAAATTCGCAGTAATTATTCATAATTCTAACAATTCAAGTATAGCTACCTCATTTGCCTGGGTAATTCTGCTTTTTAATTTCTTGCATACATTTGCATATTAATTTTGCCCGTCGGCTGCAGCAGGCTTTGACAGTTTGTTACTATGTGATGGTTTTCACAGGGGTGCGACTCAGTTGGGTGGCATTTCGACTGGGTGCAATGATAAATTATGAATTTTCTAATTTGCTGCATAATGAAGTAACCCCTTCCAACCCAATTAAAAAAAAATAAAAAGAAGCAAAGATGGTGTCTTTTAAATAATATTTTCCAGGTATTTCATCTCCGTGGTGTTGTTGTTGTTTTGCAAGCATTTTTTTTTTTTCACTTAAAAAGCAGATGACTGCATTTGCAGCCTTTCAGAATGACTGTGCCTTTCCATACATCAAACATGATTCATGATTCATGTATCCCTAGACTATATTCATGCTGTAAATTGGCCACTCCTCAACCCTCAGGGCAATCAGGGATGATAGCAAAGAAGTCCTAGTTTCTTCTCTGATGTCCAATTTGGGTTATAGTGATCCGTGTGTATGAGTCTGTCTGTCTGTGTGTCGGGGAGCAGGGATTTCAAATGAGGGAAATAAATGATGTGTGTTTGTTTTACATACTTACTCAAGAGGCTATGTTGTTGTAAATTAACTGCTAAACTACTGTGTGGGTTTCCTTCTAATTTCTTAAAATGATTGTAGAAATAAATATATATGTATTTATTACTTCAGCATTGTAAAAAAGGATCTGTGGAGACTTAATTTGTGGGTAAGAGATAAGGGATTTTAGTTCCGCGTTGGTAAGTGTGTTCAGTACATTTGGTAATTTTATGCTCATAATGCAGCACTTAGAAAGCACAAGTATTACTGGGTAAAATTTGTGGTGTTTCATTATACAACTGCAGACGGGCAAAATCAGTTTAGAAATACTGTAGGCCTGATGCCATCCCGACTTTAAAGAATCTGAAATAACCCAGCCAATCTGTTTAGCATGATGCAAATACTGTAATTATACAATTATGCTGCATTTTTAATATAGAACAATTCCTATACATTTTGTTGTCTCTTAAAATTCTGCATTATTAACAAACCAAGCCGTGATTTTATTGGAGGCTACACCACAACCACATGGCAGTAGATCATGGAGGATTTTGACATTAATACCCTGCAATCAAGCAGCCGAGAGCACACAGCACTAATGCAAACCAACCACAAAGTGCAGATTACATAACATTAATTCTGCACGTCCCCACAAGGCGTGTGAAGAGTCCTCCACGCTACCTTTGCCCAGCTTGGCAAAGCGACGCACGAAGCCCCAACACCACCTTACACGACTACATCAACGTGCCTAATGCTGCCATTCAGTATCGTCAACATTATTAGAACACACAGAACACAATGTAAGTCTGGCACAACTGGGCAATGCAGAGTGCAGTGATATTATAGCATAATCACACAGCTAAATTCATGCCTACAGTACAGAGCAAGCAGCAATAATACTGAGCGCAATACAGCATTGTCATAACATATATTAAAGCTGTTCAGCGCAGCCACAAAGTGTGGTGGCATGTTGCATGTTTATACGTAGAAGTGGAATCAAGGCTGTATTCAGCTGCACAGCCAGTGCGGCGCTGGCACTGCTCACCACAGCTGTACGCCCACCCCGTACCAGACATGAGAATCTACAGCCAAACTAGCAGAGTGAAATGCAGGCAACAGCACTGATTCACAGGTTCTATCTCTCTGGAACAAAACATAGACCCACAGCACAAATCCGTCATAAAACCTGAAAAAATGCCTGATATATGCTCTTATTCCTGCAAAATTTAATTGTGCTGAGTGATATTACTGCACAGTTGCAAAACGCTGTTCCTCACACTGTCATAAAAGAAAGAAAACTTATCTCAAATGTACTACGGTAGCCTAAACAAGAACACTACTTAATGCTTTATACTAGTTATGAGTAAACCTCCCTATATGACATTTTCCCCGTGGAAAATGTAGCTTTGTCAAAATCCATCTTTTCATAGGAATATCTTGGTTTAATGAAATTTTAACAGAAAGGGGGAGATTCTTTGTGGTTTCTTAAATGTTAACTACTCTTCTTAGTATTTTTTCATTTTTCCATGCCTTCTTTGCTTTGAATATTTGGATGATTAAGAAGTTTTTTAATACATCAAAATTGTCCAAGGTTATTTTAACAGTCAAGTCAATGTTATTTTAGCAATGATCATTAACACCGAGTTTCCACCCTAATTTAACTTTGTGGCGAATGCAGTTGTTTGATTCTGAATAGGAATGATTTTTTAGGAATATTTCTTTAATTTGCAAGTGAGAAAGTTCTGTCTCTCTTTTTACGAAGGCAAGTGCAAAATCCTGCAAGCACAAAACCCTGCAGGCGCCTAGGTGATGCTAACAGTAATCCAAAAATTCATAAAGTTCTTCAGCACCACAACTAGTGTAGCAGGAACATGGTACCTAATGTTTAGCTGCTGTGATGTTACAGAGATGAGGTGATTTGTCTGCAATAATAAGCACCCCCTAAGTTGTCTGTAAAGTTTCAGTCTGGAGGGTGTTGGGAGCTTGGGCTGCCCTGTGGAAAAATACAGCAGTGCCCACAGTGTGAGGTTAAAATGGTACAGCACTAGGGATAACCAACTGAACCTGTGTGTTACTATAATGCAAAGTCATGGTACACTGTCAGTCTTGTGTTTTCTGGTGTCTGTTCAACAAAACATTAGAACTGCCTAAAGGGAAGTGACTGATCATTAAGTGTATGCTAATAACATGAGACTTTGACTGAATATATCAATACACCACTGTAAAGTGCACAGTTAGTACATGTTAATTAATATTTATCTAATCTGATTTACATTTGATAGGAATGGTTGGATTTGATGATCTGGTGGGTCTCTTCCAACCTGGTTATTCTATGATTCTATGATTCTATATCAGAGCTTTCTATAATGCCCACTGCTGTATCATGTATGCTGTGACCAACTGCAGCAGATATACATATTGAGGCACTTTCCCAGACTTCAGTCTCCTCCCTTCCTTCATTCTCCCTCACTATGTTATTTATTATTATTCAAATTTATACATCACTGAACAAAAAAGCACTCATCCCAAGCCACTGATAAACTCTTAAAAATACATCTCATAAAATGAGCAGACTCCATAATTATCCATGGATAAAAATGCAACAGCAACCATGTGACTGCACTAAATTTAATCAAAATCACTATCAAACCACCATCAGAGTTCCTTCCAGCCACATCTTTGCTCATCTTTTGCTAATAAGCTATCAGAAAAGACTAGTTTTACACTGACATCTGAAGGCTGTTTTGAACCAAAAATCAAATGGATTTGAAGGTGCAGAGCCTAACTGTGAAATGCCCTTTCCCTTTTAACACCTCTGATGATTTCTTAGAGAAACAGCAGCAATAACACATCTATTGAACTACTCTATACATCAGTTTTGGTGTAACATTGGAGTACAGCATTGCTAAGGGGTGTTAATAGGTGACTCAAGAATAATAATGACAACAAAACCAAATAATTAATTCTTTAGTGAAGACATAGCCTTTGAAACAATGGCCATTTAAGATAAGAGAACAGTTTAAAGACAGCCTTATTCACCTTCTTCAGGTGGAAAGCAGAAACTCACTGATGTGGACTGTCTATTTGTTCTGTTCCTCAGGGTGGAAGTAATTAACTTCTATGGTTAACTGCAGTGCTTGCTTGTTAAAAGACCTGTGGCAGATGTTGCCCAGAGCTTTCTGCTGAGGGAGACTCAGAAAGATCTGGGGCATTCTAGTCTGGAAAGGGGGCACTAGCACACGTACAGACTGCTTATAGCTCTAGTGAAAGAGGTTATGATTTAATTTCTCTTGAATTTTTTTCAGGACAGAGAGGTGGACTAGAAAGGGCTAGACTCTATGTGCTTGTGGAGAAGACAGAACAGTAGGGCTAAAGAATATTAAGAGGCTTTTGAGGCATGAAGCCTGCTGGAATGGTTCTGGAGGACTGTGTAGGATAGGGACAGCCAAACTTGGGAAAGGCTTATACCTACTGCCCAATGAGAATTATCCATGTATGGGATTATTGTAAAGGTCTGGCCATGACTGCTTCCAGGAAAGTGAGCTGGAGGTCTAAAAGAAAACCCAAAGCTGAGGTAATCATCAAGCAGCATGGACTATCAGGGATCCAGTACTCAAGGGTACACTCTGACCTCCTTTTCTTTAGCTCTGTAGAGGTAACTGAATTGCCTTAATCCTTTGCTGGTTTCATGAATTACTTTTTCTCCACCATGGAGAAGGGTTAGTGGTTTTGACATTCACTTTAACTTGTTCCCTACTATTTCCTGACCTGAAATATGTTTTAAAAATTGGTTGAGAGGAAAGCCTAGTTTAGGGATTTAACTCTGTAGACTACTCTTTCATGGACCATTTCCTTTCCCAACACCTAAAGCTTCTGTGCTTGACTGTTACAAATGCTTCACTGTGTGGATCACTGTAGGTGTTCCAAATAAGCCAGCCCTTTTGTAGGAAGTTAAATACACTATGTTCCCTTTATATTTTACCTTTATTTGAGAGGTGACAGAAATTGTTCTGGTAGTGTTTCTTCCTTCAAAATTTTGTATTGCACTTCAGAAATACACTGCTTCTGAGGGGTTCATACTAGAGTGAAGACAATCCCCAGGGCACCAGGGCTGCTGCTTGTGGGCAGTGGGAAAGGGCATTTGTGTATCCTTTCAGGCAGTTCATCTGCTACTCATTTACTAGTTTTTCCTAATAGTGGTGAATATTTTGCCTGGAAAAAATACATCTCAATGCTAAATTGCATAACTTAAAACTGACTCTGACTCTAGAATTGTTAATAAAAACAATTAGCAGGATATGTAACTCATCCATTCAGTCTTTATTATATTGCTCCAGTATTCACCGGCAGTGGTGGGCATATAAAAATAACTCCTTTACTACAACCAGCTAGAAAAACTTGTCCCTACAATATGAAGAGTAGAAGATCATGTATTTAGTAAAACATGGTATGGAAATAAACTAAAGAAAACTTGATGCATAAATGCATTTCTACAACAATACTACTTCGGGATTATTTTTAAACTATTTTACAGTAATTATTTAATTTAAAATTTCAAATCTCCTTCTCAAATGGAAGTGTGGGTAAGGGGGAAAAAGAGATTTTTCATTACTTCCTAAAATCAGAGTACCTACAAGCCAGTGACATTTCAGACAACTTTTGCCCAAAGAAACACAACTTTGTACACTTCTCCCCAGATATTGCCCTATCTTTAAAACATCAACCTGGGAAAACTGCTTATTGCTTTCCCTGATGTATGCAACTATTCCTCACTGGTTCTGCCTGCCAGTCTTCTAGCAAGAGTAGGTGCACAGCTCTCCTGCAGCATGAGTACACAAATACTCCTTCTGTAGCTGTAGGTAAACTTGGGCAAAGATCAGTGGTAGACTGTGAAAGCACTTCAGGCTGATGCCAGAACTCCTTGTTCCCTTTTCAGCATTGACCAAGAGAAACCATATACCACCAAACAGTTATGCAGACTGCCCTGAGAGATGATTCTCTAAGGCTTCAGTTAGATCAATCATAGAGTCATAGATTCATAGAATCATAGAATTACCAGGTTGGAAGAGACACACTGGATCATCGAGTCCAACCATTCCTATCAAACACTAAACCATGTCCCTCAGAACCTTGTCCACCCATGCCTTAAACACCTCCAGGGAAGGTGAATCAACCACCTCCCTGGGCAGCCTGTTCCAATGCCCAATGACCCTTTCCGTGAAAAACTTCCTCCTAATTGTCTAGCCTAAATCTCCCCTGGCGGAGCTTGAGGCCATTCCCTCTTGTCTGTCCCCTGTCACTTGAGAGAAGAGGCCAGCTCCCTCCTCTCTACAACCTCCTTTCAGGTAGTTGTAGAGAGCAATGATATCTCCTCTCAGCCTCCTCTTCTCCAGGCTAAACAACCCCAGGTCTCTCAGCCGCTCCTCACAGGGCCTGTTCTCCAGCCCCTTCACCAGCTTTGTTGCTCTTTTCTGGACTCGCTCAGTTTGCTCAAAATGCAGATATAGCCTTAACTATGAACCCTTGAGCATTCTCTATCAGAAAAAGTACTATTTTATCAATCAGATTTAGGATGTGGAAGGATAAAAAGAATCACTACCGTGTCTCTAAATTGATACCTGAAGGTGAACTGGAAAAAGAGTACTGAACTCAGCGGGTCAGGTCTTGGATACATCATCTGGGTTTCCCTCTGCTGCTTGTATCAGTGGTGGCCAGCAGTTGGGTGTGATGCTGTATACAACTAGCAAAAAACAGATTGTAACTTTAGTAAGGTAGGCTACCCTATTTTATGTGGACTAGGGTAAGTTTCCCAAGCTTAGCCTTGGGAATACTGACTACTACTACATGTCTCAGAATAGTTCAAATAAAAAGGAATTCAACTACTTACATATTCTTGGTAAAGCGTAATTGGTAGATCTGGCTGGGATATCATCTTTCCTCATTGTGGTGCAAATAGTTTTATTTTTTTCTTTTTCAAATTAAAGGCATGCATTTTAGAAAAAAAGGGAAAAATCTGGATTTGAATTGCCAAAAGAAACCATTTAGCTGAAAAAAATATTTAGCATAAGAGTGTTCTAAAGGAATAAAGCTTTCCACCACATTTATTAACAAAACAATGTTTGTAAATCCTCTTCAGTGTGACAGCAATAAGTATATGTTAACCATTATTAATAATAAAATATCAGTGAAGGGACTGAAAACTTTTTAAAATTACTATATGAAAAATAGGCAAGAGAGTAAGGCCAGAACCTAAAGCTATAAATACACAAGGGAATAGTTATTTAGCATGTGCTATAATTTGCACTATTTAAATCTAATATTAGACCTGCAGCTTTTTTTTTATGTCAAATCTAGAATGCTTCAGCAATGTTAGATAAAAATGTTCATTTCTGCAGGTCATTTCTGCAGTTGCTGAAATGGATTATTCTGAACTTTATAAGAATGATGTGTATATTTAATCCATGTTAACTGAGATCTTATTTTATGAACAGGACATAAAAATGCTTTCATTTTCTTACATTCAGTAAAGACAAACAATCTTTTAATCTCTGTAATGGTCTGCAAAGACTGGCAGCATGTAGTGAAGTTCATTGTAAGCATGATATACACTCACTGAGATCTGGTTAATGAATTCAGTTTGTTTTTTTTTTTTTTGTTATGTGGAAGGAAAAATTCAGTATATAATTTTGTCTTATTTAGGGGCACTATGAATTTAGAATCAAAGGAGGGAAAGGAAGGAAAATAATAACTGTTCAAATAATTTTAGGCTGAGAAGCAAAAAGATTTGACTGCAGTGCCCAACCCCCCAGCGGTATTTGTATATACTGGTTCAGAGTTGAAGATTCAGATAACACTCAGTATTCAAATTTGTCGTAAGCCATATGTGCAGGTGAGAAATTGCAACGTTTTGAACTGTTTAAAATTCATTTTATTTGAAACTGTGCTTCAAAACCAGAACAGTCCTGCTAACATTCTGAACGTCACTTGGCTCTTTTATAATTTTTCTTGAGATATTTTGAGCAGAGCTACTTTTAAAGTACAGGTAGTTAGCTAGAGTTCAGATCCCTTCCCATCTAAGCTTAAGCTACATCAGACTTGATTATGCTACCTGCTTTTAGCAGGATATCATGTACATTCCATTGCTTAATTTTATTTACGCTTATAATTAGGATGGCATGCAAAATGCTCAAAGGAGGAGAAGAGGCAACATTTTAAGAAGATACCTCTGTAACAGTGCTTTGGTAGGGTGATTGGGTTTCACTGATGTATATGTATAAAAAGAGTGGAGTACAGGGTACAAATGGACACTACTATTATGCCATTTTTATATAAGATATAAACCTAAGCCCATATACTAGCACCCTGGGGCTTATTTGTTTGACTGTCTCATATTCTTGATGGCCAATTTTGGATGTAGTTTTGAACCAGGCAAATTTCTTGCTGAGGTTGGGCTCAATGGGAAGCAGGTCTACTGGGGTTTAGACAAACCCCATCCTGTCTAACTTCAGTGTGTTATTCAGTGTGTTATCTTCTTTTCCCACTCAGCTTGCTAAAAGTTTTACAAGCCTATTGTTTCCTAGCCACCAATCATATAGTTTGGAATAACCTTTAATTATAGCACTCTGTCTTTATCAGCCTACAGTGCTTTTTGTTCTTCACAAAAAACCCCTCATGTTATATGTTCACTAACCTAAAGCAGTGGCAATAGCGAGGAGAGAAACCAAGACAAACAAAAGTGATTAGGGCAAGATTTGCTTTCAGAAAACCTATTTCTGTCACAGGGGGATGGATAAATAAAATAATGTTTCAATAATTTATGCAGTATGCATATGAAAAACATTGAAAATGTGAAACAAAAACGACATGTAACTAACAACTGAACTTGATAACTGCTTTAATCAGCTCAGGTGATAATCTAAAATAAATGGAAATATAACTCCTGTTTTCAACACATGAATAGCAAAGTCTTTTGGATGTGTGTTCCCCTCCCAGAAGTTCACTGCCATCTTATTCTCTTCACTGCAATGCAAAGCCAGATGAGTGTTAATCAAGACTGTGACATGAACTCTTTTCTTATCACCAAGGGGCAGTGTGGGCTAGTGATCAGCATGAAGCTGGAGGAAACAGGTTCACAACACTCGGTCCTCAGCTCAAGACTTCTTTTGGGAACACAGTTAAGTTCCTTCACGTGCCTCAGTTTGCCTGCCTGTAAAAGAGGGTATTTTTCTTCTCTCTTGAAGAATTATGACGTGTAGGTAATACACAGATCGTGCTCTGGAAGCTTTTAAACCACTGATCTACCTAGTAAGTAATGAGCACCTCAGCCTGCTTTTCGTTCCCTGAGCCTGTCTATGTCGGCCGGTCGCAGCATCCTCCCTCAGATTTCTATGTCAGCTCAGTATAAAAAGAGAAGAAGTTGCTATGGCATCAGCTTGGTTCTCACAGGGAAGGCAGAGAGGAGCAAGTGCCTGGGGCCTGGGCAATGACGGCTTTGACACAGGAAGGCAGAAAGGAGGGCTCAGGGTCAATACTGGGGGGTCTTGCACCTGCAGTCAGTCACGCAGCCGCTCTGTGCAGGGGTCGGGGTCTGATGGTTCCTCAGTGAAAACTCAGTGTTGGGCTCTTGCAGGATTTATGTGGAGGCATGCTATTGTTTTTAGGAATTCTTTGTGCCGGCCGCTTGCTTTTTGTCGGCCTGCCTTTGGAGGAAGGGGGCAGGTCGCTTTTGGAACAGAAGCGGCGTGGCCCGGAGGTCCCAGCCCAGGGCGATGGCAGTGGCAGATGTGGGAGGCTCGGGGCACCACGTTGGCTCAGAAAGCTCTAGTCCCGAACGGCCGGGACCAGCGAGGGGCTGGCACCTCCCTGGGTAGGAGGCTGATGTAGAAGTTTAAGCCTCTCTTTCTGTCTCTCCCTCGCCTTCTCTCTTCCCCCTCTATCTCTGCCTGTCCCCACCCCCTCTCCCCCCGCCAGCCCTTTGTCGACACTTGATCATTTACATCAAGTTGACATTCGCAGAGTTTACTCAGGGGTCTGTAATTGTATTCTTTCACTGGTTCTGCATTACCAACCATGAAAATGGAATCTTATCATCCCTGACCAATTTTTAATGTACAAAATGATTTGGCCGAGGTTCAAAGGGAGTCACAATTGAAATCAGGTGAATGATACATGTAGGTTTTTTTCAGTTTCTCCGTGCCTTGATTTGATTTTTCTCTTATGGCATACAGGGAGATGTAGCTTATTTTTACGTATACAAGCTATATAAATGAATGTATATACTTTGCACATATATCGAGGCGCTATCTGCCTATCTATATTTTGTGTACATATCACTTAAATTTACCCATTTGCAATGCAGTGGATGACAATGAAGTTTGCTCTAATCCCTAAAAAGAAATCAAAGAATTGGAAGCGGGTTAAAGCCTGCTGATAGTGCACTGTGATTAACAGGACATTATTAAATAGCCCCCTCCTTCAGCTCCTCTTCCCTCCACCACCCTCCTTGCCGTCTTGCCAGATGAAAAGAGGCCTCAGAAACAAAATAAATAAATAAATGAGGTTAAATTTACATTATAAAGAATAAGGAAGAAAACAATAGGGAATCCTCCTCAATGAAAGGCATGCCATGTCCAAAGGGACAGAGTTCTCAAAGTATGGGGGGAAGGGGAGTTCCTGCTCTCAAATATCATTAGAATGTTTTTTATCTTTTGGCAGTTTCATATTGTGAATAATATGGACATTTATAACTCAGTCAAGCTGCTTCTTTCAAGGGTATAGTTCCTTAAGATCAAGGAATCGATCAACTTACATAGCTCCCTTAGCTATCTTATCTAAGTGCCTCACAAACACGAATGTATTTATTCACACAGTCCCTGGGCAGGAGAGAAATGTTATTGTCTCCAGTTTATAGGCTGAGGAGAATGACAAAGAGATTAGAAGCCTCAAAATTGCTGCTGGTTTTGGAGGGGTTGACTTGAGACACCCAAGACTTCCTACGTTTCCTCTTCTGTAGGACCTGTCTCCATTCTCCTACCTAGACACTAGAGACCTTACCTGTATTTCTGAATGACATGAATGGTTTCTGAAAACTGCACCAAAGAAATACCAGGTTAGACAATTCTGTCATTGGCCGTTTTTAGAACAAGTGACTTCCCTGAAGCCATGCAGAGAGCACGTGGTCATCTTGGGAACTGAACCTGGCCTTTTCCAGCCACAAGGCGCTGTTTCACAAGGTGGTACAGAGTATGTGCTGGTAAGGGAGAGAATATGTACACTTTGTCTGTAAGCACTTGGAGTATTGAAAAACCTGACAGGAGGGTCTTTCTGCTTAATGCTCAGAATGGACTGGTGATAGTTTGGCTGCTTTATCCGCAACACGTGTCTTTGGGAGGAGGCAAGATCTAATGTACTGTCACTATTCAAGAGCTGCATGTAGCGCTTCCATGAGGGCAAGATGTGCTGCAAAAATAGAGCAAAGAGGTTTCAAGTGCTCTTAGGGATGATATTTTTTGAGGTGGGACAATAATATAACTGGTAAGACAGCATATTGTCAGTGGAGATTTGTAGTGTTGAAGTGACTGGTAAAGCAAACAGCATTTCAGGATGCACTGCTGGTGACATTAAACCAAAGCTCTGGGAAAAAGATAAACCAAACCTGGAAGCATGCTTAAGCCATATGTGCTCTGAAGTAAATCTTGTGACTGAATTCTCACAAGATTCAGAGTGTTTTGTGCGATATCCATTTGTCTTAATTGGCAAGTTGAGCTATTTGACATCCTTAAATAAATTTACAGTTTTAATTGTACTGTGATTTTAAGGGAACTCTTCCTGACATATTTGACTACCATGAAAAAAAGCAGTTCCTTTAAGGAATCATCAGTTTTGCTAGATTTTGATGGACTCCAGAACTGGGAGGATTTTTGAAGTCTGTGTCTTCATTCCCTATTTTTTGTGCTGTGAAGTAAGAAACGCAAAATCTTTCATTCTAAAATTAGCCTTGATTCTCATAAATAATGTTATGGGGGGAAAAAAATGCAAATTTCCCTGGAATCTGCATGTCTGTTAATGGTGATTTCAATGGCAGAATATAGACACTTCTGAAAGTTATCATTCAATTGCATTTTGCTCATTGCATACTTAGTTTCTTATCTCACTCATGTAGCAGTGATTTTATACTAAAGACTAGATATTAGCTTGACCAAAGAAAATTACTGCTCATCTCCCAGATGCATGCAGATAGTGTTTTGATGTTTTATGGTGAATAGTGTTACTAAAAAGGATTTGCATACTCCCTTTAGAGTTGTTCTAGCAGGGTGGTTTTCCAGACTGAAGTCAACACAGTGCACACACAACAACTGGGAGAATGCAGTTGATTTCCTTACTTCAGAAGTATCCAGTGACACATCTAAAAATGTGATGATGGTTAAGCACTGGCTCAAAGATGACATAAAATCAAAGAAAGCTTTTCTATGCAAAGCTTTGTTTCCATAGTCTTTGTTCTTGAAAAAATGCAAGTTGGTGACAAAGTAGTAGGCTCAGCTACTCTTCTCATATTTAAACTGCTTGACATTGTCATGGGAGAAATCAACAGAGCTGCAATTGTAAATAAGAGATTCCTTGATATAGAGACAAAGACAGTGTTTTCTAAGGAATGTAAAATGGGAAACAAAATAACAAGTAATTCCTGCTTGGGTTTCAGGACAATGCTCGACATGATCAGTGTCTGCCCCAAGAAGCATGTTTGGGAATGGCTCTCTTTTTTCTGAAGGAAAGCTTTGGATCATTTTTGTTTGTTTATTTATTGGGCCAGGAAGCTAAAAACAAAAACACTACCAAACATTTTAGCACAGATATTTTAATGTAATTTTCAGGAAACAAAAAACAAATCATCAATAAGAGTACCAGAAAGTAATGATAAATACTGGGAAGGGGAGAAGAGGTAATTTTCTGTATTACTTATCCTGGAACTATGTTGTATGCTCTGTGACTTGCTAATTGTCCATGTGAGCTGAAGCTTTGTTCCGTGTGTTCCAGACAAAAGTTTATACTTTGGAAAACTAGCCATGTATGACTCCAACATGTGAGCATGCTGGGAAACTGAAAAACAGTGCTACTAGTGGCTATCATGACCGTGTCAAGATGATGGCTCTGATTTTGGCAAAGAGGGGTACGTTGCAGACCGCTGAGGTATTTTTACAAATATTTAATTCATTGACTGTTGTATTCTGATATTTAATGATCTAAGTACGATTAAAGACATTAACTTTCTTTTGTCTTTGCTGTGGTACAAATCCTTGTAATGATATAAAAATATTAGCACCCGATTCACAATTTTAGATATGATTTCAATGCAATAACTTCTGCATTTATCTTTATTGTAAAAATGATTATATATATAGCACATCATAACTCAAGATGGTTTTTTGGTTTTGGTCACACAGTAATATAGAGGTTAGTAATATATAGTCCTTGTTAATAAGAATGCGATGAAAATTTATAACAGGCTATAAGTATCATAATGAATATCTACAATAAAGTCTACTTTTAGCTGTTGATTTTTATTATTGTATGATCACCTGTATCACAGGAGCATTCCTGGCATTTGCCAGAGTTAGAGAGATTTATCCTTGGGCTAAAGGGAAGTGCCACAGGCAGAAACCATGAAAAAATTGTGAGTTTTTCACAGTGGATTATCTACAATTAACACTAGAAGAAAGGCAGCTGAACAGGACCACTACAGTCCCCCCACCAAATCTGTCCTTGAATCAAAACATCATGTCTAAAACTACCTACTTAAACACTTTTCATTTAGTTTGGAGGAGCTACGAGAAAACAAAACAAAACAAAACAAAACAAACAGAATTGCAGGTAATCAAATTATGTTCTTCAGGATACTGTCATTTCATGGGAGATGTGTTAATCTTTGGAGAAAAGGAAGCTTGAGAGTTATCCAAGAAAGAACTAATACAAACTCAAACAAAATGCTGGGTCAAGCATTCTCACGCACAGGAAAGTATCAGGCTGTGCAAAAGGAGGTTCAGACTGGATATCAGGAAGAAATTTTTCATGGAAAGGGTCATTGGGCACTGGAACAGGCTGCCCAGGGAGGTGATTGAATAACCATCCCTGGAGGTATTTAAAAGACAGGTAGACAAGGTGCTCAGGGACATGATTTAGTGGCAGATAGGAATGGTTGGACTAGATAATCTAAGAGGTCTTTTCCAACCTGGCGATTCTATCTGAAACCAAAGCTGATCAAACCCTTTTGATCTCACAAAAGACACTTTAGGTAAAAATGGAGATACAAAAGCTCTGGGGAAATAAAACTTTCAGAAGCATTGCCTACACAATTGGTAAAGCGTTTCATTTTTATATTTTCAATTATTTCACCATTAAACTATGTCTGCTCTGATTCTTACTAGAATTCCAGTTTGGGTATGTGATGCAATTGCTCAGGGCTGTGCACACTTGCTGCAGGGTTTTTGTAGAAAGATGAAAAAAATAGCTCTAACTGTTTCAGCTTCTTACCCAATTCAGAATTGGTGCATAGACTGACTGGAAAGGTGTGTGGGCAAAGGACTGAGAAAAATGTAATTGTGGTAGGGAGCTGAATCTTACTTTTATGTTTCTACCATGGAAAACTATTTCCCCATTAGTAAAACTCACAATTTTCGAAGAACATTTTTGTTGTTAAAAAATTGCATACTTGTGGGTAGAGAATGTCAAAAAGTATCAATTGCAGTCATAGTTCTGATATCCGCAGAGTCAGTTGTAAAGTGTGTGACTGCTCTTCTTGTCTTTTTGAGATTGTCCTGGTTGTATCTAGAAGCAGCAAGGACCATAGGGAAGGTGTCCTTTTAGCGGAGTCAGAACAGGGTAGGGTTGCATTCCTAGGTCAGTAAATAGTTTCTTGCTGAGAAACCACACATGATACTTTCTGTTGTCCATGAATATCTTTGGAAAAACTGTTACAAGTCTTGCTGCTTTTGAATATTTCTGTTGTATTGAGTCTGTTTAGTTCTCTTGTACACAGAATTTTCTTTGTCTAGACTAATTTGTAGTTTAAAACTTGGGATTTGGAAGTACTAATAAAAGCACTGAGAAATAATCCTTGACCATCTGTGAAATGGGAATAGATTTTCTAGGAAATGAGAGAGTTTTGTCTGGGAAAAGCTGTGGGCTGGCCCTCAAAAGTCTTTTTTTTTTTTAAAAAAAAATCTGACTAAACACTTTGTAAATATGTTCTTAGATTCTGACTTTCTGTTTTCTCTCAAAGCCTTTTATAAGATCACTTTCCTAAATTAAATCACTTGCCTGATATCCAGAGTTGCAGATCTGTTCCTATGCACATGAAGCCCAAACTGAGTTATTTTCTGTTCCTTATGAGGTCTAAAAGTTCTGCAGGCTTTAGTTGCCTCTGTGCAAGCACAGTGTCACCAAGAAACAGTGCAAAAGACTCTGGGTTGTTAGCTCTATAAAGCTGAAATGACAGGAGCTGCATGGGGTGAGTAGCTTGCACTTACTGGCTTTTCTGAGTAGAACCACATGTTAAACACCCCAAGAGGTCACAGTCGTGTGGAAGGGAGGTACCTCTCTTTCCAGCTTCCCATCAAGCTTAGGTCTACATGCCAAGAGTATAATCTATAGCTGCTTTTTAAATTCGGCTCATTATGTGAGACACTGTCAAGTCAATCTAATATCAAAACTGAGGTTTTGTAAATCAACAATGTATAAAGCCTGGCAGCAATAGAAAAGCTTCCATGACATTAAAAAAAAAAGTCTGACAGAATCTTGATTTTAAAGAAGCAGCATTTCTCTGCATTATTTTTTTACTCAGACATCACTGTATATTCATGTGTGAAAAACAGGCAGGGAACCTGATTAGGGGCAGGCACAGACAACAAAAGTGAGATTGATACCCTTTTCCTTCAGTCTCTGAGTTATATATGAAAAGTAAACAACCTGCATACATGGGGAGATGCGACTTTGTTGTGATAATCCTATGCTGTTTGAGTACAACCGAGTGCGATATGTGCAGTATGTCTTTTTTCTTTTTTATATAAATGCGATTACTAGGTTTTATTTTATCATCACTTTTCATGCAAATATTTTCTACTCCTTGTGCATTTGCAAAATTCTAAATAATTTTGGCCTCCAATTCTTTAAATTATTGAAGGCATTAGTTGGAAAAGGAAGGAAATGATCACGCCTTTTATTTGGTCTGAGTAAGAAGATGTAGAGATTTTCCAGATGTGCTTTGGTCTTTGGTTTTCCTAATGGTGCAGTTCAGTTAATCCTGAAACACCTTGTAAGTCAAAACAGTAGAGTCTAATAGATCAAGATATACATAAAATCATACAATAGTTTGAGTTGGAAGGGACCTTAAAAGATCATCTACTTCCAACTCCCCTTGCCATGGGCAGGGATAGCCCACTAGATCAGGTTACCCAAGGCCCCATCCAACCTGGCCTTGAACACCTCCAGGGATGGGGCAGCCACAGCTTCCCTGGAAAACCTGTGCTGGTGCCTCAACACTCTCATGGTGAAGAAATTCTTCCTAATGTCTAGTGTAAATCTGCCCCTCTCCAGTTTACACCCATTCCCTCTTGTCCTGTCACCACAAGCCTTTATGAATAGTCCCTCTCCAGCTTTCTTATGGGCTTCTTTCATGTACAGGGAGGTTCCTCTAAGAGCTCCTCGGAGTCTTCTCTTCTCCAGGCTGAACAAGTCCAACTCTCTTGGCCTGTTATATAAATACATATTTAAAGTAACAGCACTACTAAGTATCCATATTTGAGTCTGGTGGGTACTTTAAAGTATTTTAAAAAGTGTTTGTATGGAACTGGAGTTCAGTTCTCTCCTGAATAGAGTTAACTGCACCCTTGTTTTAAAAAACAAACTGGTGATATCTTTTTCCACTGACTGTTTCTTTCTAGTTATCAAGCCTTTCTGTTCCTTTTCTACACAGTCTTCCATTCTAGTTTCCCAACCATTTCTTGAATATCTTTCTTTCTCTCTCTTATCCACTGTTGCTCTAATCTCTATTGCCACCTTGAAGCTGCTCACTGCCATTTTGAGAGGTCCAGGAAAAAGGTACTTTTTCAAATTTTGGTCTTTGTGTACTGAAACAGGTTAAAACACATTGTTAAAACTGAAGAGTGGCTAAACAAAAAAAACCAGTCATTTAACCAAAGCATATGGGCAAAGGTACTTGGTTAAATACAAATGTGTCTGAATCTACTAGCGACTCAAATAGTTCTAATAGTTTTGCTCATGTAGATACTTACTGTCTCTAAGGACATGCACAAAACTAGAAGCAATTTTATAGAATTCCACAATTCATTCATTTTGTCCATATGCTGTAAGTGAATGTGGAGTCACCAAATGTTGGGAGAGTTAAAAGACAGTGGAGATAGTGTTTTATGTCATTCTCCTGGTTCTTGTCTCTGTAAACTGCCTCAGCTTTTATCCAGAAAATGAAGACCTCTGTGAATAATTCTTTGTTTGGAGTTGAACACTCTTTTAAATAAACTCTTCCTATTAGTAGATCCCGGTGACATGAGACCACTGTACCATGTTTAATTGAAAGTGGCAAGCAAACACTGTACAACTGCTTTGAAAATGCCTGGAAGCTATTTGAAAGCTTTATCATGTTAAAGGGGAAAATGGCCTGGTCCTATCTCCCTTTCTTGAGGAAGGGGCATGGGTGCTGAGAAGGAGAGAAAATTAACCTTCCTATTTTCCAGAACTGCTTTGTCTATGTCTGCCTAGCCTTTGGGATATTACTGATTTTTGGAGTGATTATATTTCTGCAGAGATCCCTTCTGTGACATGGTTATCAAAGCAACCAACTACTTCCTTATTGTCAACAAGTTTTTTCAGGACTTATTTATTTTTAATTGATTTTAAGAGAATTCAGCTGTGCTTGTGCACTTGTTTGTGTTTGCTATAGAATAATCTACTATGTGAGACACCAAGGTAATAGTCTTAGATATTTAAATAAATTTAGGAAAGGGCACTCCCTCTTTTCTGTATTGAAAGCTAAATGGCAGCCTGGTGCCAGCTGTAGGGAATGACATTTATAGCATCTAACAGTTAGAAAGCCTTCAGATAAGCTGCTCTTGCATTTCCTGGTAGGAGTCCTTCTGGCAAGGAAGATCACCTTTAGTAGGTTAAGAAACTACTTATTTTCAGCCTTTAACATAAAGTAAGCATGAATGCTGTCACTTTTAGATGTTTTTTAATTCTTTTTGAACAATTTATCTAGAATATTGTTGAAGAATGCATGTGCTGGCACATTGCTTTTATTTTCTTTTTTTTTCCCCAAGGAAAAAGCCTGGTGAGTGGAATTGTAGACTATCCAAGTTCATTGATCTCTCTTTTTACGTCACTTCTACGAGTCTAAGGGTTAAGCCAGCAGTTGATTAAATCTATTAGAGAGCTGCTTTTGCTTAACTGCCTAAGTATTGTGGTTTAGAATTATGTGATGAGTCTGTAATTAATCCTGTGGTGCAGCTTTGGCAATTTTCCGTACATCATTCCAAGTGGGGAAAGGTAGCAAGGTTACTGTACAGGACCGTGAGTACTATTTAAGCACTTTTCAGCATTTTGATACTGAAAGGCTTATACCATGATTTCATACATAAATGATGGTGCTAACTATTCCTTTAGCCCTATTAACATCAAATTAAAGCCCTTTTCCTAGGAGATAATTAGTTGATACCCCCATTGAAGTTCTCATTTATTTTGTAAGAAAAGCCTGTAATTGGACATTGTTCCCACTCAGTACTGAAGAAATCATATGCACAAGTGGTCGTTTTTGTTCCAGCAGTTCATGCCTCTTTTCAATGCAAGTTTATTTGTATTTAGATCGGCCTTTAATTTCTGTTTATTTTTGTGGCCTGTGTGTGCAAACACCACTTCACAGTCCACAGGTAAGACCACAACTACTACACCACAAAACATCTTGGGACTGTAGTGTATCACCTCTGAGGTCAACCAGTACAGAAAAATAGAGATGGGAAGGGGAATATGAGGAGAATCACTTATAAAGGAGAAAGAGTAAAATAAATATCTGGAAGGATCTGGAGATTGTAGGCAATGAGAAAAGAGAAAAATTGCCTGGCATACTCCAAAGAGGGATTATCAGGAACGATTGCGGTCTAGCAAAGTTATAACTATTGAAAAACATTTTCTTGTGTTGAACTCTATTATACTTAATGCTATAGCCCTTTACGCAGGTGAACCATCCCACTGACTGCAGATGGACTACTATTTTCTTTACAAGAGTTTTCAGTCTTCTTAAAATATAAAACATTCTTGTGAGAAAAGAAAATGAAGTTCTAGTAGCGAAGACATTTAGAAGTGTTCTGGACAAAGCCCTGTGTAATTAACTTTGGAGGATGGCCTTTCTGTAGAGGGCAGAAGACTTTCTCAGACAGTAGATTCAAGGTTGGAACTAAATTGAAGAAGCTGTTATTGTCCTACTGCTGTAAAACATCAGCCATGTTCTGACTCAGTATCATGGTAAGAAATAATTGTACCTTTTTTACTAACAGTGTGCTATTCTGAACTTGTGAAGTTAGCAGTGACAATTCTCAACAATAAAACTGTTATGAAAGCTTAAAGGCTAAGTTTATTCAGGTTAATTCCACCCCCACCCTCCACCCAGTGGGCAGGAATTGAAGCTTGTACTTTTCCCAGATTCACTATGAAATAAGTTCCTTAACAAGTTAAGTTTTGTGAAAAGTAAAGGACAAAGAAAACCCAAGTATCAGTTTTGGTTTTCTTTTTATCTTTATATGCCGAACATGAATGGGACACAAATTGTGTCGTATTATGATTCTCTTGGTCAGCTTGTCCACACTATTAAACTGTCCAAAGATCGGACTTTTTATGCCATTGAAAAATCATGAGCTTGAATATAGTTGCAGTTTTGATTTTGGGATTGCAAAGCATTATTTAAGCTATGTTCAGAAACCTCTCCCTTCCTTTAGCCGGCACAATCATTCTCTCAAAGACCTGTGTCTGGGATTAATATTTTATGCATGAAATGTTTCGTGTACAGTAGTGACATAATAAGAAGAGGCATTTTATTAGTTTGTGCACGCAAGAAGAATGGATTACAGGAAAAGGAAGTGTGTAAGGACTTACCTTAAGATGTCATTTTTATTAACACCTAAGTTTGTAATTTTAAGGCCAAAATGGTTCATGCTTTTTAGGTCTTTATTTTACATTTGCCAGGCCCTGTTTAAAGAGGTAGCACCCCATTTATTTGTGTTCTTCATGCATATCTTACTCAAAAATAGCCCATGTGGAAAGACAGCAAACAGATAGCTGCAGCTGTTGCCGCTTATGCTCCACAGCACAATTTTAGGAATTAATGGTTTCTAATCCCAAAAATAATATAGATACAGAATAGTGTTACATTCCAAACTGCCAGGCTGAAGTGTTTTGCTCTTATTTCATAAATATGTTTATATGAATCTGCCTGAATCTCTCAACTGCAAGAAAAGCTTTACAGATCAGTCTGTTTCTAAAGCTAAAGTTATTGACCTTTGGCAACTCATTGGTAGCCTGGGAAATAACACAGATGTATCTCTTTATTGAAATATTTAAGACAATTTTAAGGCATCAGAGCTGTTAGATAAAGATCCTTCTGGTCTTGCCATCTACTTCACTGACTGAAGATAAATGCAAATGTTTTTGGCACTTTTGAGCTATCGTTGAAGTGAAGGAATAAAACATGCTTTTCCGACAATTGCAGGTTATTAAAGACTATTAAATTGATAATCCTTGGGAAATAGAGGTAAATCTCTCTTCAGTGGCAGCAATAGAATAACATTTGTCTAAGATTTTGATTATTATTATTACTTTATGGTTTAGTAAAACAATCTGAAAATTGTTCCTGACCTCAGATTTTCAAAAATCATGAATTAAATCCCTTTTCTCTCAAGACATGAAGCAAAATATTGTTCTGTCCATCTTCTCTTGTTTAAGCTTTCTGGGAAGGACTTATTTTTAAACTCTTCTTTATAACTGAAGAATTTATACTGTCTGAAAAAATAAAAGCAGATGCATTAGCATGAGCTGTGCTATAATGAGAGCATCCAACAATATAAATATAATGGTAGAATCATAAGAATTGGATGTATTATTACATAAATCTTTTATTCTCATATATTCTAAAGTTCAAATCAAATGGATAAAATTATTGAACACAAATGCAGAAGTTAGGGGAGAAAAAAAAGCAACAGTGATGAAGTTTTTCAATGGTTTTGTTCTCTTGCACTTCCAGATGAAAGCAAAGACATGTTAATGAATGGTGTTTTTGAAAATCAGACTGCTGTTCATATTGCACTTTATTACCAAAGCTGGGTGACAGTGATGATGTATATTGACAAATAAGATGCCTTCTATCCCATCCTTCTCTTCATGCTACATTAGCTTTACTCTCATCAGTAAACCTGTTATTAAAATAGGTGATATCCAGGAAGATAGAGAAAGAGCTGATGCAGGGAGCTTGGTGTTGCCAGGGCCATGCCAGTCTACTTGTTATTGAAGACTTACATCCATCTTCCTAGTTTTGTCCCTTTAGTGTCAATAATTTGTTGCTGGCCTTCATAAATATGATGCTTATCTATTCCTTGTACAGAAAATTTGGCTAAACTTTCATCACCTCAGCTTTCTTTCTCTGTCATTACAATTGGCAGTCGTTCACAGTGCAAGTACTGGACTTGCCCCTGCCTACTGAGTTATAAACAGTACACAAGATCTTGCTCTGTACCATCCTGGCAACTGTGAGGCAGAGAATAAAGATGTGTGAGAAAACTCCCTATGTGTGAGCTTAAGACATTGCACTGCAGTGAGGAGTTCTTGCTCTGCAGCAGCAAAGCATCCAGTAATTGTCTTGTTCATTTAACACAGGATTTCAAAAAGGCCTGGACTTCTACTCTTTATTTTTATCCTTATAATCATAGAATCACCAGGTTGTAAGAGATCCATTGGATCATCAATTCCAACCATTCCTATGAATCACTAACCCTTGTCCCTTAGCACCTTGTCCACCCGTCCCTTAAACATCTCCAGGGAAGGTGACTCAACCACCTTCCTGGGCAGCCTGTTCCAGTGCTCAAATGTTACATTACTTTGCTTATACATAGATATCACTAACAGTTCCTTTTTCTTTTGCCAGATTTTTAACAATTGCAAAAGTCCACCAGTTTTACTAGCAGTCTGTCTTTCAGTTTCCAGTAAATCACCGCTGGAAGATGTGTACTAGTAGTGCAGGCAGAGGAACACAGGTATCTCTCCTATACCTCATAAGGAGAGGGACAATGAGCACACTTAATGACACCAACAAAATACTCCAACTTGCTTTGACTCAGTCTCCCCAAGAAAATGCATCCCTGGCCTCCCATCATAGCCTTATCCACAGCATGCATAAGTTTTCTAGCACACAAAGTCAGCATAGCAGTTCTTCAGTTGCCACGGTACCAAACTGTCTACAACTAAATTAGCTGCTAGGTTTGGAAAAATGCAGTTGCACCAGGGCAGGGAGATAAACTCAGCAAATCACTTTCTGACAGTCTCAGAATTCAGATGGGGGAATAAAAAGACCTATTGTCATAAGGAAAGGGAAACTCTCACCACACATGACCCTAACACCACATCAAATCATGTTGCAGTTACCTGTCCACACTCCTTGATATCAAACTAGAAGATACTTTCACACACTCCAGTCTACTGAATGCCACATATGTTTCCCACATCTCAGAGAATGAGAGAATGACCCGAGTTGGAAGTGGTGCACAAGGATCATCAAGTCCAACCCCTATCCCTGCATAGAACAACATCAAAATTCACACCATGTGTCTGAGGATGTTGTCTAAATGCTTATTCGATATTGTCAGGTTTGACACCATGACTACTTCCCCAGGGAGCCTTGTTCCAGTACTCCACCAACGTCTGAGTGAAGAACCTTTTCTTAATGGCCAACCTAAACCTCCCCAGTACGTCTTCCTGCCATTCCCTCAGGTCCTATCACTGGTCACCAGCGAGAAGAGATCAGTGCCTGCTCCTCCTCCTGCCCTTGTGAAGAAGCAGTAAACTGCTATGAGGTCCCCCTCAGCCTCCTCTTCTTTGGGTTGATTAGACCAAGTGAATTCAGCTGCTCCTCATGCAGCTTCTTTACTAGACTCTTCACCAACTTCAGGGACCTCCTCTAGACACACTCCAGTAGCTTTATATCCTTTTTCATACTGCAGTGCCCAAGAATGCACACAATACTCAAGGTGGGGCCCCACCAGTGTGGAGCAACTAACCCTTTAACCAACCACCCCAGGGCTCAGAAATCCCCTTTCATTGCTTTAGGATTTCTCCTTGCTATCTCTTTGCTGCCTACATGAAAATCCACCAGTGGGGCATTGCCAGACTAGGAAGTTTTCTGGTTATATCTCTTACCCTGGCCCCAGGGAGGCAGCAGACTTCCCTGCAGATTGGGTCCCATAGGCATATTGGACCTTCTGTTCCCCTCAGAAGGGAGTCACTTATGACAACTAGCCTTCTTTTTGCATTTACATGAGTGGCAGCAATATGGAGCTTTGACTGCCTCAATGACACCTCCATCCCAGAAGGACGTATGCCTGCACCATCAGCATCATCAGCTATATGCTCATCCGATTCCAGGGCCTCATACATGTTGTGAACAGGCACCCAGGAAGGTGAGGCAGGCTGAGAACAGATTCGCCTGCCACAACAAACAGTAGTCTTTTTCCATCCTACTCCTTCTCCAGAGACTATTCCATCTACCTGATTGTGGGAAGAGGGTAGGGAGTCCTCCATCTCCTGTACTGTGGTTGGCTGGTACATCTCTCATGGGGACTGCAGTGTATGATTCCACCAATCAACCTCCTTCTCTGACTCACTGATACTCTTCAGCCTGGACACTTCTTCCCGAAGCTCTGTCACCAGGCTGAGCAGCAGTTCCTTTACTTGGGTGCATCTCCCACAGGTTAACTCACTGCTGCTATCTGATACTGACCCCAAACTCGGGTAAAATCTGCAGCCTGGAGCCTGGACAGCTGCATGTTCCCTAGAGAGTTCTGTTTGGGTGGTTGCATCTATCCTTGGAGCTGGATAGGCTATGAGGGACACTGAGGGCACAGCCTTTTGCTGGGTGGCTACCAAGGCTCCTGGTGTTCTCAGCTCCCTGGGACAGGGTTCTGCCTGCATGTCCTGCCTGCATGAACTGACATGCAAATTGATGTCCTTCTAACATGCCTTGCCCAGTTAACCCTCTCTGTTTGCCACATTCCTACCTGTGGCGCTCCCTTAAGGACTGTTTAAATCTCCCACAGTTCCCTCTGGGAACTTCCCTCTGCATCAGCTGCTTTTGAGTGATCTGCTGGCTCCTAGCTGGTCTCTTTTTCTATGCATGGATTTATGTGGAATTATGGAAAAAGAAACCCAGGTAAATATTCAGTTGTTCTGAGCTTTGCTGTACCCAGCAACTGACTTAATACATTGCTTACTCCAACATGCCCAAGCTCACCATGAGGTATCTACACTGGATAGCTAGTGATGAGAGGAGCAAAAATTGGAAGATTAATGGCAATGTAAATAAATAAATACGGGATAGTGACTTTACATGTTTAAGGCCTAAATAAGGAGGAAGAGGACCTTGAATATACCAGGTTTTCAAAATTTCTACATGAGTATTCCTAAATAGCCATGTCAGGACTTTTTAAAACTTATTTTCACCACATAAAAACTGCACTCTTTCCAAACTGGAGGGGAACATTACCTCTCTCTTTCGATCCTTAGAGGTTACATGCCCCTGTAGGAAGACTCAGGTGTTAGATACAGAGTTTACTCGGAAAAAAGAAACTAAAGCCCGAACAAACAGCCTCCATCTCCCCACGTATCTCTCTATATGATCATTACTGGTGCAGAGGCAGGACCTTTTTCAGTTGTTTCTGTCTTTTTGAAGTAAAAGATTAAGCAGTCATTATTTTTTACTCTGGTATCCAAAGAACTGAAATCACACTATGGGGAAAGAGAATGGGACACCCCACTATCACACCAAGCCCCAAAACAGATCTGATGGCTGCTTAGGAATTCAACCATCATTTGAATAAAAAGCAACCTGCTTTCTGTTCAGTCTATGACAAATGGTTTACTGTCATTTCCAGTAGGATTTTTTTTCTTTTTTTTTTGCCAGTTCACAACTGCCTTCTATTGTCAATGCTGTGAATAGCCAACAATGATTTAAAGTAGCAGGCTCCTATCAGCATTGTTCTCCTGTTCAGAGGCACAGAGAACAAGAATACATCTATGTTTTCCATACAGCGTAGAAAAATGTAATTCTCTGTTTAGTGTCATATCAACAACTTGTGTCCCAATTCACTGCCATGGGCAATGAATGACAGACTGAACTGCCCATCTTGACAATGTGACCAAGATATCTGTGGTTGAGACTGCTATATCATTTTTCCACTCCCTCCAAAAAATGTTGCTGGAGAAATCTCCTGTTTTTATTCCTTTATTTGTTTCTTTATCTACATACAAAGTACTGATAAAAAATGAAATTGAGTTCATTAAACAAGCTGCAAATAATGTCTTGATAGCACAGGAAATATTACATTCCCTCACATTGCAGCATGTGTTCTCAATGGAGCACGGATTTCTTTATAATACTAATAAAAAATACCTGTAGTCCCCTTCTTTCAACAAAGGCTTCCCTCCACCCCAGCAATTCAGTAGAATATATCTTATTTTCTAGTATAAAAAGGAGCCTTTTTCCTCCTTTATAGGTAGCAGGCGCATCACAGTTAACAATAAGTAGCTGAAGGGCGATTAACTCCAGGAACCATAGGCCCGGAAGTAGCAATAAAGAGGTAGCTTGGAGCTGTGCACTGAAAACAGCATTTATTCAAGGGAAGAGGAAAAATGAAACAAAACTTTGGCAATGTTAGAAAAGAGGAAGAAGAATCAGGCTGCAGCAGCAATAGTACAGGAAAGATTTACATGCTGTTAATGTACAGTGGCTATATGTTATGTTCAGTACACTATTCAAATAATAGCAGTGTTAGTCTGGTCACCATGTTAGCCTTAACACATTGAATTTATGCTGCCTCCAAGGTAAAGAAAATCTTTTTATTGTAACATATACAGGAATTATGGTATGCTGAGAGCATTTTTGTTGGTATGTTCTACTTTAAGCATAGCTTACTGTGGGTTTTTTTTAGTTTATTTCTATTTTGTCCTCATAATTTGAGTGCTTTCATTTGTTTGTAACTTCCTAACAATTATGCTATTTTTTCCTTTACACTGCTTCAGAGTTAAAACTTCTCCAGCAGAGTAAAGAAGTCAATTTACACAGGAGACAAAGGAAAGTGCAGGTTTCAGCTTAACAGACAAATAGAATAGATGGAATAGGGGTATTCAGGCTGCAGACTTTGCCCAGGTGGCCAAGAAGGACTTGTGGCACAATTTTTCTTATCATACAACAGCTAACTTTATGTGAGTTGTGGACTGGTGCTGTGGAGAACAGAGACAACAGTGATGTCTCTGAACAGGCCTTTTGACATTCTGCCAACAACAGTGTCATCTCCGTCTTGATCCTCCTTTGCTTCTTACATGGCCCTCCCAAAACTATCTGAGCTGCCAGGTAATGTTGGTCATAGGGGGATCTTAGCAGCTTGCTGTTTTGTGACAAATGACACAGAATCAACAATAGTACATGACCTTTATGGATTCTGGCTGTCTCTTAGAAGTATGTGAAATATTCACAATGAAATACAAAACCTACTTGAAATTCAAGTTGCTCCTCAGACAATTACGATGGAACCAAAAGATCTAACTGCCCTGTATTGGTAAGATATTTATATTTCTACTACCCCCATAAAGTTCCCTGCCTTGTGCATCATTATAGAAAATAATAAGAAGACAGAGCTTTTTTAAGAACAAGCCTTGTCCTAGATGACTGTCTGAAGTACAGATGAATGACAGTGAAAAAAGTAATCCCACTGGTAGCAATATGATCTGGAGGAACAGTCTTGGAGATGAGGTGTGAAACCCTTCAGACTCAGCCAAAATAAACCACTGTCGGGGGGCAGGGGAGGCAGGGCACTGGGAAAAGACATTCAGGCATTAGTTTAGAAAAGCAACTGCAGCATTTGCTACAAACTTCTGAACAAAACACACTGAATCAAAAATATATGGAAACCATAATATCCTTTCCTGCCCCCCAGAGCAAAAACGCTAATCAGGTTAAGCCCTTCTGAACATCTGTCATCCTGCACAGTGTATGGAAAAGGGTGAGTTTTAGATCAACAGACTCAAATTCTGTCAGATCGAGTATAAGGAATTCAGTGTCAAACTTCAACAGCCTCTTCTTTCATGTGTTGTGTCCAATTTAATTGAGGATAGGTTTCCCTGCTCAAAGTCCTTATACTGTCATTTAACATCACACTCTGAGGGTAAGGTTCTGGGCATTAAAAATCTGTTGTAGGGAAATTAACACTCATGTTGCATTTAAGACCTCTCCATGCACTTTAATATATCTGGTAGAACAACAAGGAACATAACAATGAGACTGAAGATCCATATTGGCAATTATAACTCAATGAGTTATAATTGTACTTTCTCTTATATAACTTGATAGTATACCCCACAGAAATTATGAGGCAGATGGATGCTTTTATTTAAAAATCTAATCAGCAGCACGAAAAAGAAAAATTTAAACCTGTAAAGGATATCTGCCTCTTTAAGGGCAGAAGAAATGCCTTCCTTTTCTAGTAAGGAAAACAGTCCTTCACAGCTATTTTGTATTTTTTTCCCTAAAACCTTTCTACGAGGATAAAAAAAATACACTAATAAGCAAAAAACCCTACAGATAAATCCCTTTTGAGAGTTCCTTACAGCATCATAAAGAGTACTTTTTTAAAGAGCAGACTACCGATTTAAAGTATACAAGAAACAGTTCTTGTAACATGTCTTAGTGGCCAGATTTTTTAAAAGTTGGTAGTTTAAAGGGCTTCAGAAAAAAAAGCCCCAAAGCCTGGAAAGCCTGTGTTGCTGACAGACCTGAAAGATGCGTAGTATTGAGTTTGGCAGGGAGAAGGATAGTAGATAGTTTCAGTAAGGTTATACATATGTTATATAAGGAAAAGACTTCTGATAGTGAAAGCAGCCCTAATCAGAAGACAAAAAAGACATCAAATCCCAGGCAAAATGTGTAGCTACATTGACAAACGCAAAGCAAAAATATAATACAAATTTTGAAAGCAATTAAATATTGATGTATCTTGCCTCAGGGCAGGTTTTCTTATCACACATAATCCTTAAATCAAATTTAACCAGATAGTTTTGCTAAAAGATATTCTTTGGCTCAGAAATCATCCCAGAAAGTTCTGCAACCAATGCTGTGTGTGACCCATGCTATGTGGGATGTAAGACTAATTTGTTACAACAGTCCCTCCTAGACTTGCATTCATTAAGAATTTGGAATTATCACAGCAGCCATCCTCCTCCCTCCACCTGATAGCTATGAAATCATTTCTATGGGAGAACAACATAACATAGAGTTCTGAGAGTTACCAGAAAATATTGTCAGGTCACGAAAATGTAGGAAAATAAGTAAGGTCATGAAGAATTTGCTAGATAAAGCAACCTCTGGAGTGAAACACAGTGTTAAGAAAAATATTTTCTGATAAACTGATTCAAGAGCATACGAAGTTACTACAGAAACACAAAGTCTGTGCTGATTATAATATGATCTGATTTAAAATATTCCTTGAGGTGAGGTTTTAATAATACTTAAAAAGGCCTGACAGCTCCCTGTCATGGTATGTCCATGTTACTAAGTTGTAAAAAGCAACTGCCTTGCTCATAAAACAATCCAAACTGGGAAATACATGGTGGACAAAGCCCAGGAAAACACCAGAAATTGGGGCTGAGCCTTTGTTTGATTATGTGTTAATATGTGCCCACTAAGAACCTGCATTATCTTTGATGAGTCACATCTTCATGCAATTCATCTTCATCCCACTGAAAGATAACGAAACAAATAACAGGCAAATGGAAGCTCAGCAAGGAGGAAGTAACACTGACAAGAGCATCACTAGGACAAATTTTCCAAGTCACTCCCAGAACTGAATACCAGAGCTGCAGTAAGTGAGAGACAAGATGATGATCTGCGAAAACCTTCTGTCGCTATGTGAATGTTGCAGGATCATTTCAAGCCTGCATTCCAGCCAGTGTTCAGGGTGTTCTCCACCCTCCTCTGAGACAAATTCTGGGTTCCACAACTGCCATTCTCCTCACCCATACATTATTTACATCTTACATCTCCATTCTTCTGTTGATTCCGTTGTTTCACACACTTCCCCATCTCGTTACTATGCTTTCCAGTCTTCTGTGATTCCTCCTTGCACTTGAGCTCTATATTGTACTTAAAAGTGATTTTGCTATCATCATCTTTTCTTAGGATCATTATGATAGTACTGCATCCCATTGTACTGGCTGCTCCGAAGAGACACAACATGTGACTCCCCCATGTGATTAGGCTGGAGATTAGGAGGAGGTTTTTCACACAGAGGGTCATTGGGCATTGGAATAGGCTGCCCAGGGAGGTGGTTGATTCACCTTCCCTGGAGGTGTTTAAGGCACGGGTGGATGAGGTATTGAGGGACATGGTTTAGTGTTAGATAGGAATGGTTGGACTAGAATATCAGATGGGTCCCTTCCAACCTGGTTCTTCTGTGATTCTGTGATTCAAGGGAGTGGTGGTAAATGGTGTTAAATCCAGCTGGAGGCCAGTTACAAGTGGGGTTCCCCAGGGTTCAGTCCAGCTCTGTTCAATGTCTTCATCAATGACCTGGATGAAGGCATTGAGTGTACCCTTAACAAGTTTGCAGATGACACTAAGCTGGGTGTAAGTGTCAATCTGCTGGAGGGTAGGGAGGCTCTGCAAAGGGATCTGAAAAGGCTGGATCGCTGGGCAGAGTCCAGTAGCATGAGGTTTAACACAGCCAAATGCCTATTGCATCTTTCTTTTAGTTCCTGTGACATGTTCCCTTATGTCTTGATCATGTAAAATGTGATGAGATTTGTTCAAGGAGGGATTTCTCTGGGATGGGCCAGTGAGATTCATCTTTTTAGTATTCATTAGTGTCATCATCATAGTTGTGTTGTGATTTCAGGCAATTTTTGCACTTCTGCAGATGCAGTGGGAATAATCTGGTTGTTGCAGGGTATGGAAGCTCTTCACTGTGTTGCTGTTCTCCTAGCTTCAGGTTCCTGAGTGTCACTAAAGAGAAAGAACAGGTTAGAGAAAATATGTACAGGTACATCTACACAGAGGTGGAAGAATTGTCTTGAATACCGTGAGGGCAGCCATAAATTTGGTTCTAGGGAGCTTTTGAGAAAAGTTTCAATACAGAAATATAGATTATTTTTCTTGTCTGGAGAAAACCAAATTTTGAACAGTATTGCAAATAATTACTTGAACAAAATGAGGTATTCAATGTGGAAAAAGATTTTGAGAAACCCCTTCCAGTGGTTGCTTCTAGATGTCAGTCCATCGTCCATTGTCTAAGTAGTATGAGATTAGAGAGACTTTAGGTAGTTGTACAAAGCCTTGTGACTGGCATGCACATTAAATGATTGTAGGTGATATCCCTGCCAAATCTGAATCAAATCCAAATACTCTTCTACTGATGAGAGCAGCAGTTAGACAGGCAAATTAGGAAGTTATTTAGTCTGAAATTTTAGGGAGATTAATTTACTGGTTCTCTTCTTATAAGAATTAGCAGATATGGACAGAAATGTTGAAAAAGATTTTACAAAAAAGAGAATGAAAGACATTATTTTTTTCCTCTGGAGGAGAGTAAAGGAAATAAAATAACATTTTTGATAGATTTTTTTTTTCCAACACAATCTGTTTTATTAGTAATAGTTCAATATGTTTATGAATACACTTGCAAACCAATTGCAGCTGATGATATTAATTTATTAGACTGAGAATTAAATCAATAAATTAAATTATAATAGTAATAATTAAATTATTAAATTAAATCAGATCAATAAAAACATATTTTTTTAGTGAAAAACAAAAAAATGTTCTCATTTGCTCTGTGTTACTTATAGGGTAAACAAAAGTAGAAGAGTAAGGATCTTTGAAAAAGAAATCACAGCTTATATTCAAATATCTTTTCCAAATCAGGACACAGATAGCAATGTCTATATTCCATCACTCTTTCCTTGAATTTGAAAATAATCCAAATTGATTAGAAATGTTAAGTGCCTGCTTAACTTCTTCTGAATTGTATTATTGACATTAACTAGAATTTACCTAGTTCTTGTCAGGCCTGGGATCAGTTCCTCTAATGAAGAGGATATAGCTGGTGATAGATAACAGTGAAAAGTTATAATACTTTGAACTCAATTCAGCATGTTTTTGTTCTTTTCTCTGATGAGGACTGGAGAGAGCTAGTATGTGTTTGGAATTTTTTTGGTGTGGGTTTTTGGGGTTTTTTGATGCAGTCTAATTGTGCCATGGTATTAAGACAGTACCTCTTTAAGTTTTCATATGAAAGTATGAGCTTTGGTATGACAGAATATCAAAGTGAAAATTAATGTCCGCCACTTGTATATTGCTTAGATGTTACTTTAGAGAGAAAACAACAGGAGCGAGACGAAGCCATACATATGTTAAATTCACATCAGTAATAAAGATTAAGTAGAAGTTAATAGCATCCCAGTCATGCTTGTGGAGGTAATCTCCTTTCTGAAAATTCAAAATTAGATTTGGAGGATCGAAGCAAACAGGGGGTGAGACTTTGGCATAATATTTTAATCAAATTGTCATGAATGAGTGGATACAATTAAGAATTCTGTCAGTCACAGTGCTGAGCCCCTTTTGTTAGTCAGCTGTTGTGAGGGATGCACTAGGGCATCGTGAGTAGAGATTAAACTTGACCTTTCCCAGGATCTTCATTTTTGACCCTCTGGCTAGGCTTTGCTTGTCAGATGGCTATTTTTTTCTATTATTTAATTCTTTATTTACTCTTTTTAAAGAGAGGGTAGCAGGGGTTGGGGACAGACAAAGATGTTCTCTCTGTGATTTTTTTCCCTTTTGCTAAATACAACAGACAAGGCTCAATAACAGCTCCCCGTCAGCTGCAAAGTGCCCATCTAAACCTCTTTCCTTCATTACTTCTCTGATGTGTACTGTAAGTCATTTCTTGGACAAATTTACAGCTGAAGAATCTGTGCCAAAGGCAATACAACTTAACGTGCAGGGAAATGTTTTCTATTCAATAAGTTGGGCTCTAACATTGCTACAGCAGGGTTGCTTTGCTTTTAAAGTTTTTTAGATAACTTTGGCTTCTTTCTGGAAATTCTAACTGTATTTCTCAGGGGGTTTTCTAAGAGTTGGATTTGGACAATCCTCTGTTACCGAGTAGTTTTGTTCTGTGCACAGTCCTCTTGAGATTATGACAAATTTAACACTGAGATTAAAAATCAAATACTTTTTTCCTTTCAAGTTAAACCTGATGATACATATTTTAATTGCTGTTTATGTAAAAAATGTTCTCAAGTATGGAACCTTATGCACTTTATGCATTTCACAATGGAAGCATATTTTATTGTGAGAATTTCTGTCAATTCATATTCTGTAGGACCAGACTAATAGGTGTTTGTCTTGTGGCCTGTTATAACAATTTGTATTATGGAATGCTTTGTGGCTCCAACTGAGATCAGACTCTGCTGCATTAGTCATTTCATGCATACCATCTAAGACAGTTTCTTTCTTCCCTGCTGTGGAATCTGTGCAACTGTAAGTCCTTAGCACTGGAACTATCAACCCCCAAACATGCCCAAGAGGAGACTGTTTTAAACAAACAAAAACCCCAACCTCATATCAATAACTAATTATATTGTGAACTCATACTGATTAGCACTATTGTTGTTGAGGATATCTATTAAAAAGTAACTTGGAAAAGATGAGGGATTCCAAAGTCTAATATCATGTCTCTTCCTGTGGCTTCAGCAGTGCCCAAACATTACAATAGTCTGTATCTGCTGTAGAAAAAATAGGGGGAAAAGAAAATAAAACTCACGTTCTTTCAACACTGTAAATGGCTCCCCAAGGCATTAAAGTACATAAACACAACTACAGAAATGCAAATATTGGAACCAGTGCTCACCACTCATTTATAAACAAAGATAAATCAGTTGTATGCAATAAACTGAGATTAACTTGATGCCTGAAGCATGTTCTATATTGGTGCTCACATATAGGTGGTTGGTCTTTTTTCTTTTATTTTCTTCTTTTTTTTTTGTTAAATAAAATGAATTTATTCTTTTAAGCTGATCCCAGATGATTCTTCTTTTTTCTTTCTTCTTTTTTTCTTTTCCTTCCCTGCCTTTTGGTAAACAGAAAGAAGCGCTTTCAACGCTGGGTGACAGCATGTAATCTACATTTCCACTGTTTGTTTTACCTTTTGTTACAGAAAGATAGTCTGGGCAAGTTATTCTAGTACATCAGTTTCTTTGCACTCCTCTGTACTGTAGGACCTGATTATATTTTAACACTGCATTTACTCCATTTGCTTAAAGAATTATTTCAAATAAATTGACAAACCTATTGTTTTGTGACATTGTAGTAAGACTTTCTGTTGTGTTGTTGTCTCACGTTTTTTTTTTGTGGCTTTGTTTTGGGGTTTTTTTGTTGCTTTTTTTAAAAAAAAAAAAAACAAAACCAGAGGAAACAAACCCTTCTATGAATTCAGCAACAGCACAAGAAATTGCATTAACAATATTTAAGCAAAGTGTTGAAAACATACTGAAATAAATGCTAGTGCACTTCAGGGGTTGAAAGGAATATGCATCAAAATGCTTGGCATTTAATTTCTTTTTTTTCTTCGGGAATTTAGCCAGTGAAATATAGCTGCCAGTGTCTCAGGCCTGCGTGTGTTCTTCTGCAATATGCTCTCGATCAATCAGATTTGCATAACTAAACTGTCGGCAAGCCCGCTCGGCTGCCCAGGTGCAGGGCCATTTGCATATAGAACAGTGAGGAGGTCCCAAGAGTCACTTCAGACTCCAGTGACTGCTGAGCCCGCAGTCCACACCACACTGGAAATGAAATTGGAATGACAAAAAAATGGTTGTGCTAGTCTGCAAGGGTGAAATATGCACTTGTGTTTCAAAGGTTATGTAGAGATCACAAGACAGCATTCAGGCAAGAGAATATGCACAAACCTACAGGAAAGCAAATGTGGTTGTGTGTATTTTGTTTCCCTTCCCCCAACCACTACGATATTTATTTATTTTTATAGATATGTGTGTGTGTATGTGTGTATACATATATATATGAGTACATATATATGTATACACAAAAATGCTTTTTTTTCCTTTGAAGTTGTGTATCACAACTTCACATATTTTCCAATCCTTAGGTATGGAGGAGGCAAGGAGTTGCAGGTCCGTTTCAACTATATAATTATCTCCAATTAAATCTCCTGGGCACAAAATAGACATAAATAAGAGACCTTTTGCTCGAATTTGTTTTTTTCTGGAAAGTGCATCCACTTTTTCAACTTGTTTGCCTAGAAGTCTGTCTCCGGCTTCCTGGACTACTTATTACTCACTTAGAGGAGCTAGATGGTGAATAAAGACCAAAAAGTATCAATACAGCTTGAAACAGAATAAAAAAAAATGGATTACAATACTGATTGTGCAAAGCTCTTTATCTGAGGCTTGCCATAGGTATCTTTATTCCCCTTTTATAGGTGGGAAAATGAAATGCAGAGTGCTAAAGTGATTTTCCTCTGGGAAAGCAGTGATCCATTGGCATTCTGGAAGAAACAGAAAGAGTAGTGGCACTGTGAGAGACCTGGTATGAGATTCTAACTATTAAGAAAAGTGGCTTCCTTTTCCCCTGTCATGTTTTGCTAAGCATTGAGAATAAAGTACGTTCTTTTAGCTCAGTTGATTAGATTGTAGTGTCAGAAGCTACTGACACAGCCCCAAGGAAGCTTTTGGGGTGCAGTAGGTGGCACGTGGGGCTGCAGCCAATTGCACCTCTTCCTCATAGCAGAGTGCATGACAACACTGGCAAAGAAGGAATACTGCAGATTTGGCCCCTGCTGAAATGTCCTGATTTGGTGAGGGAGGATAGGAGACAAGGTGTCCCTCCTGGTTTGAATGTCAGTTGTTGTCAAGTTGGCATTCTCAGCTGTTTCCGTGACAACAGCTTTTTGTACTGGGGGATGAGGTCATGCACCTGTGATCTCAATGAAAAGGACAATGAGAGAATGTACATTATTTAAAGCTTTTATCTTCCAGTACATGTTTGAGTATAACCTTGAAATTGGATGAATAAAGAGCAAAATATATTTCTATATAAACTAAACTGGTTAGAAAAAGGTTTGAGGAACTTTGGGGACATTTAACAGTATAGTTACTGCTCGAACTTTTCATGTATGGGTCAGGCTGTCTTGTCAACTTTCCACCCTGTACATTAGCAGAAGTTTCTCTGCAGCAAAAGGAATCCATCATTCTTGTAAGACTGAAAAGGAAGGGGAGGAACAGGCAAATAATTCATCAACTGACTTTTGATTGATATTTTCCTAAAATATGCTTTGATTAGGATGGCAATTGTGGTTGCACTTTGGATGCCCACCACAGGTCCTGTTGTATGAGGCTCTGGTTGAATGTTGAATGAAAATGTAATTGTTGACCCAAAGAGCTTCCCGTCAGACTGATTATGTATCACTCTGCACTTTGATTCATCAAGAATGCCTATATACTTCCAAAGCTTCACTTAAGGTTTCGGTTAGATAGGACCTTCTGGAAATAAATATAAATCGTATTCTACAAAGTAAGGTAGTTGCTCCTTAAATTTTCCAAAACTAAAAGTAAATTATGTAAAGCAATAAATTAAAACCAATCAGAGATAGTTATTTGGTTTTTTTTTCAAAACAGTTTCTTATTCCATTATCTTGTGTTGTTGTCAATTTCCTAACATCCAAGCAGGCTTGGTCTGGCTATAATTTTCTTTCAGAAATACTCGAAAACATTGTTGAAATATTTTCTCTCACGAGGAAAGAAATTTACAAGTGGTTCAATATAACTGAAAAAAATATGCCAGAAAGACAATTCTTTAAAAGAATACTTAATAATCATATTGAACGAACTAACTCAAAATGAGGAAAAAATTAAAAAGCTGAATTATGTTGACATATTTACCCTGAATACTTGCATTGGTTTTGGCTGTGAGAGTCATCTCCTGTACAGCATATTAAAAGTCAATCCACAAACCAACCCAATAAAGCAGGAAGTGCAATGAGAGCTATTGAACAAATTTATCTTTGTCTTTAAGTCACAAACTTCAGAGGTTGTTTGTATTAGTATTTTCACAGTTCATATTCATCAAGTATTTCTTTAAAATCAGAGCAGTTGAAGTGGCTTTAAAATTCCTGCTGTTTATGGAGATGAAAGGAATCGCACAAAGGGAGAAGAAAAAAAGTATTACAAACCAAGAATTGTTAGGACAGTAGGTAGTCTGAGGAATGGCTGCAATTGCTAGAAATCATCATAAAGGTTAGGTGGTGGAAGTAGGGATGACTGCAGTCCAGGTTTACCTTTCTTTCTTTGTGCTCTTGAACGACAAGTGATCCCTACACAACTATCCTAATGTGTAACAGGGATTCCCTGTCATTACCTCTGGTGCTGACCACCCATTGCCCACAGTGGAACTGCTAGAATCCACAGGAAGTCAGGAGCAGGTTTATGAGGCTGGCGTGAGATAAATAAACCTATACAGATATATATATAGTGCTATACTGATCCCTTGTCAGCAGAGCTATGAGGTGTATTCCAGAAGGCAAATCAATCTCTGCCATGCTAAAACAGGACAAGCTAAAGTCAATGTTTCCTCAGTACTTGCACCAGCACAGTGATGATTCCAGGCTTGATAGATGCATCTAAACTCTTCTCACCTTTCTTATTATGGAAGAGGAGACACTCACTAATACCTCCCTCCCACCACAGCACAGGTCAGCTGCTGTGCTTTGTGCCACTGGTGTTTGAGGTAGCTGAGAAGGGAAAGCAACATGCAGTGCTGTTACTAGTGATGTATGAGGGAGAGAGAGATAACTGTCACTGTGTATCTGCTATTTTCAATTTAATTAGTAGTCAGAACTTCATTTGTCAACTTAATCATTGCAGGCAGACACTGCAGAGATGGCAAATGGGGGAAAAAATCAGGAAAACAAACAAAAAAGGCCCATTTGTGGCTCTGGGAATATTTTATTTGTTGCTTGGCTCAGTTTTTTCAATATTTCATAGATGTCAAAGTTTAGATTAAAAATAGTGATGAATGTATGTAGTCTTGTCATTAAAAGTATTAGTGGCAGAGGAACTGATTTCCTCAAATTCTTTCAGTGAATTGTGCTAAAGCCTACAAAACTACTCAGATTCTCCATATCTTCAGTTTTTCTGTGTGTTAAGAAAGTAAATATTCTTGTTTCAGCTGGGGCAAATAGTAAATATTGTCACTTGGATACTGCTAGCTATGACCAAACTGAGTGAATTTTTGCACTAAAAATCCTGAGAATCCATGTGATTGTAGCCATTAATTGTATTTGGTAATTTGGCTAACTTTTGGGTAAGCCAGATTTTGAAAGAAAGAAGAAAAGTGGGTAGCAGTTAGCCCTCAACTGGACTCCTTTTCTATAGCCAGGAATGATGTAGTAAAGTTTCAGTGGGAATAAATAGTGCTTTCCATACAGTCTCAGGTACTTTGATCTTCCATTTAAACCCATTTAGGTCAAGTATGCAATAGGGAAACCCCATAAAATGGGTCAGGTGTCTGATCTCTTACCCTGGATTTCTGCTATTACCTGTTGAACGGCTGAGGTCAGAACACAGAGCCTGGAGCAAAAGCTCTTCAGTTAAAATGCTGGACCGGAGCCACAGCAGCCAGCAAGCACAGACAGAAAATGTTGTTTCTTGCTTGGTCTCATAGTGGGATGTTGTTTGCCATCATCAGTTCTCAGTGACAACAGTGGCACAAAGGATTGACTCAGGCTTGGCCAATGCCCCTCCATACTTGCCAGTTACCACTGCCTCAGCTGTGGCAGGGGGATAACATGTTCTCCAGTCTGGTCTGTGACCCCCTAGCAATCCTGATGCACCCTGTAGGAGAAGCGACGAGATCTCTGGCCTACAGACCTTGTCCCTTACATTGGTGGCAAGGCAGGAGGTACTGACACTACTATTAAAGTTAATACTTTCCTCTTATCATCTTCAAAGGAGCTAAAGACTTGTTCTGACCTCCTCCCATGCAGTGTGACTGTAAGGAAACACCTGCTGTGGTGTAAAGGTCTACTATCTTATTTCTGTCTCTTGTAACAATAATAGTTTAAACTCCTAAGAGTATATTATATTACTTTTTAATATGGGTTAATAGCAGTATCCTATCACTTTGAGGAGAACTTCAATGGTAGGTGACAGTTTCTTACAGGAAGGCAGGGGGGGTTGTACCTGCTGGTTATCAGCTTGCAGCTTGTGTGCAAGGTCTGCCAGTGGCACAGGAACCCACCAGGCTGACCTGCAGCATTCCATTCCTGCTCAGAACCCCTGCTACCTCTGCAACATCTGATCCTGCCTGCAGTGAACTAGGCTACCATCATTTGCTGACCCCTAGGCCATACCTCACTTGCATAACATATCTGCTATGGTTCCTTGGATGGTTGCCAAGCAGTGCCTTTAGCAAGGAAAAAGAGGAGTCAAAGAGTTTGGGGAAAGGAGAGTTCATTGGGAGCCACCAGATTCTGGAAGGGAGCTTTGTAGCGTCCTCTAATGCTCAAAGAATAATAGGAGGACTGACATGTAGTCTGTCCTGCAGCATTACCCATGGCTAAAGTCCCCTGTTCAAAATTGCATCAGACTTCCTGAGACATGGGAAGTCCTTGAGGAGAAGGAGAAATGGAGACTCTTATGCTCCTGGAATCCTATTGTCATCTTCTATCAAATGTTATTATATCCTTGGAACGTTTTTGCTGTCATGGACTCAGTGGTATATCTCTGTTCAGGGATGCTATGCACAGTGTAAGGAGAACCCCTGTAGGCTGGGGCTTTGGCCACCCCTCCCTAATGTCACACAACAACTGACCTAGGCAGTGAGGTAGTATTTATTCAAACATATGTGCCAGACACATTTTTATATAAGCTGGCAGGAGGATGAATCCTATAACTTGAAAATTAACAATTCAGCCACTATTAATGAAGCCAAATATTTTTGTGTGTGTGTTTGTGCATATGCAGTGATAATCCCTGTAACTCATCTTTTTCTCATATCTGTTTCACTGCAGTTTCTTTTGTATAGCTGTTTGTATTTAGTCTTTCTTACTAAGCAAGGAAAACAATCACCTCTTGAAGCAGGTTGGAAAGAAAAAGGTGTGTGTAAGTGGTTAGGGCTGTACAAATGTGTCTGGGGATCAATCCATTTGTTAATGACTTGAAATCTACCTCTAGATGCTGCTTCTCCTCATCAAATACCCTGGTAGTGTTTCATGGTAGTGGCATCAAATTGATGTTTGGAATTCCAATACTCCCAAACCCTATGGAAGATATATCCTGTCTAGAACAAAGACTGGGAAGGGAGTGATGAGTCTCAAGAAGTGATGGACCAAAGTCACCACAAAGGCATGTGGCGAAGTTGGGAATGGAGCTCGGATCCTTTGCTCCCTTTCCTCAGTGGAAAAACTTTACTGTAAAATCCCTGCTGTGGCTGCCAACCTCCTAGAAGGTACATTGTCTCCCTTGTCATCAGCTGCTAAACTTTGGCCTCAAAGGACAAGGTTTATCATGTGTTCCTGTGAATTTGCTTTGTGAAAATACAATAGTCCCTGTATTAATTCAGGTTTTACGAAATATGTAAGCTGATGATTTCTGTCTCGACTGCTCTTTTTCCATAAATGTATAGCTTGTACTTTTTTTTTTTTTTAGAGAGGGATAGGTATTTTTAGAATGGAACTTTTTATGTTTCAAAAATGAGTACAAAAGGGCACATTCTTATTGTCAGAGCAGATACTTAAAGGGTGTCTGAAAGTGTATGTATGGTCTACCAACCAGATGGGTTGGAAGACTAAACTGCCTGACTTCTGCTGCGGTGTGATGAGTCAGGAGTCGTTCCAGCTCCCTCTGTGCCTTGCCTCTTCCTTGTCCACCTCAAATACGTCTTTTCAGAGACATTTTCTTCACCCTCTAAGTTAAGAACTGCACACAGCCTAGGATCATACTCACATGCCAGAGTGCTAATGTCATATAAATAATACGTAAAATGTTGCATATGTATTATAATTAATTTAGTAACATGGTAGGATTGATGGTGCTTTCAGGTGATAGCATCTTGGTTTCTCAGTTTTTTCATTTGTAAAGCTTCTCTGAAGCCTCTTTCTTTTAAATACTTCTAATGTACCTTAAGCATTTTGGTACTTGGTATTTAGATATAATAGAAATAAGTTTTAAAAGCAGAATACTGTTTCTGACAATGTCACTCTTGACACCTTTCCTTCAGTCAGCCCTCTAGTCAGTTATGTAAGAATTTTATGCTTTTATCTCTAAAACAAACCCGCTATCACAGAAAGCAATTGGTCAGAAGATACCAAATAAGACTTACTCCTACTTCAATAAATTTTGACTATGAATTCTTTGTATCTCAAAGGAGCCTTTCATTAGGAGAGCTCAACACTTCTGAAAGAGCAATGATTTTCATGTCATTGCAACAAGCTGTTGGATTACATGGTTATGACCCCCATTTTACTGATGAACAAACTGAGGGACAGAGAGAAGTGACTTGCCTGGGGGTATATAGTGAACTGGGGTGTAAATCATAGAAACATAGAACAACCAGGTTGGAAGAGACCCACCGGATCATCGAGTCCAACCATTCCTATCAAACACTCAACCATGTCCCTCAGCACCGCATCCACCTGTGCCTTAAACATCTCCAGGGAACATGAATCAACCACCTCCCTGGGCAGCCTGTTCCAATGCCCAATGACCTTTTCTGTGAAATTTTTTTTCCTAATGTCCAGCCTAAATCTCCCCTGGTGGAGCTTGAGGCCATTCCCTCTTGTCCTGTCCCCTGTCACTTGGCAGAAGAGGCCAGCACCCTCCTCTCTGTAACCTCCCCTCAGGTAGTTGTAGAGAGCAATGTGGTCTCCTCTCAGCCTCCTCTTCTCCAGGCTAAACAACCCCAGCTCTCTCAGCCATTCCTCATAAGGTCTGTTCTCCAGCCCCTTCACCAGCTTTGTCACTCTTCTCTGGACTCACTCCAGAGCCTCAACATCCTTCTTGTGGTGAGGGGCCCAGAACTTAACGCAGGATTCAAGGAGCAGTCTCACCAATACCAAGTACAGAGGGAGAATCACCTCCCTGGACCTGCTGGTCACACCATTTCTGATACAAGCCAGGATGCCATTGGCCTTCTTGGCCACCTGGGCACACTGCTGGCTCATGATCAGTTGCTGTCAACCAACACCCCCAGGTCCCTCTCCTCCTGGCAGCTCTCTAGACAGACTTCTCCCAGTCTGTAGCTCTGCATAGGGTTGTTGTGCCCCAAGTGCAGGACCCAGCATTTGGCCATGTTAAACCTCATGCCATTGGACTCAGCCTAGTGGTCCAGCCTGTTCAGATCCCTTTGCAGAGCCTCCCTACCCTCCAGTAGATTGACACTTCCACCCAGCTTAGTGTCATCTGCAAACTTGCTAAGGGTGCACTCAATGCCTTCATCCAGGTCATTGATGAAGACATTGAAGAGGGTTGGACCCAGCACTGAGCCCTGGGGAACCCCACTTGTAACTGGCCTCCAGCTGGATTTAAATATTTAAATTTTAAATATTCCTGACTTCTGGCTTCAGCCACTTACAGTAGTTTTTTTCTTTTTCCATTCCTGATCTTATTTCTCTAACATTTTTATTCTATCACAAGTCCTTTTTTTGAAAATTAATGTAAATTGAACAATCACGCTCATTAGTGATGTCTATTTAAGGTTTGGGTTTTTTTAATGTGTCTTTCTATGCATACTTATCTTTATCTCTACAAATACATATACTCCCTTTTCTCTCCTCTCTCTATCTCTCTCTCTCTCTGGATGTGTGTATGTAAAGGCCCACGTTCTAGGTACTGGAGCTACAATGGGACTGTCGGGACTGAGCCCAAGCTGTTATTTTCTCTGACTTTGCTCATTAGTTGGATGTTGTGACTCTATGAAACGGTGCCTGTTTACTTGGCATGTTCCAGTAATCTAATCGGAAAAGTGGAATTACCACTTAAAAGATGTGCAAGAATGATGAGGAAAGAAAATCTTTAAGTCATGAAACTAAAATGAACTGAAGTTACAGGCTGGAAAGTGCTGCCGTTGCTGCTGTTTAGAGAAGCTTTATTTGAAATTGCAAAATGAAAATTACCGATCAATGCAGCCAGAATGGAATGAATGATAGCTCAATTGCACTTATAGAAAATGTAACATAGCATAAAGATACACTATTTGCCTTCTTTTCAGTTCCAAGATTTTGCACATTATAGTAACATATATAAGTGCATAAATAGGCATTTCCAGACAGCATAGTTGGGAGCAGAGAGAAAAAGTGCTGCAGTATATATGAAACTTCAGGCAAAGCTCATCTGCAGTAGTATTTGCTTCTAGGAGAATGTTGACAAGAGTGCCGTACCATGGCTGCAATTGTGTTTTCTTGCTCTGGGTGAGGCTGTAGAAAGTAAGAGTTAGGCAATAATTGCACCTACTGTTGTTGGCACTGGCTCTGTTCCCTGTTGAATGACCAAATGAGGAAAAACTGCACAGAGTGCAGGACTAATAAATGACTTTTCTATCCCTGCAGCAGTTCCTGGGAAGTAGCTAAAAGTCCACAACTTACTTCTTTCACCATGAAGAACCTCAGTTTGTCTGCCCTTGTGTTTCTGGATATGCTAATGCAATCCCTAGAAGTAAGCTTCCTGTAACTGATGTTCTCTAGCAGTGACTTAAGAGAAGAGTTATGCTCCACACCCTTTTGATAGTTGAAGCATGGGCTTACCATCATGAAGAAGCAGAGTTTTGCTTCGCTTTGCTTTATGCATGAAATAAGAATGTTTTCATATTTACAGACAGTAAATAAATAAATCACCATTCTAAAGCCTGGGCCAGATCTCCATCATTGTATTTTGTTCCTGCTAGTTATTTATGAATTCCAGCCATGGTTAAGCCACAGAAAATATACTTAAGAAATGGGGAATACTTATTTGCTTACAGATATTCAGCACAAAACTGCACAAAGCTTAAAGAATTCATATAAGAGTAAAAAAAAATTGTTTTGGCTTTTGGAAAACCTTGCTTGTACAGTGTCTACACCTCTGGCTATATTTGACCTGCTGCTACTTCAAGGGAAGAAGCTTCCCATGAGAATGTGCAAAAAAGTGATTTTGAAACTGCCTATTCATTTTTTTCATTTGCTAAAAGTATCTGTGCAGACAGGTTAAAGCAGCTATATAAATATTCTGATTTTCAGGAATGTTTAGGGCATTGTATCTCTGAAATCAAAAGAAAAGGTCAAGTCCTGTGTGTGGTTATAGAAAAGCAATTGCACAATTCTGTTCTCTGCTACAGGCTTCTAACAAATTTAAGCTGCTGAAGTGCAATGTGGAATCTGGCCCTTTAGTACCATATGCCCTACTCATTACACTTCCCAGAAAGCCTAATTTTCAATGACATCATAAGTGGCTGCTATAGATATGATTGCTATGACACAAACATGGTTAGTGACTAGGACATCAGATGAAAAAATATTATGCGAAGATGAACTCTTCAGGACCTGCAGTCGTTTTTCATGCAAATGTTCCTAGTATAAAGTAGAGGATGAGGAATGCAGAAAATAGAATAAATAACTAGAATTGCCTCTAAATAAAATGTTTTACCAAGTTTTCCCTGAAGCATCAGCAGCTCTTTAAACATGATGGTGATGGCTCATCACAAAGCCAGATGTTACTATTTATCAAGTAAAGTAAAAAGCCCCTCCTGCTTCCACAAATACGAACGGAATATGAAATCAAATGGGAAACTGCTGCACTAACACTGAAGAAGATATAACTTTTAAGCTGTCAACAGGCTTGAGACTAAAAGAAGTGTCTGACAGGAAAGAGTGTGTGTCGGTAGCATTGTTTGATTCATTGTTCAAAGGCAAAATTGCAGTCATATGTATAGACTTAAATCACTTGATGGTCATCCTACAAGATAGGATTTCCTTCTCCTCTCTCTCTCTGTCACCTTCTCCTCCCATTCCATATGCAGGTTGCATGCTTTGTAGGGAAAGCACCCATTGTGAAAGCTTTGAGCAAACTTCCTAAAGCCCAGACTAGCAAAATTGCCATTATAAGACACACGAAGAGCAGTTATAAATAATTGTTACAGTCCCTTGTAAGTGTACTTTCTCTTCCATATCGGTCTTAAACCTGGTGAAAACAAATGTTGGTCTGCATTTAGCTGGGCACAGGCTGAGCCAGCCCTGGATGACAGTGATATATAAGGAAAGGTTAATACAGTCAATCTTCCCATCATGTTCACCAACAGCATTGGTCCTTTTGCTTTGCAAAATGACACAAAGCATCCAAATTCTACTCAACTGCAACACTGACTTACATGGTCAGGCAACATCAGTAATAAAAGTTTGGTTTGCCTTTTTCCCCCCTTCATAGTGTTTTACCACTTTCATTCAGATAAGGACTTGGCTATGCAGGATGCAGTAACCATTTTAATGCTGGATTGAAGTAGTTCACTGGATTTGAATCATCCAAAGACTCCAGATCTTCAAAGAAGGCAGGCACAAAATAACAAAAGTGTTGTAGTTGTAACAGTCCCCCAAAATACCTACAAATAGTTTGGAGGGAGAGGTGTAGGACTAGTGAAATAGTTGGAAAGATAGAAATGCTTTCATGAATGTAATTGATTTTACAGGTCTGAAAGACATGCAGTAAACTGAAAGTACATATTTAGGGTAACTGTTTAGCTAATTTAATTAGATTAACTCTGATTAGACAATTTGAAAGAAAGGTAACTGGAACCTGTGGAATATTGGGAGATACTAGTGAGAGAGGTAATGAGATAGTTGGATGAACTGAATTTTTGTTTTTTATAATGTATCAGATTGCAGGAGTTAGTTGGAATGGCATATAAGAAAAAATTAAAAATGTCAGAAAATGTGTAGTACTACTATGCTCATGAGTTTTAGGTGGTATCATGTTATATTTTTTTTTCCGAAGCTCTTATTTGTAGATGCAATTTGTAGATTTCCTTTACATGTGAAGTCTGAGAGATGAGGGTCTGAAAAGCTGGGCTGTGAAAAATGATCTCTCACTGGAAATTATTGTTTCAATGTTCATTTTGGTGCACAGTGATGGAATGTACTACATCCTGGGATGAATAAAGGACCGTTCTGTAGTGCACTATTGACTGTGGTACCTATGGAGATAAGTTTGCATTTCTAGCTCTGTTGTGGTGTGAGCTGTTTCCTTTCAACATTTGGCTTAATAATCACACAGGGACAATAGAGGTAATTTTTGTAACTACAATCTACAGCTGGCATGTGCTAGGTCAGGTCATGCTGGTGGATACACCACTGAAGGGCATGGAATCAGTTCCCCATTGACCCCTGCACCACAAATGCTCAGTCAGTGTCAATCTGTGCCTCTTTTTAGGTAAGGGTTGTTCGGCCCCGGTGCTGCCACAAGCAGTACTTTTGTCTCCAGAAAGGGCACTGAGGCAAAGTCCACTCTATCTGCAGCAAGTCCAAGAGGTAATGCAAGCAATTTCTGCCTCTCACTATTTCCCTTCACTTTGGTGCCTGTTGTACAATTTGAGCTCAATATGTTTCATAAGGGTGGTTGTGGAAGTGGGGGAGGGGGATGCTAAATTATCGTTACTGTGGGAACCATAACTTTGAATTTCTTGACATCTGTCCAATGACAATCTCAACATTAACGTTGCATTAACATAGTTTTTTTGCATTTAATTAAAAAAGATGATGGTCTGGAATCTGTTAAGGAATTTAAAGCCAGCATTTAAACTGTTTACTGGGAGCAGAGATGTCAGAGCCTCTGCTCTGGCTATGCTCATGTGCACTCGCTAAACACTATGACAATGTACAATAGCCACAGAGACAAGAAGTGAAAGCAAGATGTTTGTAAAACCATTGCTTGCTTGTCTCCTTCTGGTGGCTTTGCTCATCTTCTCTGTCTGAATGACATTGCTCTGACCGAGTTTAAAATTACTTAGGAACTAAATACTTATTTCCAATTCCTGCATACGCCGTTCCTAGTGCTGGCCTCTGACTCACTTGTGTGTGCAGGCTGAATTTTCTGGGGGCTTGCTTCTCCAGCCTACGCTGTCGTTGTACAAATTCTGAAGAGCTGATTGCAGAAGCTCCTTGCATATACCAAGATAGAGGCATAACAGTATAGTAAATGCCTGATAATTCTATTCTTCCTGATTTCTCAACTTGCAAAAATGTGTTTGGGTTTCCCATGTAATATTCTAGTGCACTTGTTAATTGGTTTTGTTTTTAAGGCTTATGCAAATAAAATGTTTACAACTGATAGGTGTTTCACCTTAAAAGGTTTGGAGGCACTGAGCTTTAGAACTCTTTTGTAACTTCATGTTATTTCAATAATTTCAGCTATCAGACAAATAGACATATGGACTATGCTAAAGTTAGGTGCTGTAGAAAGGAGAAAGATGTTCATATGGCACCCTTGTTATTTAGCCTTCTCTCATAACAGAATACCATACTGTTAAAAATTGTCTATTTTTATGTAATTCTTCCACTTATATTGAGATAAAAAAATTATTAGCCTAAGGTTGGCTCACATCATCAGAGCTTCTAAATGTTGGCAACTTCCCTACAGTCTGTTGCAGGCAATAACTGCCAGGAAAGTTGCTTGAACACAAGCAAAAAATAGGTCTTCCTGCTGAGCCACAAGCCCAGCAGTGTAAGGAAGAATTTAATACCGTGGCCTTAAGAAAGTTTCTGTGCTCTTCACAGACAGTCGTGTCTTTGGTAAGGTGATGGAGGAAGAATATAAAGTCCCAGAATTACTGCAAGCCTCAAAAAAGTTGTGAAAGAAGACTTGGCAGTTAGTAGCTTTATGTAAAAGATTTTTGCATATAAATTGCATATGCATATGACATTTTAGCTCCAACTTTACATGTGTTTTGGAGGTTGGATGCATTCTTGTCCCTGCCTGTCTGTTTGCTTTTGCCATATCTGCATCAGTATTAATCCTGTTGATTTTACCCTCTGGCTTTTTTTCTTTCACGAAAAAGATTTCCCTCTTCCAGTTTTGATTTAAAAACTAGTTGGCTTCTTTTAGCCTAAAAAAACCCCAAATAAAACAAAAGAAAAAACCTAGGCATCTCTTTTTTATATTTTTAAATTAATTATTGTACTAAAACATGCATGTTTCTTCTTTGACTTTTGGAGTATTTGTCTGGTTACAAGAAATGGATACAGAGACAATAAGATGAAGATATTCCTTTACTGGGAACATTTCCTCTTCTTAAAGGGAAAAAAATATTCTTTAAGTATTATTCCTATGCTGTCTTGCCTGCCCACAACAGTATAATCAGAGAAACATGGGCTTTGCCTTACCAAGTAACTGCAGACGTTATTTAAGAAATATTGCTATTCTGAGCTCAAATTTGGATGGACTCTGTAGAATGACTATTTGCAAAATAGCTCCTCTTTGTGTTTGCAAATTGTCAATGAGTAGTCTAGATCATCTTCCTATTATTTTATCTCATTGTTAATACACTCCTGGTGATCATGTGTAATTCTTTGGGTTTCTTGTGTACGGTTCTGGAAAACATAATCAGGTTTTGGCTCATGTTTGTAAGCCCAGTTTGTAAGATGCTGCAACATGGTGTAGCTGCCCCCCATTGCTTGTATGACTGAGATGGTTGTGGGCAGGAAAGTCTGAATAACATAGTTCTCCATTGTCATGAAAGATAATCAGACTGAAGAAATTTTCACACTCAGTCCAAGTAGCAAATGCAAATGTTCCCTTCAATATTAGCTGATGAAATAAGCAAACCCTTTCCCCCTTCACTTCTAGCGACAGTGACTCATTTTGGTTAAGTCACTTTGACTTGCTTAATAACTACAGTGGGAGAATCAAGGCATTCTTGGAATGGTAACATATCACCACCTGCAGTGGAAGGGAGCTTTTACGTCAGAAGTAGTCCATCAACCAGTGATTTGCGGAACTGCATCTCATTGCAAAAGTTCTTTCCCTTTATCTAATATTTCTAGATTATTTGAATTTATGCATGGGCTTCTGTTTTGTTTTATTCAGTACTAAAATTTCCCACACTACTGATTTGTACAGCTTTTAATGAACTGAAATTTGGAAAGTATTGAAGAGCTAAGGATTATCTTTAAAGCCTCTTACTTCCTAGCACAAAAAAGTTTTTCCCTGAATGTTTTTAAGTTGAACAGCTATTTTCTCACAATCATTCTCATTAATTTTCTGAGGTGGACACACAATGAAATTAATACCTTGAACTTATGGTCCAGAATAAATGAAATTGACAACTCAGTGGTTCATTTTAGCACGGCATTTAATTTGATTCCTAGGCATATAACAATTGCTTCCAGATAAATAAGAGAATGGAGCTGAACATGGGTTATGATGATGCATCAAAAACTATGACATCCCTGCTCAAATAATTTATAAACAGCAGAAGAATTTAAAGAACTGAATTACTACCTGAACTTCAAAAGACACCATGTATTTCTATTAATATAAAGAACAATTGCAGGCTGTTAGCCATTAAGTTATTTGAATTTGAAATTCATCAAAAAGGTGGTGGAGGAGGAATATATCTGCACTCTAATGTGGATAAAGGATCTTCAGCATGAGGTAAAATTACTTCTGAAATAAGAGAAGTTTAAATAAACTCTAAAGAAGACATACAAGTTTTTCCTGAGAGTGTGTTTCTTCTAGCCACAGCTCAAACTCTCAGCTTCTTTGCAGCCAGAACCTTAACACCACTAAAATGAAAATTTATGTCTCTACAGAATGGATCCATTCCTGACACTCACTTTTCTAAAACTCCTCAACCTTTTAAAAAAAATAATTCCTGTTAAATGTTCTGATTTTTTTTTTAATTAAGAAAAGCTCTAATTTCAATTAAAACTCCATTAAAAATACAGGGTACATATTTTTCCTTACCTTTAGAATTGTTTTGTGGAACGAGAGGATGCCATATATGTGGGGCTCTGTTCATAACAACAGATCTGCAGCCTGATTCTTTCTGTAGATCTCATCTCCCTGCTGTGAAACAGAGGTCTGAATTTCTATTTTCTGTAAAGATGCTCACAATACACTATGCTACTATGTCAGAGTTTTCTAATGTCTCCTTTCAACCTGTCTTTAACAGTTGAGATCTTGTCCAAAATGTGAAGAAAGACTAATGCTCTGAACTGGGACTTCGTGTGTAGGTTTTCTCTCACAGATCTATAGCAAGCAATGGATACATTTGCTTTGTGACAGTAAGCAAAGCTAGTAATTCAGAGCAACTGATGTCCCTAGGACCTGGGCAGCGATGTTGGGCTGAAAGACTAAATAACTGCATGCAATTTGTCAATACATTTAAAGGGAAAAATTAGTTTTAATATTACTATACATCAGATCTCTCTTGCTAATTACTTCTTGACTGAAGGCTGTTTTTTTCAAGGCCCCTATATCTGCTATGCACAGCAAGGGAAAGAAATAATAAAAGAAAGCTCGATATTCTGCTTACGAGATGCAGTTTGTTTAAATCCAGCCTTCTAATTCTGAGATTAGCTAAACATGCTTATTGCTCTCTATAACTACCTGAAAGGAGGTTGTAGAGAGGAGGGTGATGGCCTCTTCTCCCAAGAGACAGGGGACAGGACAAGAGGGAATGGCCTCAAGCTCCAGCAGGGGAGATTTAGGCTAGACATCAGGAGGATGTTTTCACAAAAAGGGTCACTGGACGTTGGAACAGGCTGCCCAGGGAGGTGGTTGATTCACCTTCCCTGGAGGTGTTTAAGGCACGGGTGGACGAGGTGCTGAGGGACATGGTTTAGTGCTTGATAGGAATGGTTGGACTTGATGATCCGGTGGGTCTCTTCCAACCTGGTTATTCTATGATTCTATGATTGATTCTATGCTTCTAATATCGACACACGTTGATTTAGGATAAAATAAAACTAAATGGAGCAGGTAGTCATGAAGCAGTTTGAAAAAGTCCACTCCTGTTCTGTATGGGAAAATTTAGCATTAGTGGCACGAGCAGTCTATTCTGAAACAAAAATGGTTATTTTACAGGCCATTTCTATGTAGTTTTCATTCTCTGAAAGTTCAAAGATTTGTTCACTCTCTATTTCTCTATAGCATCAGCCTCAAATGGGGGAAAATCTTCTATCAAAGAATGGAGGTTCAAGTGAATGCATAAATGGGACGTGTTTTATGAAGAGGGAGGGGAAAGACAAGTAAAGCAGCCAAAATTCAAATTAATTAATTCATTTAGATCTCTTCCAGATTTGCAGTTTTGGATGCAGGATGAGATCTCATCTCAGGTCTTAGTAGTGAAACTATTGTTTCTAGATTGTAGAAGAAAACCATCAAAAATTATTTAATGTCTGATATAGGACAAGTATTAAGCCAAAATCTTTTATTTTACAGAACTAAATCTGAACTTATATGTGTGAGAGAAAAGGAAATGGAGAAAGAAGCTTAAAGGAATAAAAAGAGGAAGTGTAGGGGGGAAAGTGTAGAGAGTGTTAAAACTGCAGTTTTAGCCTTCTAAACCCTTTTGCTTCTCTGATTGATACTTTTCAATTATACCTTCCCATTTCACTGACATTTGAAATGCTATTTTTTTCTAGTGATAACTTCAAATGCTTAAGTTCCAACAGCACCAGTAACCCTGTTTAGCTGTAGTAGTAAATTGGTTCCTTGTACAACATAATGGCAGTGACAGCCTTTTGCTAGGGAAATGAGTTCTCCAATGGGACATGCCTATGATAAGACATCCGGTTTTGAAATTGTATTTCTCTGTATCAGAATTAAATCTGGACTTTATATTTCTTTGCTGCCACTGCTCTGTAGCTGGTCCCTATACAGTACGACCAAAGACTGACAAGTAATGCTTACACAGGAACCCTTTCACTTAAATTGGATTTGTCCTTTTGTGTTTCCTCCTATCATTAGCTATTAAAATCTCTCAAACCCTTTTTGAAACAGTGATAGGGTTTGGCAAACCTGAAACTCACTGGCTTTGGGAGGAGGAAAAAAAAGAATTCTAGCATTAAGAGAAGTAATTTCTTTCCCTAGGTAAAATTAACTCACATTTAGTAAAATACAGTATTGATTCCCTGTGTTACATAGTAAGATATATGGAGTATCTTTGTAGTGTTGAGAAAGGTCAGGATTTGAATGTATTATATTGGCACAGCTAAAGGCCTTTTAAAAAGGATACCAAAGAAAACAGAAATCAGTGCCGCTCCTGGATACCTTTAGAAAATCCAAGCCTGATTTCTTCTGGCTGTCACATTATGTTTCTTAGAGCTTTTAATGGTTAAAACAAAGGTAATGTGCCTCCTGTGCTGTTCAGTTTGCATTGGTGCCTGACAGTACGATAAGCATGTGTGTTAGTGTATTATTACTACATACTGTAATGGAACAGCACAATGGAGGTCACTAGGAGATCATCAGTATATGTAATTTCATTTTACCCTTAGGTTTACATTATCACTTAAATAACAAAATAATAATCAGTATGTGGGAAAGAGAAGCTTTTTTTCCCATTTCTTGCAGTAAAAAATTAACTCAGTGTGATCCTTACATTGGTCTTCTCGCTACTGATAGCAAATCCATTTTACTTTTCGTCAAAGAAATATTCCTGACAAATTTAGGGGAGAAACTGTTTAGAACTTCAGAGATTTTCAGAAAGAAAAAGTAGTTTGCATTTCAGCAATAGCCCCTAATTTTTGATTTTGTTTAAGTGTGGGATGCATTTATGGAAGGAACTATAGACATGAATGCTTTCTGATCAAGAGTGGTCTTGAAATACACTTTCTTGTAATGGTACTGGACTGATACATGTGCAGACTATCTGTATAGCATATATGTATGATTTGAGAAGACTACAATTTTTTTGCCTTCATTTGATGTCAGGAATCTCTAACAGTGGACTAGGTGGTATTTTTCTTTATGATGGCAGTGATTACTGTACACCGACCAAATGATTAAGATTTACTTCATTAAGTGATTCACTGTAAAATGAAGATTTGGCCCTTTAATTGATAATCTTTTTTACTTTTTAAGACATTGACCAGAATATAACTTTTACAGCCTCTGTCTGTGTTTTCTAAATGTCATTAATAATCAGAAATGTTGAATACAGAAGGGCAAGTTAAATCCTGTCATTGAAACAGCAAACAGCTTTAGTCAAATGTATTGGCACAGGATTAAAAATGCATCAAGCATGTATTTGTCTTCTCAATGGGAAGCCCTTATTAATAGTTTGAAGAGTAGAAAGCTTAGCCTTATACAACAAGTGCTCTAGTAGATTTTTATAAAAATATATTTTAATGTGTGAAATTGCAGATGCCAAGGTTGCCATTAGAGCTCCTCTCTTGTTCCAGTAATTTTCCCGCTTACATTCATTCTTTCTTTTCACAAAAAAAAGCACTTCATAGTGGTTGCAGCAGAAATGTAGTGATACTGAGTAGAGTGCAGTACCCTTGCAAGGTTAATTACTATACCACTGTCAAAATATTGGACAAAACTACAAGGACATGAGCCGGCTCACTTCTCTGAGAAATCTCCCCCCTTTCTCTTTTTCTCTTGCACAAAGAATTTTTTTAAGGGAGAGTATGTGATTTATTCAGAATTTTAGTAGAAATGCAGAATTATAGGCAGGTTATTTTAGATAAACCCACTTTTTTTCATTCTGACCCCAGCATAACACTGTAACATGAAACTATAAAAAAAGATTGGATTCTCAATAGTACTGTGGACATGACTCCAACCTCAGGAGTCCCCTTGAAAATAAATCAGGTGAATTGTCTGAATTCAAAACTTTGTTTTGGTTTCAGACTCCAGAAATTCAGAAGCAAGTGTTTCTCGTCAATGCTGTCATCCTTCCCTGTTCAGCCAAGACATACAGGAGTTTTGGGGAACTTAAAAAGTACTTCTCTGAAATTGGGAATAAATCATACCTAATTAAATTTTAAAAAGAAATTAAGGGAAACCACCAAATCTATGTGTGGCTTAGCAAAAGCCACAGTCTATATTTACTAGCTGTAGGCCAGCAGGTTGGGGTTCCCTAAAGCCCTCACTGGAATACTATGAAACAGAAGAAAACTAATTTTGCTACCTCATTCACAAATTTGATCAAACTGCTGAAGTGAGGAAAACATATGAATCTCTCCTTGGTTTGCCATTTCTAGCAAGTACTCAGGAATGCTTCTTCCATGTGGTGACAGAATAACCAAAGGCAAAACCTGAACAGATTTTCTCTGGACCACAGTTTTTGATTCTGATCCAGCCCATTGGTGCCCTTCAGCTGGCTTGAATAACAGTCTTTCTAGGAGGTCAGGATTAGTCCAAATCGATATTACACCCAGATAGTCTTGGGTTGTCATTTCTGCTTTATAACAGCCAGTTGCTGTCACTTGACCATATTATTTTGGTCCTTTTGCTGATGCTTCCTGGACAAGAGTGTTGTTTTCTCTAGCTGTCAAGTCCTACCCAGTGCACTGCTACCACCTGACGTAACCAGCATGGAAGTTTTCACATGAAATGCCCACATCTAAGAAACAGGTTTCTGCATTACCATCCTCCACCAACATCTTTGCTCCAAGCATTATGTATTTCATGAGGCAATAAGAAAATTTTTATAGACTATCAGGTTTTCAAAGGTTCCTGAGTGTTTCTTGAAAAGGAAAGGTGATGTGACCTACTAAGGTGTGCCCAGAGTTTAGTTTGAACTCCTCATGCATCTGGAAAGAGAAATGGGCTAAATAAATAGAAATGAAGCTGAAGAGAAAATGGAAAGAATAAATGTGGGGAAAGTCTTGGACTTTGATCTGCTCTCATACAATACACAGTTTCATTATTCACTCTTCTCAAATTGTTTTTTAAATGTGCTTATCACATTATACTGTGAGTAAGAACAAATCACTTTAAATTAACAAGACAAATAAAAGCAATTAACAAGATGACCGCATGTCATCCAAAAATCTGAACCAAATTTTCAGGCTGCCATTAAAAACATGAAAGTCAAAACAACAAAGAAACCCCACTCCCAACCCTTCCGTCCATTGTTACTTGTGATCTTATGAAAAACTAATGCATCTTTCAGCCTGATGGAGGCCTGAGGCCCTTCAGACAATTGCAGCTGTGAGTAGTTTCTTCACTGCTGGTTCTTGTTTTGCAGAAAACTGACCTTTAACTCTGGGATTTTTTACCTTGACCCCTTTAGTGGAACTTTGAAAAGTGAGAAGTGTGGGTTTTTGAATAGTCAGGGTCATTAAAGGCCTTGGTGATTTAAAATCAACACCTTAAATTACACCCCAAAAGATCTTGGCATCCCATTTTTCCTTCTGAGCACTTTTATTACAAATTCTTTCTGACTGTGAACGCTTATGGGCAATGGCATGACCCACTAAATGAAATTGCTGTCTCCACAAAATAAGCATCATCACATTCCTATTATTAATGGAGAAATAGAGGCACAGAAACTAAGTAATGTGCCAGTGTCCAGGGCCTGATTTTGTATTCAAGCCTGTCTTACCTGTTTTAATTGGAAGCTCGGTTTTTAAATAACTGGCTTTCTGAGTCCCTTCCAGTTCTGTACACATGGCATTTTGTTAGTTGAAGCTTATTGTCAACTGGCTTTTTTCCCTGTAAAACAATCAATGCAATTTGAATTTTTCTACTCAGACTGAATCCTTGGTAAATTGTTGTGGATGGTTATTGATTTCTTATATCTGTGAGGTTTTTTTTTTAAAATAGCATTAAGGTAAACAGAAGTCTTATTGTGTTCATTTTACAGGATAACACTTATCTACACAAAGGAACACATAAGCACACAGCTTACCTATAGGGAAGATACAGCAAATCACTTCCAATAACACAAAATAAGAAGAACAAAACCTTTCAGTTGCTGAACAGAATGGGAAGATTGCTTTCTTGTCACTAATTTTGATTGAATTGAGTCTGTGGTTTTGTAACTGGTTCACTGATGCAACAAGAAGCATCATTTAACGATTCCTGACACTTTCATCCCCACAGAAAATACAGAAAAGGCAGAAAGAGTTTTAAATGAGGATTATGAGTCTTACCTTCCCCTGCTGAATCTGGTGAAGGAAAGAAAGGGAAGCATCTATCTTTTAGACATCAGGTTGACTCTTCTTGCTTGCTTCTAGATTGTCTCCAAAATATAAAGGAGACTCCTATTTCACATTGAATATGAGTTGAGCAGCCATTTCTAGAAACATAAGAAAATGGAAACTCAAGGAACACTGTTGAGTCTATGAAGTCTTCACCCACCCAAAAAACCACAACTATTTCTAGTGATCCTAGAGGCTTCCAATGTTTGATATAAAAATATTTCAAGAAAGCACTGCAAGATGCAGTTGCAGTGAGGCTGAACCTGACTCTCACCATCATTTATCCTTTGACTGGAAATGGAAATCAGACTGACCTGAGTTGCGTACGGTTTCGGATGAGTTTATTTCATCATACTGTGGTAGAACAGACAAGGCAAAAATTGACATGAGCTGCAATTCCACAGTGAGGAATATAATAATAATAACACTTGGCCCTTCAAGGAAACGGAAAAAAAATACTCTGAGATCCAGTAAATCAAATGGGATCTCATGGCCTAAAGGACTGATGGAGGTTAAAAATTTCTTTCAAATGTTGTGTTTTTCTGCTTTGTTCCATGCTTCTGCAGAGCAGATGTGGCCCCAGGTATTACTAAGAGTTCCTTCACTCCTCAACAGGTAGTGCAGTATGTCTCTGGCAGCTTTGGAAACCCAATATGAACAGCAGTTCCTGGCGAGCGAGCACTCTGAGGCTGTGAATTATATTAAATGTAGAGGTCCCACATGAGCTATATGAGCAACTATGGTTGCTCATGCCTTTCTTATTGCTTCCTTTTTATCCATGCTGCAGCAGGTATCAGCAGGCCTGGTTCTCCTCTCCAGTCAGCATCCTTCCCTTCCTCTCTAAGAACCGACCAAAGTAAGAACAGTAAGGACAAATTAATTAGGGAAGGGGGGCACCTCTGCTTGTCACAGGTGGTTCACAGGTGCAGGATATGGTCCGTTCAGTGAATTTTGAAGAAGATTTAAGACACCTGTCTCCAGCCTATGCCTTTAGATGCTTTTAGTGAAAGCGACCTTCAGCCTGTGGAGAGTGCAAACAGACAGAGGTGATTTCAGCCCCAAATTTCTCAATTTTACTTAGGAAAAAAGTGAGATGTTTTACTATTAATATCTAAAATGACTTTATTAACTAGAATCATAGAATCATAGAATCCCAGGTTGGAAGAGACCCACTGGATCATTGAGTCCAACCATTCCTATCAAACACTAAACCATGTCCCTCAGGACCTCGTCTACCCATGCCTTAAACACCTCCAGGGAAGGTGACTCAACCACCTCCCTGGGTAGCCTGTTAATGAGTGAATGAATGTATGAATGAATGAACCATTGTTTTGCTTTAACAATAACCTGAGAAGTATTTGCAGGTGGGCTTGTGGTGGTGTCCAGTCTTTTAATGGGAAGGACTCAGAATAGCACATCCAGTGGCCCAAATGCAGATGCAGGGAGGCCCTTCTGGCCACAGTATCTCATCTCTGAGAACTGTGTCTTGCTTTGCAAACCTTCATCATCTTACACTCTTTATCTTGTGTCAAAGTATCTGAATTTTCACTTTTCTCCTCCATCAGATTCACATTTGGACTAAGCATTTTGTTGCTCTCCTCACCTGTGTAATTAAACCATTTGGCTAACATGTTTTTCTTGGGAGAAAGAAGAGTTCTGAAGAACATGTGATCTCAAAGTGACTTGACTGTTGTGAGCACTGATGTACAGTGACAATTCTTAACTCCAACATTTCACTGTCAAAATGCTGATATTTAATTTTCATCAATTTAGACTGGTTTATGGTCATGTCATATGCCAGAGACACTGTGGGGAAAATTAGTGTTAATTATTGCTGATTGGGATGCCAAATAACAGTAGTAATGCAGGAGAGGATGTTTTGAAAGGTTTGGTGTCTCTTTTTTTCCCCTTTTTGTCCCTCTCTCTCTTTTTTTTTTTTTTTTTTTTTTTTCAAGCTTTCTTTCTCTTCTGGTTCCCTGTGGAGTGTTCAGTTCCTAGGGTGGCCTGAGGAGAGATCAGTGATGCTGTGCTTTGTAGTCTATTACAGCACAGCTGTTCATCAATTAGAATGGAGAAAATAATCCTGCTGTTTTAGAATAGCATGATGTGCCTTCTATGTTATCAGGCAAAATGCAAACTGGATACATGAAACCCATGCAGTGAGGCTGCCACTGTGAGGGGAACCTCTGACTCAAAAAAGTTCTCCTTTATTTTTCTGCTTTTCTCTGCTAGTTTAAAACTATAATTACAAACTTGAGCACCTACTCTGACTTATGACATGAAGAAGCATCCACAGTTGCCCTGCAGGAGCCAGTAAAGCTATTAGTGAATGAGAGTTCAAGAATAAAGCTAAGAAATCTGAATCAATGCTATCTGAATGCAGTCTGTATGCTGCTTTATTTTCCATTTTTTATTTTCTCCTTTTCTATCAGGCCTTATTTTCATGTAATAGAAGAGGAATGTGTGCTGAAAAGCAGATAGTGCCACTTTACCACCATATGCCTTTATACTTGGAAATTTGCATAAACAGCAAAACATTAAAACAGGATTTATAACCCCTCTCAAAAATAGAAAATATATGCAGAAGTTTCAGAAAGAAACCCTAGGAGTTACATTAGAAAGCCCCAACCCTAAATCCTATTACTTGGAAATGGTATATTTTATTTACATTCATAACATGTGCCTATTAAACATACTGTAAGGCATAATATTGTTTTTAGGGGGGTTAAGTAGCCCTGCTCATGGGCAATGTTCTGTATTTCTGTTGCAACTAATAACGTATGGAGCAGACACCCAAAGCAGCAACTGCATTGAAAATCTAAAACCAGAGTGAGAGATTGACCATAGTTAAAGCAGAATCAATCCTCTCTTCTCTTCTACACACACATTGACATACATTGAGTTCCCAGTTGCGTTTTTGTACTCCTCTTTCTTACTTACACTTACTTGCATCTTTTGCAAACGTTTGTCTTCATTTCTCCCTCTAGTAAGAGAACAAGCTCTTTAAAAGCAAGGACACTAGAACAGAGATTGTGCTTTATTCATTTACTTTGGCTATTATAATGTAGTAAGTTATTCATTATTCATAATGCCTCATGTACTACTGACTGCTGCTATATAGCTGGTAAATGTAAGGAAGTTGTAATATGAGACATTAAGCGATATGAGATCTCTCTACAGCATTGCTTCTGCTCAGTCTTGGATAAGAAGTGTTGAAAGGCAACCATTTTGGGTGAAAATTGGAAAGCATGTAGATTAATAACGGCCATTTGTAATAATAACAATTAGAGTTGAATAGTTAATCCATGCCAAGAAATAGTTTCACTCTTTCTTTTTTTTTTTTTTTTTGTCTTTTTTTCTTTGCCTTTTTGTGTTGATCTCTGTGAACAGAAACTCAAATCCTCAGATGCATTTGTTACTTGGACACATCTACGAATTTTGTTTAGGTGTAATAATAAGCTTGCAAAGTGTTTGTAGACGAATACTTGAAATAATGGGCACTGCTTATATGCTGAGTTTTTGTATAATATATGGAGATTCTCAGTACTGCAGCTATATAACTAAAGGTGGATGTTAAACTTGGGAATACCTTGTGTATCTACCCAGTAATGCCCAGATAAATGCCATCATTATGGGGCATAAATCAGTCCATCAACACAGAGGCAACAGATATTTTGTGATTATTCACCCAGTTGTATGAGAAGTGAGGGTAAAGATAATCAGTACTTTATCTTCAAAAACTACTTTGTCTTCAAAAACTGATCTACTGAAAGCAAAGTGCTAGTTTGGCAACTGAATGGACAGTTCCCTCACTGGAATGAAATACACCTCGCTGCACAGAGATAACAAAAGACCCAGGAACTGTTAAAATCCAGGGAAATACTAAGAGCAATGATCAGTGGTATAAACTTGCTATGGTCTTTTGGATGCTCCTTTTCTACCTCTTCCATGACTTACCTCTTTCAAAACAGTCGACTGGGAAATGTAATGTATCATTTCAGAATCAGAAAGATATTCAGTACCCAAAATCAGACATCAGACCACTAAAAGGTATGGGGATTTTTTTTGTTTTGTTTTCTTTTGAGGGTTTTTTTTTGACATTATGACATTCCTAATCAAGTGTTGCCTTGTATTTCTGTAGGGTTTTAATCATGGATAGCAGAGGTACAAAAGAATGACCTTCGTTGACTATTGTGACAGTTATTTGAAATCATTATGTATTTTCTGAATAATCCTGAATGGCTGGAGAGGCAAATAATGTATGAGGCAGTGATCCATCTATGATCCATCTATGAGGCACTCTTTAGCATTTCATATTATGAGATATCTATACTTCCTTAGTACACTGGTGTTTAGTAGCTGAGCTGCTTCATTGTAGTATCACTTTTGCATAGGTCGTCATTGTGCTTAAACTATGCCCCAAGCCACAATATCTTCATAGCAGAAATCTTCTTTCAAGGATGTAACAGAAATGTTTTTGTAGAATTAATTTCCCTATATGCACTGCAATTATGAGACAGCACTACATATATTTTACAGGGGAAGCAATGGTGGTTACGTGATTTCAGTTGCCATTGAGACTGTATGCCTCACTGACATATGTGCTTCTGGACTATTTCCTGTGAAAATGCCCAGCAGGTTGAGTTTATGTTCATGCTGATGAAGACACACTTTATTCCCAGTAGTGTTTTTTTCAAGAAGGCTTTTCCTAAAATTTAGACTTGCGGGTTTCTCTTTTTGCAGAAAACCCCCTCTTCTTTATCTTTTAGAGTGGGGTTGTGTTATATGTAGTTCTGTTTATCCTCAAGCCAGTGTCTTAATATGTAAAAGAAATGAATGTGTTTTTCCCTGAACTGTCTCTGTGTTTACTACACTGAAGTTTATGGGGAACAGAAATTCTTAATTCACAAGTGAAATGAATTTGACAGTCTTCCATTAATTCTGATTCAATGTTTGCCAAAGTTGCAATTTAGTAAGAGTTCAGCGTGATTGGCATCAACTGCTCCGAAAATCCCCTGGGTTGGAATAACACTTTGATTGAACTATAACACTAAGACACACATGTGAGTAAGATGTGAGAAGAGGGACAACACTGACCCTTACACATGCCACTGCTCCGTTTTTCTTTCTCAGTGAAAATTTTTTCTCAGTTAAAAACCCACAAAGATTATAAAATTACAATAAAAATGTAGTCCAGTTCAGACATATTTGGACTTTATGTAAGCTATTTATTAAATACCCAAAGATATATTGGATGAATTAAACCTACCAAAGAAGAACAGGTACTGAACATTAGGCAATCAGATAAAATTTACCCCAAATCCAGAATTCTTCAATATAAAGACAGGGTTTAAAAAACACTATGACCTTGGAAGACCTATGCTCAGAGGTCTCTGAAAACAAGAATGCCATTTCATAAGTATTTAAAGATTGGAAACCAAGAAATGCAAGACTGTGATGTTGCTGGAGAGAATGAATATTTGCAACATTTCTGTTAAGGGCACTGTTGAAATCCCTTTGTTTGCAAGTAAGATAAACCCTTAAAACACTTAAATTTCATTGATCTTATGCTTTAAGTTGGTCTTATACTTAAGAACCCTCTGCATCCAAGGTGAGGAGCCTGACCACAAGCTCTTTAAATTCAAGGGGAATTAAGCCACTCACAGAAAGCTAGAAAAATGGCTGACATATTTTCATGTGTCTAACATGAACCTAAGATAATTTGCATCCTCTTAAATGTCCTGAGGTTTGAAAATAAATTCTCAGAAAAAAATAAATTCTCAGAAAACCTACATATGCTTGGAGGCTACTGAGGATGGGACATGGCAAAAAGAGCTGTGGATTTGTGGTGAACTTCCCCTTGCAACATCCAAGTACTTCTGTTGTTGTGGAGTCAGTTTTCCTAACAGATAACCTGTGGTTTAGATGTATAATGATATGGTACATTAATTATACAGTATTAGTAGGGGGAAGGAAAAAAGGTAGAGGATGTATATAAGTTTGGAGAAATACATTATTTATTTGTGACTATGGAAGACCTTAGCAATGTTTTTCACCTCAGCTTGGAAGCGTTTTGATCAAAAACCTAGTGTAACAGAGATAAAGAACACCACGGATACTTCTTGAAAAGGTAATAAAATGTGCAGTACTTGTAGCCTGGAAGTGTTGAGAAGAAATATGTAAGATTAAAACACACAAGTCAAAGTGTGGGGTTTTTTTCTGTCGAGAGATGTATACATATATGCTTAATTTAATGCTGCAGGTTTGGTTGGTCTATTTGTCCTCTCTCCTCCCCCCCTTTTCTTAAAGCATATAAATTCCAACCATGTTTTGTGTGAAGGGTCTCAGCGCATACTGACATTGTGAGTGTCAGCTCCAGATCACTTTAATCAGAGAGTGGATATGCATGATAAAACGGATAAGGGACTTTAATCAAAAAATCCGCTGGTCTGGAAACGTGACGCACTCCGCCAAACACACTTCATCCCACTTTTCTTGTGCCACTGCCAAGATTTTTATTTCATGAATATGCATTGGACACGATATTACATTAAAATGTGACATTGTTGTGTTGTGGTGGGGATTTAGAATTAGAATAAATAAATAAATAAATACACTTCCTTAATTTTTTTAAAAATTGAACATTAGTATCTTGTTGTGATTTTACATGTATTTATTCACCTACCCCACCCTTTTGCTTTTCTCCAAAATTTATTTTTGAATTGAATATTGAATTCATCCTTTTATGTTAATAAGAGAAATAATAGTAGCAGATAGATATTTTATTTAACTTTTACCTATAAACATAATTTATAGAGTTTTCAAAAAGGAATTTTGTTTTTGCATGCAATATTCCTGTCCATGGTTCTATGACTGGGGCATTTTTGATTATACAGCCAGGAATAACACTGTAGCACAGAGCCCACTCCAAAGTCCATTACTTTTTATTCAAAGGCTGCTGTCAAATTGCAAAGGATCTGTATCATGTATTTAAAGTGAGAAACCCTTTGATTCCCCTTTATTTTGATATTTGACATTGTTTCCTGGGAAGTGGTGAGGATTATAAAACTAATGCACAGAAATTTGCATTATTAAGCCTATGCTAGTCTCGATTTTAGATTTGTGTAATTCCAGCTACTTGGGCCAATCAGCTTTTAGTCTCAAACTTGCAGGCATTTATACATCTGTTTCTCTGTAAACCCCTACGTGATTTCACAGAACTGATCTCTCAGACAATATACCTTGAAACACACATCCTAGCATGTGGTGAAACATTCATCAGATTAAAGATGAATGTATTTGCTGTCTTACAGTTTCTCTGCTACAAATATATGCAGGACTGTGCTTGAGGAAAAAAATTTGTTTAAATGTAATGGTTTGCATCTGAAAAAAGTATAAGCTGGTTTTAAGTGGATACAAAGCTATTGTCTACTGTGAAGCTATGTAGAAATGCAGAAAGGATTTGTCCTTACGTAGGCGTATGTTACTCCTAACATACTAGTAAATGGCTTTGTGTCATATTGAGGGTAGACAATGGCTATGTATGAATCACAGAACAGAGTATCTATTCCTTCTTCTCCCATGACCTAGATGATTTTGGTTAAATGAGACAGGGATACTGCCCTCCTCTCGTTGGTGATTTGAAATCTGTAAATGAAAAAACATTGAACAGTTAGGGAGGTTTTTTAAGCTAGAGATAAGAACAGACGTTCTTTATTTACTAGCTGAGAACTGTTGTGTATCAGTTATTCTGTGAGGACCTCTTCTTGTAATGGATGCTTTCTGAGACTAATTTTAATTAAACCCAAACAAACAAAACTTATAATTACCTGACTAATGATCTGAAGCAGCAATATTTCATTACCTGTGTTATTCAAATGTAGTACAGAGGCTGCTTGCTTTGTGTAGGATCCAGTGGGCTTTTTAATAACCACACTGAGAGCATGGTCTCACCTAATAGTTAGCTAATGCTTCAAACTTTTGAAAGAGAGAAAAGAACAGTAACTGTTGGCTGAGCTGTCACTGACAAGGGCAAACAATATTGAAGATAAAAATGTAGAGCTCTTTAAACTACTTCTACAGTAAAGTTATGGTCATTTCAAATAGAATTTCCTTTATGAGACTCAATTTCTCCAGAATTTATACCTGCTATATATATCTTCTGCTGGTGAAAGCAGTGAAAGCCTGACATTCAGCCCCACAGACTAATCAGAAAAGGAAATCTACAAGAAGTTAGAGTGGTTTTCAGAAATTTTACAACCATTTAACATTAGATTTTAATTCCAACTCAGAACTCTGAGCTGACCTGCAGGTATCAGGGAGTTCAACAATATCCCTTTCTGCACTGTTCATTTGATAGTGTTCTGAGGACCAAGAAGATGTCAATAGGCCCTACCTTTTTTGCCTGTTTGGGGTAACAAGGGTTTTATATAACCAGCTGACCTCAACAAGGGTTTTATGTACCCTTTGCTGATTTTGCAAAATTACCATGGGTAGTATGTTACAAGGTATGGGACATTACTGAGTATGCATTTTACTTACTGCCACTAGCAAAAGTGTTCCTACACATCAGCAGGACTTAGTGCCTCTATACCTTTAGAGCTGGACAATCAAACTCTTCCTGAAGAGGCTTATGCCTTCATTCTACCATTCCGAGTGCAGAAGGCACCATGTAAATGAAAAGATTTTCATAGGATTCTTCCAGTCTCTCATAAGTGATCAAAAGTAGGATACTGTAGATTTTAGTGTCTGTCCTTTTCTCTTTTAAATGATGCCTTTCTGAACATTATGTTTTATACAATGCACAGCTTTATATGGCTGTAATCATAGGCAGAGTATCTCTGCTTGAAGTACAGGGACAAGCTGGGTTTACTGCAGCTCTTTAGATTTCTAAGCTTACATGAACACAGGTTACATAGGAAATATTTCTTAAAACATTCTAATTCAAACTCTTTTTAATTACTTCTGTCCAGCTCCTTGAATCTACTACTAAAACATCATGGTAACAATAAGCTAAACCTCCTCTAGAATACCCACCTCATGTATACACCATGTGTTTAGTGTGACCAGGCAGCTACAGATGTGGATGAAGTCCTAGCACAGGAGAGCAAGAGGCGCATAATTCTGTATAGACTTCAAACCAGAAATAATAGTTATGGCAACAATAAAATTATTCTTTTGTCCATAGATTGGAGCTAGTAGAAAGGACAATTACTTCAATGGAACAACATTCATGGTCTGGAATTCCTGTATGTTATGGACTTTTATGCAGAGAATAACTTTCAGTGGCTGATAGAGATATCTGCTAAGACAGACACCAGTCAGAACTACTTAATATAGAATTAAAAATCCCAAAGGAAATTACTGTTACAAAAACTATTATTTAATATTAAAGGTAATTGTAATACAAGGGCATGACTCATATCCTTGTGTTCCGATTACCTTAATATTAAATGCTAGTTTTCTAGATGGTAACGAGGGGAAATTAAACCTGACACTCTGTCCTTTAACCCTTGCTGCTGTGCCTGAGTATTAATATGACTAAGAGATGTCTGCACAGTGTGTCATTTACTGATGTCACCGATTATTCATGTTGGAGTGTGGAAGGTAGACATACAACACCAGCTTTTACAATTTATTGGGTAATGCTCAAGTTGTGTTCTGTTATAGGGGACAGTTGACAACCTTCACAGTACAGAGCTGATGCAGTATACTAACAACGAGCACTTAGTATGTTAGACTATGGCAGACTTATGAAGATTCACAGCCTTTATATTCAACACTTCACGATATCTTCCTAGTGTTCTTCCTTCAGAATTTCTTTTCAGAATGCAGTTGCTGCACAGCTCCAGCTGGTATCAAAAATACAAACACATTTTATGCCCCGATAGTGTTTAAAACACTTTAACATCAGGTTTTCTGTTCTGCAGACTGTGTCTGCCCAGTTCTCAACACAGAAGTGGGGACTTAGTTTAGAAGCAACCTTAGCATCACTTTAACATGACATTTAAGTCTCTGCTTATCTGTATGTTGTCTTGCAGCTGATACTGTGTGGACAGCTGTGTTTCTTGCAGTCCTGTCTCTGAATGGAATTAACCTGTTAGCAGTAAAGAAGAAAGAAAAGATAAGAAAAATACTGAGAAAATTATGGCATGCTTAGTCAGGATGAATAATTTTGCATTTGGTTATGCCATGTTGGGTCATCTTAATGGTTACATCATGTCATGTTTCATTATGTCACAACCTGTGGTAGATATTATATGACATAGCAGAACCACTTTTATCAAAAAAAGCAAGTTCAAAATTAAAAATAAATGCTGTTTTCTTATCTATTTCTGGCTGTGATTTCAACTAAAGAACTCCCATTGTGAAGTCGCATTATTAATTAGCAGGTTGGGATATCTGTAAACAGCAGATAATTCTGAGATACTAGTACATGGTGCATGAAAACAGGTATCTCAGAATTAATTTAGCTCTATGAGTTGGATCTATATTTGAAAACACATTTAGGTCAGGAAATAGAACTGAGTACAACAGTTCTTGTAGCTAGGCTATAGTAATATCACTTTCATCTTCCCCTTTGTATATAAATATGTGTAGAGGGAGTTTGTCACCCTTATTTGAAAAGTCAGACTAGAGTGACATGTCATCATGAAGTCTGCTTTCTATAACAATGCAAAGGGATTCCATAGATTAGGAGAAAACCTTACCAAGAAGTCTAAATTTCAATTAAAATCTACTAGTGTGTATGTTTCTATGCTGGACTTGCAATGAGATGTTTTTAACTCAAAGTTGCACATTATAAGAGATACAAGAGACAAATATTGGTGTGCAAAATCATGATGTTGTGCCAGATCCCTCAGAAGCACAACTGGTGTTGAGGAAGGGCTCATTTCTCCTAGCAGATGAACCCTGCCAGTAAAAAAATCAGCGTTTTCCAGGAGATGCCCTTTCTCCTGAACAAATGCTGTTCTGTATCAAGAAGGAGCCTTGCCCTGTTTGTAGTGCTGGATCATTTGTAAGGGTTGGCTTGGTTGCACAGGACCCTGTGGACACACAAATGCAGTCACAGCAGCTGGAGTAGTCATGGGACACAACAACCCCGTGCATGCTACAGTCTTGGGGAGGAGTGGCTTTGTAAGCTGTCTCGCAGAGAGGAACCTGGGGGTGTTGGTTGACATCTGGCTGAACCTCAGCCAGCAGTGTGATCAGGTGACCAAGAAGGCCAATGGGATCTTGGCTTATATCAGAAACGGTGTGACCAGCAGGACCAGGGAAATGATTCTGACCCTGTACTCAGCACTGGTGAGAGCACACCTAGAATACTATGTTTAGTGTTGGGCCCCTCACTGCAAGAAAGATATTGAGGTCTTGGAATGTGTTAAGAGAAGGGCAACAAAGGCGGCGAAGGGGCTGGAGAACAGGTCTTATGAGGAGTGGTTGAGGGAACTGAGGTTGTTTAACCTAGAGAAGAGAAGGCGAAGGGGAGATCTTATCACTGTTTGCAACTACCTGAAAGGAGGTTGTAGCAAGTTGGGTGTCGGTCTCTTTGCTGAAGTGGTAGGTGATAAGATGAGAAGGAATGGCCTCAGGCTGCCCTAGAGGAGGTTCAGATAGACATTAGGAAAAAATTCTTCATTGAAAGGGTAAACAAGCACTGTAAAAGCTACCCAGGGAGGTAGTTGACTCTCCATCCCTGGAGGTGTTTAAACAGTAGGTCAATGAAGTGCTTAGGGATATGATTTAGTACTTGGACAGGTACAGTTAGACTTGATGATCTCAAAGGTCTTTTCAAACGTAGGAATTCTATGATTCTGTGAAATATAAGACAACAGCTCAGATCAAAGCTTCATATTTTTTGAGTCCTTAAATATATGTTCAGAATTGTCTGTATGGCAGTGATCCAAGGTCTAAAATCACCACAAAATCATATTTGCATGACAGGTTTACATTATTTGCTCTGGATACTTTGCATGTTTTTCAGCTGAGGTTTTCCATAACCTGCAATATACTGTAGATAAATACTATTACCACTGCAAACTCAGTTTACCCTTCAGGTCTACAAAAGAAGCTCTGGCTTTTCTAGGTCAAGATAGACTCAAATGTGGACAGCCTTGCTGGGATCCCTGGTAATTTTCTAGCAGCTGGAGAGGACAGAGGCACTAAACAGAAGGCCTTTGAGTGCTGAATATAGTTTTAGCAGACCATAATCTGCCCACAGAAATGTTCCTAGGGATTTTGAAATGAATTGGTTATGGTATTCATGAATTATTTTACTATGCCTAGTCATACCAACATTCACAAGCTGGATTTAAGGATTCCACATCTTCACCAGTAATGCAACTAGATAAATCTGCTTCTGAGTTAAATGTTAATGTGGTTGTATTATGTACAGGAACTGTGTTAATGGAACATGGGTGACCCAAACAGCGGCTCTGCACAGAAATGAGTCAGCAATCACAAGTGAAAATTTGTTTTGTTTTGCTTTTTATAGAGAAACACAGGAGCTGAATATTATTTATCTGTTAAAGAATCCAGCTGTATATGTACCATCTCTATTATATATTATACTAAAAAAAGGATGGAGTACCCCTTATTTACTCCTTATTTAATATTTCTTCAGCTCTTCATTGGTTGCAAGGGCTTGTAGTATAATTGCTTCTATATCATAGAATCAAAGAACAACCAGGTTGGAAGGGACCCATCGGATCTTCTAGTCCAACCATTCCTGTCTAACACTAAACCATGTCCCTCAAGACCTCATCCACCTGTGCCTTAAACACCTCCAGGGAAGCTGAATCAACCACCTCCCTGGGCAGCCTATTCCAATGCCCAAGGACCCTTTCTGTGAAGAACTTCCTCCTAATCTCTAGCCTAAACCTCCCCTGGCGGAGCTTGAGGCCATTCCCTCTTGTCCTGTCCCCTGTCACTTGGCAGAAGAGGCCAGTACCCTCCTCTCCACAACCTCCTTTCAGGTAGTTGTACAGAGTAATGAGGTCTCCTCTCAGCCTCCTCTTCTCCAGGCTAAACAACCCCAGCTCTCTCAGCCGCTCCTCATAGGGTCTGTTCTCCAGCCCCTTCACCAGCCTCGTTGCTCTTCTCTGGACTTGCTCCAGAGCCTCAACATCCTTCTTGTGCTGAGGGGCCCAGAACTGGACGCAGTATTCAAGGAGCGGCCTCACAAGTGCTGAGTACAGAGGGAGAATCACCTCCCTGGACCTGCTGGTCACACCATTTCTGATATAAGTCAGGATGCCATTGGCCTTCCTGGCCACCTGGGCACACTGTTGGCTCATGTTCAGTCGGCTGTCGATCAACACCCCCAGGTCCCTCTCCTCCTAGCAGCTTTCCAGCCAGGCTTCTCCCAGTCTGTAGCTCTGCATAGGGTTGTTGTGCCCCAAGTGCAGGACCCGGCCTCCCAGGAACGTGCATTTCTGAGCTGGAAGGAGAAATCAGGTTTTGTCAATGTATGGGTTTGCAATTTCTGTGTCTACACATCAGTAGGGATAATCACACCAGGCCAGGAAAGTACTTCAGGATCTACTTACCTCTGAGCATGTAGGCAGACTAATTGACTTAACTGAGATTACATACAGGCTTAAAGTTAGTCATATGCTTTGCTGGATTTGTCATTAATCCTATGGCTCAGGCCATAAGAGCTTTATAGTGAACTGGAAGACCACTGAACTGAGCTTCCTTGAAAGATCTCTCCTGCAGGAAAGAAACAGTTTGTTTTTAAATAAAAGTTCCTGAGGCGTGGGAATGCTTGACAAGTGAATGACTGGCCTGATATGAATGGTTGGATTTGATGATTCTGGAGGTCTTTTCCCACCTAGTGATTCTGTGACCTATGTTTTCAGCTGGCACTGACTAACCCTGTCCTGAGTCTTTCTCTTCTTGTTCAGACTATCCACCAGGTAGTCCTAGGTAGGTTCTTGGATTTTATTCATTACTTAACTCAAGTTACATCTTAGTCAATGAAGTTATTTTGAGTGGCTTGCTGCAAATGCCACTTATTAAGAAGCTGAAGTGTACACTACTGTGGTTTGATATGTTAATATCTTAAAAGACAAAGAGTTCACTCTCAGTTTAAGTTTTGCAATTTTGTTGCTGAAAAATTATTTCTAATGAGTAGCAAGAAACAAGGCTGGGGAAACACTTTAAAAATAGAAATATTTTCCTTCTTAGATGCATTTGTGAAATTGAATATTTTTATTATTACTATTAAGGATTAAAACATTTTTGGGTGTTCCACTTGCTTAAGTACAATCACAATCTTTGTGACACAATCGTTATATCTTTTTATTTATAAAGAAGAAATAAACAGCTAGACTATTTCTCTCATGTTACATATTTCTGAGGATTTCACTGCATAGACTTTTTCTCTTGGCATTTTTCACATTGTCATCAAGTTCAATTCATGACGCAGAAAACATCTTGCATTTGACTTTGGAAAAACGTGAGTGAAGGGATTGCATCAAATTTTTTTGTATTTGCGAAAGTTGTAATAGCATTTTCCCTAGGGAAAACATGAAACAAAAAAGTTTTGGTTTCGTTCACCATTACTTCTACATCCCTCAATATTGTATTATTTTGAGCCCTCATCAGTGGACGTGGGAAAAGCAATAGATGTAAACTACAAGAATCTGGGGAGGGACTCATTACAAGGGTACATAGTGATAGCATGAGGGGACATGGCTTTACATTGGAAGGGGAAAGATTTAGATTAGAAATTAGGAAGAAATTCTTCATGATGAAGGTGGTGAGACACAGGAACAGGTTGCCCAGGGAATTTGGAGAATGCTCCCTCCCTGGAAGTGTTCAAGGCCAGGTTTCCTTGTTTTCCCCTTTTCCCTTTCCTTCCTTTCATACTAATACACCTCATCAGTTCACTCAGTTATAGAGAATTTTGCAGATAATTTATTCTTAATTGTGAATGTATAATTAGAGCAATTCTTGGACAATGCTTTAAGCACAAGATGTCCTTAGCTATTTCACTTTTTTGTTTGTTTCATCAGGGGAAAGAAAAGGCCTGTGAGTTTTCCTCTTCATTTGGTGGATGGGATAGAAAATCCAGCACGCAATAGATTGTGGGTAACCTCTCAATTGAAAATGATACTGAACAAGGTGCATATTTTGAGTTTTATAGCACTGCCATGCAAGATTATGTGAAGAATTAAAAAATATAGACCAGAGTGTTAAGAAGTCAGTAGTTATACTCAGGAGTCCCATTTTTCTTTCTGGAAGCCTGACACACAGCATATATCTCAGTGATAGTGTTCTACTTTATTTTCTATCTATCAGTGTTCTTGTTGGTATTTCCATTTATTCAAGTGACTGCTTTTTACATTACACCTGCTGGTATCCAAGTAACTGGGACAGTGCCAAAGCACTCCTGGTATGCGTGCAGTCTGCTACTTCATTTGCATTCTTCACTGAGGTTAAAAAAATAAAGTACAATCTAACTGCAAATTAAGAATTTATGCTTATTTTAGACAATCCTTACTGTAGCAATTTGGGAAACTGTTGAGAAAGATTCAAGCCAATAAGAATGTGATGCAGATTTCATATAGCTCTAGGTTTAAGTAAATCAGTCTGAGCTTTCCCATTTTTAGTGAATTAATAACAACTCACCTTTGCTTCTCCGTGTCCTCTGTACATCTGGTTAAAGAGACAGAGTACCTGGCATTTTCCCCGTGTTATGTTCTTGCCATCCATTCTGCACATCTCAAGGTAAGTTCTCTGGGTACCAGTACCAGTGAGTGGGTGCATCCAGATGATTGAATTTTCACTTCACTGGAATTTCCACACTGTAAGTGTTGATGTAATTGTAAAACATCTGTGTGTGACTTTTCTGATCCCTGAGAATTTTTGTTTGCTTTTGATACTTAGTCGTTTCTAAATGCAACAGTGCAAAGCCAGCAAGGAAGTGGGGAAAAATAAAAAAAATAAAATAGGTTGCTGTTGTCCCTTTGAAGCCAATAGTATCTGCTTAGCTTTGATTGTGTTCTTCTTGCAGTTCATGAGAGTGCAACTGTCTTGACCGGGAATCATGACTGTTTCATCGTTACAGAGAAGGTCTCCTTGAGTGAAGATTTGAGGGTACTTTTTTGGTCTTTGAAGCAGTTACAGGCCACTCTACCAGTTCCTGACATGCTCCTGAGTGTAATTTATTAGGGTATATAGGCCAGCAAGAGTGTGTATGACCCTTAACATAATTCCACTCTAATGTGAGTATTTAGAGGGCTCACTTGGAGTGACTGCAGAGAGGCTGCAAACCTATCTACAGATCCAACGAGGGCAGCTGTCTTAGAGGGGAGGCCAGGCAAGCCTTCAGGGATGGGAGAATGTTCTCAGGGTCATGAGCCCTTCATTGCCTTGGCCTGCTCGTTCCTTCTTTCTGTGTGATGGGGAGAGGGGCTGAATAAGCTCCTGTGCTGCTGGCAGCCAGTACAATCTATAGCTGTTGCTGGCAGGTGTGAGTGAGCAGAAAGATTCACTAAAGCTGAATGAGGCTGTGTGATCTTTGATGCCTGCCAGCATGAACATTTTAAAGACCTTTAAGTTACAGCATCACTCTAGGCAGCAAACAATATGGAAACATTAGTGACCATCACTCTCACAAGGGGCTGGTGGAAGGAAAGATATGTCCTTCAGTGTTACCACAGAAAGCTTCTCCTCTTAGCTAGCTTGCTCATTTATAGCTGGGGTTGGAAAGTGCAAACCAAAATGAAACCTGCATTAAAAAAATTTTGTGGGCTGTACAAATCACAAGGGTAACTACTTCACAAAATACTGTCAACTAAGGCATATATTTAAAAGGTTAGATAAAATATCTCCTAGCCATTTTTTCCAGTTCTTTTCTTTTTATAGTCCACTGCGAAACAACAATAGATAAAAAGGCTGTATATAATGCATGTATATTTTGTCGGGATTTTTTTTTTTACCTTTCCCAAAGGGGTCTCTGTGCTTCCCACACTAATTGTAGGTTTTTCTGAAAATGCAGCATGAATCATTTATAAATAAAGAGACTTTAAAATCCCTAAAAGACTCCCTGAGGTATTCAGTATTTCAGCATAAAATAACTGTTAAATGGAGTTATTCTGAATTAGCTTTTACTGGAAAGTGGTGAAAATAAAGTTTTCTTTTGACTGTGAATGTGCAATAATTCTTTTACACAGCTACCCAGGGTAATTGACAAGTGATTTTCATAATTCAGATTTTAGCAAAGAAATCATCTGAAGTGGCTAACATTAAATGAACGGAGCTGCTATTAAAACATAGCTTTCAAGAAAAACTGCATGAGATGTCAGAACCAGGGGCTTTGTGATGAGACCTTAAAACATAATTCAGACTATAAAATAGAAACACAGACATTCAAGCTCCACAACAGATTCATACATACATACTCCTCACACATGCATGCACAAGCACACACTTAAAAATAATAAAGCAGAACTTTTCAACTTTCTCATAAAATCCTTTGATTATTTTAGTGCTCAGATAACCCAGGAAGGAAAGGCACTCAGAAAAGGTAACTGATTTGCATGACTCCTTTGGACTTCATAACCTTGACTGTCCATACCCACTGTACAATCAGAGGTCAAATTTGATCTCTCTGTGTAAAATTATGCAGAGGAAGCTTCCTCAACACTTTGTAGTTGATTGACAAATTGGTCTGTCACTCAAATGCTCCTTCAACTTATCAGGAACAGTAAAGAAAATTATCTGTTCTGTGCATATGTGAGTAAAAGCCTGTTCATTAACCTCTAGTCTGCTGAAGCTGTGGCACATATAATGCTTCAAGGAATATGTACTCTGTATGAAAACTATGCAAAAGATAGACTATGTATGTATATTTATGTGTATACATTTGTATATCATATAAAAATGCTCATCCATAGTAGAGCAGTCTGTATGAGAGATATATTTCTTACATACATATATATGTACATGTTGTGCCAGTTTCTACATCAAAATTTAGGCATTCTTTTTCATGAACTTTGTACAAGCATGGTAGCTACAGATAGGAAAATACCTCTGTGATGCTTCCTACAAATGTTTGGTATAGTGTGCTTCATAATATAAGATGTCTGTGACTATTACCCCCCAGATATTCTGCCTACACTGTAGCTCTTAGATGCTAGGTTATTTACAAATATTGCTGTACCTCAAGAACAAGGATTTGAAAGCAAGTGACAATAAAGGTAGAGTCTAATCACTTCAAGTGTTTAAGCAGAGGCAACTTGGATAGATTTAGTGGAGCTGTGCCTCTTTACGTCAGCGGCAAATTTAGTTTTACATACCATGGAATACTCATTGCTTGCTTCAGCTTGGGGAAATTTTTGCAAGTCATATATATGTATGTCCCTTTTCTATGTCTCTTTTGTATCCTCTGGCTATCTATTTGTTGACATACTTGTATTTATTGAACCAATCTAGGTAAGAAAAATAAATTTATTTAGGTATTTGCTTTTAAATGCTCTATTGTAGCTGAACCTCGACTTTGAGGTTAACATAAAACTCAGAAGTTACAAGATGATGACACTTGTGTACCTTGTCATTTGTTTTTGTTTTTTTTTTTTTCTCTTCCCTATAAGCCCTGCATACTGGTACCAGAGAGCAGTCCTGAAGCAAACTCTCCTATTTCAAACTTTGTGAAAGTCTTCATCACAGCACTGAGCTGTGGCATCTATTCCATCTCTGGCAGTTAGACAACATGCTAGGTTGAACCTGGAGAGAATGCACCTCTGTTTTCTTGATAGTATCAGAAAGATTTGGGGTAAGGTATTTGCTTAAAATCTAGCTTGTTAAGTGCCTTAGATTTTTTATTTTTTAAAAAGTGCTATCGGTCTCTATGTAATTTTTTAAGCAAAACTTTTTTCTTTTATTATTTAAAATATTTTCTTTGCCAGTGGCTGAGTAGCTTGAAGTCTTTGAAACACCGTGCTTTCTATAAAATCCAAATAATTCTCTGTAAATCAAAGTACTTGGCATGCTTGCTGCAAAGCCTAAAGCCTTTTTTTTTTTTTTTAAGGTAATCTCTAGAAAGTAGTTTGTACTCATGTTTTCACAGTGATTAAATATGCAAAGTAATTTTCATGATTATCACCCCGTTCTGAACCAAATCAGATGCGGCTATGCTTCTCTTTGTACAAAGCCAGTTATTGGATCAGATTCCAAAACAAATCCCCTGAATTTGGCGGATCATCATTTTAAAAGGGGGCTTGTTAAGGTAATGATTAAATTAAACCACCCCTTTAAGAATATTTAGATCTGGTCCGCCAAGCGGAACGGTCTAATGGTTTTTAAATTAGAAGCTGCGAATGCTAGTGCATTTCTTTTGTGGGTCAAGTGGGTATTAACAAATGCTAAGACTGTTCTCTCTTTTGTCATCACCTTGAAATCTGCAAAAAAGAACGACGAGTGGGAAAGACACAAGGAAAGAAGCAGTGTTAGTATTTAACATCAGTATTTTTTAAGCAAGGGCAGCCTCAGATTTACAAGTTTGGATAGGAGAAGATATGAGATGATGTTGCTAGTAATCTTTTTATACGTTGTTCTTGAGAGAGAGACTGAAGCTTGAATCTTCAAGGAAGAGGAGAACCCCAGTGCATTCAATTCTGGCAGTCTTAAGCCATTGCAGAAGTGTATTAGCCTGCTAACCTGAGAAGTGTGGATAACAGCACATACCTGTAGCTTCCAGATTTCTCAACCCTATCTATTTAAAATGTGCTTTTTAGCCTGCGATGCTGCTGGGAGTTTGTGTCTTGGAGACACCGCTCTTTGCTTGTGTGGAAAGGATGGCTGGGATCTTTCCAGTACTAATCTATATTTTTCCCTACTATTTGTCATCCCACAATAGGAGTTGATGCTAGAGTTTTGTTAATATTGGATTTATGGAGTATAATAATCCTCTTCTTGGGAGGAAATCCACATTAAAATATAAACTTCTCAAGTCAGGTCAACTCATTTGTAATAAAATGCCAACACTGTTCTGTGCTTAGTGCCTGTTTTTTCAGTCGTTCATAAGTTTCTGAAAATGCATCTCTTGAGCCCAAATTTCCTGTACTGAAATGGGTTACAAGAAAACTGTTGGAGAAGTGGGAGCAGAGGTGTAATTTGAACTACTCTGAGGAAGGTGAGGAGACAGAATTTTCTGTTTATTCAAACCAAATCCTTGTGACCATTTGGTTTATGAATAGCCTACTAAGCAAGACAGGTAGCTACAGAAACAACTGTAACTAGTAAGGTGCATTTCTGCAGGTGAAAATGTCAGTTTTCAGTTGACTCAATTATGACCTTTTAGAAATTGTATTCTTTGGACATGTGGTTTGGTACAATTTATATAGGGCTTTTTGCTAAGTTTGTAAAATGTGGGTTTAAGGAGAGACATGCTCTGTGCACATGTATGTTTGTGCTTGTTGAGGGAGGGGGAGAGGAGAGGCTAACTTTGCTGTGGAATGAATGATTTTCTGACCTGACAAAGCAGTTAGGGAGGGTGGCTTACTGTGTTGAAACCTGGGTTTATTCTTTGCAAAACAAGCGTGTAAAATGATCGGGTAAAGACTCTTTGACATGTTGTAGGATTTACAGAAAGAAATGTCACTCTGATGAATCTGACATACTGGCTTAATTTTGCTACCTGCATCCATTTTACCAGCCTGCAAAAGTTCCAGTGAGATGTTGATAAGATGTTTTGAATGATGAAAAAATTAATTGGGGGAATGTTATTGTTGAACATTAGAGAATAAAAAAAAAAACCATAACTGAGTCTATATAAACAATCTGATCTCTGCCCCTTCCACGTAGACATAGAGATACAACATTTTGTGATTCATAGTGCTGTCTTAAATACCAGTTTGCATTCTTGGGAACTGTAAACAGTTCTATACAACCTTCTATACACTCTACAATAGTTTGCAATAAATCAAACCAAATGTTTTGATGCATATCACACTGAAAATGATGGTGATGGACTAGAAAGTAATTATGATATGTTCTACTGGTTAGTTCTCCTCATCTGGAAAGCTATCATCAATCAAGACCAGATTTCTCTGACAGAAAAATAGTAATAAGTTCCGAATAAAACCATTGGAAATATAATTTCCAATACACAAAACTGAGACTGTAGTTTAGAAAGGAACAGAGATTATTATGATAATGATATACACAGAATATATATACTATACACAAATCTATCAACATAGTCACCAAGTTACTATGAAAATCCTACACAAGGAGATACAATTCATAATTAATGCAAGATCACAGCAAGGTTTTTTTTCTTTCACTGAAACCACTGGGCACTGGTGATTTTATGGTCTGTGGGGACTGTTAGGCACAGTCAGTTTAAGAAAGACTAACTGTGGGCTCAGTTAGTTTAAGAAAGAATCTGCAGTGAAGTTTATTTTCAGATAACAGTTTTTCCGAAGTCTACACCCAACTTGATTCCTTCTCATTTTTACCTTGTAGTTTATTGTAGAGACTATCTGTGAGCAGTCGCTGAGCCTGTATCCTCTTTCCTGCCTTCACCAAAGTAAAGGTGTGATTGAATCTTGGATTTTGGTTGGGGGTGACAGCTTAAAATTAACTAATCTCTAAGTTTTTGTTTTCAAAGTGCAGAGAAACCCATGTATTTCTTTACCATGTTCTGCAAGCTCCTTGAGAAATTGGATGAGCACTCTGTTAGGCAGAAGAGTATTTTCAACAGTGCAGCTTTAGAAACACATGCAAGTATGATCTCTGTTTCTAGGGAAAAATAATGTGAATGGATAAAGCATACTGGCAGAAATGCCTTCATCTTCCCTCCAGTGTTCTGGCCTTAAACCGAGAAACTCTCTCTTTAAAAGTGGACATTGTAAGTTGATGTTCTGCCTCAATTGCTTCATGGAAGGGCAACACTTTCCCTCAAAACTGCATGTATGAAATCTATGGCCACAATAACTTGCAGACTGAAATCAACATCATAAAGATAAAAACCAGGTCAAAATTCTGTATTAAATTTGCCTACTTTATATCTTAAGTAGGTTTTCATAATAAAAGAAAATAGTTATAAAACCCAGGTAAGACTTTTTTTTTTTTTTCTGTTTTGATCATTTGTTTGAGGTTTGAATGTGAACATTTTTCAGCCAGCAAAATCTCACCTGGCATCTAACTTATTCTACTGAGCTGTAGGGTCAAAACTCTGCTTTTGGGTTATCTGCAGAGGGGATCTTGACTGCATATTGTGCTCTTGATCTCTACATAAACTAGTCAGTGATTTCAGTATGAGTTTCATGTCCAGATAAGAGCTGTGTAAGCTCTTCACAACAAAATTTGAAGTTGTGGAAAAGCCTATATTGATTTGGAGTTTAAATGTGGAAACAAATAGAGAAGAGTTTAATGTAGAATTTGCCTGACTAGAAAAATTTTCAAAGGAAAACCCATATTGTTGCTCTAAACAAGCAGGGTTTGGTTTTGCCCTCTAGTTTCATTTGCTCTCATGGAAGGCAAGTGGATTAAGTAAAACTCAATCAGTCAGACACAATCCCTATACTTTTGAATTTCACCAGTAAATCTTTAGATGTGCAGTAGGTAGAATATGCATGTTTCTAATCCAAATTTTAAACCCCAGGAACATGGGGAATTAGAAGAAGAAAGAATGACGTGGACCAAATGATAAGTTTGAGTTATGAATTGCAAGCATCCTACACCCTTAACCTAACTGGCTGGAGTTAGGTATTTTTTTGTTCTGGTCAGTCCTTATGCAGAGCATAACCTGGGAAATATAAAGCATATGACTGTAAATTGCATATTGGTCTAAGAACAGAAACCAGCAAGTGTTGCAATGCTGAGTCAAATTAGTAAACCTAAAGATACAGGTCCATTGTGACAGATGAGAGAAGGAGATTTTCCCCTAAATCTCTGAAAATTAGGGACATTCTTTGTACAAAATCTTTAGTGACTTTTAAAATGTGTAAATTTTGCCTAAGGTGAGGGATTTGTGAAGCCTGCGAGTGAATTCTCTGAACATAAAAGGCAGGATTGTATACGATGGACTCCCATCAGGAGAGGTATTCTTTCCTGTTAGTAAAATAATGTGACTTAATTGAAAGGATATATTAACCTGCTTAGACAGAAATGGCTGCCGTTACAATAGTTAGCAGTAAATAATGTACATTTAAAAAACTTATGCATATATGTTTATCCAAAGCAGCCATTTTGGTCTCTTAGATAATTAATATGCATTGGAGAACTTTACATTAAAGACTTCAGCCTCTCTTCTTTTAACTTTAAAAAGCAAAGAAGTTAAATAAAAAAAAAAAAAAATCAACTCACTGAATAATGATAGACTTTTGATATAAACCATAAAAAAAGGGACACAAAAACTTCATTAAAACTTAAGGTTGGATAATTTGTTTTATTTTTTTGGGGTTTTTTTTTTCTGATTTTTTTTTTTTTTGGTTCTTGTTCTACTAGGCAGCTAGAATTAAAGGACAAAGTGTCAGCTTGATTTAAAACTTCCTGGCTTTGGTCCATCTGCATTGCAACCTTAATCAGGACAAAATAGTTCTGTTAAGGGTGGTGTTATTTTTGGTCCATGACAGACTTGTTCAAGGTGAACCAAAGAGCATAAAATCTTAGACAAGATGTTACCAGAAATGAGCTGGAGACCACATTTTTCCCTTCAGCAAAGGTATTGGCACAGGGGTCCTTCCATTGCACAGAGCTAAGGCTGCTCTAGGAACTACTGTCAGTGGCACCTCTGTTTCCCCAGGGCAAGTTGACTTTCTGTTTGCCACCAGCCAAATTATAACTCTCATTTTGTGCCCAAATTACTGGCTTTGCTTTTCCCAGCTATGGCTCAACATTTTCATAGCCTGTGAGCATCTGAAGATAGGACTTAGTGCTCTTAGATAGAGAATCAAAGGAGCAAAGCTCTAAACATAAGTGGTACTTTCGGTTTACTCCACTAATGAACGTTTAATAACCATGCTTCTTGATGAAGGTGGCACTTTAAAGTTTGACATTATTTGGAATAGATATTGCTCAAACACTTCATTTGAAATAACAATGCTTGTGCTTATAGTAAAGAAAAAATGGTTTAAATACAGTAAAGGAGATTTGGTTTGTTTTACAAGTATTAGCATATGTCTTACTTTTTTGTCCTGGATCAGTTCTATTCAATTTATTGAGTAAATTATGGAGACATTTGGAACAACCTTAAATCCCTTACAACCAGAGTTTGATAAAATCTCTAGGAGTCTTAGAAAAAGAGTTTAGTGTTTGATAAAGTCAAATTAATAGTGAATGATTCACAGACACTTTCCTACCACAGAGCATGTTTGAATCCCTCTGAAATCAACAAACAGGATCCCACAGATTTTAGCAGATTTTGCTCCATGTCCTTGCTAAATTATAAAGATTCACTCTGAGTTTATTCTGTATGCTGAAAAAGAGATGTCTTTTTTATTTCCCTGGAAACAGAAAAATAATATGTTTTTATTCCATTATACTATGGAGAGAGTGATGCACAGATTGAAAGATGAATTCTGAAATCTTAAAGTAGCATTAAGCTGGGGTGTCTTTCATATTTTCATGTTGATGTGTGGGGAAGTGCTCTGTGCTTCATCTGAAATGTTAGCACGATAGTACTGAAATTTAGAATGAGTATAATTCCTGTTGTGCCAGAACCCTTATCTTGTGAGGCTGTCCTGGTAAACCAAGGCTTAAATATGAGAACAAAAAATGCTCTTCAGTTATACAAGAGCATTGTTTCTCTGAGCTTTGTATTTTTTATAAAACCCAATATAGTGTAAGAAGAACCAGTAATCAGGAGGTAAACTTCTATAGCATTATATCAGAGAGCAAATGCACACGACTCTTTATTAAAGGGCAAGGACATTCATTTGACTTTTTTGTTTGTTTTATTATAGGGATGCCATTCATGCTTCTATAATTAAACTTGTTTCAGCGCCTCCATTGTAAACTTTTTTCCTGCTGCAGCAAATGCTGGCATGCTCCATCTGTTTCAGTGTCCTGGAGTGCCTTGTTTTTATGTTGTTTTGGGGTTTGGGTTTTTTTAAGGGAGAAACTGGATGATTTGGGTTTTTTTCTTAATTTTGGAAAGTTTTAAGTTTAAGTCTAAAAATAAAACCTGTGTAAACTGCTTGCATCACCCTTACACATCCCTCCCCACCTTGAAGCAGCTGAAGAGGGCTGCTGCTTTGCTGAGTCACGCAGTGGAAGGGAGCAAGAGAGAGGTCTGGTGGCCACTCTACATCAGCAGCCACATGAAAGCCCACATGTGCAGCAAGGATGAGTCAGGGAGAATGAGCTAGTTATTATGTCTCTAGCACTCTTTTGCCTATCAGGATGACCAAACTGGTCCCTAGTCACACACTCATGCATACCAGTGCAAGTATGCAGAGTTACACAGAACAAAGAATCAGAGGTGATCATGAAAACAGGAGTATTAATAAAATTTGTTATTAGAAACTAATATATGTAGTACTTGAATGAGTTATGGATGTGGATTCCATGATTTCTGTGTGTCGGGAATTGTTTGATGTATGACCCCAGAGTTTTTCAGATCCCTACATACTGGTTCAGATTGCACTGACCAGGGGCCCAAAGCAACCCACTGTGTCCCTTACTAGTGGCACCACTGGCCAAAGGTAAAGAAGCTATGGAGCTGGGCTGACTGATACCCCAAATGTTATCTGTCCAGAATGGGCTATAAGAGAATGGGAAGAGCAAACCATAATTGGAATTCCCTCTCAGCTGTTCTGAGGCCCCCATCAATGTCAACATGACACCAAGTATCCAATCCCTCTGAGCATCGGAGCATCTGGATCTGCAGCAACCTTGTGGAAATTTATAAAAAGACTTTATCATTGAGTTCCAGACAGGTCGTATAGTCCCTCACAAACCCTCATAGGATGCTAATATTGGTCTAGACCTAAGCTTATATTCTTGACTTAGAATTGTAATGTTATAGGTAATAAACTAAATGTTTAAATGCAGTTCTGGGTTGTATCCTGTCTCCCTTGGGGTGTGACACACCCAAAACTCTGCCAGGTCCTGAAAAATTTTAGCTGAGTCTCTTGAAATGTCACCATATATCATTCTTCTCATTCTTGCAATGGAAAGTAAAAAATGTATTTTTAATAGGATACTGGACCAGGAATTAGAAAACCCATAATTTATTTTTAGTTCTACCAGAGATTATCTTGCTGCTCTTCGGCGCTGTTGAGCTCAGCAGGTGTTTCATCAGCAACTTTATTCTGTGTCTTGATGCTGTGACTCATGAACTCCTGTGGTACTTGTTGAGGGGACTAAACACTCCCTGATGCCATAGTAGAGAAAGCTGAATGGGCAGTGTGCCTACTCCACAGGCACCATAGTTCCCAGTCAGTGTGAGTCTCCATAAAACAGAAGCAATAGCTGAAGAACAGACACTTTTCCTAGTAAGGACATTAGACAGGTGGGAATAATAACCTGTGTGGCAGTTGCCATTAATCACTAGAGTTTGTCAGACAATGCCCTCAGTATCCCAACCTATAAAATACTATTTTGCACTTTTTTTTGGTCTATGTCCTCACTTCCTTGATGTCTTTTCAATTGAAGGCAGGAACTGGAAGCAAGTGTGTGATTGTGTCGAGAGCTAGTTTTCCTGTATTTCTTATGGCGATAAAAGATGACCACCAGGCTTGGGGAGACTATGTCTGTTCCTCAAGTGTTTTACCAGATCCACAAATGTTTAGCATGGAAGTTTGGTGCTAAGGCTATTCAGATGTGTAAACTTCATTCTTAACTACTTCAACACTTTTAAGCTCCTTGCATCAACCCTGTAAATTAGTCCTTGGACCGCACCAATATACTTTTTGTGTCATTCCTCTGAGTCTTTAAGACTTGAATGTCTGGAGTACAGATATAGGCAGGCACTCCTTGAATGTTGGGAGGGATTGATATACAGACAGTGTCTATTCAGGCATGTCCACCCAACCAAAGCCTATATCCAGTAGTCACATTTTACTGTTACATTAGCATGTTCACTGATTTGCATTTAATATTTTTAAAGTGTGAGAAAATCAAGGAATAAGATATGCAGAGACTAATGTTTCATTTTTGTGGTTCCCAGAACTTTTACTTATCTGAACGGGTTTTAAAAAGGTAGTCTCTCTACCTCAGAATCGTCCCAACATGCAATTTTATCATACAATCAGAATCCTTTTGAGATTTTTTTTCTTGCATCCTATGGATTGGAGCACAGTATTCCTGTGTCAGATAATGCTTAGTAATGAACTAGAGTAGAAATTTTAACCAGAAAACTGAGTGCAACTTCTGCTGCAGAAAAAAAACCCGCAAAACCAAATGCCTAAAAAAGCCCAACAAATAAACCAAAATCATAATGAACTTTTCATAGACCAGTTATTGTGTTTTAGGTAAGACTTACCTTATCATATTTTAGATATGATTCATATACCAGATTTTCTTAGTTGTACTGAGTAAACATTGTTCCACTGCCAGTCTAGGCTAGTTTTCCACCTAACCTGTTTTTCACTATTTCACAGGGTGTTATCTCTATAGATTTCTCTTTTCTATAGGAGTCCTTGCTTTCACTAATATAACATTAATTTGTGATTGATCTTTTTGGAGGTGGAGAAATAAGGTCAAAGCATATATTGGCATCCTCATGGCTCGAGCTGGCCACTGCCAGCTCTTGACCAGCAGCCAAATTTTCAATTAGGAGGTGAGAGTGAGCGATGTGTGCTGATTTTGCCATTTATCTCATCTCTAAGGACTGACACATTTTGCTCTGAAGACTAGGCAGTTCAAGTGTATTTTGATCATTGGCTGATCTCCATCTTGCATCTGAGTTCACTGAGCTTCTCGGTACCATTCAAAATGCTTGGAGGTGAAGGTATAAAACACAGAAAATGATCAGAGTAGTAATGGTGATAATACCAGCAAAAGATAGACTAGTAAAGGTGCTAAGATATTATAAGCCAAAAAACTGTTGCAGGTAATTTTCTTCTCATGACCTGAGGACAAAAACTTTATTACTCTTTTAAACACCAATATTGCACCAATTAAATTCTAGCTTAAGAATTAAGGTTTCCAGTCCACTTTTCATTTGAAAATATATTTCCTATGCTTGTTCCCAGATGTCCCATAAGAACAACTTTTTAGTCTCTCATTTTTTTTCATCTTCATATTCCCTATAATTAAAAAGCATGAAGGAATATTAAGTTACTGAAACTTTTTCAATGTGCTTTCAGTTTTGCAAAAGCGCATACTTAAAATTTTTTTTCTTTTTTCCTGCTGCATTTTACTTTTCTACCTCACAGCTCAGATTGCTTTTTTTTAATCAAAGCAGTAATGGAAGAACAGTCCTTACACTCAAATACAATCACATTTAATCATATTTAATATCCTTATTTCTCAGCTGATCAGACTTTGAAAATTTGATCGCTTTAGTTTGATTTAAAACTTAAGGTAAGTCAAACACAATAAAAAAGTGTATTTTTGTTGTTATTAGTTTCAATTGTGTGGTTTCTTAAGATGCTTGAGCTTCTGGATGTCTCATTGCAGAACAGGGATTTCTGAGCACTCTGTCAGTAGAAAGGGGCAGAGATTAAAACCGTATAATTTTAGCCGAATATAATACATTTTTTCATAAGAAAAAGAAAGGGCTGATTCAATGATACATTAGCTTTTATCCTACAACAGACAGTGTGAATATAATGTATTACTATGTTATCCTCTTCTGATATTTTCCCTAAATATGTTTCACAGAAACATTCAATAGGATGAGATTCTGATTTCTTTTACTCTATGATAAACCAAAAATAATTCTAGTTGACACTGCTGTCTCCCAGTTCTGTCTACAGTCTTCATATCCAGGGTATAAAACAAAGGACTGTAGCTGAAATGATTACACTCATCAGATCTTTTAACTACATTTAAGTCCATTATATTTGCTGTAACTACCATCTAAGTTTCAGATCAGAATCTAACACACAAAATGCTTGCTTCCTACTTGTATTAATGTAAAAGTGTATACTCAACATGTCAGACTTTCTTTTTAATGAAAAATACACAGATTACATTATTCTCAGCTGGATTATGCTCTTCATATGTTAGCACACTAGTTGAAAGTGTCATTTCTACTAGCCGTGATGATGAAATATTCACAAAGGCTATATGTTTTAAGACAAAATTCTAAAGACCCATTTCCCCTGTGGCGAGGTGAGTGTAGACAAACATTCCCCTGAAATCTCCCAAATGCTTATACTATTTGCAGTCTTACATCCATAGAAATAAATAGAACAATTATGCTTTCATATAGACCTAAATTTCAGAACAGAATGAAACTAATGCAACATTGCATTTGTTGCTAATTTGATGCATGTGTTCTGGGTGTGTGAGCAGGCACAGAGCAGGAAAGGGCAGGCTTGTGCCAAAGTTCAGGGTCAAATCACTGTAGAGTTTTAGCACAATCTCAGAGACTGATCTTTGGATATCTGGAGTTGTTAGACCACGACAGTTTAACAGACATATGTAAAATGTAGGAAAGTTCCTTTTGACATATGGCTTAACAGCAATGAGAGGTAACAAAAAAGGCCTGCATGTTTTCTGTATTGGCATCATGGATCAGAACCTTATATGAATCTCATTAACGCTACATGAGTGAATTTATGAAATGATGGGCACTACTTTTGAATCACGTATGTCGGAGACTTACGCCTTGTAACTTCAAGGTCACACTAACACAATTTTATGGTTACCTTCTTTAGTGCAGACCTGTTATCTGGAGAGCAGATATTGCCTTCTGTGAAATTCATTATACCTGCAAAATCAAAAAATAATGCGAAAGACTGTGCCTCTGCTTGGCAGGGAATACTATCCTTGCAATCTATTCCTGGCTGCTGCTCATGTATGTCTGCAGAGCCATGCCACACACCTATAAGACAAGGTGGAATATATAAAAATCAAGAGATGGAAAGTTCTTTGTAAGTCTGCAATGTGGTTTGTGCTGTGCTCTGCTGCCTTTCATTAAGTCCCCTCTGTGTTCATAGGTTGGCCATTTCTGGGGCATTACAAATACTACAATTAAAACCCCTCAGACTAGTACATAATCTTACATCTTAATTGTGTTCCCATTGGCTAGCAGTATTGCTGTATTCTGCTTTACATCATTTGTCCTGTTGTTTCACTCTGATGCTGTGTTTGAGTTCATTTCAGCAGCAAAAAATCTTGCATGAGGCTGCTTCACAGGTTTTTTTTACTACTCGAGGTGGACGAGTTTTGGAGGTAACATGAAATGATTCTCTCATATGTTGTAATGCAGTTTTGGACAGAAGGCACTGCACTAATATAAGATGATGATTTAAGGTTTGGCAGACTTTGAGTAACATCTAGCATGCATTTTCCCTCCAAATTCTTCTAATTCGACTTAATAGGCAAATCATGTTTTCTCTCTGCTTTCCTGATCATCCTCCATTAACCTGCAGTCATTGATAAATATACATTGCCTCATAATGTTGCATAAACATAGAAGGCAAATAGAAAGTAAACAAAACCCAAGTTAAAATGATAGTAAAGATTTTGATGGCTTATTAATCATTTATACAAAGCTTATTAATCAAATGGATACTTTAAACCAAAATGCTTTCTTCCAAAGTGAGAGAACAGAGGCAATGATGGCCTTATCTCTCTTAGGAGGTGAAAACTTGCAGAAGCCAGTTCTCCATCATCCCTAATTCACATTTAAAAGCTCAGACTCTGGAAAAAGGAGTACATCCCCATACTAACTCATAGACTCTTTTTGTATGTAAGCTCCTGCTGAAAAGGCTGCTATACACAAAAGCCTGTCTGTCTTCTCCATCATCATTTTCTTCTCCTTTCCTTGGTCCTTCATTTACTACTAAGTTTGTTTATCTCTGTTACGTCTCTTCAGAACACGGTGAATAAAGGAGTAGTGTAAACTTTGTTTTGTATGCCCAATAACTAACACACACCCACACACCCTAGTTTTCTTTCCTGTGCTAGAGTTCTCGGCACCTCAGGTGAAAGCAAAACAATAGAAATGGCTAGTTCAATACTCTAGAAAGCTGAGTGAGTGCCAGGCTTGGACATGTAAATGAGTACTGGAGGTTGGAGAAAAACTGCTGAGGGTAGGACTACTCATAACGGAGAAGAGGACTTCTGTCCCAACTGAATGGAAATCTTTGGAGAAATAAGGTGGAAATAAGCACAGTCCCTAAAGGCATGGAATCACTGTGTAATTCTTCTGAGCTCCTAAGTCAAAGCTGTAGTAAGAAGTAGATGCTCTTACTCAAGTTGTTCTGATTAATATATTCTTGAAATTACATGGGAAATCCTGGGTCATTTGAAGTTGATAGCAAATTTATGTTTGCTTTGTAAGGGACGAGATTTTACCTGTAATGTAAACAAGGGAGAGAATCTTTCGGCTAAACTTGTTATGTTTCTTCCTAACTGTTTAATTTACCCAGTTGAACCTGAGATAAGGTATACATAGTCTGGTCCACATCTAAATGTATTAGCTGGACCATGTTAAAATCCAGCTTTTAATTCTTGTTCTAGAAAAAGTCACACTTTATAATATAGAGAAGGAAGAAGCTGTCTACAATCTGGGTGATTAATGGGCTGAAAGCAGATGTGATATATAACAGAGTTTGTAAGCCTCCTCTACTACCTGGAAGTGAAGTTTGGCTGTCGCAGGCAAGGGAAAGGGATAAATTTCAAAGCAGACTGAAACTGTAGCCAAAATGCATTAAATGATTACACAGCCAGGACTGACTTTGATCACACCTCAAAAGTAAAACAAACACAAGCGTGAAGAAGAAAGGTTTTTACCCCCCAAAAATAGCTCAAAAAGATAAATTCATTAAAGGAAAACAAGAACTTGAGGGCAATGTTATTAAACATGACTTGGTATTTTAAATCCCTTGTTGCTACTGTATGGGTGAATGTGATTCCACTTAGGGAACTGGTAGACCCTGCAGTTTCACTTGATCCTTTGGGAGAAAAAGGAGTTGTGGACTTTTGCATGAACCTTTGCATTCATCTAATCTATCTGGAAACAAATGTGGTCTAGCTGGTATGTTTTGTGTAGTCCAGTATGCATGTAGCCTAATATAGAAGTCACCAAATAACTGTGGATCTGTGCCAGTGGTAAAAAAGAACCAATGTACCAAGACAGAAAAAGAAATAATGCTAATTTATGTGGAGATCACAGGGCTGCAGAACCATGTGCCATCATCTTAATTTTAAAGACAGAAAGTTCGAGAAGGGAGCCATGGAATGGTTTATTCCAGTCAGACAGACTATGAAAAGTAAAAATCCTAGATTTCTGTTTCAATCTACTGCTGTCTTATAAAAACCTACTAAGAAAGAAAGGGGGAAAGTATATTCATGTAAATTCTAGTTTTGACTCAAAGGAGCAGGCAGCATGATGAACACAGTATATTCTCTCTTTGTCATCAGAGTTTAGTCAAGATAATTTTGGAATTTAGGAAGGCATAATACCTAGTTTTTGCCTTCTACCTGCATAGGTAGTTTAAACAAGGTTTACCTGTTTATGTAGTTTAATTCCTAAGACTGGAGAATAGCCCGTCTAGAAACCAAGTCAGACTTTAACATTACCTCAGTTTAAAAATGCTGCTCCGTATACTTTGTTATAGGAAACAGTCAAGCTGCCTGGGTATGTATAGTTAAGAGCAGATGTTTCTGTTCAAACCCACATCTTGTAATATTTGGCAATTTACACTTCCAAACCTTTGCAGATAGTAATTTTATAATATAGTTGTGAGAATGTCAAAAACCTACGCTTCCACTTTTCTGTCCCATTTTTTCTTGGTATGTAAAAAAAAAAAAGTCAACAAAAAGCACAAACAAAGCAGCATCCCTGTGTTACCTTGACAGCCTGCATAAAGGAGACCGAGCACCTAATTTTGCAGTGTCCTATATCTTGTCTAGTTTTACCAACATGTACACTGAAGAAAATTCTGCCAAGAAGGTGAGATCTCCAGGTTGCTTAGTTCTTCTCTCTGGAGTCTCTGCATTATTGGGAGCATCACACACAGCCTCAGAGCCTCATTCAGAAAGGAAGAGCAACATATTTGCTCTTTCTAAAAGCATTTGAGGGCTAAATCTGCAAAGTTTGGTTTAAAATGCCCAGTATTACTTTAGGCTGACGTAGTTTATGGCAGGTGTCCTCATACAATTCATGGGAACAGAAGTTCGTTAAAATCTTAGTAAGAAAAAGTATGAACAACTTCAGTTTATACCACTGAATACCTAAAAAGCTCCCCTGGTTAAGATTATCTCTATCTCACTCTCTCTCTTTCTCTTTATTTGAAATGTTATTAACAAAAGCTCAAACAAAATAAAAATATACCATCAAAATAATTCCATCTGGATTTTTAAGTGTGCACATTCTAGGATTTTTTCTGGCATGGTAGAACTTGGAAAACTTTTCTGCTGCGAACTAGGTGTATGAACACATTTTAAATAATTTCAATGACTGTGAGTGTATCCAATTTGAAAGAGATTGCTCTTATAATATGTTAACAAATAAACATAAATCAAACCAAACCTGGAAGAAACCCAAATGCTTTCTTCTTTTTTTTTAATACTTAAAAGAAAACTTCTGATCTCAGGAGTATCAGTGGAGAATGGTTTAAAAAAGCAATAATAGCATTACTGGTATTTTTTGCATTTCAATATTTTAAGTCATATTTTACACTTTTTTTTAAAAGGAAAAATCCCATGAAATTATTGTCACACTTCTGATAGTACCTTCTTCAGCTTTGATGGTAGTAAGTAATACGACAGCCTCAGTTCCATTGTCGAGGGAAAGAGTGAAGTCTTCATTTTTCTTCTAGTGTAATAGATTAAATTGGAGAATCCATTTTAGTCAGGATGTTGGTGAAGTTATGAGCTTACTGCACCTTTTAAAATGAAATATTTAAACAAGTGGAACCTTACGTGGTTGATGCATTAAGCTGACATAGGATGTAAATCAAACAACACCTAAATGTCCTTTAACAAAGTCAATTATATTATATAAGCGTAACAGAGATGGAAAATCTTTATCCTGTGCATCTGCCAATTTTTTTCTATTGAGATAAAAACCTTTCCACAGATGCAGAATATCATTTGTAACTGCTTAGCATTGTGCTGTAAACTTAAAAGAAATAAAACAAAAGTGTGTTCTTTATTGATGTTATTGGAAAATGACGTTCCATAATCTAAACATCTACTAGAAACATCTACTCGGTTCTCAAAATCATCTCTATTAGATTATGTAGATCTCATCTATGAAAATGCTTCTAAACTTAATCTGTCAAGGCTTCAAAGAGTCTATAAGCAAATACTTAGATTTGCATTAGATTTTTGACTTTGAAATCCATTATTGTAAGTTCCTTGCTGACTTTGATGTGCTGCCTTTACACCTCCTCTCTGAGAAAGGAGGTGTAAAGGCAACACATTAGTTTATAGATGTTCACAGACTGTTTTTCGGATAAGGCCATTTAAATCTCTTTTGAAGGTCAATCCCAGCTCTTATCATTCACGAAGTAATAATAACAGAGAGAGTCTGCCTAGAGTGAGGACTGCTTTAAAACACAAAATAGCAGGGGTGGAATGAACTTACTTAACTCTTGACCTAGCACAATATCAGCATTCTAGTGTTTTGCTGTGACAATGCCCTACTAAGGCACATTGTGAAATTTCAATACAGGTGTATAGAATTAAATGATTAAGGAGAAAAACAGGGTGCAGCTGTTTACAGCCGGATAATTTTTTCTTTGATTTCTCTGATTTCTTTTTGTTTGTTTCAATTAATATATTGATGAATCTTTCAAATACTGCTTGAAACACAAAATAAGATAACCCATGTTCAAACATAGGGTACGAATTTCCTTTGGGTAACATATAAACATAAAGATCTATAAAAAGAACAGTGCCAGACTGATTTAAGAAATTTTGTGCTGGTATGTTTAGCACTGTGTTTTGAGATGCTATGCATGCTTCAGTTTTCCTGTGGTCAGGATAACACAACTATACATCGTGCTTCACAAGGTTTTTGGAGAAAGTAACTTTAGAATGGGCTGTTTCATTTGCAAAGGGATCTTTTTGCCCAAATAATTTGCAAAATATCGCTAAGAATTGTGAGAAAACTAGTCATTTTAGAGTTTTATTTAAATGATGTATAACAGGGAGAAAAGTCAGATATGTCATTCATCGACCCACTTAAATACAAGCAGCAACTAAAAGTGTTTCAGCATATTATGTTGGCATCATATTACATATCCCCTGTGTGTTTTCTCACATAAACAGTTTCAGACTCCAGCTTTGCCTCTGTTCATTTTAGGTGCTTATCAAGTCCACATTTTGGATGATTCTTGTGATTCTCCCCAGATCAGCAGAGGCATGGAAGATTTGTCACCCACTTTTCTGCAAATGGGAAGTGATGCATAGTGATGAAATGATTCAGTGTTTCACAGGCACTTTGTCAGAACAAGTACTTGGGATCATCATTCCTAAGGTCTAGGTAAGTTTGGATTATTGCAGTAGCCTTTCTTTCTGGGTCTAGAACTTACTTCATTGCTTTTGCAGTAGTAGGAGGAAAATTCACATGTATGAGCTGCTCTTCAGCATGTAGTTGTAAGAGCTGTTGAACAACTTAACAACAGTTACGTGTTGCGTTGAAAAAATTTTCTTTAGAGGTAGTAATTTTCTTTAGAGGTAGAGGAGGTGATTTTTTTGTCAGTACAATAAGTGAATTGCTCTGACTGCTCTAACTTCACAGGCAGGTTGGAGCATTTGTGCCACAATCTGTACTGTGGAAGGCTAGAGGAAAGCAACAGCTTGTGGGTAGAAAGGCTACTAAGCCCTTTGCACACTGGGAAACAGTTTCTTATCCTGAACTTTCCAATCTGGCCTAGAAATAAAAGAAATCCTAATGTAGGTCAGGAGGAAAAGTAGTAGTTTAGGCCTCATATGCTAAGCTTACATGCTGTAGTAGGGATCATGCACATCACTGATGTCAAATACTAGATTTAGATGGTTAAAACTTTAACTCCTGTGATGATGATGAGGAATATCCAGGATCTACTTAAATAACTGTAAGCTTATATTTCTTCAATGCAAATGAAAAGTAAGTATGCCTCAAATTCTTCAAATCTGAATCTGGCTGAATCTGACTTAGGAACTTCAATGTATGTATATAGAAGGATCAAAGTAAATATCCTTTTGCCAGTAATTTTCTAAAGATTTATGATTTTAAGACTCCAAGGTTATTTCTTCAAAACCTTCACTTGTGTTATATTTCTCCCCTTAGTTAGATAATAAAAAAAGAAACAATAACCAACATCCCCCAATAAACCCCAAAATCACCTGGAAGGATCTCTGTAGAGGATCTCAAATTACACTTGTGGTTCTGCTTGGGGTCTAGTTTCCCCCTTTTCCTGCGGACCTGACAATAGCAATGTATTTCCTGTCTGCCTGCAGACCACTGGAGAAGTGCCAATCATAATCTTGCCCTTATTGATTCTGGTCAGAAGCTATTGACAGCTTTAAAAAGATTATGTTTTAATTGGGGATCAGATAGATGGCATTTTAAGGTATTTAATTTCGCCTTGTAACTCACCATAGATTATCTGAGTGGTTCCACGACTCAAAGAGGATAAAGATGAATGTGTTGTCCTTTTCTTTAGGTGACCCTAAGTGCAAATGTAGCTCAGGCTAAAGTGACTGGAAATCTTTTTCTATCACTGGACTGAAAAGGTTGAATGTGAATTCATTAGTGTTATCTTTGTTTAAGGCACAATATCTACACCTCACAAAGCTCACATCTTCAGTGATCACACTGAATTCATATCATAAATAGTGATTTAAGAGAGAAATAGACTGGTGAGGTAAACAAACAAAAAACAAGAAAAGGAGTTATAATTCACATTGTCTTGAAACTCATATGTTTGCTTACAGCTCTACAAAGCAGGTGTGTAGAAGTCCCTAATTTGGTGGTGATATGCTCTTCTTGCAAAGAAGGTTCAAAGTACTGGAAAAAGATTCTGAAAATTATTTTCTGTGCATTCAAAGGAATGAAAATGCCCTTAAAATGAAAATCAATTCAAGTGACAAGCAGTCAAAAAAAACCCCAAACCCAAACCTGAATTCTGCGACCTACAGACCCCCATGTGCCTTAACCTGGACAGCCAAAGTCTGATCATTCCATTTTCAGGACTCAAAATTGTATGGTGGACTGTCAGAAGGTGCCCTCAAGAGATCTAGGTCTATCTCACCAGGAGATGCTTCATAATACATATTAAAGAAAGTTCAGGTCCTCGCAACCTGTGCGTGCTGAATACATAAAGGATATAATTTCAGATTTACTGGGTGGTATATTTGGAGGCATTTTTCCCAGAGATGCTTTTCGTTTCTGTCTAGGCTTGATTTGTTGACTCTGAGAAGTGAGGCAGATTTTCCAACATCCAGGTAAGTATTGCAGAGAAATTGTCTTACAGAGAAATTCATTGTCATATATGAGATGGCTCTCATGTGACTCAAAGCTATCACATTTACTATGTAAAAATACCTAGCACACTATTGATGATTTCTGTGAAGTACTCTATATGGGAATATTGCAATTTTAGTTAAGATAAGTGTTTGAAAGACCCTATGTTGCTTAATTTTATCATCCTGAAACATGGTAAGTGCTGTACATAGCAAAAGAGAGACCATTGAAGAACTCTAGAAGAAAATTTGTTTGTTCTGCATAATGGTTATAATACACATTTGTATGCAGGTAAGCAACTATTGCACAGAGTTAGTATTTCTGATACATCAATAGATAAAAGGAAGACCCCATTTATGTGATAGGATGAGGATCTTAATGATCACTCTTAAAGGGTGAGGTGAATGACTGGAATATAGAGAGATTTATGCCTGAAATACTTGCTCTTTTGATAGTCTTTACATATTTTCAAAATATGTTTAATGGGTGCCATATACTCTTTGTTCTTCTTCATTCCACTTATACTAAGAGATCTTCTTTTATCTGATAGTGCCTACCTTAGTTAGATATCGGCCACAGCAACAAAAGGTAGGGAAGACATTTAGTCTCTGTGTAATACTTTCATATGCCCTACCATCCTTCTCCCTACTGCCACTGTAGGCCCCTAGGACCTCACAGTTAAGAACATATTCTTCCTCATATAGCTCCTGTGAGACTGGGGAGTGCTGTTGACCCTGTATTACTGCTGGAGACTTGAAGCATGGACTGATAGGCAAAATGTCCAAGCTTATAGCAGAAGTTAGCAGGACAGCATGGGGGGTGAGAGCCAGGATAAAATCCTGACAAGAAGATAATTAATTTTCCTCAGTCCAAGTCAAACCAAATAGTAAATGTAAAAGAAATTGGGATGAGGATGACTTCTGTGGGCTTTGCAGAAATAATGAGCCTTTAGAAGAATTTAAAAATAAGGTTCAAGATTTTCTGGTGCTGGCAGAATCTCAGGTCCTTGATTTTCTTGTTGTCTCAGGAGCTTGTTGAATCAGCATGACTTTAGAAAGCCTTACAGAAATATGCAGAAAATAATTTAATCCTGTGGTCTCCTGAATGATTCCCTACTCCTGTTTTATTCCATCTTTTATGTACAAGATTTCCCTCTCCTTGATGGAATGGTAATCAGTTCAGAAAACCTCTACATTCTCAGAACAGAAGCAGAATGTGTTATTTTAGTGAAAGATGGAAGAGATGAGCCTGGAGGAGCAGGACAAATATATGAAGCAAGATAATGGATCACTGGGAACCAACTGAGCGATCTGAACAGAACAGTGAGTGGATATGAAAGAGGGTGTGGGCCATATATTTGACGACAGTGTTCAGATGGCCTACACGAGGGTGACACAGATATCAGGGAGTGAGGGGAAGGTTGCAGTAATCAAAGGAGTTGATGAATGCACTGCAGAACTTAAAATATCCACTAAGGGCAGCCTCTCAGAAATACCAAGAAATCCAGTGTGTAGCAATTACTTTTATACAGAGAATTTAACTGAAATAACCTCCAAGTCCATGTTGAGAAGGAGGTATTAATTGGCTCTGCCAAACTAAAATGTTGAGAAGAAATTTATATTTAATACACTAACTCTCATGTGGGCCAGGAACCAAAGAAAACAGGCTTTCTGGGACTTCAGATGAAGATGGTTCTTTTTCTTTTTACAGCAGATATTACATAACCCAGAGCTATTTCCTTATATTTGAAAAGACTTTATTTGTGACTGAGGTCAGACTGACAGACTCCAGGGAAACAACATCAAACTGTTCCTGTAAATTTTATTCTCAGAAAGCGAGTGACTTTGTTCCAGGATGGTTTGGCTGGTGCTTTTATTGTTGTCAATCCATAAGAACAATTATAAATATCATTATCAAGTGACTTAATTTTAGTAATAGTCCATTGCTTCTACTTGCACAAAATGGCTACAAGGAGGAATAACTTTATCTATTCTATCCTGAACCACTTCTTTGACCTGGGCTGATTTCAGGACAGTCCTTTTCATCTCCATACGGAAGCCAACCTTTTGGTCTTTCCCAACCTCAGACTCACCCTGGGTTATATTAAATGACTTTTAGTGGTCAGCAAGTTCAATGAAAATCCATGCTCAGCTACTCCCTGCTGTTTAATGGACCAATTCAACATCAAAGAGGGAAAGGTCTCATGCATTTTCCTCAATTTTATCCTTCCTGCTCCTGATTCACTCATTCAGCTATGTTAGTGATAGGAACTGTGGGACTCCACATATATAGATGCAATCCCAGCAGATACTGATATTTAATGTGCTGTGTTCTATAGACCTGCTTTGAGCAAGGTTAGTCAACTTAGTGCTTAAAAAGCTGGCAGCCATCTGGAGCCCAGCCTACGCCAGAGTTCAAAATTGTTTCCTTCAGTGTTGGTAGCAACAATGGAGGGGGAGGGGGGGAGGGTGTTGGGTTGAAAGCTTTCTTAGAAGCAGATTTGGAGGAGAGGAGAATTCACTGCAGGCTGAAGTCACGAGGTAACCCCAGATCCTTGACATCTGTGGACACCGATCCTATGGTACAACCTCTGCTTAGAGGCATCATTAAACTCCTGCTAATTAGCAAGCCATTAGGTTTTGACTACACTTAAAGGTTAAAAGGAGAATCTTTGGTGATGGATATTTTGTAATTTTCTTTCTATTGTGTTCTTACATATTCTCTATGTGCTAAGTAGTTTTGGTGCACATCTCTTATCCATAAGCTGAAATCAGCTCATATTGAAACTCTTCATCGAAAATAAATCAAAAATTATGTCAGCTTTTCTTAAACTGAGGCCATATATGAAAAATGGTGGTTTAGGAAAAGTTTGACACCAGTGACTCTAATTTTTTATCAGAGCTTTGGAGATGTGTGCCTGATAGCAACCTAGAGAGTGGTACTATAGTACTAACAGAGTGCTGCAAAACTGCAAGGTGAATATCTAAGCCTTGATGAGATAATGTGGGCTATGTAATTTCCTGTAGTCAATATTTCCTGTAATGACTCCTCCAGTATGGTCTTACTTGATTAACTGTTGTTTAATGACTTCTGTCACGTCCATCTTTCTGTCCACAGACTAGTCAGAACTGTTCTGTTGCATTCGGAACAAATCTTAAAAAACCCATTTTGTGCTGGGGATGAAGACGAAGTGTATCATCCTAGTACTCCCAAGGAGTTAAGCTAATATTCCCAGGACTCTTTTTGTAGCACATAAAGTCCTATATTAGTGTAACTATAAAATTAGAAATTATTTGCAATGTATTTTACACTTCAGGGATAGTATTCTCACACAGTGAGCTCTGAAAAGCACTTACAGAACTCTTTGTCTGCTTCTGACTTATAAAGTGAGGAAAATTCAGTAACAATTCTTCATAGTGTTGAATGCATTTCAGTTCATTCCATGCCTGTAGGACAAAGTAAGGATTAAAAGGAAAAAAAAAAAAGAAAACACAAAACACCACCATGCCATGTAACAGAATGAGTGGAGTGGAGAAATATGAAGGATGGTCTGTATGACAGCAGGATTTCTAGGCCTGTAGTACAAACAAAGGGGCAAATCACTATTTAACTATAACCCTTTTGAACTGCCTTTCCTGATATAGGCCACAGCATCCCTGAAAGCTTTAACATTTGCGGAAATGACTCTGTGTCCCATCTACTTGGCAGCCTGTCACAGCTCAGAGGACATCTGAGGGCTACTGCGTATCACAAGGGTACTCTTAGGTCCCATGAGTTCTTTGCTTCTGCAATAGCTAAAGGGTGTCAGAGTCACCTTGGACAGCTGCATGAGAGCTTCACCCTACCAAGAGTTACCAGCAAATCTTGGTAGCAAAACTTCCTAAGGTGGTGCTTCCAGAACTTGTGATATTAGAGAGGAAAACATTTCTCTCAGCCGTGTGAAAGAGATCTGTATTTTCATTCATCCTGCCTAGACCTGAGCTTTTTACATGGAATTGTATAAAGCTACAATTAAAACCATAAGCTAAATGCTTGGCTTCCCTTCCAGATTTTTACTCAGTAAGTGAACATTTTACCTGCAGATAGCAGCAAACTCCTATGCATTACAAAGTGATATCTTAGCCACGGGGAAGCACCTATTTATTTTTTAAGAAATAAAAAAAGAAAAACAGTATTTCTCCACCTAATTCATGAATCATGGCATATTTACTTTGTTAGCAGGTTTTGTTAGATCATATGATATCACACAGCCTGTCACAGCGGCATGCACTCGTTGCTGTAGCTGCTCCTACTGTTCTATGTACAGGTAAAAATGAGTAGGAAGGAAGGGTGTAAGTGTAGTGACTCACACTTTACTTCAACCAAGTGTGTAAGGGCCTACAATAAAAGTAGTTTCTAGTTCACCAGGGAATATAAATTGACATCTTAAATTGACACAGGAAGAATTAAATGGGGACAACCTGCAGATTCTGTCCCTTAGTAATCAATAGATAATAATATCTAAAATCCAAGATGCTACTGCAGAAAGGGGCTGTAGAAAGGGCTGCGTGGGATGACAAAAGCCCTGTCTGTTATAGTAACCTCTCCTCAAAGTACAGGAGTCTTTATTTGCTGCATTGTTGCTTTTAATCACATTTTAATTTTTTTTACATTCCTAATTCCATTTTTCTGAGAGAATTTCATTGTTTACATTATATGGAGTAGGCCTGTTCATGTATATTATGTGTTTACTTTGATCTGACTTACTTGGTACTGAAAGAGTTTTCTGAACCCTTGAAGAAATTGAATGTAAAATGAGGGGGAAGGAACCGAGACAAACTGTGTAGCCATGCAATACTTTGGTCTCTGAGGCTTGGGTTCTCAAATATGATGCATTTATGGTATAGATTTTTGCATTTTGTTTTTTGACCTCCAGCTGATTGATAACAATCTCCTTGGACAATAATGGCTAATAGTTTTTTATGGTACAATGCAGTATTCTCACACTTATTGTCTTCAATACTTAGATTGTAGTCACTCCAGAATATATGTAAGCAGGTGAGACACAAAGACTTTCTTTCGCTCTCTGGCATGACCTTGAAATAGGAAAAGATGGATAATCACAGAAATCCCATTATGTTCTCTGATGATAGTTCTTTTTAGCATCAGTGGCATAAGGCAGAGTAATGCATTTTTGGAGGGTGGTTTACAGGTTCACACTGGAGCAAGTTTTAGCCACCATACATGAAAAGGGAATTTTCAAAGCTGAAGGTAGGTAGGACTCTGACTCATACTGAGCTGCAAGTCTTCATCACTCAAGAACTCAGACAGGCTGAAGGACAAGGAAAGCTTCAGCAAAGCTGTGACCTTGAATGAGGTTGCATTTTTGGTAGCTGTTCCACTCCCCTTTTTGAACAACAGGTGCACTTTGCATATAAGTCAGAAATAAGAGTTCTGTTTTAAATAGAACTTTGTGAATTTACACGTTTCTGTTTTCTTTTCCTGCTTTTTGGGACTGTCTACATTAGTTAATCCTGTAGATGAGAAAAATGACTAAAAGATTTTCACGTTTGCGTTTCCTGTCCTGTTTTTTATAAATATAAGAGCTTGCCACTGCATTAAGAAATTGTCTTGGGTCACAGATCTTCTGTTGGTAAATTGTCATAGCCCAGTGAAGTCAGTGCAGACAAGGACCTGCCTGACTTTGCAACCACGTAATCAAGTAAGCATTTCCTGTTGTCGATAATCTATTCAGTAAATATGGAGAGTTTTGCCTTACCAGAAATTGTTTCATCCTTTCCCTTTAAATTTTTGTACTTAATAAGATATGGATAATCAATAAATTACTTTATCAGCTGCCCACCCACACAGACATGTCCTTAATGTTTCCTATAAGTTTGTAACAACTCCTTGGCATTAGATGTGGAAGTTCTGGGAATCATCTTAACTTAGAGGACTCAAAATGCAAAATGATAAATGCAGTGCTTCTAAGTGAAACGAACTTGCACCAGTGCACATTGTCAGGTGCTTTAAAATCTAGCATGGACAAAGATGACTCTTTAGGCAAATTTTCTAATTTCATTAATTGTTAATATTTGAAGACATTCCAGAGCTGCTGGTCTTGATACCTATGAATCCTTCTTTAAAGAACACTTTTTTTGTTGTTTTAAAGTAGGTTATAATATATGCTCCTAGTCAACAGTTTGGACTTGTAGCTGGGCCATGGCTAGAAGAGATGCCCTCAATCCCTGCTACTCTGATACATTGTTAAAAGATTTTGTCCTCTGATAGGATCATTTTTGCTTTTTCTATCTGCTCGCCTTATTTTTTACCTCAAACACCTTCTTACATTTTTTTTAACATTATGTTCCTCTCCATGTCTAAAAATGAGAAGCTTAATGTAAGCCTCTCTTACACTTTCCACCAGTCTTTTGCAGGTTTTTGGTAATCTGTCTGTCCTTTGCTATCATTTTCCTGAGCACCAGACCCTACCCTACTGTGAAGAACTGTTGCTGTCACTTATTCATTCATGAAAAAAACCAAAATTCACTCAAAAACTAAACCCCAACCACTAAAAGCGACCAGAGAAAAAGAAAAAAAATTGCTATAGGTAATGGCAGACTTCTAAAATGAGTACAAATCTGATTTTTAAATATTTTTCTGAATAGATTTTTTTTTCTTTTTTGGATGTGCAGAAAAGACCTCCTGTGGCCTATTTATTTTGTTTCTAAATTTATGCTTCTGCAACCTATTTAACCCTAGTTTCTTTATACATTTCTTCTTTCATTTTCAGGGCCCTCCTGAAATCCATACCTACTCCTTTTCCTGTTTCTTACAGCCCTGCTAAGCTGTCCTGGTAGTTACTCTCACTATGAGCAAGCAAATAGTTGACACAATGTCTCCTCTTGCTGTGAGAGTCCAACAACTTCATTGTTGTATAAAGCTTATTGCCTGGTCCACCACTGAGTCTAAACTGTAAACAGCTGTGGATCTTTGTAGTCATTAACAGACTCCTCTTGAGTGGTGCATAAGCCTGAATTCACCAGGGAAATAGACTTGGCGACATGCCTAATGGTGATGCTAGCAAGTTTTAGAACGGGGGATCTGATTATGGGCCAGCAACCCTGTTAAACTTAATTTCATTACTTATTTTTGTTCTTAATGCTGTGCATTTCCCGGTGTGTTGCTGGAGAACCAGAGTATTCCGGGTTGTACCCATCACAATTTATGATCTGCAATGAGGCTGTGTGAGGGCTGCTAGTCACAGTGACCCTATCTAAGCAAAGTATTTTCCTTCTGTTAACTCATTGGAAGTCAATGGCAGTTATGCAGAGGGATGAATCCATCCTACAGTGATTTTCCTGTTGCCAGGATTGAACTAAAACATGGTAATTGTGTTGATTTTACACTGTTGGAAGACATAAGGTGGAAATGTATTTTGCTTCGTGCAAGATGTTGAGCTGACAGTTGCATGAACCCAAGGCCACTTGAAATTTTCACAGGAAAGGGGGAATGTGATGAACAGACAGGTGGTGGAATAAGAGGTGGCTCTGAAATCTGGAATCACTGATGTGGCCTGGATGAGGTCTTGCATAGACAAGGATATGGATCTTATTAGTTTGCAAAGCATCCTAACTGCTGACCTGTTTGTTAGTCTAGGTATTCTAGATCTCTTTCATACCTGAAATTGCACCCTTGAACAAAGGACACAAACCAAATGTGTCAAAGCTGATGAACTGATGTTTCTTGCAAACAAAAGTTTTCAGTAGAACATTTTCAACGAGAAATCTGTGGATATAAATTGGACCCAAGGTTCCTTAAAGAACATACCTGGGATTTAATTTGCAGCAATTTAGAGCAGGAATTTATCCATTAGATGGCTCAATCTATAACCTTATCCTGGAGAATTAATGTTCGCAAAGGATTTGGGTTTTACCTCTGTGTTAAATTCCCTGCCTACTTTCACTACTGAACAGCAGCACTCCTATTGGAAAGGGGGTTACATCAATGTACAGAGCAATATACTTCAATTATATATTGAGAAACCAAACCAAACAACAAAATAGCACAAATTCTAGCCTCTATTTTCTTTCCTTGTTTTTAATTCTTTGTGTTTCTGAACTTTGATATATAATGAGAAAACATAGAAATATTATCAATACACCATGTTTTTAAATTTCTAGAAGTATCTAAAAATACTCTTTCATAAGATCAAGTTATTGAAACCCAAGAGATAATCGTGTGGTAGTTATGATATTGTTTAATGATGTGCTGATGTTATATGTCAGGTGTTTTTTCCATGAATATATTACTGTCTCCTCCTGAGATGTCTGCATGTTGAATTCCAGCACTCCTTGAATCTGTCTTAAATGATCATGTTTAAAAGGCTAAGAGTGTTTCAATAAAATGCACTGAAACTGGAGGACCTGTTCATAGAGCTCTTGCAGGTACAGTGCAATTCTGATATACAGTTTAGGTAATACAATTTGTCTTCTGAGCAATTCTTTATTTTTTTTAAAGAAAGATGTCAATTCAGTCAAGCTTTGTGCACACTCTACAAAGACTATCAAATAGTTAAGAAAAGTCAAAGGTATATTTATTTTTTTCAAGTTGTTCAGTTTTCAGAGCTGCTTCAAGAAGACTGATGTTACGGTGTGTTACAAACTCTTCAGGAGGGATAGGAAGGGTAGGAGAGGAGGCAGGGTAGCCCTCTTTGCAAGGGAGGACTTGGAAACTGTTGAGATGGATTGTGGTGATGAGGAGATTGAGTACCTGTAGGTTAAAATCAGAGGAGCCCATAAGAAGGTAGATTTTGTGATGGGAGTCTGTTACAGCCCCCCAGCCAAGGAGAAGCAGCTGATGAGCTCTTCTATAAACAGCTGGGGTTAATCTCCAAGTCAATGCCTCTTGTTTTTGTGAGAGACTTCAATCGCTCTGATATCTGCTGGAAGTACAATAGAGCAGAAAGGAAGCAGTCTAGGAGGTTCCACTGTACTGGAGTCTGCCTGACGTTTTACCTATCTACAAGAAGGGTCGCTGGGAGGATCCAGGGAACTACAGGTCAGTCAGTCTGACCTCACTGCCAGGGAAAGTCATAGAACAGGTGATCTTGAGTGCTATCATGAAGCACATGCAAGAGAATCCGGTGATCAGGCCCAGTCAACATGGGTTCACAAAAGACAGGTCTTGCCAAACTAACCTCATCGCCTTCTATGACAAAGTGACTCGGCTGCTGGATGAGGGAAAGACTGTGGATGTGGTCTTCCTGGACTTCAGCAAAGCCTTTGACACCGTTTCTCACAGCATTCTGCTACGGAAACTGTCAGCCTCTGACCTGGACAGGAGAATGCTCTCCTGGGTGGAAAACTGGTTGGATGGCCGGGCCTAGAGAGTGGTAGTAAATGGTGTTAAGTCCAGCTGGAGGCCAGTGACAAGTGGGGTTCCCCAGGGCTCAGTGCTGGGTCCAGCCCTCTTCAATGTCTTCATCAATGACCTGGATGAAGGCATTGAGGGTACCCTTAGCAAATTTGCAGATGTTGCTAAGCTGGGTGGAAGTCTTGATCCACCAGAGGGCAGGGAGGCTCTGCAAAGGGATCTGAACAGGCTGGACAGCTGGGCTGAGTCCAGTGGCATGAGATTTAACAGGGCCAAATGCTGGGTCCTGCACTTGGGGCACAACAACCCTATGCAGAGCTACAGAGTGGGAGAAGTCTGTCTAGAAAGCTGCCTGGAGGAGAAGGACCTGGGGGTGTTGGTTGACAGCCAACTGACCATGAGCCAGCAGTGTGCTCAGGTGTCCAAGAAGGCCAATGGCATCTTGGCTTGTATCAGAAATGGTGTGACCAGCAGGTCCAGGGAGGTTATTCTCCCTCTGTACTTGGTATTGGTGAGACCACTCCTTGAATCCTGTGTTCAGTTCTGGGCCCCTCACCACAAGAAGGATGTTGAGGCTCTGGAGAGAGTCCAGAGAAGAGCAACAAAGCTGCTGATGGGGCTGGAGAACAGGCCTTATGAGGAATGGCTGAGAGAGCTGGGGTTGTTTAGTCTGGAGAAGAGGAGGCTGAGAGGAGACCACATTGCTCTCTACCACTACCTGAGGGAAGGTTGCATAGAGGAGGGAGCTGGTCTCTTCTCCCAAGTGACAGGGGACAGGACGAGAGGGAATGGCCTTAATCTCCACCAGGAGAGATTTAGGCTAGAAATTAGGAGGAAGTTTTTCACAGAAAATGTCATTGGGCATTGGAACAGGCTGCCCAGGGAGGTGGTTGAGTCACCTTCCCTGGAGGTGTTTAAGGTACGGGTGGATGAGGTGCTGAGGGACATGATTTAGTGTTTGATAGGAATGGTTGGACTCGATGATCCATTGAGTTTCTTCCAACCTGGTGATTCTATGATTCTATGATTTTATTTATTTCATTTTCTATTTTTGGAAGTGACATGATCATCAAGGGTGTTGTTATTTATCAGGTGAAGAAAGTTTAGAGGCAGCTCCAAACAGTTCATTTTGGATTTGAAGGAATCTCAATTAGAAAATCTCAGGAACACAAAGGTTTTTTTCCCTCATCTCTTATTTACTAAGACCTAGTATGGCTGCATTCTAGTGTTAGGTGAATCTATTTGAGCTGTCCCTTTCCAAAGCGAATCTATCTTTGTCTGTTTTACCCTTCTGTTCATTCTTAGGCTTTTGAATCCTTAGTTTTCCACAGCAAGAAGTGTCAGATGCCTGTGCTGTTGTGTTTCCAAAGCAGATGCCTGTCGAGCAAGGAATTGCAGCAGATAATGCCTCTTTGCTTCTCTCAGCTACTGGAGAAGAAAGAGGTGACATTCCTCAAAAATAGTTTGTGTTGTGTGTTGGGCAGTGACTCATCCTGCAGGGTGCAGGGCATAATGCATGGGAGGAGGTCACGAAGATTGTAGCAAACCAATAGACCTTCCCTTCCTCAAAATGGGCAACAGCAGTTTGACTCATTCTAGCTGTGGCAAAAGCACCTAGTGGTTTCTATGGTATAGCGATCAACACTTTGAGATGGTTATTTCAAACACAATGCTTGTGACATTGTATTAGTATTGGAGTTTTTATTGTGGTAATATCTAGAGCTCTGTGTAAGGAGCACAGAAACATTGTTTGAACTTCCGCTGAATGAGACACTGGCCTTTCCTTTTCTTGCTCAGGGAAACTTGAGGTTGAATGTCTGTCTTGCTCTCTTTTCAGCATAAAACACTTATGTATTTCTCTAAAGTAAAATAGGGACAGAGCTGCTTGCACTGGGAAATAAAATAGTTTTCCCTGCACTTTCTTCTTGGAAGTATGCAAAAATCCCATGTGCATTTTTTTACGAATTGGACCCTTCTCTTTTATAGCTGGTAGTATTAATGCTTATTACAATGCCATATTATGGCCTTAGACACTTTTTATGTGCCTATAACAAAGCGCCCTAGAGAAAGATGCTTCACTAAGCCAAAACCAGTAAACTTGCTACAGATTCAGCGGAATACTTTTCACAAAAGTGCATAAACTTCTGTTCTTAAACATTGTCATCCTTCACCTTAACAAGCACAGAGAAAGGTTCCACTGGTTTCTATGCCTTGTTAGGTCTATCATCTTTTTAATTAATAGTGTTTTTACGAAGCCGTCTGAACTGTGTCATTTCCATTATCAGAAAACCATTGCCATTAATGAATAATTTTCATTTCTGATCCTTGATATCATGCTAGTTGATCTCCTGTTTCCATGCCGCCGAATGATAGCATCGTTTTCTGCCCACGATCAAATTTAATTTGGACTCTGATTATATTATGCTGTTGCGACTGAAGTGTCAATTTTTGTCAGGCAATTAGGAGCTATAACCTGTGAAGTTAAGTTTGATAGGCATTGTAATTGGATTGTTACAGTAATAGCTTGGAACATTCCCTTTTTTTCTTGCTTCTTTGATTCTTGATGCATATTTAGTTGTGAGAACAAAGGCATTTTGTTATTATGCAACCATAGGATCTTCAAGACAACAAGATGGAGTTCAGATTTTTCCACTTTCCACAGATGGACTTAATTTGAGTTTAGTTTTGACCACAAATTACGCCAGTATTTTAAAAGAATTTTGGGGTAAAGGAGGGTGTGGTATGTCAAGGAAACCTTGCAAAAGAGAGCTGTGGATCCAGAGATACTAGGATTATAATATGGAGGTACTATTTAAATTAAAAGTTTAAAAGAAAAAAAAAATCCTCAGACTCGAAATGTGTCAGATTACCCAGACCACTCTCACTGTTTTTAGTGTCCTGTGTGGTTCATGTACTTTGCAATTATTTAGGTATATACAGGTTGCACTATGGCTCAAATTTTCTGTTTAGTGTAGATTGTGACACTTGTATTCATATGGATCAATAGAGCAGTTGGCCCCACAACACAACAGCTAACACATAATGGAGAACACATTTTTTTTTATTGGATCCTTGCTGTCAGACAGGAAGTTAGCTGCCTTTATATTTTCTTTCAGATAATTAAATTTTGAGACACATAATTCACAGACTAGCTCTTTGTAGAAAGAGTTTTGTTCTGAAAGTCTGTTGGGTATGCTCAGCCTCCTCTCTGTCTTCATCTCTAGCTTCATCTCCTGACCATCTCTAATCAGAAGTGCAAGTAAAAGACCTTTCTAACAGGATGATGGAGAGAGGATAGTTTTTCCAGCACGCATTTGATTGGGCACTATTTGTAAGTGCTGCCATGTGACAAGGAAAAGGTGGAGGAAAACAAAGAAACTCCAGCAACAGGGGAACATAAGGGAAAAATTCACCTTCAACAGGGTTTTTGTGGAGTACCAGAGCTGTTAGGCTCTATGGTAAAGAGAAACTTAACCTTTAAAATTTATTATAGGAGGTTTTCAGAAGTCTCATATGCCTAGTATTGGGTACTTGTATCTTCAGAGCTGGGAAATACTGAAGAGGACTCCATCCTCCTCACCTAGCAGGCGTGATACCCACCCACTCCCTACAACTCTGTGCCAACCTTGCCTTGCTCAGAACATCCTTAGAGACGTACTTTGTCCTCATGTTTTTGTGATATGCAGTCATTTTAATATATCACTTTCTGGGTCTGCTTTTTCCTACTTCATGCATGTATTCAGTTTTCTCTTCTGGCATTCTTAGCCTATGGTCAGTGCTTGGTAAAGAGGTAGCCTGGTGAGCTTGCAGAATTCTTCACTAACAACTTAGTGAATCTGTCTCCTGCTCACTTCCCTACAATGCTTTCCTTCTTCTGCCTCTTCCCAAACCCACGCTATCAAGGCTAATTGGTTAAATACTCACATTCTTTTGCTTCAGTCCTGCTCTCTCAGCAGTTCTGTTCCACCTCTCTGTATTTAAAAGTCAGTATATTGATTTAATGTTCATACTCCTGGAAGCACTCAGCAACATTTCACCATGTCCCATTCCAATTCCTCAGTTTCTGCAGGGCTCAGGCAGACCATGTGTTCTTGCAGGTACCCTCTCCTCTGAGACCACCTGGGACACCAGGATATGGAGAAAGCAGTAAACTCTGGAGAGTAGCAGTTAGCAGACTGTGGGGCCCTCCTAGTGGGACCATTTCATTTTGTTCATACTAATGCTAACATTTGCATAGATGCTAAAAACTGCAGTGACTTTTGTTTCAGAATAGCTTTTTTTTTATTTCCTTTTGTCTTGTTCTACAAAAGCTATTTCCAATAAATGTTTCTTCTTTTACTGTGTTTTCTTGCCAGTTGTAATTATTTGAATATATAGAATCTAAACACGTGGACTAAGCTTCCTGACGTTGCCCCCTTTAGTCTCCTGGTGTTGAAAACCAGTGCTGAGAACCTGAAAGGATGCATGAGGTTCGTTACTGAGGGAGTGAATTGCTGATGTGACAGAAACAGCTGCATAGAAAAAGGTGATATATGGAATGGAAAGTAAGTTAGATGAATTTGAAGGTATTTGTAATCTATTCTTCAGCAACATCAGAAGTGATGTCCTGGAATATGATAGAAGATAGTGGTGAGAGGTTGAAGGGTGAATGAAAGCTTTTGTTTCAAAGGGTAATAATAATAACTCATCTCCATGCTTTTTTTATTGCCGTGCTTTCCTTTTTCCTTTGTTTTTCTTCCTCCCTGGGAGAAAAGGATGGGCTACAGTTATACCTGAAAAAGGAGTAAAAGTCATGTAAATTTTTCTGTACATATGTTCTGATTGCAAAAATGCAGACTTAGAATCTGATGAAAAAGAGCAATAGGAAGACAAAGAGGCATGTAAAAATCCATCCCAGTCAGTAGATGTATGCAACTTTCTGGAATCTAATGGTGACAAGACTGTTTATTAAATTTCTGCTTTTCAGTTGATCTGATACCAGTGTAGCAATTACTGCAGACCAATGTCATTAATTGTAATGTTCTGTAGGATTAATCAATGAACTCTGTTTCCAGAAAACAGTTTCACCTTGGTATTATTAGTACTATAATGAAGAGGGCACAGTATATACTTACATAAAGAATGTAGAATCTATTAGCACCTGTGCTGAACAGTAAAGCTGCTGATACTTTGCATGCAAATTGTAGTCATCATCTGAGAAGAAGCTGAGTTCATAGGTTCAATATACTCTCACTCAGTCTCCTATGTCAACTATGTCTTAACCAGCTGGGGGCAGAATTACATTCTGGAAATTAGTGAGAAAAAAAGGTTAGAATTGAAAATCTACTATTTCTGCATCTAGCCTCATCGTGTATATGTTATAAGACAACATGAAAAAACCTAGCAAGTATAAATGATGTCTGATTTCACATTATATTTTTAAAGTGTCAGTGCTCAAGTAGGTTTACATTTGACAGGTGATTTAAATACCCCGGTACATTTCTATAGCCATAAGAAAAAAATCTTTTCAGGATAAAAACTTGATGAAACTATGCATTTTTGTATTAATGCAAGAAATATTACTAATATTTTTGACAGGCAGATATATTAGAAACTATATTAATCTTCATAATTTTCCTAGTATTTCACAGGACTGCTCATTTATGTTGTTTTTACCGTATTTATCTTGTGCATTGATTCTCGAATGCTCTGACTACCTACCTCATCATGACTGTACAATCTCACCATAAAGCTGAGATAGGCATATCTGTATTTCTGTAAATATTCTAGGGAGTTTATCTTTGGCAAAAGACATGGTGGGCTCTTTTCTCCCCATACTAAATAAATGCTTTTAGCGCCTATAGCAAATATCTGGCTTCAACTATCTTCCTAGCTCCACTGCCTTTCCTCTAGCTTCTGTCTCAAAAGAACCAGTTGTAAAGGTCTCTTTGTTCAGTTTTTGAACACCAAAACTGTTCTGTCTGTAATATGTGCCAACATTAGGACACAGAAATGAACTACTGAAAAATTACAGCTGTAGACTAGTGGAGTAAAACAGTATGGTGAGTTAGCGAAACAGAATTGAGAAAAGCACACAAAAAACCCACAGCAGTCCTATGGACAACAAATATCTTGCATCCCTGACTCACAGTAGGTCCAAGATGGTTTCCCTATGTGATAATGACATATGTGTTTCACACGTTAGATCAATTTCATCCCTTACTGTGTAGACTAAACAGGTTAAAAAGATGTGGGAAAATTCACCCTTAAGAGTATAACAACGTACATAGATACTGAAAGAAGACAGTACAATGATTAAAGTAAATTAAAATTCTGACTAGGCTAAGATGCAGCTTCTTCCAGGTTCTTTATTTATGAGCACAGACCACCATATTTAAAACTTCCAAGATCTTCCAAAACATAAGAATGGTTTTTGCTTTCGACAAGTGAAAATTAGAATGATCCACAGAAATCGGATTGTCTTCAAACGTACTCAGAATCTAGCAATTTTGAATTATTTCTCAAAATTCAGGAATTTCGGTTTGGGTTTATATCTAGTTAAAATTGCATTTCTTGTACATCTATGAGAAACACAAAATGGAAAAGAATATCTTGCTTATGAAACAACTGGTTGTCTCAAATAATTTTCTCTCCTCGAGATTTTCAAATCAAGGATAGGCAACGGAACTATTACTGTACAACAGGATTTTTTTAATGTCAGAGTAGATTGGCTTTACCTTGTGAGGACGTCTGTTCTATCAGTATGTTTATTTGGGGGATAAACAAAGGTCTATCATTCTGGTCTCTGATTTTCAAAACTGTTGAAGTAGATGATCATTAACCTTTCTGGATAGTTCCTTATCCACCAGGTATTATCACTGTGTTTATTTAAAAGAAAAGTCAACACAATATAAAATGTATTAGTAACCAAATAAATGAAAAATCACAGAAACCATGCATCTTTGTTGTGGTCAAATTCTTCATAAAGGCTTGTGTTCTGAACCTGGAGTAAAGGCAGGCTTTGCCTGCACTGACCCAGAGAAGATGACAATCTGAGGCAGAATTCCATTAGACCAGCAAATTGTCCCTTTATTTTTTTGTGCAAGGAAATTGAGCCAATGAAATCTAAAGCAGCCAACCTGTTCTTCAGCTCAGGCATTTGAAATAGTAATCTCACACCAAGTTTTCACTCCTTCTATAACTTTCTCTGTTTTCCTTTAGAGGAAACTGGGGCAGTGATTTAGGTCTTTCTTATCTTATCAGCTGTCTTCATGAAACCGGTAGGAATATCATTTTGGAGATTTTTAGCCCTGAAGTTCAGATTGCCTAATGGTTCAGTCCTTTGTTGAAGGGAAAGTAAAGAGAAGAGAAAAGAGAGATGGAAAGACAGACAAAACAGTTACATAAAGCTTATTTCCACAGGAAGCCAAGTTAAACTGTCTTTATCTGTAGGAATTGTAAGGCCTAGTTATGTAACTTTTCAGCTTATTTGAAGATGTGATAAACTGTTCCTAATTGTGCAGTCAGCTACAGTCCCACTATAAGGGATTTTCTCCTATCAGCAGCTCAATTATAAATAAAATTTTAAATGTTAAAACTACAGCCAATAAACCTGTAAATATCCCCATGCAGTCACATTTTTAGGTTAAAATTTTACTGACAGCTATGCTACTTTATGAAAATAGTGATTAAATTGAGTAAGTACTTTTTAAGATTAAAAGACTTAAAATAGCTTATTTGTTAAAATATTTGCAACGTCTACTGTTCTTTTGTATCCATCTTTCTGTCCAACAAAATCACATAAACCCACAAAGTTTGAAACCTACATAGATTTCAACGCTGACTGTGCAAGAGTCAGTTTTAGGGGTAGGAACAGTAAAATGTTTGAGAAATACCTCTATATGAAAAAAAAACCCAACTGATTTTATACCTGTGAAGGTGTCAAAAAAGCAAAAAAAGTCCCATAAAATAAAATACTTTTATGACTAACTCTAAATTGCACTAAGGTGTTTCTGAAGTCTTTTTTTTTAAAAGTTCCCACTTCTCTTTAAAATTCCCCATAGAAAGCCATTTTTCCAGGCAGGAACCAGAGGAATTAGAGGGCAACAATTTCCTGACAAGGTGACAAAGCTGGGGAGGGAACCCAGATCTGTGTGTCCTTCTCAGTTGGCTGCTTTTATTGGCAGCAGCTAAGGAAACTGAACTACTTGTGTGATTCTCTGCAGACTGTATGTGCCCAGTCTTGCCTTAGTAATGGGAAAGCTAAACCCATACATGTTCTCACATGATATTCTGTTCACATTATGCCTTTTGAACTATCTCAATTTAATTTGTCTTGACTTATATGAAGAGTTTCTTCCAAATGTCCTTTCCTATAGACTAAAGCAATGAATTCAGTGTGAGGAAGGCTAGACATCATCTTTTCACTCAGAGAAATAGATCACAGAAAAGGGAGCCTTTAAAGTGCTACTATCCATCTCTACCTGATTAGTAAGTATATAAAGAATGTAGCAAAATAGTAGGGGCCGAAGAGTTAATATCTTACATTAATCTCCTCCATTACATTACATTAACTAATCTCTTCCTCAAATGACTATACAATGCAGTACTACTACTGAAATAAATTTCACATCAGGATGTTATAAATATTGTGGCCCTTAAATAATTTTCTTTATTTAACTCCATGACAAAATTGCATCCCAAATACCATACAGACATCTGCTCTGAAACTTCCTCAGACTGATGGGATTGGTGGCTCTCCTTGCAGTCAAAACATTCCACCAAATGATTCCTCAGTTTTTTTTCTCATCATGCACAATTATGAGTTTTGACTTCAAATACTTATATGTGTAATTACAGCATTCTGAAAACATGTCCTAAATATACATGTTTACCCGCTTGACTGTGACTTCAAGTAAATTCTTGTCTGAGGTGCTTGATAAAGTAAAACTGTATTAGTGAGAGTAGTGTTTAGACACAATACCCCAAAATAAAGTCAATTTAATCTTCCAAAGTAGGGCAGCTTTTCAGTATATTTGTCACTATGGAGATTTAACAGTTGATTCCAACTTGCATTTTAATAGCAAACTTACATAATTGTGAGTCCTAGTGTGGTACTACTGAGTGTATTCAGGCTGGAATTACTAGTTAGACAGATTCTGCTTAGCCTTGTAGTTAATATATGATTGTAGTAAAACACATGTGCAGGACTATTGTTAATAACCATCTTTATAATCACCTTTGGATTTCTCTTTTCTTCCTCACTCAACCCTATATAAAATTGGGAAATCAGTATTAATGGTCAGGGACAGGGGTTAAAAATCGAGATTCTTGGGGTTTATTTTTTTATAATTTACTTAATTTTGCCAACGAGGATGTGTAGATATTTTTGCAACATGTATTTTAAATAAACAATTTTATTTATTTATTTGTTGACCTATTTAATTACTTTTGATAATGTTTTTTCCTGGATGTGTTTAAGGGTGTTCACGAAGAATAAAATTCTTAGAAGCATTTAAAAGACTGCTGAGTGCTCAGAAGTGGGAAAGTATGCAGGACAGTTTTTGTTTTGACTGGAAAATTATTTGGTTTTGGCAGTATTTTTTGCACGTGACCTTTTCATTCCTACATGCTTGCTTTGTAACCAATTGTAGTCATTACATAACTCAGGGCAAATGGTTTTCTTTGCATTGTCTATGTGTTAGTTTCTCCTGTTGGGGAATGGTTGAGAAAAGTCACCTACTGCCTATGATGTTGAGAGGCTTAATTAAATGTTTATAAAGTACTTTTGCTTGAAATGTATTACAGATGTATAATGTAACATTATTATTAATGTATATTGCAAATTATTTTTTATCTCTGAAAATTTTCCTTTTTGGAAAATTAGTCTAATCTAAATATTGTCCATATAGACAGAATTACTGCAATTCCTTTAATGAAAGTACAGCAATAGAGTCATGTTGACTTTTATCTTCAACAATCTTCCCATAGCACTTCCCAGAGACAAAGTACTTGAGCCGTGCTTCTAATTGTTGGCTTTAGGCTAAAACTTTTGATCACTTTATTTCTGCTACTTCCTGTTAAACCCACTGAATGAAAAGGCTTGATAACATTTTATACTGTCTAATTCTTTATTTGGGGGAATATGAAAGATGAATTTGACCTTCTGAATTTTTAGTCTAAACGTTGGTAACAGGGAGCATCCTCGTTCTTGTTTTCATTCATATTAATACTGCATCTATCTCTTTTGCCCTGTAAAAAGCTATTAATATTGTTCTATTAACCTCTTTCTAAGTAATACTGACCTTTCCCCTGAAAATGCAATTATTGGACTTTTTTCCCATAATAAATCTCATTTATTAGAAAGTTTGGCCTTGTGCACTTTGTTCTCTGCCATTTCCTTAAAAAAAAGTTCATACTTTATTTTCAAATAAGTACATTATTTTTCTTCAGAAAAATATTCTATAATGCATGCACTTGGTCATAATTTGATAGGAGGTAATGGCTGCTTGGTTTAACTAGGTCTCTGCCTTTAGAAAGAAAAAAGGCTGCAGTGACAGTGCCCTACATTCCTCCATCTCTTGACTGTAGTCTCCCTGCTTGCAGATGTAGTATCCTCTATTTTGCAAAGAATTGCTGAACAGGTCTGTTTGGCTCTTGCTAAGGTCCAATCCAACTGATCTCTGTTTAGTTAAGCTGAGGTCCTCTTCCTTTTCTGGAGTGAGTGGTGATTTTCAAGGTGTTGCCTCACACGCTTTCTCTATTTTGTCTATGAGGAGAAAGGAGGGGAAATGCCAGACACCTCCCGTTGTGTGTGGCAATGCAGCTTCTGGGGAGACAGAACAGTATGTAGGGGAAAACCCTTGTTGCATTAATGCTCTTTGAGCTAGTGGTTTTGTCAAGGGAGATGACGAAAATACTTTTCCGTATTCTAAGGAATACAGAAATGAAAGGTAATGAAAGCATCTGTAACCTTTCCACAGCCTCAATGAAGCAGTGGTTGTAGCAGAGGGATTTTTTTTTCACTCCAAAAAACAATACTAAGAAGCTAGTTAAGAGAGCAGCACTATTGTCCTGGTTCTCCTCCACTACTCACCCTTGTTTTGTTGGATGAGTTTCCAGTTGCTTGGAGTCAGAGAGAGAAAAAAGGTTATAGCAACTCCCTTTCCCTGGCCATTTTCTTTCCTAATTATAAAGAATTGAAGAAGAAAAGTGAAAATCTATGTAGGTTTCCACTCCTGCATAGGAAGGAAAAACAACTATAACCACATGTAGTTTTGTGGTTACAGGTCTAGGCTGGAAAAGGAAAGAAGTGGATTCAGAGTCCTAGTGGGTCTGATATTTTTTTGAAAGCACAAGCAAACCCATAATTTTTCCTGTTTTGTACTGGACTCATTAAATCAGAATACAAGTTTCTTATAACATGCAGGCAGCAGTTACAGGCTGTACATTATAAATCAGAAATTGAAGCTCAGGTTTTTGAGGATTCCCTAAGAATTACAGAAAATGGGAGTAGCATGGACAGAGAGAATATCCTTCTCTGTAGACTCCGCAACTTTCTCCCAAATTAATCAGATGTGCTACCGGGAATGTTAACACTAATGATTTCAAGCAACAGATAAAGGCCTTAGTACCATGTAAGTAGGCAGAAGTGAACTATACCATATACATAATTTTAAGATGAAGAATTATGTTTTTAAACTTCGTTTTTCTAACATTAGTTTGAACTGCACTCTTCAGAAAACCGCACTTCTTTATGCTTCCTGGCTCTGTGACTCATCAAAATGAGCTGTGTTAATCACATCAAATGATGTGTTTCATAGAATAAGACAGGAAAAGCAGCACACTGAGTCATCATCGTAGGGAGGGTGGCTGCCAAGCCACTATCAGACAACATAGGGAAAATGAAGAATATTAAATAACTGGGGTCACAGAAACACAGCCCAATGACAGGAAGTCATTTACAGTCAGGTGAACATGAAAGTCCTTATCTTTTTAGTCAGTATTATAAGCAAGTGAGATATGCTAACATGATGTTTATCTGCCTATCAGGTGCTGTCTCCCAGTAACTTTGGAAGCCTTTGGTCCCTTTCAGTCAACTTTGTTGAAGTGATGGAGGTCTCAGAAATATGAAGTTATTAATGCATTTCTTAAAAGTTGTTGATTTTAGTAAAAAACGACATCCCTTTTGCAACCTCCCAAGGGAAGGGCTATAATGCTGGCTTGGTTGTCACCTGCTTCATGCAGAGCTGGCCATCATCACATCTGCACTGGCCAGACTGGCAGTGCTTGTATGGCTCTCAGCCTGGCACGACATATCCTGTTCTTTGCTTTGCAGTAACAGAAGTTTCTGGAAGTTTTATAGAGCTTGGTTATCCTTATGGATTTGAGAGAGGAAGTGGAAGAACAAGGTGGTATCAGGGACTTTATGCGGTGTGATACACTGACAGAAAGATGCATCAGTGTAGGGAATTGCAATGTAATGCCACTACAATCCAGAATTGACCTCATGGAGTAACTTGTTTATAAAAGAAGACTTTGGGCTAGGTCTTTTTTGAGAGCTTTTTTTCCTAGCAAAAATCTTTTGGTTTAGTCTGGGTTCAACAAATTACTGTTGTTTAATTTATAACCTAATACCGTGTGCTCAGGTTATGCTCCTTGTCAGAGAAATTTCAATTTCTGCTTTGGGTCCCTTAGGTTAATGCAACTGTAGTGTCTGTCTGTCATGCCCAAAGTCAATTGAAAACAAGGCCCGGTTTTTACAAATTTGATTGTGGAGTGGAAGTCCCTATTTAAATTCCTGTAAGTTTAATGAAAATGAGTAAGTGGCTAGAAAAAATAGTTTATGCTAATTATCTCTCAGCCAGCTAATCAGTTGATGTGTACCAACTTGCTAGCAAAACAGCCTGCTTACAAATCCATATTAACTATAGCAAGAAGTAAGTAGCTTTTGCTCACTGGGAGGTTGCACAAGATGGGGGGGAAAGAGGGCTGATAGCTGAATTGGAGTTATTCTGGCAGGGGAAATAAAAGAAGTAGGATAAACATTTGTAAGACACTGGGGTTTCACTTGTCCTACTTGTGTTGAAACATCTTGACTGTTTTTTCAAAACCTTGACAGTATTTTTCATGAACACTTTCAAATTTGTAAAGAGGAAGACCAATGACAAAAATTATCACAGTACACAATTGTTTCCTTTTAATTTCCCCTCCATTGATTCAGGTATAACATTTGTTATTTGTCCATAATCTCTTGATTGTATTTTAAGCTGGTGATTTTCACAGAAGACTGCACCGTTTCTTATCAGGAAAACAACAAAAATATTTCACCTGCTTCTCTTTTCTTTTTATTTTCTTTTTGTAGTATACTCATGAACAACAAGCTAAAATCTGGCAATTAAATTATTTTAGCATGTTGAGGTGGATTTTATTTTCTTCTTATTACAGTAAATTTGCATATTTTTCAATAGGGGTGAGGAGAAAAGAAGGTAAAGGAACACATAACACTACAATAATCTGGACTCAGAATATATAGAAATAAGAATTGCCATACAAAACCCCCCACTGTTGGCAAATCAAACTGATATTTCTCTTTTTTTCCCCACTAACTGATTCTAGCTTATTTGGTAGGTATTTTTCTATGCTCTGCTTTGCTTTTCTTTTTTCTTCTTTTCTTCTTTCTTTTTTCTTCTCTTTTTTTTTTGCTCTTGCTGAGACAAACTGGAATTATCTGTTGAGTATGTCATGTCAACTTACTCTGGCATCCCCTGTTTTTTTGCACAGCACCAGCTATTGCTACAATCTGGCATAATATAACAATCATACCATACACTCACAGGTCATATTTCTAAATTTTGTTCATAACAAATTTTGCCCAAATCTTTCATTATTATATGAATTTGAGGGTATATTTTTGCTGGAGTGTTGCTATTGGACTTTTACTGACATTTCATATTTCTGAGGTTAGCACTTACAAATATGAGCACATCTATCTCCCATCCTAATAGGACAGAGGACAGGAGTGATAGGTATTGTATTCCAAAGGTTCGTAGGTGATGAGAGAGTTTTACTTGCATTTGCAAATCCAGTTTGCAGGTGCTGCTCTTGTTTCCATTATAAGATGTACAAAATAGGAACCAGTAGCAGCTTCTACCTCCCTACGCAGAGGGAATCTGATATTTAGAGCTGCTAGGACAGAAGGTTTCTAGCTGCTCCACTTTTTTTGCAGGCTTGTTTATCCTATCTGAATGGTGAAGTCCACCCTAGAAGCCTTAATGAGAAAGGCTAGCTCTCGCCTCCTCTCATAGGGGGAAATAGCAAGTTAAAAAGCCTTAAAAATTCTATAAAAGCATATGAGGAGGGGGAGTAGTAACTAGCACTCAGACACACAATCCCTAATGGAAAGGCCTCTCAATGTTGCTTTTCTTAATGAGTCCAAGGCAGGATTACAAGGGTTATCGCTATCTGAGTGTGAAGACGTTGCTGGAATCCATGACAGGCTTCACTTTGATGTGATGTGTCAAAGTAAGTCCATGACGTACTTCACATCATTCAAAAGTGTTTTTCAACTAACCTAACTGGGAGTTGTCAGACAGCCTGAAGTTGTTGGGGAGAAATTATTAACCTCCTTATAGTAGCATGCTTCTATCATTATTTGCTTATTTTTAAAAATTATTGCAACAGGGAAACATACAAAACTTCTGTGACTCTCAGGTAGTCCTGTTAATATTTATTTTTAATTTATAGTAAGGAAGAAGAGACTATTAATTCACACTTCTTGAATGTTTGGAGTCAATACTTCTGTGATTGGCTTCTGATCCTGCCTTTTCTACAGACACCGCAATGTGTTGGGGGAATTAGCAAGGCACTGTTTGGAACAGTGCTGTTCTCTGAAACACTTTTATTTGGTATAAGTGGCTGTTTTTTTCTTATGGAACTAATTTCATTTGAGCTTTCTGTCATGTTTGGCTTGGAAAGTCAGCCTGTGACCCTAGAAAGGATCTGCTTTTTCTTAATTTTCAAGAGAGCAGGCCTAATCGGGTTTGATGTTGCCCTATTCTGACACAGACGTATATTCACACACATCTGCATAATTTATTTCAAAATTCTTTCCAAACTACTCATTGTGTCTGCAGACAATAATTATGGTGTCCTCTCTGGGTTTTGGTATCAAAATCACATAAAGGAGTTACAATGACACCAAGTGTTTCCTGTCCATCTTCTTCCAGCGGTCCTGGCTGACTGGGGAAATTCCACTGGACTGGAGGCTGGCTGATGTAGTGCCCATCTACAAGAAGGGTCATAGAGAGGATCCAGAGAACTACAGGCCTGTCAGTCTGACCTCAGTGCTGGGAAAGTCATAGAACAGGTGATCTTGAGTGCTATCATGAAGCACATGTAAGAGAACTGGGTGATTAGGCCCAGTCAACATGGTTTCATGAAAAGCAGATCTTGCCAAACTAACCTGATCGCCTTCTATGACAAAGTGACTCACCTACTGGACAAAGGAAAGGCTGTGGATGTATCTTCAGGAACTTCAATAAAGCCTTTGACACTGTTTCTCACAGCATTCTGCTACAGAAACTGTCAGCGTCTGACCTGGACAGGTGAACGCTCTCCTGGGTAGAAAACTGATTGGGCCCAGAGAGTGGTGGTAAATGGTGTTAACTCCAGCTGGAGGCCAGTCACAAGTGGTGTTCCCCAGGGCTCAGTGCTGGGTCCAGTCCTGTTCAATATCCTTATCAATGACCTGGATGAAGGCATTGAGTGCACCCTTAGCAAGTTTTACTGGTGACACTGAACTTGGTGGAAGCGTTGATCTGCTGGAGAGTAGGGAGGTTCAAAAGAGATCTGAACAGGCTGGACTGCTGGGCAGAGTCCAATGGCATGAGGCTTAACACTGCCAAATGCCAGGTCCTGCACTTGGGGCACAACAACCCTGTGCAGAGCTACAGACTGGGGGAAGTCTGTCTAGAAAGCTGCCAGGGGGAGAAGGACCTGGGGGTGTTGGTTGACAGCCAACTGAACATGAGCCAGCATTGGCCAAGAAGGCCAATGGCATCCTGGCTTGTATCAGAAATGGTGTGAACCGCAGGTGCAGGGAGGTTATTCTCCCTCTGTACTTGGCACTGGTGAGACCACTCCTTGAATCCTGTGTTCAGTTCTGGGCCCCTCACCACAAGAAGGATGTTGAGGCTCTGGAGCAAGTCCAGAGAAGAGCAATGAAGTTGGTGAAGGGGCTGGAGAACAAGTCTTACAAGGAGCGGCTGAGAGAGCTGGGGTTGTTTTGTCTGGAGAAGAGGAGGCTGAGGGGAGACTCTATTGTTTTAAGTGTATTGAAGTTCCTGCAGTAATGAAAATTAGTAATAGCTTTGGAGGGTAACTCCTCCTCATCCCAAGAAATTTCTGATTGTAATATACTACTGAGCAAGTTCACACAAACCTGTATGTGATCATCAGCTTTAAATATATTCTTTTAATTTCCAGCAGGTCGGGTTTGCAGTCCTTCTTTCATACAGTACATCCTGGCTCACTTCCTGCCCTTGGAAAACATAGCTTCAGTACTTGTGAATATATGAAGTATGATAGACCTCCTTAGACTGGCCTCAGCCCATATCAAAGACCAAGCTGGGAACTTCAAATGTGGAGAGTTAGCAGAGTAGACAGAGAATGTCTTCCTGTCCTCGAGGCATAGCCACTGTTACAGAAGCTGAGAATCAGGCTACCTGGCTCTTTCACAGATGTGAAAGAGAGAAATGAAACCAGGGCCTCCTCCAGCATATCTCATCTTCACTTTCTTCTCCCTTTTTAGTACCAAACTGTATTGTCTTAATCTGGGAATGTGATTTATTTGTGAAATATCTAGTGGGTGGCAGAGGTGGAGAGCAAAGCTGCACAAAGCTCCCCAGAGCTGCTGACCGAGGTAAATAGTGTGTCATAACACATTTATCAAACAATAATGGAAACCATATAAAGCATATAGGAGAGGGAGGGGGGAAAACCATTCTCCTCTGGGAAGTTACTGAATATTACAGCCAGTTTATAAAAGTATGTGTACATGTGTTTGGAAGGGGGGAGGTTTCCCTAGTTTCACCTCTGTGAATAAATCATTGGCCTAGGATGTCTGAGCAGACAAGTGAAATGGATGAGCACATTATGGATCAAGGAGGTGGTATCCCTGCCATGGTTAGTTTGAGAGAGACCACCCAAGCAATGTGGGACTAAGATGAGACTGTTAGTTTTGCCTGTGAAGTTCTGAAAGGCTCACTCTGCTGCCTCTAATATAGTAGAAAGGCGGGGAATAAAATAAAATTGATGGTATTTCTTAAAAAGTAGGCATGACTATTCATTTACCTGAACTAGCTGTTTTGCTAATATTTTTTTTGCCTCTGTTTTGCCAGCATAGATAGAATGAAAAACAAACAAAAAACAAAAAAAGGAAAAGAATTGCCAAGGTGTAATACTTATGCCTGTTTTGGAAATAAATTGATGTTTAGGTGCAACTCAAGAAAATGTCTAAATGAGATATTATGAAATTTGTTCAATGTTTACCACTATTAACTTTCCAAATACAGAAGCCAAATTCTGATGCTCTCATTGATGTCAAGAAGAAACTTGCATCATAACTGGTCTATTGAAGTTAGTGAGAATTACTTATGGAATGCAGTACTCACTCCATCTTGGATAAGATTTGTACAACATGGACAAATGTTACCAAAAAATACCAAATGAAAAGGAGCCTGCCACAGATGGTATCTTTATAAATATGTGTACAACTATAACTTTAGAATTCTTACAATGAGAAGGAAATCTGTGTTTTGGAATTATCATCTTTCACACAAAAACCTCTTAGAATGCAGCTGACCGTCTTTTTATATTTGTATATGACAATAGTGACAGAATACTTATTGGTCTACATATAGTAATGCATTAGATAAATTCTGGGCTGTAAGGAAATCCAGTAGAAATAAAAAGGTAAAAAGGTGTTTCCACAGAATAATACCACTTTTTTTTTTTTAAAAAAAAGAAGCCTTCAGATTTTCCTATTACATACTAAGATTTTATAATTTTTAAACAAATTTAATTGAATGAACATTGAAACTTTGTATTTACCAAAATTTGCTTTCTCTTGTAGTAGACAATCTTATTTTGTTCCAAAATAACCTTAAAACTCATCCTGCAAAAATGCATGGTTTTTTTTAAAAAAAAATTTATGTTTTCCTCCCATGGAATTATTTTCTTTCATGTTTGGTCACCTCAAATAGCAATTCAACAGCAGTTACATTCAGATGCGGACACCCATTGTGCTGTGATTTGGGTTAGGGTTTGGGTAGAGGCAGTAACGTGATGTCTTGGGGTGGCTCACCTTTAAACCATCCAGGGGACCCTGTGACCACAGACGGGTAATGCTGGCAGTTTGTAGACACTCTGCCTTCCAGTGTCCCAGAAGGATCTCAGCTATGCTCCTGGCAATGGGACCCTTAGGGTGATGTAGGAGGCTGAGATGCTGAGCAGATGTCATTACTAAAGTTCCTGTATCACATTGCTCAGGAAGGGAGATGTTAACTCTTCATATTCAGGTCAGATTTCAGCTTCAACATTCATATCATACCTACCTAAATCACCCCTGAAGTTTTGATTTGATTTGGTGTCTTAAACCATAAAGTGCAACGTTGCTGCCTGCACTGTTGAACCTAAGTTCTGCTTCAAAAGTTGCTGAGTTTTGCCTGAGAGAGAAGAGATTATTTTCTTTTTTTCATTTTTTTTTTTTTTTTTTTTTTTTTTTAGTTTTAACTAACTCAGCTATAGCTGCAGCTCTCCCTGGGCAGGGACTGAACAATCGGTGTTTGTGCTGGAGAACAAGGCTGCAATAGACTGGGAAGTATCCTTCTCTGCCCAAAGGCTTAAGGCACTTGATCAACTCATCTACAGCTTGTACTATAAACTGTGGGCTATGGTTGCAGCTGTGATCTCTGTATGAGATTTGTAGCCCATGGAACTGCCCCTGCTGTGTTCCCAGCCTGCTTAAAGCTACTCACTCTATTCCCAGCATGTCTCCCAGAAAGTGTTGTACTTCAGGCTGCTCTATGGCCTCATCATTTCACATGGACTATCCATAACCTGACCACTAGGGTAAAGACTCTTCTTTGATTGATTTCCATTCTTGAAGGTAAATGTTGAACTATATAGGACTCAGGTGCTCTGTTGTTCTTGTGATTAGTGCATTTGATATCAATAAAGAGTTAAATAATTGCCAGATATTGTTGACATAGAGGAAAAATTCTTACATATAAGAAAATTTATACAGAGGTTTATTAATACTGGAACTACATGAATTTTACCATAAGATTTCTACTAGTGATAACAAACACCTAATCATTTAGGAGTTTAGCAGTGCTGCAACTGTATCATGAGAGAGAGGACAGCAGAGAGCTGCCTCGAATGGTAGCCTGCAAATAAGATGGGTGGAGAAGGTGCAGGGAGCAGGGCAGGCCTTGGGCATACCTGCAACTCTGTGAATTCTCTTAACCTCTTTGTTTCCTCCTGTAGAGGTTTCCCCAGCAAGGGATCCCTCTTGCTATACCTGCTGGTGCACTTCCTCTGCACTTCTGCAGCTCTCTATGTTGTAAGGCAGCCTCACTGCATGAATTGTATGTCTGATAATTCTGCAGTGAAATTAATATCTAAGAAATGTAGTTTTAAAAAGGGACAGGAAAGACTGATTTGTTGTTGGAATTGTTGTCTAATGCACATCACTGAAATGCATATTCTTGTACACAAAGAAGACAAGTTTCCCTGACATAGAAATAGACCTCGATCCCATAATTATTTTGGCAGGTGTTTAATTCCCAAAGTGTGAGCTATCCTATGAAATTCAATGCACACAGTGAAACAAAGGAGTGGGAAGGGAGGAGGAAGGGATTACAGATGTTGAAAGAAAGGCAAGAGGGGCTTTCTGTACAAATGGGACTGAAAGAAGGATTGAAGGAGGAGAGGAAGTATGACTGGCAGATGAGAATAGGAAAGAAATTTAGATTTGAAGTTGAATTGGCATTAGCTGACACGAATGATACACTAATGGAAAGGATTTGGGAGAAGAATAGTTATAAACTAATAGATTTGTTTTCTTCAGAACATCCTGTATGCAGGTAATATCATGTAGATTTTGTTTATAATAACTTAAACTGACATCTTTTGATTTTAAAGAGATTTCATGCTAAGGAACAAAAAATGCCACATTCACCTCTCTTTCTTCTTCCTCTTTTCTTCCTGGAAATTTATTTCTAGAAGTCATTAAAATTCAGATCCCATCATTTTTAACAAATGATGTAAAGTGTTAGGTACAGCACTTGGAGTATATGTTTGTTAAAATGAAGGAAGAGATTCTTCCAACACTTTGGGATTTTATGAATGATTTACATCTGGTGCTAAAGTTCATAAATGAAACGTGGGAGAACCAGATGCTTCATTTCTTGACTGCATCGTGTCTGCACATACTGATGGTGAATTGAAAACAGGAATGTCTCATAAATCAAGAAAATCTATTTTTGTACTCTTGATTTCTATTCTGAACATCCACATAACACCCAAACAAATGTGGTAAAATTGGTTCCTTGAGAAACCCTTTATGTTTAGTAACAGTGTGGACATGTTAATTTAGGAAAAAAAAAAAAAGAACAGAAAAATAAGAAAAGGGACCAATCTTTAGAATAAAAAATGCTCAGAATGAGCAACTGTTCTTGGAGATCAGCATCGAAGGCACTTCATTTAGCAAGGGAAAGAGTGAATGGAACTGCTAGGCAAATTCTGGCAGTTGTACAAAGAGTTGAGGTGTGTAATAAGGTGATATTTCACAACTTTTGGCATTAAGGGGAAAAGAAATTAAAATCCAAATTCTTCCTTCATTTACTGACACGATAACTGAAGGCAGAATCTGGCTTGTCATTTGAATAGGGAGATTGAGGCTAATGAGCAGACGCTTGCAGAGAGCTGAGTGAAATTCAGGTTTTGTTTCACTTTTCATCGATGTTTTGGATTGAAGCTCTTTGCCTAATCTCCTTTCTTGCTGACATCTTCTGTTGGTCTAAGAATTGTAAACGATGCTCATCATTATGTTCAGATGTCACTAAAACTCTTGTAAACAGGTTTATAAAATATCATTTATTTAATTATAATGAAAGAACAAACAGAAGCATATCTGTTTGCGGGTTTGCTTTTTAAATAGATTCAAGTCATCCTCCCTCATGCTTCCCACTTCCTTTATTTCCTAATATGTGTTTATCCACACATTTTAAATTATTATATTATAAATCCAAAACTACCTGTAAGAAACAGTAGGGTGGCAGTAATAAATTTGGATGAATAAGTTGTACACTAAAGGGTTAGAAAGTACCCACTGATGCAAGGTGGCTGCCCCTCTGTGTTCTCTTTGCCTTCAATGAATGCATAGTATTTGAAGTGGGCTTAGTCCTCCATGGAGGTTCTTGAGGCTTACTTGACTTAGCTTGCCATTGCTGTGGAGGAAAAGCATAAATCCAGCTAGTTCTGGCATCTCAGCAGAAATTTGTTACCTTGTGGTATCTTGCTTGTGTGTCTAAGCCTGAGATGTATGTGCCTTGCTAGTTCTCTTAATGATTGAAAACAAATATTTATTTTTATTTATTTACATGTCTTACACATAGATTGAGTGTAGATGTGCTGGCAGAAGGAAGACTTTCAGAGGGATTTCATAAAGGTCAAAGAAATGGCTTTGTAAGCAGGTTTCAAGGAGTCACCCTAAAAGCAAGGAGCAGCATGAGACTCTAGAGGCATTTGTGATGATAGGAAGGCAGGCAATGCTGGCAGGCAGGTAGATTGTGTAAAAACACTGTTAGCTTATGTATCTGCTAGTCTGACAATTCTTTTGTGGAAGTCAGTGGAGGTTTTGCCTTTTATTTCAATGAGAACAAGATCAAGTTTTTCTAGGGAGAATGTTCCCTCATCACACGCTGAGCATCACACCTACTTTCAGACTGAGGTGGAGTTAGTAAAAGTGACAGAAGTGCTCTGCACTTCTCTTAGCTACCTTCCAGCTCAAAATATGTTCCTAACTAATACAATTTTCTATATGTCATAAATCACAGAGGAAAGCACTTTTCACACCAAATATCAGAAAAGTGCTCTCTTTTCTCACTGCAGAAGTAACAGAAATGATGTGTTCATTTTAAATTCCATTCATGTAGGCCTTAATAAAAGCTATTATAAAATACAATTGTGTGGAGACAAAAAGAGAGATAATATCACTGTAGCTCAATATAAAATTTAAGTAATTAAGACATGAAAACTATTACACAATTTACTATGAATGCAATGTGAATAATAAAATGTTTAACCACTCAACTTCTGGGTGTTTTTTTTTTAAGTAGTGCCTTTTGAAAGTATTTGAGGTTGAAATATTGCTAAAGAACTAAATTCTGTATTACTTGAGAAGATGAAGTAAGCTGGCTGGGATTTCCAACTAAATCTTGTATATGTTTTTAGATGTTGATGTAAATATGGCACTCTGCCATATGATGGATTCTACATGAAAAATATCAGTCTCAGTCAATTTTGATGGTGTTTTTAAATAAAACAGTACATACTGAATGAACTGTGGAAGTATTTCAGCACTGCAGCTGCAGAACAGTTATGAAATCATGTAGACAAACTGATGGATCCCAAGATTAACACGAAAGCCTATACCTATACAGGTACTGGAAAGAAAAGTATTTTTAAACAGTAACTGCTTAAGTTGAGCATTTTTCTTGCACATGGTTCAGCACTGAATCCTCTTCTCTGAAGGGCTTCAACGACCCTATTGGTAAATGGTTGAGAAAAAAGCTTAGTCGAGTCTTTCCTAAGTTGAGTGAATATCATAATTCGGGATCTTTAATAGACACATTATTTTCTTGCACACTGACACATACATGACAGTGACAGGAGTGTACTGGCACTGTCTAGTAAAACTTAACAACATCTGCTCTGTGATCCAGCCCTATTTTTTTTTTTTTTTTGCTTCATTCCAATCTGATTTTGTATGTTTGTTTCCTAGCTCCAATCTGTGGAAAACAATTTTCTTCAGACCGTGACCAGGCTCTCGTTGGAACAGCTTTCTCCTGAGCTGCGGGAGCTGATAGCTCGTGTTGGTGGTTCAGTAGGTGGCACTCTTTCCCTTGGATCAGTCCGAGCCAGTGTCCCAGGTGTCATGTCATGCACGAAATAGTCATGCTGCACGAAGTTAGACAAGAGATCCACTGGTTGCACTTCTAAGTAGCATTTGCCAATGCCCAGACTGGAGTACATTCTTCACTGGATGCAGTTGGTATGGTTTGAGGAGCATCCTTGGCTTTGCTGCCCCAGTAGTATCCTCCATGTCTTCCCCATGTAGAGAACAGACGTAAAGCTTATGGGGTGCCCATGCTTCACATCTGGGCAACATCTACTCTCAGCATCCAGATCTGCCCAAAAACCTACACAGAGAATGGCAACAAACTTAGAGGTCAGTAAGACACGACTCTCATCCAGCATGTTGCTTAGGCTGACACTTGCAAAAAGCCTTACTGCTTTTGCTTCATAAATTTGAGGAGAGCTTGTTTGCCAGGCCTTCAGAAGCTGATGATCTGCAGTTCCATGTAAAGTAATTTTGTATGTCTCAAACCTTCATCAGCTAGACCTCAAATGTCTCAAACTGGGCACCTTTGTTTATGAAGTGTTAATCTTCACTTCACTGTGTCTTAATTCCTTAGCTGTAAAATGGAACTGCTAAGACTTACATATTGTGGCCTCCGAGCATGTGGTAAGGTATGAAAATGTTTGAAAATGTTTGTGATGTAGTTAGCAAAAAAAACCCAAATGGAATTGAGCATCGTTATGCTCAAAAAATCCAAACCCTGAACTGAATCAATTCATTGTTATGATGAAGCCCTGGGCAATCATAAATAGTAAGGGACAATATCCATATGTGTGTATATATATATATACACGTACTGTGTTTTTCATGTTTATATGTGTAATATATATATATATATATACACTCTATATTGTGGTCATTTAAAAAAAAAAAAAATAAACAAAAACCAAAGCTGTAAGTAAGCCAGAACAGAGAGGCAAATTCGTCACAATTTGTAAGTGTAGCAAAGATAAATGGCAGGCTTCTCTTGTGGCCTATGAGATTGTTATTTTCTTTGTATTTAGCTTTGTATAACATGATTTCTTCTTAGAATTTCTACAGTATTTCCTCTCATAATATTTCATAGATCATTCAGCCATTTACATGCCTTAATAATACCCTGCAATAGAAAAGTACATGTTACATAGGTCAGAGCTTAGGACAGACTTTGTGGAGAGGAACAGTTGTAGCTCTGTGGTTCCTTACTCTACCCAGTAACTCATGCCATACATAGTTTAATATTTGAGGTATAAATTATTCATGAAGAGTTTATAGCAGTCAGTGAATTAGCCACTTACAATTAAAAAAAAATTGACCTCTTTTTGCATTTAATGTGACTAAAGTCAGTGTCATTGCTGTGTGATTGGGTCTCACTTATTTTTATCTGCTGTAGCAGCTGTTTTGATCCAAAATTTAGAAAGCCACCCTAGAAACTTGAAAAAAGAAAAAGGTAAGTCACAGATATATGGATGTGTATAATCCATATGTGATAAGACCAGGACTCACATTATTTCTACACTGCCTAACATAGTTAAGAAAAAAACACTAACCTTTCACCTACAGCAAACTTTTTAGAGAACTCCACACAGAAAGAGGATGCAAATCAACTAAAAGAGAAACAATCCTTTTGTAAAGCTACCAGGAAGCTGACCAAACATTACACCACCTCTTTTTGCACAAGCCACATCATTTATAGCAGAGGTTTCTTCAGACCCTTTACCAAACATGTCCTGAAAGAAATGGTTTATTTCAGTATTTGATTTTAAAAGAAATTAGAAACATTCTGAAGAAGTTTATATGACATTAACAATGGATCCTGCCAAATATTATGTTCACGTTTCTGCCAAAATTGCTTTGCTTCGCCATGTCACATGTTTCTTCTTTTTTTTATATCAGGCCCAAACTGCTGACAGAATATCAGGAAAAGACATCATTTGGAATAGTTATTAATATAATAAAAGACCATATTAGAAAAGGGTTAGCCATCTAAATGGCCAAGTTCAACAAGACACAATTAGGGTTGCATGATCTCCCTCCCTGGAGTGCACATGTGTGAATTTATGAGTTTAGAAGGAGGATAATTTAGCCTTACATGTACCTTTTTCACTTGGTCATTCAAAGAGTCAACAGGTTTGTTTTTTTTTAAAAAAAACCCCCACAAAACAGCTATAACATCTTTATCTGCCATAGCTTTGCCTTATTCATATATTTATAGCTACTACACAGTAAATACTTATTTATTCATATATACTGTGTTGTGGAAAAGATGTTAGTTACCAAAGGCTGTATATTGCTGTATTAGGTAGGGATAGGAGGTCATCCTGACAGTAGTGGCTAGAGATGATGAATATGCACTGAGACATCAAAGGCATCATTTAGAGAAAGGGGAGATTTCATAGAGAAAATGTGTCCAGTTATGTGAAAAGTTGATAAGATATCCTAGAGAGATATAAGAAGATTCAGGGCCTGAAATTTGACTATGAGCAGAATAGAACAAACTTTAAGAGAGGTTTCAGTGGAGCAGGGACTGAAAATGTGATTGAATAGGTTTAAAAAGTAGGCTACAAGAAATTAATTCAGCAGGAAATTGCAGATGATGTAGACAGATAGAAATTCAATAAGCTTGGCAAGAGAGGGAAAATGGATCCTAATGGCAGAACTGTATAAGATGAAGCATGGACATACTAAAAGTAAAAGAGACTTCTGGTCATATACTTCATCATAATTACCATAAATCAGCGTAAGTGATTATAGTAAGAGCTGATTATGCTCCTGTAAAAAGTTTTCATCTTGGGACTCATTTATGCTCTGGCTTCTCCCTTAAAATTTCTCTTCTGGAAATTCTGTAGCAAAATTTATTTTCATATTTCTATTAAGTTAATTAAATAAGACAATTAAAATTTTAATCTTATAAAATATTATTTTCCATGTATAGTAATGAATTTTTTAAATGAAGAGAAACTGTTTTGTAAATTTTTGTTATTTTTTGCTATACCTGAAAAGGTGCAACTTTTCCTCTTTATTCATAATTTTTAAAGGGAAAGTAATATGAAATTTAACATATTTAGAAAATAAAATGAAACTCAATTCCATTCTATGATTCTGTGATTCAAATAAACGTAGTACATTCATCTTGTTTTCAAACATATAGGTCTCAGTTACTAAAAACAGACTATTTCTGTTAATGTTTTGGTAATCAACCTTTCCCTACTCTTACCTTGTTGTGCTGGAAAGGGAATGTATAGCATGGTTATCCCTAGATGATTTTGAGAACCCCACCATACTGGGGAGGAAAAATGCACTTTGGCCAACAACACTCCAGCTAGCTCCCCCTGGGCAGCTCGCCCACTTTCAAGTCTGACAAGTGACACACTAATTTTTCTATGTCCAGCTAGCTTAAAACTTGAATTCAGGAGTTTATGTCTTGTGTTTATCAGATAGTGAGCCAACAAGAATTTACATTATACATTCCACAATGTGCTGTGTCAGTGTTACAAGTCCTGAGCTAGTGCATCCTCTAATTACCTCGGGTTTGTGCAAAAGTCAGTGACAGAAGTGAAACTTATGAAGACAACCCCCTCCTTGCTTACTTCGCTGAATCTTATAAACGACACTAACTATCAGTTTTGCTTTCAGAGGTTTTCCAAACCTCTGCTGTTTCTTTTTGGTCTGCCCGTCTTTTTCTGTTATTTTTCTCAAAGCTGACATATTCAAAGCAAAGTTGAAATAATGCAAAGATTATCCACTTCCAAAATCATCTCTCCATGGACAGACCCTTATAGCATCTGCTGATGAATGACAGCTTATTGTTCATTCACATTACAGTAACATGTAAATCTACTGACTGTGACTAGGGAAACTGGGAGCTTATTTGCCCTATAAACTTTCTCAAGTGCCTGCTGAAGGCAGTGTTTCCCCAACCACCATGCTTCATTAGCAGTCTCTGAAAATGCAAACCAAACAAATCATCCTGATGCATGTAGCACATAACAGGTAAGAAGGATATGTTTTAACATAAAATGAGATAAAGTTCTTGGGCTGAATTGCCTGAAGAATTTAGGAGTTAGCTGATGGTTTACAATAACTGGTCGGTCTTTTTCTTGCTTCTTGGTGCAAATGGCATTGATTGGCTGGGTTGATTATAGGCCTGCATGTCAAAAAGGAGCAAGTTGTTCTTGACACAAGGAAATCAGCTCTTGCATTAGCAGGCTTAATGCATGATAAGCTATGTGGTGTAGACAACTTTTGTGTGCTTGAAACTGAAGACAGTTTCGCTTGTATGGCATATCCATGTAGATATGGCCAACAGCTGTTAGAGTCTGTTGCACCTCATATTTATTGCTTCTACTTAAGTAAAAATCAGTGCCATGCAATTTTATTCAATTCAGTGAAAAAAACCTCATTGTCGTTCTGCCAAAGTTTAAGTGCTACATTTTTTCATTAGAATTTAACAAATGTTCATCTTAAAATAGACTGACAATGGGTGAAACTGTTTCACTTTATCTGTTATGAACTTAAAATTTATCAAAGCTACTACTTGCTCTTCCCAGAGAAATTCGTATTTTCAGTCCTGAATTTAACTGTCAAATTCTCATTGGAAACTACTGTTTAACAGCCATAATATCCTAAAATATTTGAAAAAAAAAGTTGCTGTAACAGTCACTGCTTCCAGTGGCCATACAGACCATATTATGTAGATGTTTTGAAGCATTATTATTGTTTACAGATTTTTATCTCTAATGCATAAGTATAGCCTTTTTAGGGAATATTCTTGAAGAAGAGAGCTGCTACCTTGTCCAGATCCAATACCTGTCTTGATCTTAGCCACCAATGATCATTCCATGAATGTGTCAGTCACTTTGGAGTGCAAACTGAATCATCCTTCTCCCTTTAGATTTGTATTCCTTCATCACTTACAGGTCCTTGTCTTGAACAGGGACTCTTGCTGTTGTAATATATAACCAACCGTAATACTTGAGGAGATAGGTGCAATCCAGTATAAGAAAGGATATCTTAATCTTGCCCTCTCATAATAAAGTGCATTAAATCCCGGATTTAAAAAGTAGACTAAGCGTTGATGGGATTAAACATATTACATATCTTTAAGGAAGCCACATTTATTCTTCCGTGTTTAGAGCTAAGTCACATGTTGAATTAAATCCAAAAATGAGATGTAGATTCTGGCATATCTAAAAATGTTGAACTGGATCTCTCGGCTCTTGCTTTGATGTGGCAGTATTCTTTTAGTGCCTCAACATCATCTTGGGTAGAGGTGAAAATATAACACAGAGACTTTTAATTTCATTATTTATGTATGACAATTATCTAAGTCAAATTAAAAGTAAATGTAATCTTTGTGTGTATGTGTGTGCATGCCCAACATTTCTAAAATGCCAGTAGGAAATTAGAGCAATTTTGATATTAAAATGATTACTACCACTTTTGTAATAAACTGATGCGACTTTAGAAGTCTGTCCCTGATATATTTCATGATTTAGACATCACACAAGCTATAATTGTGCTATTAAAGGAAAGAGAGCTAATCTTTTTGCATTTGAAGTAAGCCCTCATCATCAGACCCGACAAAGCCAGACAGATCAAAAAAGAGTAAAAAAGAGCATTTAAGGAAATTAGTACAAGTGTCAGTTGAAAGGTAAAAATTAATGCACTTATTATTGAAATACAGTTGAAACCTACATTCTTTTCATTTCTTTGATATTACTAAAGCATAAAACATTCAATTAGCTTTCCATTGTGTTTGAGGGGTAGTGGGGAAAGGCAAAGCATTGTCAGTGAAGTGTTAGGTGTGTAGGTGGTATGTGCAAGGCAAAAATGATTAGATATGAGCGGAGGGTACAGCAAAGGCTTTTACTTTGCAGTTGACAAAGCCAGTCAACTCCTTTAGTGTGTTCCAGGACAATGCTCATGCATGTATACAGCTTTTCCTAAAGATACAGTACTAAAATTCTGAAAAGATAGCATACATTCCTTTTACCCTCACCAGGGAGTATTTCTTTTCCAGATTATTATTATCTACATTGTTGAAAGCTGCATGGATGTGCACCTCTTTCCTAATAAAAAGTGAATACAGATAAATTGATAATATTTTGGACCATTGAATAATAGTACTTTGCAACATAAGTGAAATAGATACGTTTAATTCATACTTACCCTCAGCAATAAATATGAATTCCCATGGCTGCATTCTTTTATTCTTTGAATGCTGTTACTAAGAGTGCTGATTTGTAAAAACTGATTTAGGACATTTCAAAATACATCCTTGATTTATAACTGTTATATGGTGGCAACATGGAAGCTGCAAATAATTTGTGTAATGCAGTTTTCCCCCTCCTTTGTGCTGTTTAAAGGGAGAGTCGCTTCTTCTTTTCTGTTTCTTTTTTTTAATGAGAGCATTGTAATGATGTAAAATGTATAGAGGGAAAATTTAAAAAATCATACAAAATAGGATTCCTTTGAATCCATTCATCTGACTTGTTAACAAAACCTTTCTAATATATTGATGAAGTTGTTTTCTCTCTAATTCTACCATCCCTACATTTTGTTTGAATTTCAGTAATATGAAGATGATGCAGTAATGTTCAACATGCTTTAATTAAAAGTATTTGCTAATTGGCATAAAATATCTGTGTGATTATTTTTCCATATATTTACGATTTTGCAGTATGAGAGCAGCTGCTAAATATTTTCTTACATGCTGATTCCACTTAATCAACATTCCTCTTAATGGAGGTGACAAAAGTTAGAAATTGTGTTTTACAAATGTGTTCCATGAAAACATCAGCATGAAGACAAAGTCATGCCTTTTGGGGTACAAATGAGCAGGTTTACTGCAAAACACTTCTTTATAGATAGGAGATAAATCTTAGTTTAAAAATCTTTTGCAATATTGAGCACCTTCCAAGCCAAATATGTACTAGCACTTAAAGAAAATATTACCAGTTTTAATACTCAAACTCACTTGATGTTTTGATTATTATTCCTATTAATATGCACATGATAGAAGTTAATGCCATACTGACAGATTTAATGCTTTGTAAATGTGTTGAATTAAGCTAGAAAGGTAAAAGCAGCCATTACCCTAAGACCTAAAAGAGAGACACTAATCAGCTAGCTTTTTTTCTCTTATCCTTTCTGCAGATGGCTGGGAATACAGGTTTTATTTAAAATGCAAGGCTGGAAAAAGCTTAGCCACAGGAAAAAGAAAGGCCTTGACCCTTAAATATTGATTCTGTTCTATTGATTACAAGAGATGGGGGTGGAGAGACTTTTAAAAAATGTAATACTAAAATAGGCACAAAGAAGATTTAGGTAAAAAACAGCCTGAGTTTTATTATTTACAGGACTGAAGAGCTACAGAATAAAAACCAAAGCGGTGGGAGATTAGGGCACGCATGGGCTCTAGAACTGATGTTCAGGCTTCATAGACTCAGAATACAGAAGTCATTGCCTCTTCGGGCAAGAGTGCTCTGTCAGTAGACCATGCTGTCCATGGAAGCTGGGATAGCCAGTAAGCTCAAGATCCACATTTCCTGGTAAATTCCCTACTACAGGAAAAGGGGCACATTGCCGAATTTTGCTTTCCCTTCAGATATGCTGAATCATATAGCAAGATGAAAAAGTTCTTCCTCCTCCTCCCTAGTCAATGCCAAGTTAAGAGAAAATGAAACAAAAAAGGTTATAACCTTGCATCTTGAACTAAACTTCAGGAGTGAAGTGGAAAACTGGAATTTTCAGGGACAAATACAAATAAAGACTATTTAGCGTGGTATTATATCCAAGACGTTCTTTATTAAAGGCCCTCAAAATCCCAGGCCAAGTGAGCCTATAGAGTTCAACTTCTCTGAGTAGCATTAAATCTACATGAATCCTGAAGCACCTGATTTGAGTAAAAAGCTCTGCAATTCTCATTGTCAAAAAAGCAAAGCAATTCTGTAGATGAATGGGAGGAAGAACTGATCCCTTGCAATGTGCCAAAGCCACAAAGAATTTGTTATAGATATGTTGACAAATGGAAACATAAAATAAACACAGAAAAACGTATAATCCAAGGCAGCAACATATATATTAACGTAAACCACTGTTCTTCTCTTCCTGTGTCTACTTAGCTTTTCCTCACTGCACAACCTGGGCTGCTGACAGAAGCAATTCTTTTGCCAAGAGAGCACACAACATGCTCGATTGTTTCTTTGCATGAGTTTCTTACAGACTCTTGGAACTCTGCAGGTAGACTGTCTTAATAACATTTAAAGTATACAATTTTTATTGAAAGGTTTCTACAATTGGCAGATTCGGCTTAGCAAAATGGGCAGATGTTCTAGGCTTAGTCTGGAAAATTTCTGTTGCTGCATAATATATTCTCTTTATCTATTGTATTGTTTCTTTGCAGATGTGTTCTCCTCGCTGCACAAGCAAGCCTTCCATTCACTGACATTGCTCTTAATGTGACTATTTGATGTCTTAAGAAAGGAGACCACGAGGTGTGTAGAATCAGAAAAGCAAGGGTCAAATACTCTATTCAGGTGTGGTTGAGCTAAAATGTGAATGTAAAGTATGTTTCAGTTTTAGCAATCTGTAGAATCTTACAGAAGCACTCATAAACCTGGACAGTCAGTGTATCATGGATACTACCAGACAGGAGATAGGAATGAATGATCTGGGACAGCATGGTGCTTTGCATGGGCTGATTAAGTCCTGTTAGCAAACCTAGTCTCCATAGAGTAATGCAGTGTAATGTGGCTGTACTGCTGCCAGTAAGCAACTGTCTTAGATATCTCTATATGGCATTACAATATGCCATATAGAAAAATACACTGTGCTACCATGCTAGGTAGTCTGTTCTCATTATGGTGCTCCTTCAATATTGCTCTTAATTAATTTTTGCTCTCTAAAGACAACTCAGGGTAATATGTTCTCAAATAAGTATTTGGTTAAGAATGGTTCCTGAATTTTAAAATTTCTTTCCACAGTATTTCCTTCTAGAGTTTTTATTAGTTGCAGTGTCAACAGCTACTTCTGCAATCAGCGATCTGCTTCACAGTGCAGCTTTAATGCTAACAAAGTTGCAAAAAAAATGTGGGCATAGAATCAAAGATGAAATAAAATTATTTAGAGGTTGTTTCTTTTTACCACTGTTTACTTCTGCCTGGTTTCTCCCCAATCAAAAGAAATCTATGACATTTTAAAAGTCTGTAATTTCTGCTGTGTAACATTTCAGAAACAGAATTTTTTGTGTGTGCGCACCTACCAAATTAGGATATCCAGGACAGTTCATTTCATCAATAATAAGCTCTGTTTGCAGCAGTTAGTGACAAAAAATGTTTCTCCAGGGAAGTAAATATTTACTTACATACTTATAAACTTTCTCAGTGCTTTTTATGAAACTCCTCAGCAGCTAATGCAAAATGAAGTGGTAAGTTAGAAAATGCAGTACATAATAATGGATATTAATCTTTTTCTCTGTTTTTCCTGTCTTTTAAAAAACAAAGATGAGAGAAATGTAAATGTCATAATGTGAACTGGGGAGCTCGAGAGCTCTTTTGTCTTTACTTGTTTGTCAAATTCTGGCTGTCACTGTCTTATCCCCATGTAGCCTGGTCTCTAAGATGTACCTGGGAATTACATTTGTTTCAGGTGTAAAGAAGAAGAAATTCTCCTGCTCTGAGGTCTGTCGGGGCGGAGGGGCTGGGGCTACTCACCCCATCTGTAAAGGGACAGTGCTAGTGAGGGGCTGCCTGGTGCTGAAAGACCTGGGGTCTGCCATCCCTCTATACTATAGCTCCCACCTGATTGAAATGAGATGGCTTCCTCACTTCAGAAGGGAATCACAAAGACAAAATAAATCATAGACAGAAAGGTACTTGGTCATTACATCTTTGGAGGGGTAACATGGATTGTTTTAGCATCTTAGGAACAGAAGTCAATTAATAGAGACAGAGCTTCACTTTCTTCGAAGCAAATGCAAAAGGGGAAAAATTCCCTATCTTTTAAAAGAGAAAGGAGTATAAGACAAGGAAATGAAAGATTGCTATGATGGTAGCAAAGGTTAGCATGGTGTTATTGGAATACTGATGATTAGGAATTAGAGGAGGCCCTACAACCTAGTTATGTATTCCAACCAAAGTGGAGATTTTCATTAAACCTTTTAATCTTCAGAGCAAATTCATGGGCTTTCCTGCTGCTGAGTACTCAGCCACCCTCCATAAGCTCCCCTGATGCCTGGCCCTCCTTGCAGCTGTGCAGCACCTGGGGTGGGTGGCAGTTCCAGGGCTCTGAAGTGGTGTCTTCCTGCTACCCATGGGACTGGTTCCTCTGCAGAAAGGAATTTGGGACACTTGCCTCAGCTTGCCGTGATGTGGCACAGAAAAGGCGCCATGCACCCTTTGTAGACAAACCACCTGCAAATCCCACGGGGCTCAGCTGACATTTGAGGGCAACCCCCATTCCCTCCCGGAATAGATCTTCTTTTTTCTTAGTAGCTTGTTGAAGTTCAGAGGGAGAGAGCGTCCTGCATCTTTGGCGCCCTGGCAATGTGCTGGGAGAAGCCTGGCTCTTCCCAGCCTCCATGTTGTGGTGCAGGCAGCCTGTCAGGGTTCCATCACTGCCTGTAGACTTTGCCTGACACTGCCTAGTCCCATTTTTTATTAAAAAAGAAAAAATCACTTGAGGTTGAGGTAGCTCCCTATGCTCTGTATGCATGCACATTTCCAGATCTTTGTCATAGCAAAGTGACAAGTACCTGGAGTTCTGTGAGTAAACCCATGTAAAAATCAGTAGCGTGAATTGATGCCTGTATGCATCTATACCTGATAACAACAGAAAGCTATTAGTTTAGCCATCAAGTTTCCCTTAATGTTAATAATGTTAATAAAATGTTAATAATGATGAGTGGAATGTTAAGAAAATCAAAATCATTTTTCCTCCTGAAAGGCAGTGAAGGAGTTGAAGGAGTTGATGTTTCTGTAGGAATAGAAAGATATATGGTGACCTTCCTGGAAAACATGGGCAGGGTATAAAGCTGTTATTTACTATATAAAAGTATTCTTCTAGCGAGGTTCATTATTTTCTGTTTCAGTAGGAAAGGAGAGAAGGTTTGTTTGCTGGAAATAACAGTTAACTGGACATGTTTTTCACTTAAAAACAAGGGTGGGGCAACTGCTTTAATGTCAACTTAGATACATTTTGGCTTAAAAAAAGACTCAGGGCAAAGGAATATAAACTCAATATAAAGTTAATTAATTTTTTTAAGAGCTAAACATGAAGGTAGAGAAAGAAGGAGAAACTGAAGTGGAACTCGATGTTTTTAAAGATATTTCACAGGAAAGGCAAAACATAACGTATGAAGGGTAAGTTCTGTGAAAGGCTGAGGTGTTTCCTTTCCAAATGCATTCACTGCTGTGCACCAAAAAAGTGTAAACAGCAAAACGAAGAGATAGATAACACATTATGATTTCTGCTAAAAAAAAAAAAAAAATGCCATTAGCCCCAGCCTTGCAGGGGCAATAAGATGTTCATGTCTTTTGTTTCATTTGGTCTTTGAGGATATTTGCCTAAGATTTCATAAAGTAGCCTTGGGTGTCTCATGCCAATTGCCTGCCTAGAAGTTCAGGTGCCAGATATCCATGAGTTTACAAGCATGTAGCTGGATCTGTGTAAGGCAGATTCTTGCATGCATTATATCCTGTAACCATTGTGCTCTGTCCTTGTACAAGAGTTGTGTTTTCATGTGTTTTGTCACAATTTCAGGATTAGAGAATGTAAATTTTCAATGTTTAAGTGTTGCCCAGAGGCTACTCTGTGTTTTCTGCTCACCCATTCTGCCCAACCTTATAGACACACTAATTTATGTCCTGAACCATGCTCTGGGAGTTAGTGTCACAGCACTGAATATGATTGTAAAGAAGTAAAATCTTTTTTTTTTTTTTTTTAACCTCTGTGCATTGAAGGTACTTATCTTGTTGCATGAATATGGATGATAGTTTCCTATGAATATGGAAAAGACTGGGGAGGGATGGGTCAGTGTTTAACATTAACTGCTCTTAACCTTTCCACCAAGTAGACCTTACAGCAACATGATGCATAGGAGAGGTCAGGCTTAGCTGATTTTCTGCAGAATGCCATTAGTAATTTTTTGCCACATATATTTGCCCTAAAGCCTTGTTTGCCACCTATATAATTATTAGAAGACTTTTATAATTGTATTTGAAATTCTAAGATGACACTTATGTCAGAGTACCATGGCACAGTATTATGTTTAATTTCTCTTTTGTTCGTCTCATTTAATGTACTGAAGAATTATACTCAAAAGAAGATCCTACACACTTCTTTTCCTTTCCATTGCCAGCTATGTTCCCCCCTCACCTGCTAGAACTGTCAATTTAATTAAAAAAAGAAATGAAGAAAAAAACATGTATAGGTTTCTACGCTCAAAATATTAAGCAGACAAACACCTTGTTTCATATGTTGTTTTCTGAAGCTGAAGTAGGAGCACATTTATATTTCCCTGATAGGTACAAATAATAACCCAACAGTACTAGAGGATGATGATTCTAAATGAATTGTGACTTTGACATATTGCACAATCTGAGCTGGTTGGTTCAAATTGTATTCACAGATTCCTTGTAAAGAGCAAAATCTTTCAATTAGCTTCCTCCTTCAACTCCTCCACCCTGGCAGACTTGCTTGGGTGTCTCTTACAGTGCACCCTTTCATCCTGGAACCCATGAGTGAAGCTTCTTAGTATGAAGACTCCCAAGAATTCACTCAGTACTAGGTGATACCCAGCCTGTGTGTTCATTCTCACTGGACCTACGTTGGAATGGAAATTCCTGGTGCAGACATGAAGTGGTCATCTATGGATGGCTGTAAAAGGGTCAAGCTATGTGAAAATAGGACAGGATGATGATTTGGACTTCTCAGGTGATACTGTTCTTAAGTCTCCATACGATTGCAATTGATCTTTTGTGAAATCTTGAATATTCATAGTAGTGTTGCATGAATACGGAAACCAATGAAATTCATACTAGTATTGAATGAATGTGATACCAATGGGGAAGGGTGATCTGGATTGCTTTCAGATAAGACTGTAGAGTGGAAAATGTACTTGGATATAATGCAGGAAGAATGTTGCAGTAGTTTTTTTGGGTTTTGTTTATTTTTTAAAAATTATTATTTATTTTCAACTTTTCTAGTGGGTTTTGGAAGCAGAGGAATGTAATATGAAATCAGAAAGAGTAAGGACTACTCACCCACTATAGAAAGGAGTGAAAATTAACCTTTTTTATTAGTCACTTTCTACTTAGCTACATCTTTTGGAACAGTTGAAGACCTTCATCCACCTGCTGCAGATTAATATCTGGCTTGACTGTTCCAGTTTTAAGCAGTTTTACTGTGGCACCAATCCTGATTTACCACTGTTCTTCATCTGTCATTTTCTAAATATTTAGTTTTGCAACAAATTTGTCAACCAGTAGATATTTTACACTCTCTAGTGATTGAAAACTGGTGTACCAAGAACACAAACTAGTTTTCCAGAGAAGATGAGTAAACATGCAAATGTCTGATTGGTTTATTGGGCTCATGTGGTTAAGGTGTGCCAATTTCTGTAGCCAAAAGCACTGTAAAGGAGTGGTTAGAAACCAGTGTGTGTGTGTGTGTTTGTGTGTACGTCTGCTTTGTAGCCTAATAGACAAGGTTTCCAGTTGCATTAAAGTAACAGAATTTTACAGAAGCCTGGATTGGAACTGAAATTTACAGAATGAGATCCATAACAGGATTTTATTTGCCAATGGACATAAGTGGATACTTCTGTGTAGGAGTCTGAAGTTAACTCCATGCATTTGAACAGTTTACTCTTTGCAGGTGAAACATAAATCTGGCTAAGTTTTTTTTTATACTTAACATTGCAGTAGTAGAAAGATACTTAACTCAGTATTGTTATTTTTGTTTATGCTATGCACTTTCAAGGTAATTAAATTAAGGTCATTTTTTTCATTGTGTTAATTATTGTGGACACATATTGCATAATACAGGATACTTTCTGCATAAATGAGCTCTGTGCTGCTCTAGTTCTCTTAAAAATTATCAGTTACTACATGGTATGTATAGTAGATGTCATCTTGCAGAATATATAGTTTAAACATTCAAAACAGGTGAAGGATAGGAAAAAAAGATAATTTCCCATGATCTAAAATCAATCAGGGATGATGTGCACAGACTGCAAGATCTAGTTACTGCTCCATCCATATTGCTGTCCCTTTGGAACAGCAGTCTATCATAGATTAAAATACTTGCACTTGCACAAAAAGGGGTTTTTTATTATTATTTTAGAGTAAATGTCAGCTATTCCATCTGCCCCTCAACATAACCATCATTAATTAGCTGATTTCTTTTAGACATTGCAGTAGAGGTGGATTTTTAAGGATAGATTTCAAAGAAGCGAGGACAATCGCCTGACAGCTCGGTTCAAAGAGGGCACTCCATGTGTGAGGGGCAGGGTGGAGCTGTGTGTGAGAGAAGCTGACAAACAGCAGAGAAGACTGTTATTGTTGGTGGATTAGAAGAAAGTGTGTGCCTGTATGTATGTGTGTGAAAGAAAGAGAAATGCAATTAGAGACAAGAACAGGCAAATAAAGAGCGGTAGAGTTTTGAAGAGCCTTGAAGCTGAGGACAAGAAGCATGAACTTGCTGTTGTTAAACCAGGAAGGAGTGAAAGAGCAACGAGTAATGTGGTCAAGGAAGACAAGGAATATAACCCTCAAACTGGGGGGAAAAAAAATTAATGATGCACTATCTCTTGATAAGCTCAGAAAACACAAATTGGCAGAACAACCTCTGCTTCTAAAACCTTTTAGAAACTGAACCATTTTTGAGGAAGAAAAGAGAAGAGAGATGGCATCCAAAATAGCACATTTAAAACAAAACAAACCAAAAAAAAAAATCTGAGTGAGGGCATTTGCAGCACTAAAGCAGAATGTTAATTGAAATCCTACTGTGCCAACAGGAACATTGGAAGGAGACCAGTCAGGATTAGACTAATTAAGATGTCTTTAAAAGAAAGTGGAAAAAAAAAAAAACCCTACTGAAAAACTGAACAAGTTGGGTTGTCTTAAAGAGGAATTTACTAAATACACAGAGAATTCCTTAAGAATTTGTAAAGCATGTCCATTTTGGAAAAGGTGAATTGAAGCAGACTGGAATGTTGACAGAGTTAAGAGAAGTTACCTTCCAAATATTTTTGGAACCTTATGTCAAGGAATGCACTCATTTTTTATTCTGAGGAGAGATGCTGATGACCACTTTATGGAAGTTGGTAGCTTCTGTATAACCTGTTATAGTGGGTTTCTCTGACATAAATTACTTAAGACTTGGCACCTCTATTTGCTGTCTTCAGTTGTTACCATTTATCTTTGTGTGCATAGCTGTGGAAAGGGGCAAAGGAAGTTTCATTCTTGAGCTGGTGAATGAAATTTCTTCTTTTTTTGAAGTAAGGATATTGTCTAAGGTAACCTCGTCACAACTGTGATAGAAAGGAGATATCCTTCTTTCTGAGCTTTCACTACCCAGTGCAGAACGTGAGCAGTAAAGACGGAGACTGTTTCAATTTGCCTTTGATAGGATTAGTGTTGTGTGGGGCATGCAGGTATGAGTCTGAGATCATTGGTAGAAACAGTGTTTGCCAGGCAGCTTCCGCAAGTGGAGCTGATGATCCATATCCAAATCTCCTACAGCCCTTGGGAAGATAAGCATTGCTCCTGACGTTACAGAGCGATAATGGCATTTGGCAGAAGAAACCATGAATATTTTAATCCTTTAAAAGGAGTAAGAAGTATGTCTAGTGTTGAGTGAAACTTTTTGAATTATTTAGTGTGAATAAGTGAGCCAATTTATTGGACCTTGTTCACAGATCACTCACAACCTCATCCTTCTTTCCATGATCAGAGTAGCTTTTGTCAAGTGTTCTACAAATAGTTTATATGAATGTCAGCCAATGGATCTTGTGATCTCTTTCCTTCAACTGTTATTAGCTGTTAGCCTTGAATAATTTTTGAAATTATTGCTTTTCTGTGGTTGTATGGCAGGACTTTAAAAAGAGAAATAATGAATCTTGAATAAACATACTTCTCTGCAAATACCATTCCATACTAAATTTCAAATATGCCTATTTGTGCAAAAAAAAGTTGCTGTTATCTATATATAATTGGAAGGACACATAAGCTCTTAGATGGCAGGTGGATTTTAATGGGGCTTGAGTTGTGTAACAGATCAACAAGAGCCTTCTTAGGAGTAATGGTCTTACGATGGCCAGATCCACTTGTGCTTAGCACTGAAAATGTCTCAGCTATTCAGAAAAGTAAGACTTCTAATCTGCTCTTACTATGTTCAGCAGTAGTTTTAAGACCTGCCTGCATATTTTATTGGAGCTGAACAACTGTAAAGTTGATGAAAAGTGAATCTGAAAGGTATTAATATAATAAATCAAAGAGAACACTAAGGAATGTTTCACAGCCTTGTTTTCGTACTATTCAACTTGCTTGACTTTTGCAGTGGTGTATTTATTTATTTATTTATTTACCAAAGTCACAATCTTTTTACAAAAATACTCTCTACAATGACTTTCTTGGGAGTTCTGCAGCTTGTCACATATTTGTACAATTATGTAGTCACCCAAACAAGTAAGCCTATAAGTGTAAAATCTACATATTACTATAGTACATTTCTTAACATCAGATATGAGACTACTCACAATAGGTGAGCCAGAATGTTTCTAGAAAATAGCACAGACAGTATATCCCATTCTAAGCCATTTATCTAAGCAAAATGGAGTGTATAAGGTACTAAACTAGCCTGACAACCTGTATTTAGTGTAATGATTTATTTGCTCTTTGGCAAGCTCTAACCATTTACTATTAACTATTGCACAGGAAAGGTAAGGTTATTATTACCTCATAAAGTAAATAGTGATACTTAACAAAACAGAAAGTCTGCCCCCCTTATTAAAATATTTTGACAGATTTAAACAGGTTAACATTTAATCTCATTTGTTAATTATGGGAAGCAATAGTATGTATTCTGAAGACAAGAAAATAAATATTTTTGTGATTAGGAAACTTGTTATACTGCAACAATAATTTTTTTTCTCGGGGTTCTTTTCTTAATCTGAAAAGAATGCAGACATTACTTTGACATTCTTGTAAATACTAAGGCTACTTGGAACTAAGCCTACTAGTTTTAGATGGCTTAAAATTTTATCTTGCTGGCACATAAAAAAGGGAAATAGAAAAACAATTTTCTGTGCTTAGCAAACCAGGTTGATATAAAGGGATCTAAGGGGGTAGGCCACAGTGTTTTTTCTGTTTTGAGAATATAATCTGGATGCTTCACTACTGAATATTTAAAGCCCTTTTTTGAGGGGGGTGGGGGGAGATCCTATTTGTATGTTTCAAAGCTGAGGACAAAAACCGAAAACTACTCCAGCAATTATTACCTTTCAACCAGTCCGTACTATGAAAACAAGGAGGTTGCCCCAAGAGAGGAGGCAGGAGCAGACAGACGAGATAGTCAGGCCTTCCTGTTCTGTGCCTCTGTGGATTCCCATTCATCTGAAATGACTTTGTGGCTTGAGATAGAGATTCTAGAAACTTGAGCTAGGCTGTGTTTTGTAACTTAAGAGGCTATATCTCTTTAGCAAGTAACTTATTGCTCTACATTTTTTCTGCCTTTCTTCCCCCATGCTAATTTCTTGTCTGTGTAGAAATATTTTTAGCAGAACGATTTTTTTCTTACTACATTTGCAGAGTATATAGAATAATGAGGTATATTTCTTAGCTGAAGGCTATCAGTGTGGAACAGAAACTCAACAAATATGGATGTGACTTTGTGTAAGTGGAACTAGTGTGCTTTGCAGCAGCTTCAACATTACATGTGGTAGTGTCCAAAATCTCTGTGCTCATCAGCTTTGTTTTATATAGCCCTTTTCCTGCAATGTGTCATAAGCATTTTAAAGAACAATAGCTACTGGGTTGAATAATCAATTATAGATAATAATACAGTACAGTACGGATAGCACAAAGTATATAATTATAGTATTTGATTTGGTTCTGTTAGAAGTCAGTGGCAATTTAATGTTCACATCCTTAGTGGAAGCAGGAAGCCCACTGCAGAGAACTGCTCAGCAATGAGTTAGTTGTGAAGTCTGTGTCAGCTATTCACAAATGTCCTATAAAATTTCAGTATAAACTAGATCTTTCTGTGTTGAGTCCTGCCTCATACATGATCTGGTGTAGTCTGAGATAGTTTAAGTTCATTCTTTTTTGATTTAAGTATTGACTTTCTGGCTTCTCTGTGGCTGAAGCTGTATTTAAAATGTCATCTAAGGTCTGTCGTTACAACCTGGAATATAATCCAGTGGACTACACCAGTTCTTTTATGCAAATATTCACAAGCAAATTGCAATTTTCTTGACATTTATTCCATTCTTAGAAATTCATGAAAGCAGCTTTTCCTGAGCAGTCCTCCCCACCTTTTTCTTTTAACCTGGAACTTACAGCTAATCCCTAATACACAGAAATGTAAAATATATGGCTTAGTTGTGACTGGTGATGTGATTTTCATGGCCTTGTTTGTATTTCAGCTGGATAAGTAGAAGCCTTTTAATCTACTTTCTGCTGCAAGGATTTTGGAAAGTATGTTTTTTAAATTGTATCTTAGTGAATTGTAGACCTTAGAAGCTGAAGATTCGCTGTCCTTGAACATTTGAACAAATAAATCTTGATTGGGTGATGATTGTGAGAAGAAGTCTGGAGAGTGTTTGTATCTACATTTAAATGAGTATTCATGTGATTTTATTCATTATTCTCTCCACACAGTTAATGAGTTACAGAATATAATCTCAGGGTCTTTCCTTTCTGTATGTTCTATGTGTTCTTTGTGCTGTTCTGGTCTTCATTCATATTTTTGCATTCTGGGTATGTTTTTTGTAATCTATCTTGATTCTACTCACACAAGCAACCTCTCTCTGTGACCTTTCTGACAAGATCTGTAGGTAAAAGCAGTAGGACCAGTAGTCATGGACAAGATTGGACCAACAGATTGCACAAATTCCATCCAATTTGTCTCAATATTCAAATTATTCCTCCAAGTCATGATCTCATCTTTCCTGAATGAAATTTTGAGTACTTCCTTCCTTATGTTAGCCAGAAACAGCTGTGACACTCAAGGCCTCCAGAGATCATATTCTAAAATATAAGACTTTATCCTTTAAATTTAATTTATTCTAGATACACTCCTGTGGGTTTTGGGTTTTTTTTCAATCTAGGTCTAGCATATGCATAGAAGTACCTGTATTCTGTGAACCTGTTTTCTTAGCTGCTCTCATTTAGTTGTTTGTTCAATTCTATGAAAGTCTAAAATGCTTTTTCTGTGGATGGAATTTTGAAACTGCTTTAAAAATTTGTCAAAGACATATCTCCTCTGCATAAGGTGTATAGGTGAGCTCTTATAATCAAGGTTTAAGAGAAAGGTTGGCTAAGAACTTATACTCTGTCAGCTGCATGGGAAATTGTGGAAGAACAGAAGCTGGCCACTTATTACAGCACATGGATACGTGCACCAGTTACGATCTGCATTGTAAGGTTCAGATCTAGCCTTACAGACAATAAACCCTTCCAAATATTAACCATTCCAAAGCTCCTAGGCTGTTACTCAATCTTGTCTCTCATTTTATTTTAATTTTAAAAAAACTTTTTTCCTCCCACACTTTGATTTTTACTTTTTATAATAGACATTCCCATCCTAAGTAATTACCACCCTTCTTTTACAGCCTTACCGCTCCATAAGATGAGCTATTGTGCTAAATAATTAGCACGTGCCATTCATAATATTATAAGAATTATATGCAAGATCAAGCAGGAACTATACTTTGTCACATGACCATATTTTCCATGAAGCTGCACTACACAGAAATTAGGTATTAGCAACAGGTACATTTAAAACAAGTTATTAATTGTTAAGGGAGAAAAAAAAAGGAAAAAAATGAACAGTGTCATATTCAACTATTAACAGAGTAAAGCATTTTAAAGTTTGCAATTATTTCAACCATGACCTCTTTGAATGTATTCTTTGTTCATTTGCATACACAAACATTAATCCTGTGCTTGAACACAAAAATGCATTTACATAAAAACTACATTGTGATTTATAATTTATTAAGTAATTGTGGCTGAGATGTTATTGGAAAAAAAGAAAATAAGTGTATTTAAATCCCAGGCTCTGAGGAAATATATCTATAGGAACAACTTTTGGGAGAGGAAATGTCTTCCTTCTAACATGTCAGTAATTAATACAGATTTTCTTTTTGATTTTTTTTTTTTTCCACAAAATCTCTAGATGAGCTTTACTGCTCTAATAGTGGACACCCTGGGGATTATATTATCTGGATAAACAGAGAGTAAATAATTATCAGAGAGCATATCCTTACATTGCCTAGCTAACTTGCTAGTTCAAGCCTATTAGAAGATTTCTGGAGAGTGTACCTAACTTGTGGATCCCAGTTGAAGAAAGACACTGAGTCATGCAGATTGGAGTAATATTGGTATAGAAGAATTTCCATGGTGGTACCATAAGATTCAGCAGTGACCAAAGAAACTCCCTGCTTTCAATAATTTCCTATGTGAAACAGGTAGCAAGTGAGGAATATTGCAATCCAAAATGACTAAAATTTGGCAATATTTTATAATGAGCTTTGTATGATGTCTTACCTTAAATCACTGGCCTTACTTCTAATTGTGGTTATAGATGGTATCTGAACTTGGCGCTTTATGCATGTTGCAGGCTGTGAATTGAGGCAGGATTGTCAGTCTCAGCAGCAACTTGCAGGTGTATAAGTTCCTTGGTGGATCAAACACTCTATTCTTGAAATTATCCTGCTGAGTTATTAACCTAGAAATAAAGTTTAAGTAGTTCTAGGTGTTTTATGAGCTGAATATTATTTTGTACTTTGCTTTTGATAGCTTCTTTCTAGACCTTCCAGAAAACTGATATTTATTTGATTAATAGAAGTTCTTTTTGGGCATATATTCTATTGAAATTTCTTTGGAGGCTGAGAGGAAACAGTGCAGAAGGCAAATGATACTAAATTATAATTTGTGGTTTCCTGCTCTTACAACATCTACAACCTAAGTTTCAGATGGATTCATTGTTACTTTGAAAAATATGCAAAAATAAATAATCAGCTGTCACTCTTCATATATGTGCTCTGTTTTCTTTATCATTTTTATGTCAGATTCTATAAACTCCAGTAAGACTCTCTGTATGCTCATCACAGCCTGGCAGCTTTAATGACACACATTAACACTTTCAGCAGAAATTATTTTGAAAGCCCTGATATAACAAATCCTTTGGATTTTTTGGAATGAAGTGGTTCAAAGTGGCAAATTTCGTGGAAAACATGTTTCACAGAGGGCTGGTCAAGTAGCTTCAGTCCAGTTTGATTCTGCTCTGTGTAAAACTCCATAGTGAAAACACCTGTAAGTAGTAAGGAAGTTAATAGAGTACATCTGTTTACTCTGTCTGCATATACAGTTACAGTCTTTCACAGCAGTATTTAAAAAAAAAAATTAATACAGAATTACTATTTTCTGGTTTTGCTTTCTTCCCCCTTGTTTTGCCTTTAAGCTCCAAAAAGACAATGTTTATAACAGAAAACTGGGATTCTGACCATGGTTATGCTTGAGTGAAATTCCATAAATAATAGAAAAGCCTTTCTGGACCATTGGTTATGCACTTGAAATCAGAGCTGGACTTGGTAGTCACACAATAATAAAGATGTTGAAGAAGCTAGGTATTGAAAAAAAAAAATATAGATGAATCAGCTATGCTCATTCGTACTGTCAGGTGATGTGTGGATCTATGCTGAAGGGCAATACTTTGAAAATTTGGGTGAAAATCTTTGTGATTTACATTTATAAGATCAGTTTTGATCACAGATATGTTTACAAATTCCTTTTTAAGTCACAACAGAGAATCCCATTGTGAAATCTATCTTTAATGTTGAATTAATATTAACTATGCTTAGTCTCTGGAAAAAAAAATTGAGTGGGCATACCTTCTAGGACAAACTTTGCACTGTTTGTGACAGCTGAAAGCATAAAAATACTTTAATAGATGTTAGCCTGTAACTGCAAAGCAGTTGCCGATGCTCTAATATGGCATGAATAATTAAAAGTAAAAATAACTACATAAAATTTTTAAATTCATGTCTCAAGTTATGACAAAATTTGTTATGTAGGAGGTTGTCTACAACATAGCTACAAAGTCTGAGATTCAAACACTTCTTTTTATTCTCCTAGTGTTCCTTGTTTTAAATGAAGTTGTGGGTCTTCAGCATATTGTTCTGAATATAGCTGAGCTGGCTGAATAGGTTACCATCTCAACCTTTTTTTTTATCTGATTGCTATAACTCCCATAAGATAAGTTACACCACTACTTCAGTCCATTGTATAATTTTTTTTTTTTTTTGTGAATTCCACCATAACCTAAATTAGTTAAAATCAGTTGTGTTTATAAAGCCCTACTTCCTATCATTCTGACAGAAGAGGAATTAGAGGGCAGCTACACGTGCAGTTACACTGGCAAATTTGAGGGCGTGCTAATCTCTCCCTATCTCAGATGCACTCTGATGCAACCATAATTGTAAAACTACTAGGCTAGATAATATTGCTAAATCCAAGCACTGGTAAAAATTAGGAGTTTGACTCAAAATTCATGATACTTAAAAAAGCAGTACGTTTGAAATTCAAAAAGGTAGAACTAAGTTTTCTAAGCTTTCTTTAGTAATTCTAAATGCTAGGAATTAATTGTATTTTAAAATATGCTAAGGTGCAATAATTAATGATTTGATTCCAGCCACTGTTTGTCAAACAAAAATATCTCCATGTCTGAGGGATGACATTAAATCTCTTAGGTTTGCAGCACAGGGGGATGAAGTATTCAAGGTGAAATTCAGAGGTTGCTCTGTCCTCTTAAAAAGGTCTAGAATGATCTTAGGAGCTCCTGAAATTGACATTTCTTTGTGAAGATCTTTTCACAGTAGTCATTATAGAATGGGGACTTCTGAGGACATCTTTGCAAGCCAGATGGTACCAAGGACAGAAAGAGCCCAGTGAGGGAAACGTTGGAGTATGCAGTGCGATGACAGTTTAGCAGATTATAGTACAGTCTCAAGCTGCTAAAGTGGTGCTTCTAAAGTGATCTAGGTTAGACTAAGGTACAGAAGAAACATACTTCAAGTTATCCAGATTCCTTCCGGGCTCTGATTCCTTCAATCTCTGTGCTGGCTCAGCAGAGATTTTTTGACTTTAGCAGAATTAAAAAAAAAAAAAAAGAATAGATGTGACAGAAAGGCAGCTGTGCTAAGATATTCAGCTCTGTTTTATTAAGGCCAGCATCTCTTTATATATGCATATGTAGTTATACTCATGTTCTGAGAGATATGTATGACACAGGACACCCTGAGGGATGTAGTTTCCTCTTGGGATATCTCTCTCCTACAGAGGAAGAAAAGAAAGCATGGGCAGAGGCAGGGATCAGACAGTTAAAGGCAACAGTGAAACACATTGTGCTAAATACCAATTCTTCTCAGAGCTCCAGCAAAACTCAATCTTCAACCATGTTCTGCAGCCAAACTGCATCTCAGGCAAATGTATTTTGCTTTGCTTGTAAACTGCCCTGTTCTGATGCACAGAGTGCTCTTAGCTGGAGTTGCCATTGAAAAGCAAAGGAAGTCTTCCTAATCAGGAACTGTTTAACATCTCTTGTCAGACTAGTTTTTCTGGGACCATGCTGTTTGAGGAATGAGACTCAATTAAAGTTTGATATATTTGGAAAGAATATGTGCCTCTGCAGGCCAGTACAGATGCACTGCAGACCACCTACTTGGATCCTTTGCTAGCAGCTTGCAGCTGCATAGCCCTGCTTTTGGCCTTGTATGGAGAGAGAAGCTAAACAAAGTTGGGTCAAATTTTAGAGCAAGATGAATTCATGGAGGTACCTGAAGTTTAAATATGTAGTCTTCAGGTAGAATGAAGCTAGAAAAAAATATTTCACCCTTAGCATTTTTAAGAGCTTTGGTGACTACTGTGTTACTCGGGATAAAGGTAAAAAGTATTTCTCTCTGTGATTATATGGATTCTGTTTTACAAAGTTTTTATCTACAATGTAGAAATCTAGTGTAAAGGTGCAGGTCCCTATGTATGTCTGAATTCTCTCTCTTGTATACAGTGCATTTTATGACTACCACATTGAAATTCTTGCTTTGGACAATTATCTGCATGAATAAAAAAGTGTTACGAGTTAGATCTACATTTGTATCTGGACAATGCAGAACAACTAGTGTTAGTTAAAGTTGCGGTACTGATATTCCAAGATGTGGATGTTCCTGAAACCAGTGATCAGTATCACAATTCAGACTTTCTTTTCACTTATTACATAAGAAGCTTACTTCTCTTTTTAATTGGCTAATGGATTCAGTAGTGAAAGAGACTGAGCTGAGACGGAACAGTAATGCCTGCATCCCTTTGAAGTGCAGGTATGCAAAGACAAACAACCCAGACAAGAAAAAAATATTTGGTGTTCTGTTAAGACTTATCTAGTTATCTTTAAGCTTGTAGCCACCATGTGAGTTATAATATTTAAACATAGTTCTTTAGATCAGGAGCCAATTTTAAAGAGCCATTTAGGAAAGAAACAATTCTGTGTAACTTGAACTGTGTTATTTTGATTGTAAAACACAGACTTTTTACTTCTATCACACAGCTCTCATGAGAATCCTTGTTGAAGCTGGTGTTCAGAAGAGCTGAGTAGATGTCTGAAGTGTCAAGCTACATGCGGATATGGCCATCTCGTTTTAACTAAGAAATAAAGGAAAGAAAGTTTGATATGAGTGTCATGCACTAATGAAAATTTTGATCCCATGTTTAAATAAAATTTGTTGGAGAGTTGACAGTAGATCTTTATGGAACAACATTTCTCCTCAAGTTGAAACTTTGTAGTGGAAGAGGCAAATTTTACACTCTAATTATACGCCTCTGAAAGTAGAGTTTGTAAGGGAAATGCTGACAGATACTTTACTATGATGTCACTAACAGAAACCTCATTATACATGCATTCAGTTGGATAGTTAATAAACATTGCCTTTTTTTCCCAGAGATTCTGAGAGTCATACTTACAGTGAAAGGACTTTGAACAAGAAATGATGTAGAAGATGAATAGAGAGGTTTTATTATCCGCTGAAAACAGAACGAAGAGAGAAGGCTATTAATAATTCTGTTTGTGTATGTGATATAAACATGATAAGCAGACTACATGCAATAATAAATATATATTTTCTGATACAAGTTCTTTCCTCTGAAATGCTAGTAACAAGAGGGTTGATTCATTTTATAATAAATTGACAGTTGAAGTTAATTGTATTGTATTTATAGCCCATAGAGGTGGTTCTTATTTTAGATCAGAACTTTCACTGGTAATGTTCAAATAACCACAGGTTCCAAGAGGCTAAACTGAGACAAATACAGAGGTATTCAAAACAAAACATGCAGGGGTTCTACATAAAAGTCACTGAATGGAACAGACAAACTCCTTAAGCTAGAGGAGAGGAACACACATGTGGAAGGCAAGACTTAATTTCAGCTATTTTTATGTTGCTTTATCCTTTTCCACTTTGGAATAGTGTTTTTTGGCCTGAATTTGAATGAATATGTGTGCAATATATTATTAGAACCATGTCCATAGTCCACTGGAACTTGAGGCGTGAGGGGAAAAATTATAAAATAATATTTTCTCTTTACTGAGAAGTAGCATATTTCGATGTTGGAATTAGTGGGTAACTGGAAGTTAGATGCAGTCTCATGAACTTAGGATATGGCTGTTCTCTGTATCTTGTTCTAAATGTAGTGTCTTCCCCAAACATATTAAAATGGAGCTTAGAAAGACATGTACCCTTGCTTGTAGAACTGACTCTGCCCTGGGCTTCTGCTTTGATTGTGTCTCTCTATGTTTCTTGATCTATTCTGAAGAAATACAATGGATATTGCCCGACTGGCAGAATTCCAGCAGCTGCATATGTGCTGGGCAGCCTTCTTCTGTCATCCAGAGTACAGTTTGGCTTGTGGTCTGTGGGGAAATATTGCAATAAACTGATACAGTCTCATGGCTGAATTCCTATCGTGTTACTCATTTTATTCTGGCAAAATGCCGGTTTACTTGAGAGGGAATTATGCCTGAGTGAAAACAGAGTATAAGGACTTTAAGGTTTTGTATTTGGAGACTAGAACAAGGCATTAAGCCACAGAGATATACTTCACTGTTCATTAAAGGAGGCTTTTTTATTTTATTTTTTTCAATGAAATTCTTCCACTATTCAAAATGGAATGTAAGTAAATGAGTAATATTTTCATTGTTAAAGAAACTGTACATGAAATACAATGGAAAGTAAGATCTCTTGGAGAATGACAAAAGAAAACGTGAATTGGAGAAAATCCCACTAACAATGTTGATATTGTCTTGAAAAAAAGTTTCCTTTCCTTAAGCAATCCCAGTTTTAAATTTATCCCTATGAGGAAACCCACATATCCAAGTTACATGTTGTTTAATTCTGTTTTATGCAAGCATAGTGTACTTTAGACTTTTTAATTTAAATATTTCAAAGAAGCAATTTATGGCAGAGGTGTTACTTTCCTTCTTAAGTACATATTATGCATTTTTTATTACAATTTTGCTATAGCCAAGTGTCTTAAAAGCCTGATTCACAAACCACTTCACTGCACTTCAAGAATGAAAAACAAAGCTTATACACACAGAATGCGACTTACCTTTTGAAATGTTTTAAAGTCTTAGAGTAATTTAGACCTGGCTCTTATTTTTAGGTTTCAGAGCATTTTGGCACTTAGTTTATTTTGTTTGATGATTATCATTTGATGTAGCTGTGGTTATTTAAAAATGCTGTCTCCATGACAGCCTTGTAAAGGAACCTTTTGACTCATACACGCTCTCTTTCTTTTAAAAATAAATCTTCTTCGAAGTAAAAGCTCGCAAGTAAAAATATGTACTTTTTTTTTTTACTGTGTGAATATCATGTGGCTTAACCCATGGTTACTGTTGAATAAAAGTGATTCTGATATTGTGTATTTCCATCTGATTCAGGGAAAAAAATGATTTTTTAAGTAATGGCTCCTGAAACTGACTCACCTTAGGAAATAGAAATGTTTTTGTAGAACTGGGAAGGTGCAGAGGAACATACCAAATATAGCTGGTAACAGAGAGAGTTCACAGAATCACATAATCACAGAATCACTAGGTTGGAAAAGACCTACAGGATCATCAAGTCCAACCATTCCGATCAATCACTAAACCATGCCCCTCAGCACCTCATCCACCCATCTTTTAAGCACTTCCAGGGATGGTGACTCAACCACCTCCCTGGACAACCTGTGCCAGTGTCCAATGACACTTTCTATGAAATTTTTTTTCTGCTCTCCAGCCTGAACCTCCCCCGGTGGAGCTTGAGGCCATTCCCCTTTGTTCTGTCCCCTGTCACTTGGGAGAAGAGGACAGCTAGTTTCAGGTAGTTGTAGAGAACAATAACGTCTCCTGTCAGACTCCTCTTCTCTAAGCTAAAAACCCCCAGTTTCCTCAGCTGCTCCTCGTAAGACTTGTTCTCCAGACACTTCACCAGCTTTGTCTCTCTTCTCTGGACTCGCTCCAGAGCCTCAACATCCTTCTTGTAGAGAGGGGCCCAGAACTGAACACAGTATTTGAGAAGCGGTCTCACCAGTGCAGAGTACAGAGGGAGAACAACCTCCCTGGACATGCTTGTCACACCGTTTGATACAAGCCAAGATGCCATTGGCCTTCTTGGCCACCTGGGCACACTCTTGGCTCATGTTCAATTGGCTGTCAACCAACACCCCCAGGTCTTTCTCCTCCAGACAGCTTTCTAGACAGACTTCTCCCACTCTGTAGCTCTGCATAGGGTTGTTGTGCCCAAAGAGCAAGGGTTAACTTTGTTTACTATTTGTTATTTACTGTTTGTGACTAAGTACTCACAGTAAGTTCTCCCTGAAAAAATTAGTCATGCTGAATGAGACTGGCTTAAATCCTGAACTTTAGCTAAATAGCCCACTTGTAGATTTGTTACCCAGGATGCCAGGCTCATTATTTCTAGCTCTCTCTGGCCCAGCATCCTATGTCTAACTGGCAACAGCTGTATTGGTGGAGGTTATAAAGAACCCCAGGAAAGCAGTATAACCCAAGATTTGTTATGCCTTCAGTAAACAGCAACACAATTGTTATGTGTAGAGAAAAGAAAACCTAAGTTCAACTTTGCCTTCAGGACATGCTGAAATCGTCATGTGCTTGTCTCTGCCAACAGGCATAACCTGGTAACTGGTTTACATTAACTGAGGCACACTAATATTACTGTTCAGACAAGGCATTTTATTGATTCATTTCCAGCAGCTTGACTGATTGTCTTAATTGAATACTGAATATTTTTATCTGATATTAAGTATATTTCTATCCATGTATATTTATAATTAACTTATATTAATCCTACCAAACTCTTGTTTTCAGAGTTTTGGTTCAATTTTTTTTTTCGGGCATGGAGTTTCAGTCATCAGTTTGAAAGTCTTCATTAATTCCATTGATCCTCCCATTTCTTTGGTCTTATGACAGAGAAATTTGAATCCATAGAGTTAAAATGGAAAATAGAGATTCCTCATTCTCCCACATACGTGACTCTGTAGTGTTACAAATTATTGCATTGCACTAATAGGTATCAGGTGGATGTTCATCCTTTGCAGGATCATATGTAGTCCTTTCCATATGTGAGACTTGACCATTTCTTGAGCTGTACTGGTGTCAATTAAAAACTGACTTTTGGTTAAAATTGTACAGAAGGCTCTGTGTGGACATGCATATTTTGGATTATTTTTAAGTCACTTAAAACAGTTCTAAACTAAACCAACTAAAACAGAAGGATGTCCAAATGGAGGCTGGCACCAGTTTAATTAAAGTGCAGCAACTACATATATAAACAAGGCTTAAATCTGCAGACCGTAAATTACTTTTGACTGTAAAATTACTCATTTCATTTTGAAGTACCACCAGAGAAGTTCAGTTGCTCTTGTACCCACTGTCTCCAAGCCAAAGTTATTTGTATTGCTTTACTAGATTAAGTGATCCACATTCAGAGAAACTGTATTTTATTTGGACTTTTAAAACTTTACACTGTGCAAAATAAGTGGTGAATACAATATTAATCTAATGTTGTTAATTGAAATACCTCATTAGACCTAAAAATGTATCAACAATGTGCAAAAATAAAACTCTTTGACCCTTTCACATTATCAAGTTGCCCATTATTAATTAATTGGATGCAAATGGAACAACTGTGACAAAGGATGAAGACAAGGCTCAGGTACTTAATGCCTTCTTTGCCTCAGTCTTTAATTGTAAAGAAAGCTGTTCCCTCTGTGTACAAACCCAGGAACTAGAGGAGCAGAAAAAAGCTCCCATGATCCATGAGGAGGTGGTCAGAGCCTTGCTTGCCCAGCTAGATGCCCACAAGTCTATGGGACTGGATGGGATCCACTCAAGAGTATTGAAGGAGCTGACGGATGTGCTGGCCAAGACCCTTTCCATCATCCTCTTGCACTCCTGGCTGACTGGGGAAGTTCCACTGGACTGGAGTCTGCCTGATGTTGTGCCCATCTACAAGAAGGGTCACAGGGAGGATCCATGGAACTACAGGCCTGTCAGTCTGACCTCAGTGCTGGGAAAAGTCATGGAGCAGGTGATCTTGAGTGCTATCATGACGTACATGCAAGAGAACCAGGTGATCAGGCCCAGTCAACATAGGTTTACAAAAGGCAGGTCTTGCCAAACTAACCTGATCGCCTTTTGTGAAAAAGTGACTTGGCTGCAGGATGAAGGAGAGGCTGTGGATGTGTTCTTCCTGGACTTCAGTAAAGCCTTTGACGCGGTTTCTCACAGCATTCTGCTATGGAAACTGTCAGCCTCTGGCCTGGACAGGTGAATGCTCTCCTGGGTGGAAAACTGGTTGGATAGCTGGGCCCAAAGAGTGGTGGTAAATGGAGTTAACTCCAGCTGGAGGTCAGTCACAAGTGGGGTTCCCCAGGGCTCAGTGCTGGGTCCAACCCTGTTCAATGTCTTCATCAATGACCTGGATGAAAGCATTGAGTGCTCCCTTAGCAAGTTTGCGGATGACATTAAGCTGTGTCGAAGTGTCGATCTGCTGGAGGCTAGGGAGGATCTGCAAACGGACCTAAACAGGTTGGACTGCTGGGCACAGTCCAATGGCATGAGGTTTAACACGACCAAATGCTGGATCCTGCACTTGGGGCACAACAACCCTATGCAGAGCTACAGACTGGGAGAAGTCTGTCTAGAAAGGTGCCTGGAGGAGAAGACCTGGGGGTGTTGGTTGGCAGCCAACTGATCATGAGTCAGCAGTGTGCCCAGGTGTCCAAAAAGGCCAATGGCATCCTGGCTTGTATAAGAAACAGTGTGACCAGCAGGTCCAGGGAGGTTATTCTCCCTCTGGACTCAGCACTGGTGAGACCACTCCTTGAGTCCTGTGTTCAGTTCTAGGCCCCTCACCACAAGAAGGATGTTGAGGCTCTGGAGTGAGTCCAGAGAAGAGCAATGAAGTTGGTGAAGGGGCTGGAGAACAGGCCCTATGAGGAATGACTGAGAGAGCTGGGGTTGTTTAGCCTGGAGAAGAGGAGGCTGAGAGGAGACCACATTGCTCTCTACAACTACCTGAAAGGAGGTTGTAGAGAGGAGGGAGCTGGCCTCTTCTCCCAAGTGACAGGGGACAGGACAAGAGGGAATGGCCTCAAGCTCCACCAGGTGAGATTTAGGCTAGAGATTAGGAGGAAGTTTTTCCCAGAAAGGGTCATTGGGCATTGGAACAGGCTGCCCAGGGAGGTGGTTGATTCACCTTCCCTGGAGGTGTTTAAGGCACGGGTGGACGAGGTCCTGGGGGACATGGTTTAGTGTTTGATAGGAATGATTGGACTCAATGATCCGATGAGTCTCTTCCAACGTAGTGATTCTGTAATTCTGTGATCATACTAGGCAATGGCAAGTTTTTAATGAGTATCATTAAACTTTACTGTTTACAACACAACTGTAGGTAAAGACCTTAACCAAAATAAAAGCTCATCGTGCTAAATATTGATTAACTATATAGGGTGAAGTCATTCTTTGCTTTGAGAGTTTACAGTTTTCAATGACTGGGCGAACAATCTTAACTGGAAAACTCTCAGTGAGAGAAGAAATATGGTCAAGGTCATATATTGGGATGTTAGTAAAAGAGAGAGGAATTTATGGAAAAATATTGTATATGCTTTCAGCACAATTTTACACCATGGCAACTGCAGGTTTTCAACTACAAAGGAAGATTTTGTTTTGGGTATAACTGTGGATTATTTTTACGATTGAGTATGCTGATAGGGCCCATTAAAAACATGTGAATGGAAGTGAGACGGACTTTTTTTTATTTCAGTAGACTACTGACATATGACCTTTTCGCTACTGGAGATATTACATAACAAACTGTAAGTAGTTTCCTGTCCATATGAAAAGGAATAATAATAAAATTATAACAGAAGATCTGAACTGCAGGTCAGTAGTGGACAATTGATTGAGGTGGCTCTGGCAGAAATCACAAATAAGCAAAATGTCCTCTGGAGTTCCAAAATCAGAAATCCTCTGGAGTTTCAAACTTGACACTCAGTAGTTTGGTAATCAAAATCTACAAACCTTGTATTCATTTTAGGGTCTTAGCTGAAATTCTTCATTGTTTAAAGTCTGTGGATTCATGTTGTATGAAGTCAGAGTTTCTCATAAATTGTAAAAGATTCTGGTGTTTCATAAGAATTTGCATCTATGGTGAAATAACAGTGAGAAACATAGAAGTAAAGTAAGGATCTAGGAGGAAGTATTAATAGAAAGGCAAATAGGGAAATGTAAAGTAGGTAGAACAACATGTCTCTGAACCATTAAAATTATCAGATTCTAGAATGGTGTTCAAATGGACCAACAAAAGAGGAGGAAAGAAAACTATAGGGGTTTTTTTATATACATGGGAAGGCTTTTGTCGTGCTGCTACTTCGTTTTTTGTCAAGTCTAAACATTTTCAACATACTCAGATTTTCTGTACAGCAGATGTTTTCTAAAATTCTTGCTGGTTTGTACACCTGCATAGCTTTGGTCTACACCTTGCTTAAACACAATGTTCCAAATGAACACAATTTGTGCTGAGGACACTTGAGTTCTAACTGAGAAGAAAACTTTCCCTTCCTGTTCAGATACTTCTGTTAATAATGCCAAGATGACATTGACATTTCTTGGAGTCCCAGCATTGGTTCTTTCTCAGTCCGAAATCTATTATGATCCCTTAAACAACGCATGCAGTACTAGCACAACCAATTATTGCTCACTGTAGATTTCTGCACATTATTTTTTTTTATCCCTCTATGAGGCAGTTCACACTCCTATTGTATTATCCAAGCTGTTAATGAAAATTATGAATATTACTGGATTTGGAAAAAGCTCCTCAGGGACAGTATCTGAAGTATTGAATTAATAGGCTTTTAGTCAGTTGTTTCCTTTTCTGCAGTAATTTATTCAGAAGATATTTCCATTATTTTTTAGCCACTAAACTCTCCAAGTTTTCTGGATTCTTCTTTTGTGAATTCCATTCTTCTACAAATACTTTCTGGTTTCCCGTTATTTTCAAATGACAGCCTTTTCTCAACAAATTTCAAATTACTTTACACATTCACATTTTCAACCAGACGGAACTAATTAGAATTAAATCTGCAATAACTTTCTTCTTAGTCACTATCTCCATCTAAATCCAGAGTCTTTGGTACTGTGTTCCAAGGAAATGTAGGACAACTTGTGTCCTGTAGCACTGCTAATCAAATAAATTATATCCTTGTTACCATTTGGTCCTGGGATCTCCTCTTTACTCCTCAAAAAATGTCTTATCAGTATATTCCCAATTTAGTGGTAAGAATTAATAGTACTGGGTTACTCAGCTGTATTGTTAGATTGATTAATGCGTTTCTTGCATTATCAGTCTATCACCTCTCACTAAACTATCATTGTAATCTCTCCCACTCCACGTCTCAGTGGTTGGTGTGGTTGCAGTATTATACACAAGAAGCCAATGAGAAGGTGGCCAGAGCACTTTTTCAAACACCGTCCTTCCCCTTTGAGGAAAAATTTCACTTATTTTTTATTACTACATTTGCTATTTACTTTGTTAAAAGTAAAGACAAGTGGGAAGAACCCTGAGGAAGAATATTGAGAAGTACGTGTATTTGCTTCTGCAGGGCAGGGGCAGACAAGCATCTCTCTGGTATGAAACAAGAATGAGCTTCCAGGAATACTTAGGAAACAGATGGTGTGGCTTGAGATTGGCAAGACACTGGGTCATTTTATCAGCTTTAGGCACTGTCCTTTTTTAGGATGGTCTATCTGAAAGCCCCCACAATGAAGTCTTAAAAACCATAACTAAAGAAGTGGAATGAGCAAAGATGATGTAAATTGAGCCACATTTTGGGGTTATATTAAAATCCATTTTCAAATAATTTTGCTATCATATTACAGTAATAAGATGAAAAGAATTATTGAAAAATTATTGAAAAAAGAAATTATTGAATCTGGGATTCAATAAGATAAATTTCCCTCAAAGTAATCCAACAGCAGACACGTGGGAGCAAAAATCCAAAAAACTCTATTGCATATCCCAAAACACAACCTCACTAGAACTTCCTAATCTAATTTATTTGAAATGCTTGCAAGCAAACAGACATTATCTTTGTCCCTGAATAACTGCAGGTGAGATGAGTTATAAACATGCTCTGAACAAAATTAAACTTGAAAAACAAAAAAAAAAACAGACAAGCAAGATAATGTTGCATTTTAACCTAACTGAACCCCTTTTACTCACCTATACCTTGCTGTATCTTTTTAAAAATCTAAGTTAAGTAGTCCTGTAAGTGTAATATTTTATTGTAACTGTTGTAATAGAAATCTTGGCCATTTAATTATTGTTTAAACAACTCTATTTTTAAAAATAAGTGCACATTTTCCAGTAGTTTAGACAGCAATCATCTTCATAGAACAGAACAAGTGCATCTTCTTGCACCCATTACCATTGTTATTTACTAACAATGTTACTTTGAATCAAACTGGAAAAAAGAATTCCCCAAACTTCTTCCTATTAAAGAATAATGTTAATTGGTTGGTGTATATAGAAGAAGGTTATATGGCCCATTGACTTTATATAGATTGAAATGCTAAGCAGGGCTAAGTAGAAGCATCAGTAGGGAATAGAGGGTAAGTAAGTGCTCATCAGTTTTATGTTCTCTTTTCTATTTACTGCTTACCCCTTACAGTGTTTTACAACTAGATAAACAAAGTTTTCTTGGGTGCTTCATAAATAAAAATGTATTTTTGCTTTTACTGTCTAACCTACCAGGTTAGTTGCAAGAGAATGCCTACAAATAAGATGTCTAGGGGTGACAGAGTCACCTGAGATCATCCAGGCTAAGAAAGGATGTCACTCTTCAAGACCGTTTTTTGAATCTGAGAGGCAGCCATCTCAGTGGCAAAAGGATTGTAGATATTTTTAATGGAGATTATATCTCAGGATGTTTGCCAAATCTGTCAGTTCTACCAGAGGAATATGGTGCAAACATTGAGGGTAAAATCAACTCGCAACAATTGTCTCTTGCTTTCATGTAGAAGAAGAAGTCTCCTCTACAGAAAAAAGTATAAAACAAAATATGGAGCAAGGGGTGTAACACTGTTTGAAAGCATTAAGGAGTTACTGTAGTTTCGTTAATATTGATTGTGGTAGAGTAGAAAATTTTGCACTTGGGACAGTTTGGAGTACATGTGTGGGGTTGACGGTAATATTTGAACCCATGGTAGCTCATCCAATATGCTTTCACACAAGTTTCCACTAGAGATATTTCTTCTTTACTTGAGCAAAAAATCAAATTTAAGCTTTCTTTTCTATATTTGAAAGACACTAATGATAGTTTAGGGACTGATTTTGTTGAGATAAAGGTGTTCTCTCAACTTTAGAAGAATAATGTAGCTTTCAACAACATATAAATATAGCTCATCCATTGTAGAGTATGTTTATCCGAGTACAGGACTTTGTGTGGTAGTTACATCCTACTGAATACATTTTGCAGAACATTCTCAGGCTTCCTAACAATGCCCTACTGAGGTCTTCTATGCAATGTGTGCGGTCCGAGTTTTAAATTTTTCCTATTATTTTCCACAACTAAAAAAAAAAAAAAAAGTTGTCGTTAAAGAATCTCAGCCTTTAGGAAATGCCTTTGTATGGTGCTTAAAAATAAGGCCCAGTCAGGGTCCCAGTGAAAGTCAATGGGGATATTATAAAGCCAAATGAAAATGGATTCTATATTTTTTTATCCTGTTAAAATTGAAAGCCATGTTTTGAAATCCCTCTTATATTGACAACAGAAAAAAAAGAGCTTCTAATTTTGATTTATGACATCTTCTGAGAATGCACCAATTCTAGCTACCCTACATTCATAGACAGATTTTCTCATTCTATAGTCATTTCCCCAAGATGGGTTTCATTCAAACCTAATACGAGGAAGCTTTCTCACAAAGAGCTGGCATTGGAAGCTGTGAAGGACCTGACATATTACAGCCATTTGCTGGGTCCAATATGAAAGATACAACTGAGTTCAACCAGTGCTTGCCTTTTCCCCCAATCACCAGAGAGTGATTGTGTGGTATACACACAGCTGGTACTAATGGCAGATTCCTTTCTCAGTGCCCTGCTGGGAATCCAGCATCCATGAATCCCTTGGAATTATGTGATTTGCTGGCACAGCATTTTTCTTGCATCTAAGAAAACGTTTCCTCAATGCACAGCACAGACTGAGCGGTGCTGAAAGTTAAAAGAAGTCATGATCAATGAGGAAGCACTGGCAAATGGAAGTAACTTTTCTAAAACCAGTCATCTACTTTTAATCTCTGCTTTTTTCCTTCTATGTCTCTTCCTGCAGAAAAAATATCCATCCTTCTTGGAACTCTCCAGAGCCAAGTCCAGAAATCACTCACTGTTACCCCCTAACATTTCCTGAGTATTTTTTCTCTGTTCCTAAGTTAAGAGGCTGGTGTTATATTTTTTGGCCATAATTCCCACTGGAGTTTTAAGGTGTACAAAGATAAAGAATCAAGACAAGAGGTAATTGATGTTCTTAATAAACTCCTGTTCTCATTAGTTTTAGTGAGAAATTATTTTTTTTTAATTATTGTACTGCATGTCAAATATATAACATGTCATACCTTGGTGTATAATTGTTGTTTAATTGGTGTTTTATTCCTTCCATTGTAAATGATGTCAGGAAGAAAACGTCAATATTCTTCTTGTAATTGACAGCTCATTTCTGTCATGTATTAAAGAGGATTAAAAACATCAATTTAATGATGATAGTGTGACATTTTACATATCTGACCCAAGCTTCAAATGATAGAACAACTCGTGGGTGGAGGTACTCTATTCCTCTTATAGATATGATGTTAATTAGTTCTAGTATTTATATGAGAAGAGGAGTAAAAGACAGAAGGTGAATTTACCCTGTCAAAATGTTTGCTACTTATTATCTATGTTTTGCAATTGGTTATTAAAAAGGCACAGACACAGAAAAGTTTGCAATAGTGGAAATAAATAAATAAACTTCATAGCAGTTGGTATCTAGAAGTTCTTGGGTTTTGTCCTTCAGTCCTCTCTTTAACAAAGAATCCTCTGTTATTCCATGTGACAAAGCTAACAGCTTTTAAGTCCTACTTTCTTCTCGGATGGAGGAGTTTACAGTAGCAAGACCAAACACTCTGCATCCTGCACTAGGGATTCCATTATCTATTTTTATGTAAGCACTTGCAGAGGTGGAGCAAACCACCATTTGAGTAGCTGAGCTTTCCTGTCCTGGAAGTTAAATGTCTGTAAATAATATTCTGTATTACTTTGTTTCTCAAAATATTTGACTAGGATTTTTTGGCTTTAAAATGCCTGAAGATATGTGGAGTATTTCCTGATTAGTTTCAGTGCTTGGCCAGTGTGAAGGTGGTTGAAGCATGGATGATGAAGGTCATAACAGACTTCTCATATAGGTAGATCTGTATTGGACTCTTCTGATGGCTACATCCAACTGCCTGAGAATCACAGCCAAAATATAGTTGACGCTCTCCAAGTCCAGATGTGATGGAAAGTTGCAGGTGATGTACTGTTTTCCATTTGCTGTATTTTGAAAACCTAGTAAAATATCAAAGGGCTGCAGTTTCTGCCTGTGTTGTAATGGTTTGTCGGTTCCCTTTTGTCACTTAAACAAACTGAATTCCAAATATTTTGCAAGTGCATGCTTAATGATATTCAGGTACCCTCCCCATATTGCTAATGTTTTATTTACCTTTATATGTGAACTCTTTATCACTGCCCAGATCATATAATTTCATAGTTTCATAATCAACTTTTTGTCTTTTCCCAGATAGCTTTCTCTGCATGATACGATCTCACCAGCTTCATCCTTACATATTAAAACCTCTCTCAAAGATGCAGCTTTTTATTTTATACTGCACACTCTGAAACCAAATTAACTAGGTATCAATTGTCTATCGTCCCATCAATCACCTATTTACTCTCTGCTAGGTTAAAAACTAGCTGGTGTTCCCAGGGCTCAGTATTGGGTCCAGTTCTGTGTAATAACTTTATCGATGATCTCAATGAGGGGATTGAGTGCACCCTTAGTGTGTTTGAGGATGACACTAAGCTGGGAGGAAAGGTCAATCTGCATGAGGGTAGAAGGGCTCTACAGAGCGGTCTGAATGGGCTGGATTGATTGACTGAGAGCAATGATGTGGGATTCAACAAGGCCAAATACTGAGTGCTGCACTTGGGACACAACAACTCCATGCAGTGCTACAGGCTTGGGGAAGAGTCGCTAGAAAGCTGTCTGGCAGAGGACTTCAGGGTGTTCTTTAATAGTGGTTGAATATGAGCAAGCAGTACCCCATTTGGTGAAGGAAGCTTGTATCAGAAACAGCATGGCCAGCTGGACAAGGGAAGTGATTGTGACCCTATTCTTGGCACTGATGAGGCTGCACCTTGAATACTATGTTCACTTTAGGGCTTCTCACTGCAAGAAAGACATAAAGGTGCTGCAGTGCATCCAGAAGGAAAACAAAACCAGTGAAGGGTATGGAGAACAAACCTTATGAAGAGCAGCTGAGGGAACTAGGGTGTTTAGCTTAGAGAAAAGGAGGCTGAGGGGAGACCTTATCATTGTCTACAACCACCTGAAAGGAGGTTGTACTGAGATCGGTGTTGATCTCTTCTCCCAAGCCATGGGTGACAGGACAAGAGGGAATGGTTTCAAGTTGCACCAGGGGAGGTTCAGTTCAGGAATCAGGAATCAAATCAGGAACATTTTCTTCACTGAAAGGGTCATCAGGCACTGGAACCGACTGTCCAGGGAGGTGATTGAGTCATAATCCCTGGAGGTGTTTAAAAAATGAGTAGATGAGGAGCTCAAGGATATAGTTTAGTAGTGGACAGGAATGGTTGGACTCTATGGTCTCAAAGGTCTTTTCCAGCCAAGCAATTCTATGATCCTGTGGTCTCTTCAGTTTCTGTAGTGATCTGCTTTTGAATGAGAAGCAGATTTGAAAAAGGACCACTGCTGACAGGTCACACTACTCTCTCACAGGTACTGCTATAAATCAGCAGTCGAGAACTAATCGTGATTGAAAGGAGATCTGTTATATACCTGATCCTTCACGTACGTGGTAAGGTAAACTGTCCTTGCTTATGCAAATAGCTCTGCACATTTAAATGGAAAAGAGTGGCTGTGTAGAACCTCATTTTACCGTAACATGCAACATGCCAACAGCCTGATCCAGAGCTCTCTGGAAACATCAGGATTCTTTGTGTTGATGTAAATTAGTTCTGTTTTAGACATGAATAAACAAAACACAAAGGTTATTCAAAATTCCTACTTGGTAAATGCTATTGATACAACCAATTTGCCTGTCAGAACCTGAGTTGTAAAGAAATGCAAACCATAGGTGTGCATTTTTTTGAATCAGCCTCATATGTTTCAGTTACTTGTGACTTGAAGTCTTTATTGCAGGCCAGCACTCCACTGAGTCACAAATGTTTCAAAAGCCTATTCCAAAGAGTTTACTGTCACTGCAAGCAGTTTTTCTATTACCTAAAAGCCTAGGTTGTAAAGCTTTTGAGGTTCAAACAAGCAGGCACAGAGGTCTCATGATCACTAATGATCACCATATGCAGGTGGTCAGACTAGCTTGTTGCAGAGAGTGTGCTAGTCTCATGCTCTTAAGAATCATTCTCTGCTGTATTGCGAATGACAGCTTTGTAAAAGAGTTATAATTTTTCCCCTCATAGAACTTACATTCTGAAGAATGCTTGTCAAAACACAGTTGTAATTATGTAGCACAATATTTTGTAGATTTAAAGATGTTTTAAAACTTATTATGTTTCTGAATCTTCTGGATTTGAAACTACAGAAATATGTAACTATATTGCTTATGTCTTTTCAGTTCTCAAGATAATTGTTTAACTTGTTTCACACCAACATATATGCTCCGATTCTCCTACTTCTCAATGAACTCTTGTATTTTAGTAAAGAGTTGTTGGTATAAATATAACCTTGCAAATTCCACTAATAATATATAGACTAAATTATCCCAGGGTTTAAGAATTGCTGTAGTTACAGATTTCGCCTTTTCTGTATGTATACTGGAAAACAACCGTGACTAGATAATAGGAGACAAAAATAGCTGAAAAGAAAAGACACATATCTCTAGTCTAAACAAAACATTATTTTAATTGAAATAACATTCAGTAGAACCGAACATCAAAACATTTAACTTTTTCAAAGTTTTCAGCATTAAAGAATTAAGATGAAACACAATTAGGAAACAGAAAACTAACATTATAGAGGATGGTCACTTTTTGTATGTCATGTGGCTTTAAAAACAAGTCAGATAAATGATGATGCCATTAAAACTGAACTAATTAAAGAAAGCTTCTTTTAAGAACTCATTAACTGCAACCTCATTTGCATAATGATGCATATTAATTAAGTTTTAATGAATCTGAATTTGCACCAAGCCTATTCATGTTGGCTTTGAAACAAATTGAACAAATTAGTTAAAAGCTTTTTGGAATCTACTTTTCACACCAAACAGGATATGAATGCAATCATCTCCACAAAAAAGAAATATTTTTCTTTTAATTTAATTCAAAGGTATGCAGACCCATCTATTAATTATTTTTAAATGCAATAATTTCCACCTTTTCTTTGCAAAATCAACAGTATTACTCATTCTTGAATGGCATATATTATAAATTAATGTTGTGGGATAAAATCATTACAGCCAATTTATTGAAAATAAGGTGGAAACATTTAACTTCAGGGTGCATTTAGTTTACTTAATACATGGATTTCAATTTTGTTGGTAACCTTTAGGCATTTTGGCTGTCTGCAGAACAACCACTAAAACTGTATTTTTTATGTTGCTATCAATTTTTCAAGAGATATGTAAAATGGTAAATTGCTCTCATAATACCCATTTCCTAATGTAAGATTTCACAGCATCATAAGTCTTATAAGTATTATAGGGGGGAAATAATTTCTAAGCTTTTAAAAGCTGCATGCTCTTGCTTTGGTGTTATTGAATCTTAATTTTTTTTTCATACACATGGACATACACACACAAGAAGCAGAATCCAATTTTAACAAGTTTGCTTTCAGCTCATAAAAACAAGAATTACAGCAGAAACACTATTGATTTCCTTATACTCCATTGTGTCTTCATCAAGAATGAAGAGATTTATGTAATTACTGCTCCATCTTTTGTTGTTAGAAAGCACTTTTTTGTAAGTCAGCAGATACAAAGGCTGGAATGCTTTTATTGCTGAGATTAAAAGATCATTTTTTCTCCTCCGTTAAACTGTTTTGTTTTTTTTTTTTGTGTGATAGGTTCTTCAGGGAGGTTGAAAATTAGGAAGATACTATACATTTAAACCACACAGTTTTTATCATCTTTTTTGTTTTCCAGGCATGTATCTCATCACCTTCTTTTCTTATAAAAAAACCCCAAAACAACTAAAAAAAACCCCCGAAAAACCCAGCCAAAATTCGTTGAAAACCCTCCAAACCAAACTCCTCTCTTTAATTCTCTTTTATTTCCTTGTCCATGATGGCATCCACTGACACTAAGCTGATACCAGTGCAGATTTCCTGCAGCAAAGTGCTGTGAATCCTTTTAAACTTAATGGTACACAATAGCAATATGTTGTATTATCATCTGCTAATAACTTCACTTTTTAGCTTTCCTTCCTCTGCCGTCAACAATTTATCTTTCCTATTCATTAATAAAGTTAAAATGAAACACCTAATATCTGGCAGATTTGAAGACTGCATTCTAGAATTGTATTTTCAGTGGTACAAATGTCTCTTCAGTGTCTATTCCCCCAGTTCAAACTAGCAATGAACCTACTGACAACATTTTAAGGAATGTTGTTACAGAGGGTTATACTGTTTTCTAAAAGTAAACCAATGTCTGGTTATATTGTGGTTATTTGCCTGAGAGTTAATGAAGCAACTGTATGGAAAACTTGGGAGTGGAAAAAGAAATGTGCTTTAGGTCATGATTGTGAATATGGGAGAGGCTTGGATTTATTTCCTTTGCATTTATTATAGTATCTTTGACAATATAACCCCCCATTTCTGATAGATTTCCTTCCAAGAAACACATTGTCTTAAGTTCTGTATCATTCTCTAGGCTAAGAATGTCATCAAGGCTAAGGGAAATGTAGACTTCTCCATGATTTTGAGGGCAATGGTTATATTCTACTGTCATTTTATAAGAAGGCATTTTTCCATTTTTAACCTTTTTTAATTCTTGTACTTTAATAATGTACTGTAACTGGAAAACAAAACGAAGCTATTACATGTTTTAAGTACCATCTGATTTCCAAATAGGGATAATTTTTTATGAGATCACAACCTGGAATAAAGCAAAAGAATTGCCATAAGTTATAGAGTCATAATTCTTTTGAATTTTAGGATCTTGGATTGACCAGTGGGCATTAACACCACTATAATAACCTATAATTAAAAAAAATAATAAAGGTAGTTGGGACCTTCCATTATGGTCTCTATTTAAGTAGACGGATATCATTACAGATAATAGTTCTATATTTGCCAGATATGCAGTTGTCCTAACCTACAGGCTGCTGCTATAACCTGTCATGTAACCCATTGCTTTGTATGTTACAGTTGAATATTCATGTTTCTGGGCTTCAAGATATTAAGCTTCTTGGTGATGTAAAAGCAGGGTTTGCAAGGAATGTTTACTTTTGCTCAAAATTACTTGAAATCTTTATTTATTTGATTACAGGAGACTTTTCCTTTGGGAAGTGTTTTGTGGGGTTTTTTTTAAATACAAATTTACTGTGCAGAGCTGGTTTCTTTTGGGGGAATTTTGACAGAAAGTGTCTTCCTTGGGGGAGGTCAAGAGTCATTGGTATTAAACTAGACAAGCTGGTAGTGCAGTGTTAATGGAAATGGAAAGCAGATGTTTGGTAATTAGGGGAGATGTGAATGACAAGGCTTGAGAGGTACGGTACATGCGCTAGCTGGCACAAAGCAGCTGTTGTTACCGATTTCACTGTCAGAAATGTACACAAGTCAGACCATCCCCTGTGAGTTTGCCATAGCAGTGACAATTAGAAAAAATTGTATTTGATTAAAATAAGTAATATATCATACAAAGTAATTTTTGTAACATTTAGAAATTGCCTGGGTCAAATCCCACAGAAATAAACTAGGTGTAAGTGAAGCTTGCTGAATTGACAGTCCTTAAAAGTAGTGAAAGTCAAGATGAGTATTGACAATTGATTCTAAGGTTTTCTAACCTGACAGAGAGTGACGAAAATTATCTGAGCTTCTACAGAGTAGGAAAGAATATATTTGATATCTGAAACTTATAAATAAATTCATTTCTGTAGCAATTCTATTTTTAGCAGGGAATATTTTATTTTAATTTGCTGGTGCTAATATATAGTTAGTAGAGTTTTAATTCATCTTTCATTCACTTTCTATTAACAGAACATTCATTCATCTTATTGTTGTGAATTATTTACTATAAATTTTATGGAACGCATTTTTTATTGTTTTACTATCAGGAAGCAATTCATTTGAGATGGTTAGCATAAGCCATGATAATACATTTGTTATGGCTTATCCTAGGTACCTGTTCTCCATTAATTTAAATGAGAAATATATCTCCAATTTGCGTTAGATAGCTTCAAAACTTGTGTGTTAAATACAAAGCAAATACAAAAACCCATCACCTGTTTTTTTCTCATCTTTTACACTGTTTAAGCATGAGAAACAGACCTTAAAAAGAGTTTACTCTTTAATACTGTTGTTTCAGTAATGCTGAATGAAAATGATTATCAAAATGAGTTGGATAAATGTCCAGTTTGTATGGGGTTCATCTTGATTATACCTGGATGGAAGGACTGTCACCTCAGTCATCGAAATAGACTGAAATAATTTCTCATTTAATACAGTTTTCATCCTTCCTCCATTTGAAGTCTGTGATGTTTCAAGCTGTTTTGAAGGATTAAAGTTTCCAGCCTTTCAGTCCATAAGTTGTGTTCGATTCAGCCCATCACTGATGGCTACCTTAAATATAGGAAGATTCCCACTTTTTCATTCATTTTGTGAGTGAAAGCTGAAACTTCTTTCCTCTTGGCGGTGTTTTCTCTTTTTTACTTTACAAGCTATAAGTTTCAAAGTGAAATTCTGGTGATATGAATTTCCAGTACCCACATATGTGTATGATGGTGGTTTCTAAAACACTTCCGGGAAACCTGGATGTAAAAGATGGTGCAATTAAATATACATCTCTCTATGAATAAATGCTATCTCAAGATTTCATTTGATAGTTTCCTTAAAGAAATTTAAGGGGTCAAAAATATTATATATGACTTCTTGATATATTTTTTGTTAACTTAGTACTTGCATAAGGGAATATCTGAATTAGATGGCTTTGTAAACTTGTGATTAAATTTGTGTGAGTATGTGTCTTAATTCATCTGTCCCTTTGTGAATGAAAATTTGTTCCCATCCAGAGTAAAGGCTTTTAGAAGTATTAGCTTTCATAAATGTGACTTAAAGATTTTAGAGTACTTTTTTTATTTGCTTGAGAAAATTATTCCCTCTCCCTCACACATACCCACATGGACCCACATATGTACACTTACTTGGCATGTAGTAATTTTACCATGCTATTTCTCAGAAATAAAAATGATAAATAAATTCAATGTGAGGAAACAATCTTTCTTTGAGGAAAGGCTCATTTCTGAAGTTTGTTATATCAGAAAAATTTAAGTGACACTAAAATACGTTTCCCAAGTGGAAAATAATCACTTTTCTTTCTACATGTGAAAGAGCATAATATATTTGCAATTGTAGACATTTACATCCTCATAGAAATTGCAACCTCTACTTCTAAATTACTTAAGCTCTTATTTTAGTTTTTCACTCTCTTCTGCTATATAATTTCATATTATCATGTAGATGCAAATGTTGCCTTTAAACTTCCCCCTGTAGCTTCCATGAACTTGAATTGTTTTCTGTATCCTAAATCAAAGTCAAATTTTGGCCAATGCTGTGTAATATTTTTCCTCTTATATGTTCACCAAAATGTAATAGTAACAAAAAATTGGGGGGAAAAAATGGTTGCAATACAATGGAGTAAGGTACACGTAGTTTTAGGCTTGTGGGTCATAAGTAAGAGACTATTTTGTGACTGTTCCTCGTGCAGTCAGTGATAATTTTCCCTGAGAAAGCTTTCACTGATAGACCATTATGTGACTGCCTCTAACATGGTTGTGATTTGTTAAGACAATTGAACAGCAGAATCATAGAGATTATGTCTAGAAATGATGTTAGATCATCTAATCTTCAGTGTGTTTTTTAATTCCTTTTTAAATATATCTACAGATGGTGTCTTAACACCTTTTGTTAGTGGTGGTTTAGCTGCTGGATTGTTCTGACTTCTGAGTGAGCTTATTTCCTTTTAATTTTGAGCTGTAAATATGGCAAATTGGAGCCAAATCCTTCCTTCTGGGTCATGAGAGCAAAGAACCTAAGATCGTGTCTTCAGGTAGTGTGAATTGCAGTAGTTGCACTGCATGTGATGAAGCAGTTGTGTAATGACAGAAGTGGAGAAACTGGTTGCATGAAAGCAACACAGCTGCTGACATCCTGGTTCACAAAGGCAGAGCTTGGAGAGTCTGTGTTCTTAATGTTTGCTGTAGCACAAAAGACAAAGAATAGATAAGAGGGTATCAGGAAGGTGTGTCCATGATTGAACTTGTTGTATCTAGAGTTCTATGGATGCTACTTACATGTGCTACTTTAGCCAGTAGCTTTTAGTATCTGCTAGTTTCATTCTCTGCAGCTTGGATTAGGAAGAAAGAAACTCATTTATTTAGTGCTGTGGAAAATTCTCTCTAGTCAAGGCTACTTGCTGCTGTAAAGATGCATGGGATGTTTTCTTTTGGCATCAGTGTATAATGTAGTTTTTGTTTATTTAGACAATTTTGATAACTGTGAAAATGGGTCATGACATATTCATTATAATTGGTCTTTCATCACTGACATTGATAATTCTTACTGATCTCTTGAATTAAGGAAGTGTTCAGCCTAAGCAGTTAGCCTTTGTCTATGGCATTATTTCATTACATCTGTTTAATACTAAAACAAGTGAAACTTAGTCAAAAATATAGTTAACATCATTTCTAGAAGAACTGTAAAACCGGCGAAACAGATAACTTCTGCTTTTAGGTCAGTATTACTGTAACTACATTTTCACTTGGTGCAAAATGAGTGTTGAAGTCACTGACAGAAGATCCGTTCCTTGACTTGCTACCTTTATATTACAAAGGCCAAACCAAACTCTGGGTTAGCTTCTGAACATTGGAGATGTGGATTAGGGTCTCAGAGAGAAGTAAGAAGTGAAAAGGATTCGTGATGAGACAAGTGCCAGGACTCCATCCATCAAATACTGAATAGGTTAATGAAAAAATCCTGAAATTAATTATAGGATGTTTTATTTGAAGTATTTTGATGCAAAGGGGTAAGAGAAGAGGTTTAAGAAGAGTACATGAAGTGAGAGGTGCCTTACTTCTGTGAGCTGCCTCTTCTTGTATTTGGTGAGTTGGAAAAAGCCCAAAATGAATATACTGAATTTTGAAAACAGTTGCTCCGGTCAACTACGGTAAGTGAGATATTACTTTCAGTACATCATCTGCATAACAATGTTATTTTTAATTGTTGCTTTGAATTAATTCTAGCTACTTTTAATGGTATGTTGATTCAGCTCTTATTGGAACAAAACATATGTACATTTCTTGTATTTTGGCTTAGCATTTTCCTACTCAGTGGGAACCAGAAAAAGACCATGGTGTATTTAAAATGTGATATGTAGATAGAAAAATATAAAGAAAAGATTCTGAGTTGGCTCCCATGCTACATAAATGTAGTATAGTTACTTGAATTCTATAAGAATTAAACTCAGATCTTTTAAAATGCATGCAGATTCTTGCAGAATACATATGAAAAAAATATTTTTTGTCTCTACTACATTGTAGAGACATTTCTGCTCCCTTGATAAATGGGGCTTCTAGATCACACTTTATTGAGTCTCTGATTTTTAATAATTTGGATCCTGCAAGATTTAATTCTGCATAATTCTGGCTGAAATCAGCTTTTGATTGAGTTGTAATGGCTGTGTTATTGTAAATATCTCTGCATGCTAATGTTGTGTTGGAATTCAATAATATTTAGATGAAATTTCTAGCCTCAAGCGGCGTAGAAGCTAGATTTAGATAGCCTGAAAGTTTGTGTCAAAAAGTCATTTATTTTTGAGAACCCATAACATACAGTGTAATAAATGGTCATCCCAAGGTCCAATTTAAATATATTCAGTTGAAAAGAAAAGAGTTGTTACAGTGTATTTTTTACACCCTTGAGCTGCTGGACTGAATAGTATTGATTTAGCAGAGTTTTGTAGCCTTAAATGGTTTTGTACTGTAATCATCAATAGTGAGGAGAGAGTCAGTGACACCAGATGAGCAGGAATAAATCGTGCTATCAGAATAGGCAGCCCATGGCATAGTATACTGTACTGATGCTATAGGAAAAATGACCTATCTTCAAAAAACCTTATTCCAGATATGGCATTTTCATCACATTTTTTATTCTCAGACTAGAAAACACTATTTATATCCAGAACAATTTTTTGTAGTCCTTATCTAGTTTTTATTAATATGTTTTAATGATAGAAATAGGTAGAATTTGGGGGCAGGGAGGTAGAAATTAGATTAAAAGAATGAGCTTTTTTTAAAAACAAAATGACCAACATTTTGAAAAATATTTTTAAGTTGGATGAGAAAGAAGACTTGAAAATTGTTTTGAAAAAAAGAAAAAAGAAGGGAGATGAAATTGAAGAAAATATTACCTGTTTTTACATACAGATTAACTAGCACAAATACCTGCTTTCAAGTTTTGTGTCCTATTAGGAACTATGAGTCTCCAGAGGGGCCTGGTTCCCTAACTGAAAGACAATGGTCCCTCTCTCTGTAAACTGAGCATGAGGAATAATTTTCTACCACAACCCTAAGTTTTGAGAATAATATATGTGGTGCATGCTGTGTATATATGAACACTGAAATGTCACCGTTAGTACAAGTAGTGAGTTTACTTAGACTTACAAAGAGTAACAGCAATACAATATGTAAAGGCAGAGTACCCTTACCAGGTGAAATTCTGTTCTGTTGACATCAGTGACAAAGCTCCCACTGATTTTTCTGGAATCAGATTTTTGTGCCCTACATTCTTCTTCTTAGTGTTCTTTAAAGAATAAGATATTTGAATTTAAATGGTTGTGTATCTTGGATTTTTTACAGAATATTACAGATGTCCTGACACATTTTTGTTGAGTGCTATAGTTCATCGTATCAATTAGGACCATATTTTTTTGTCATCAATCCTTTCAAAATACATATTGCATATGTCTCAGTGCATTCTTGTCTAAGTATTCTGTGGTTTTAACACCTCTCAGCTGTGTTGGTTAGTTCAGATTTTTTGGGCTCCTCAGTCAAATACAATGCATATATATATGTCACCACTTGGCTCATTACCCAGCAGAGCAGTTCATGTCTACTATAAAAAAAGATTTAATTCTCTAAATATATCTTCAGGTTCAGATACAAAACCTGATTCAGCAGTAACATACATACCAACAAGGGTGGGCAAAACTTGGAAGTCTGAGAACATGCTTACCCTGAAGTCACTGCTCTGGCATACCCACATATCTTCAAGTTAGCTGCTTTGGCTGCTGCTAGCTGTAGAGCTGCAGCAATATGCAGCTTGGCACGATCTCTTAAAATCTGCCATGCAGACCTCGAGGCTATTAGCAGTAGAGAGGCTTAGCTAGGTAAATGAGATTTGTATGAAAGATTGTCAGAACAAGGACTGCAGTCCAGATCTACCCAGGCGTCTGCTCTGGATGAAGGACGTCACCCGTCGTGTACAGCTAGTTAAAAGGCAAGGCCTTATAAACTATCAAGTCTGTTGATACTCTTGCCTTAACACTTTGATTGACTCAAGTGAAAAGTGCAGGAAGAGGTGAAATGCAAATGTATCTTCCATGGAACAGGTACAAATACCTCAGAATAATGCAATTAATGCAATTAATATTGCAAGACATGCCTCTCGTATCATTAAAAAAATTGAATTATTTACTTCTGCATCTAAATACAGGAACAGTAATCAGGAGGCAGAGGCTGCTTCTGCAGAGGATCTCAATGGTAGAGAAGAGAAGTCATTACACAGTGGTCCTTGCATGGATAAAGAGAAATTATGCTCTGAACTTCTGTATTCAACACTTATTTAGAAAGATTATCTTCTTTTCCCTTTTTTCCATCCTCATCCCTTCTTTCCTTAAAACCTGAGGTGAAATGAAATTTAATCATCAGCTTTGGTTGTTGGTTAGGGGTTTCCTGAGCTAGTCAGTATCTAATTTCCTTCTTTTTGTCTGAAAGCAAAATATGAGACTCTTTACAAGACTTATCCCATTTCTCTTATTCCCTGTATCTCTTAGACCTTGCTGATTATTTTTGCTGTATCAAGATACAGTATATTAAAAGTGCTCTCCTCTCAAATGAAATGTCTTACAATTTAAATCTCTCACTAGGAGTGTCAGCATTGTCATGGGACATCTCCATCCTCCCAAAGCAAACAAAATTGACACAGTTGATTTGGTGTATAAATGTCTGCAGCTTTATTAAATATGCATTAAAGTGCAACAGTCATAAATTACATGCACTCAACCCACTCAGAAAGTAATGTGTACAGCTAAATAACTTTCTGACTGTACAACCTAAGCAATAATGCCAACCTAAAGACTGGAAGCTGAAAGTCAGTTCCCTAAAGTGGCTGCTATTGGAGTATCATTTTGTCATGCTCTGAAGCACCTCACCTCTCTTGTGTTGTGTATATATGAGTAGGAGAGGAAAGTGAGATTTCTGTATTATTTTTACTTTAAGTTATCCATTTGGTTTCCTTGTCTGTGCATTCCTTAATGTGGAAGGATGGGTAGTTTGTTTCTTGGATCTTTATGTTTGCTGCATAGAACGAAAATCCTCTTGAATAAGGAAATATTTGTTGCTGGTTACAATATTAATTTATATGTTCTGTTTATATGGCAATTTTATGAAAATGTTAATATCTTTCAGGAGGTGGATATATATAAGAATCACCCCTTTTCTTCAAAATTGTCCCATTTTCCTGTGATATAATACAATATAAATTGTATGCAATTCTGTATCTATGAAAGAATGAATTCTCATGATGAAATAAAAGGGATGCTTTTTTAGAAAAGACAGAATGTAATTACCTGCATTCCTGAATATATATCCGTTACATAGTGGAGTATCATGGCTTTTTGATGACTGCATGTATCCTAGTCTTTTTCAAAAATTCATCTGAAAGTTGTCTTTAATGGTCTTTAAATTATGATTTTGTAAAAAGGATACAAATTGTACTGATAACATTAACCATATTTGTAGTACTTGGAATTTTTCTGAGCTTCTTTCTTCTCACCAGGGTTAGCCAAACTTACTTTCTCTTAGCACTCAATATAACATAATAATTAATCAGCAATGGAGTGAAAATTATTCTATTCATTGTGGTATTCCCATCATCAGTTTCTTCAAGTTTTTGGTGGGTTGTCATTTTGATTTGGTATTTGTTGGTTGGGTTTTATTTGTTTGTTTGTTTAGGGAAAAAAAACAAACTCAGTCTATTGATCAGAGAAATTTGTTTGCTTCTTTCTGCTACTTCTAACCAAAGACCCCTCAATTGTCCTTGAGGTCAGTACTATTTTTCTTAAGAAACATTCCTCTGTATAAATAGCTGAAACATACGTGAGACATTAGCTTGTATTATGAAAAGGAAGACAGGAAGATACTAACTTTCTGACAATGCCTGTAATTTGTGTTTATTTTATTTCTTGATGATTTATTGCCGTAAGTCTCTTGGCTCTCTCCCAAACATCTCTTGGCAACAAAGTCTACAAAATTAATTTTGTTCAAGGAAAGATCTACTATAGTAACTTAAGTCTGTCTTCATCATCTTGCTAATGATCTCTTGTATGTTTCTCTATACTTGATTCATTTTCTCTTGCTTGATAAATGTGAAAGGAAAATCTTGGGGTTCATGTTATAACTATGACTTCACTTCTCCCGTTTGACAGCCCCTTTAAACGTCTGTGAACTGAACTGGAAAGGGTCCTTCCTGACGAATCATTATCTTTTATTCTCTATTTATCTTACAGAACTGATCCTTGTTTAGCATTTATAATTTCCCAATATACATTGCAGAATGCAGGGTAATTTGCTTCTAGTGTCTATTTCTAGCTGAATTTAGAGATTTATTGTGTTCTGAAATGTGAGTTGATCCTGTATTATTAACTATATTTCCTCAGTAGTTTACGTTTGACTTACTGACACACAAAGTTTTGGTTGCTTAGTGTTTTGGGGTTTTTTAATCACAAATCAAAAGAAGTGGTCCCCATTCAGATGCTAAGTAATAAGTTTTAGTCTTCTCTCTAGTTCTTCTGACCCCTTCTAAAATGATGGAAACAGACATTATGTTACAGTATACATTTCATATGTCATACTGGAAAAATAGGAAGGCCAGATGTTATTTTGAGCTTAGGTTGGTTGCCGAATGAATAACCTTATTTCAAAAGAAGTCCTTTAAAGCTGTTCAGTGATAATAGCTATACTGTTGTAAAATCTTTGACTGACTTCAGCAGTGAGATGATGTTTTAGGCACAGTGTATTAGTCTACTATTTCTTTATCTTTTTTTTTCCCCAGACATAGTGAAGCACAGCTTTATCTTCATGAAACATAATTGATCATAAGTAAGTTTGTTGTTTTTTTTAAAATTTCTGTTACTCCAGTAACACAGATGTTTCCCACATTGAGGTTGGCAAATCTAACAAAAAAATTCCAAAGGCAAGAAAAATATTCTCCCTGGCTTATGAATATTTTAAATTTCTTTTACTGCCAGCATTCTTCTTTACAACTGTTAAGTTCACAAAAGTTTATCTATAACTAGTGGAAGAAAGTTCCCTAAATGTGGTGGATATTATCAGAGAGATGACCAAACAATGAGATCTGTAACTATTACAATTATAAGCTAATTCTGCAATGCGGATCATTGATCTCTTTCTAAAAGATATGCTCTACTGAAGGGATTGCAGTGACAGAGATTCAAAACCAGAGTTTAATGAATGGACTTTTTCTGAAAAAAATATTGCTTATTGTTGTAAAATGTTCTCCGCTCAGATTAGTGCATTTTGCCAGAAACCTCACAGTGATTCACTACATATATTCAAATAAGATGTAAAGAATTTGTGGCAGATCCACTACATTTAGACCTCTGCATATAAACATTCATATAGCAACCATTACAGTAAGTGGTGACCTGACATCAGAAGGTCTGAGAAGACATTGACATCCCTTGGGACCAATAAAGCTGACAAACTTTTTTTTTTTTTTTTTTTTTTTGTGTGGCTTGTGGTAGGAATTGGACCATAATTCAACTAAAATCTGTATCTCCTATATGAACCACTGAGCTCACCTTTATCTTGTTTCTTGAAAATAAAAGTTTTTATCAGGTCACCTCTGCTGAGTTCTGTAACCTTCGCACCAGCCAATCCCTGTTGTCCAAAAAACCTTGAGAGAGAGAGAAAGATCATTGTTTGTATGCAAGATTGTATAACTTATGTTGCATCCAATTTTTAAAAATAAATTATGGTTGCTACACTAAAGTTAGGATCATCTCCGGGAAATATATCCCTTTTTGTTTCCTTTTTAACTCTCCTAACAATAACATTACAATTCTATGATATTTTTCTGACAATCTGTGTACCCAAACATGTGCCAAACACATAGCTGGATTGTTGTGCAGCTCTTTAAAACGATAAACTGGTAGTGTAAGAGACACAGAATTAAGGAGGGAGAAATAAATACAGCTACACTCAGGTTATTAGATGAAGCCTGAGGATGGTTAAGGGACTGGACTATTTCATTTAAAAGGAAAGGCTGAGAGACTTGTGACTGGAGAAGGAAGGATTGAGAGATCAATGCTTATAAACATCTAAAGGACGAATGTCAGACTCTTTTCAGCAGTGCCCTGCAATAGGACAAGGGGCACTGGGCACAGACCAGAACACAGGAAGTTCCACTTCACTGTGGGGAAAATAAGTGTGATGGAGCACTGGGACAGGCTGCCCAGAGTGGCTGTGAAATCTCCTTCTCTGGAGAAATTAAAAACCCACATGGATGCATTCCTGCGCAACCTGCTTAAGCAGAGAGGTTGGATTCAATGATCTCCAGAGGTCCTGTCTAACCCCTGCCATTCTGTGATCCTATAATTCTGTGAACCTATTACAGTTTCTGTTTGCACTGGTCTTCCACAGGGATGGCTAGTAAGGGAATCCAGTACTACAGGTTATTTTCTCCTCTCCTTCTAGCTGCAGAGAGTGTCCCTGGAAGAAAGAGGCATACCGAGTTTATTAATGCATAGCTCCATGACTAGTGTAATTACTAGAGTTTTGGTTTCTTCAGTAATGGGATGGCCTATATGGCACCAGGCTTGCTGTCATCAGGTAGGGTTCCCCTTTCTCAAAGGGGAAAGAGGATCTTTGCTCACACAGTTGCGAGCCTCATTGACAGAGCTTTAAATGACACTTGAAGGGGGAAAGGGATGACCCCAGGTTTGTCTGAGTCAATATGAGGGATGACGTGTCAAGGTTAGAGGGACAGCGTGCAAATGAGGGCCTTCAGCCTGTGTCTCCGAGATGTGCTAGGCACACTGGGGTACAGTTGAAATTGTATGGAGATGAACCAGGGACTACAACAGAAGCCAACAGGGGAACATCAGTGAAGCACCTTAGAGTACTATTTCTCTAAGAAGGTGACATGGTTGACAGCCCATCTGAAGTACTTCATAGAATCATAGAATCATAGAACAACCAGGTTGGAAGGGACCCATCGGATCTTCTAGTCCAACCATTCCTATCAAACACTAAACCAAGTCCCTCAAGACCTCATCCACCCGTGCCTTAAACACCTCCAGGGAAGGGGAATCAACCACCTCCCTGGGCAGTCTATTCCAATGCCCAATGACCCTTTCTGTGAAAAACTTCCTCCTAATCTCCAGCCTAAATCTACCCTGGCAGAGCTTCAGACCATTCCCTCTTGTCCTGTCCCCTGTCACTTGGCAGAAGAGGCCAGCTCCCTCCTCTCCACAACCTCCTTTCAGGTAGTTATAGAGAGCAATGAGATCTCCTCTCAGCCTCCTCTTCTCCAGACTAAACAACCCCAGCTCTCTCAGCCGCTCCAGCTTCTCCAGCCCCTTCACCAGCCTCGTCGCTCTTCTCTGGACTTGCTCCAGAGCCTCAACATCCTTCTTGCATGTAGCCTAGGTAACAAAGAGCAGGAGTTGGAAGCCGTTGTACAGAAAGAAAACTATGATACATTTACCATGAAACATGGTGGAATGACTTATACATCTGGGATGTTACAATGGATGACTACAACCTCTTCAGAAGGGGTTGGAAAGGAAGCAGAGGTGGTGATGTATCTCTGTATGTTAGGAATTGTTTAGATTGTCTAGAAACTAATGATGGTTATAATAAGGTCAACTGTGTGTAAGAATCAGGAGGTAGGCTAACAAGGAAAATATCGTGGGAGTCTGACCATCTAACCAGGATGAAGAGGCAGATAAATTATTCTATAAGCAGCTGGGAGAAGTCTTATGATTGCAAGACCTTGCCCTCTTGGTGGGCTTCATTCTACCAGATATCTACAGGAAATAAAATATAGTGGAGAGGAAACAGTCTAGGAGTTTCCTGGAGTGTGTGGAAGATAACTTCCTGACACATCTGGTGAATGAACCAACTAAGGAAGGTACCCTGCTGGAACTGTTGCTCACAGAGAAGGACTTGTGGGTGATGTGATATTTAAAGGTTACCTTGTGCATAGCTATCATATCTCTACTTAACTAACTTGATGTCCTTCTATGACAAGGTGACCCATATAGTAGATGAGGGAAAGCCTGTGGATGTTGTCTTGTTAAAATTTAGTAAAACCTTTGACACCATTTCCCATGGCATTCTCCTGGAAAATACAGCAGCTCATGGTTTCTACACATGTACTCTGTGGAATAAAAAAATGGCTGGATGGCCAGGTTCAGAGTTATGAATGGAGTTAAACCCAGCTTTTGACTGGTCAGAGGTGACATTTCACAGGGTTCAATGTTGAGACTAGTCTTGTTTAATAACTTTATCAATTATATGAATGTGAGGATTGAGTGTGCCCTCAGGAAGTCTGCAGATGAAACAAAACTGCACAGGAGTGTTGAACTATTCTAGGGAAGGAAGGCACTATAGAGGGATCTGGACAGGTTGGATCAATGAGCTGAAGCCAACTTCATGAGCTTCAATAAGGCTGTCAGGTCCTGCACTTCTGTCACAACAACCCCGTGCAGCGCTGCAGGCTTGAGGATGAATGGCTGGAAATCTCTCTGGTGGAAAAGGATCTAGGGGTGTTGGTTGATAGTGGCTGAACATGATGATCTTAAAGTTCTTTTTCAACCTGAATGATTCTATGATTCCATGGCATTACTTTATCAAAAGAACTATATACGTACTGCTCATCAGCAACTTGTATGCTTAATTTCCATGGTGTTGGTGTCGGACTTACTGGATAAAAGGATGTGTTAAAATGTATTTCTTATAATAATTACATCTATTTTAAATAACTCTTTGAATTCTTTCTCAGCTTAGTCTATCACTCACTGCTATACTTTTCTGCTTAGCAGGAATTACTAAGAATTGGTTTTCTTTTGATCAAAGGCAGTAAGATATTTTCTGTGCTATTTTGCAGGAAACAAGTACTTGATCTGCATGCCTAAAAATAAGATTTCCCACAGAAATGAATGCTGCTGTACAGTATCTTGTTTCCACCAAACCCCTGTGGAGACAATAATAAGATATAAAGTTGCAATTACATGTATTATATGGGATCGATTAGACTAGCTAGGTACAGATATCTGCATTTAAAGCAGCTCAACCTCATTTTCAGTGCCCTCGATAATGAAATTTCTATATATCTTTAGCATTTTTCATCAATCAATTTCAGAGTACTTAATCATTCAGGAAATCATATTCAAAAGTGAACTAAAAATGTGTCTCAAACTAATAAAATCCCTGCAGCACCAGTTGTGGTGAACAATTCTGAAGTTCATAACAAAGGGAATCCTCAGCTGTTTTCCCAAGTCAAGCCCATAAACCTACTGCCTTGAAGTCAATGACTTCTGTACAGGAAACAAGCTACTGTTGCGTTCTGCCTGTTCAATTCTTTCTCCCCTGTTTGCTCCTTGTGATACCCTCTGCTAAGATTTTTGTGGGTTTGTTTGTATTTGAAGTAGATTCCTGCTTAGAGAACCTGAAAGCAGTAAGGATGCCCCTTCTGCTGTAACTGTCCAGAAAATCGTAACTCAATTTTGCACAAGAGAAAACAGAACTCTTTGGAAGAGAGAGAGAGAATCCATCTGTCAGCATGTATTCCCTTGGGTTTTGCTACTGAATAATGTGGAAGGAAACATCCAAAATATTTTTAATTGGGAATAAGAACAAACAAAAACATTGAAATATTGTAAGTACTGATTTTCTCAGAAAAATCCTAAGAAATCTAGATATAAATCCTGATGATCTGGATCAGAGGCATGAACCTGCTACTTCCAGGTCAGTTGCTTATTTATTAATTGCAAGAAAATCAAGACTTTGGTGTGCAGAACATACATTTTTGGCTGCATACCCTAAAAGACTAAGATATATCTGTTGAAATATTTTCATATTAACTAGAGATACCTATAGAATGGATTATGAATAAATTAAAAGTGTCAGTGGCTTAATAAACAACAACAACAACAAAAACACATGCACACAAGCAGCTTAAAGTGTACTCTTAATTTAAGTTTGCACAATTTTTATTCCTTATGTCTCAAACTTTTGAGTTTTTTTAATGCTAAGGCATAGGTAAACTATCAAATAAGTTTGACAGCAAATACTTTTACTCTGCTATTTTCACTATTTGAACACACAGCAAGTACACTTCCTTTCCAAGAGAGAATGGGGGAAGTTTCTGAGGTAAATTTCATTCATGCCTATAGAATGAATATTACGTGAGTCAGTTAAAAATGTTGCAGAATAGCAAAAATTTCAGTCAGAATTGGCCCAGGTTTCAATTGAAGTACTAGACTAATCTTGTCTAATTATGCCTTTTAACTGCAGAAAAGAAATAATATGAGTTATTTTGTATACAATGACTGCAAACATTATGCATACACTGCATTTATTTTTCACATTGAGCCTGGAACTACCACAGAATATTAAAAAAACTGTAACTTCTGTACATAACTCTGTTTATTTTGTTCAATAAGTGTGGTGTGGAGTCAAGAGTCTGATTAATATCAGAGTCTGATTAATATGTGGTATTTATGTTGTGTATTTTATTCTAGGCACCAACCTTATGAACATTCCAAGTATTTTGACCCTTGTTGTGATTTTATAAGAAATAAAATGAATCTGCAGGTTCGAAAATAATTTAGAAAAAACGCCAAGTTCTTAGCTTGACAGAATACAACAGGAAAAGAATATTCTTTGGCTTGATAGCATTTTGTCTTGTTTTAATTTTATTGACAACTTTGCTGGTTTTTTTGCATTTTTCCAAGTTATTGCAATGATATGATGCTTAGCACTAGACCCATTTCAATTACTTCTTGAAACAGTAATGTTTGCATCAGAATAACTCTTAAGCAGACATTTTTACTTTGTCTTCATTTACGAGGTACAAGGTGTTGCTGTTTTGTTTTTTATAACTCTGAGAAATTATTAAAAATAATGAATTTAAAATTAATACCCATCCAAATAATGAGATCAAGATAGCACTGGCAAAAAATAATGATCTTCACTGTGGAAATACTTTGGAAATGGCATGTACACAAGTTTGCCAAAATATTTAATTGTCTCAAACTTGGTTAATGGTCAGATTAAAAAATAAAACAATCTCTTTTATAGAAAAAATAGTGGAAAATAAATATTTCATCTGAATGAAGTCTTTTCTTAACAATTTCGCAACAGAAATAATACACTAGATCCAATTTGTGTCAAATGGCTACGTTAATCTGGCACAAATATTTTAAAAGTGCGCAACCTAGAAAATAATAGCATAATTGTCTAAATTCTTTCAATTGCAAGCATGAACTTCAGGTCAGACTATGTGTTTTACAAAGAGATAATCTTAATTAACTGCATATTACCATATAAAACACACCACAACAGTATCTGATAAATTTATAAAAGATACATTTTCACTGACTATATGGTAAAGTGTTTAGTTTCCAGAAGTAGAATAGAACACTGTTTGAACAAGAAGTTATACAGTCATTCGTAACTTATCTGCCACATATAGTTGAATATACAGCTATTAGTCCAATAGCAAATTACAACAATCTGCTTATTGACTTAACAAATGGAGACATTTGAGTGGTTCGTATAAGGTTGGCCCAGAAAAGCAGAACTTTCATTATAACATGAATGCTGGAACTGTCTGATGGAAAATGAAAATATAATCTAACAACCTGGTGAAAATGTTTTCTAAGAAAAATGAAAAAGTAGGGATCTTAAAGTCACATACAAGGTAACAGTGATGTAACAGTCATTTACTCATTCCTATAAACAAGTTTTGCCTTCTCCAATTAAACGGCTGACTTTAATTTATAGAAAAGTACTTAATCTCAACCTGCTCATCTAGCATTTTCAGATTAAAATTTCTTTTGCATCCTGATCTTCTACAAAGTATAATGACAAATGAAGCACATATTTCTAATTAAAGCCAGTAAAACAAAATGCTCAACCTGTCCCTCTATTATTAAACTGGATATAATTGTTTTTAAAACACTGAGCTTAATCCAATATTTTACCATGATCTAGGGTTTAATCAAAATCATGATTACAGCATATTTTATGGTAATGTCTCATCTACTCCACATTTCAAAACACGGTAGCATAGTATAGGAGTAAAGGCTACATGACTGCTTCTATCTCTGCCATGGCTTCCCTGTGTCCAAGGAAAGTTGCTACCTCTCTGCACCTTGTTTTATATATTTGTGAAATTTGGATAATTAACAGCTGTTTTGAGTTCTGTCAGTGTGCCACCTGTTATATTATCATCTACCTCTATTCCATGATTTTACTCGTTATAACTTCAAATGATTAATCAAGCTCTTAGATTATAACTAAGAAAGCTGGATCTGAGTGTGCAGAGGCCCAAGGAAAGGCTGATGCAGATAGCTAAAGGTATTGTATATGTTTTTCTAGATATTTCTAAATATCATGCTGAAAATCTGTGCTGATTTTGAACAAGTTCTGGGAAGTTCCCTAGGTAGATTTGCTTTCACAAGAGCAAATAGATGGCTTTGACAGTAAATGAGGGTAGTAACTTGGCTGGCTACTGAGGTAGTTTTTTCTACACAGCAACATTACATATCTTGCCTGAGTTAAGTTGGGGCCTCCAATTTCTAACCCATAAGTATTTCTGATGTAAGAGGCTGAAGATATGCATGTTAGGAATGTTTTATATGGAGGTATATAGCAAGATGCGTGCAACCATTGGTTTAGTGAGAGTAGTTTTTATAGCCATATGTGTACTGGGTGAGGTCCACCTGCTGTAGCATGATCATATATGGGTGGTCAGTTCATAATCATGCAATAATATGATTAGACATTTATGGAATATATTAAACGGACATGGAAGACATAATTATAAGGTGTAATTGTATATTGAAGGACGGGTAATCTCTGAACTTCACAGTTGGCATCTTGTGAGCAGTTGTCAAACTATATGAGCTTTGTACCTGAGGAGTGAATGAAGTCTTAGCAGTGTTGTCTGTGCTCTGGTACTGTCTTGTGATCAGCTTTGTTTTAAAGACAGCTGATATATCTCACAGTGTCAGTCTTCATGTGAATGTCCTTCCCCTGGCCATAAGGACACCATTCATCAGTGCCATCAAAGGTATCATCACACTTCATGTTTGTAGAGGAGATGTGTGAAGTGGATACACCTCATAGTTTGCTAGCAAGTGTCAACAGACATCAGTTTGTATCTCATGAGTCTGAAACTTTCATGAAGATGAATAGAATGTGCTACATCAAATAAGCTCAGTGCCCTTTACTACTGCACTGGTATCCTTTCAGGACTCCCCCGTTGTTGGGTGACTTTCACTGATGTTGAGCATAGCTGTTGAACTAGCATAGATGTTTCAGTCAAAACATTCATAGTTAAGAGAACGTATCAGTACAATTTACAGCAGACTGGTGGCCTTTTTGTGGTTATTTCTAATCTTTAATCAAGTGGATTATTGATAATGAGTTATTTTTTAATATTCCTGTGTCTACAAAGGCTCACATTTGTTACCTACAAAAAATATAAAAGACTATATTGAGTTAATTTTCTTTTGCCTGTATGATCTCACACATTTTTCTGTCAATGTCAAATGAACAAATTTAGGTCAATTGTGTGCTAATCTGCTGAATTGGAAGTAAGCATCAAGAAGTTTAAGTAGTGGGAGCTGGTGGAAACATCTACACAGACTGAAACATTTAATTTTTATTTTTTTAAAAATCCTTGACTTCTGCATAATTTCAGTTGAGCTCTGTTGTAGTACAGAACACTGTGTTAGGATGAAGAAAGCAATGTGTGAACAGAAATAATGGTTAAAAATGCAGATTGTTTTTTTTGCCTTACCTTTTCTTCATAAATGTGTACATAGAAATCCTGGGACTATACATGCTGTTTCTATCCCTGTTAGCTGTTAAGACTTTCCAGAACTAGTTTTCTGCAAGTCCTTACTTTTAAACCAGAAAAATTAAGGAATTCAGCAACAAAGTCCTACATTAAAAATTGAAAACCATTTATCAACTGGTATAAACTATTTTCCGCATGTATTACAAAAAGCACCAGGAATGACAGTTCCTGAGTTAATCCATCTGCAAAATATGGCAAATGGTACTTGTCTCTTTCTTAATGAGGCCTTGCTGCATAATAAGGGTTATGTAGTGCACAGAATTATTAACATTACTTGAAGAGCTGCAACTAGAACTTGTGGCTCACTGCCCATCATATTTTTGCTAGGCCAAAAGGCACTTTACAGAAGTAATTTTCCTGTATACTCTGGAGCTGTATATGAGTTTTTGCAAGGCTTGGGGTATAATGGTTGTGATTAGCATTTTGGAGTGCCATGGAGCTCTGGGCATCCCTAATGCAGTTACGATGCAGTTATGAGCTCAGTATTCCAGGAACGAAAACTCAGAGGAGTTTTCATGTCAGGGACTATGGGGCTCAAGTACTCTTAGGTCAGGTTTAGTTCATTCATGGCAATGACAGTGACTCCTGATGAAAATGTAGAAACAACAGAGCAGAGAGAACTCTGAGGCGGAAAGAGAAAATATAGTATTATTGTTTGGCTAAAGTAAAAGTAGAAATCTATAGATAAAAGTTGATGGACATCTATTAAATGGCTTATACTGAGGCTTTTTATGTGGCAACTTTGAATGCAAAATGTCCACAGGTGGCAATGGAATTTTTTTCTAGGTAAAGAATTCTGGAACACATTGTAGTTAGTAAGGCCTGTTTTGCCTCAGATATTTTTTGAGGAATGCTTGATCTGGATAAGTATGACTTGTATGGATACAGTAGCTGTACAAATTCCTGTAAGCATAGTTGATGCTAATTGTCAGAATTTTGCTGAAGCTGATACAGATATGGTTTACCTGTCAGCTATGGAACTAGTCCCAAAGAAGAGACTAAGTGGGATGGAAAGAAAGTGGGAACATCTACTTATGTCTCCTTTGTCTTACTTATTCTTGGTTTCCGGACATTTTTGATGGTCTGAAGAAACCTGACTGAAGCCGAGTCACTTATCTGTGGACAGGGCAGAATAAGATTCATTTATCCCCACCTCCATTTGTCTTCGGAATCACTTAGTAACTGCATACCCCTTTCTGAAGAAGTAGCGTTAAGGGGCATTTAATAGTGAGCATTCAATGCAATGAAATATTTGCAAGTTTGTTGCACATATTTTGTTTTTACTGAAGCTATCAGTAAAGCCCAGTGTTCCATAAGTTACTAAAAACAGTGTAGCAGAGATAAGTATATCACAGAGGGGGAAGGAGAGCTAAGTATTGTCATATGTAAGCTATTAGTGTAATTATCTTTTTTATGTGGTGCCTTCAGCTGATTACTTGAACTTTGTTTCCAATTTGTATAGAAGAAACAGTAGAAAATAATTTATATGAAGATCTCAACCTTTGTTTGAGTCAGCTGCAAATAAAGCATTTTAAGTTTGCTTTTTTGTTGTTGAAGTCCCATAATCTATTAGGCACACTTGATCTCAAAATAGCTTATTATTAAAATATAATATCATGTTCATCTGTGATTATTATTTTAATTCAGTGCTTGGTTGACTTATACAAAGCTGCATGAACTCTTTCAGTAACCACTCTCCATTCACCTACATTACATTTAATTTATAACAAGATGATAAAAAAATTGATTTATTTTACAACAGATCAGTAATTGTGCTCTACAAATAAGTCCGTAATGATAATCAACAGCATTTTCAACATAATTTAATTTGTCTTCTCCCGAGAGGTAGTTAAATGCAGTAATAATAACACTACTGTTATGGACTCTGCTGTAGTTAATCATGGCCTGAATATGCAGACAGCCCCAATATTGTATTGACAGAAATTAAATTAACCATCAGCTTGGGCAATCAGTGGCTGTACAGCTATTAAAAGTAATAAAGGCAACAAACCCCAACCATAGCCAATTACATTTTGACATATAAACGAAAAAAGACAGATGCTTTTGATTTGAAATTTTTATTTCATTGGAAGTAAAGAAGACATATCTTTTCATATACATTATTTCCTATGCCTTAATTAAACTAATAATACACATCACAGCTTAAGAATCATACTGACAAAATGTAAAATTACAGGTATGTTTTGAGTGCCTCCTAAACCAAACATTTAATTATCTCTATATACAGTGGCTTGATCTAGCATATTGCTGCAAAAGGTGTAGATCAAAATGTGTAGACAAGACAAGGCGCAACTAAAATTCAAAAGCAATTTCAAGTGATTAGAAAAAAAGTATCTCTTTGGGTTCAGTGTGGCTTGTTTTTCTCAGAATCCAGACGAGATATGAAGAAAAACCCTCAAATTTTCTGAAAAGGTTAATGACTTCAGTTGTGTTTTGGAGGGCAAAAAAAAAAAAAGAGTTATTATTTCTGCTATGGAAGTGGCTACTATTTTATATTTTTTTTTCTTACATAAAATGAAGTACCCATAACTTGCTAATAGTTGCTTTTATTTTGTGTTCATTTTAATATCTTTTTAGTCTAGGGAAAATAGCTAGTCATATTGATATATTTAAAAGCTGCTAGTTACATAAATATTAAACTAAAAATTAAATTTTAAATACTTATATACACTTGTATATATAATATTTAATTATAAAATTTATGCATATTTAAGGGGGAATACAGTACTTCATACTTAAAGTTTATGGATACTTTTTCAGGAAGCAATGTTTTTACTTTAAAAAATCACAGGAGTTAACAGGTAAGAACACCTGAACATATATTTAATAATTAAAACTAATATTAAATTTTCTTAAAACTATTAAAATACTGGATTTAATTTACTTTGCATTAGGTTTGCTGCTCAAAAATATGTACTTCAGCTTATTGTGATTTGTATTTTATGGCAAAAATAGTATCTCAGTGTGCAAGAGGAATGAAATTGTATAAGTCATAATTTTTACACAAAATCAAATCCAGTGCATATAAAAAGTGTATTTTGAGAATTACAGACTTATCTGTCAATTTAGGTAATGTTTCATGATCTCACTGAGAAGTTACCTGGTAAACCAATAACTTCCTGAAGACTTGGTGCTTGTGCAGTGATGTCATGGACTGACATTTTCAGACTTATGACCAAAGTCACTGCATTGTAGAAGGATGAAGCTTTATAGATCAGAACTGAGCTTGGTTGCCTAACCCCATAGCAGTCCATAACAAGCTTAGTCCAGATACACTGAAAAACATAAATACCTGCTTAATTTGACTCAAACTATTACTGAATTCATATGATTATCCCAGTTCCTGAGCACTTTGCTGGATAGAGGTCTTAGCCAGGATGAGAATAATCCTTCACCTCTAAATCTTTTTGCTCCTTAGGCTTATTAAATTCAATATAGTTCACTTACATAGAAAAGGAGAGTAATCCTGTAGGAACTATGAGATAAAACTCTGTGGCTTGTGTTATGCAGGTCAAGCTAGGAGCTCAAGGTTTTTAGAAATTTTCTTCTGGCAGTAAAACCCATGAACTGAGATTCTTAAAAAGAAGCTTGCCCAAGGCATAGGCAGATTTTAGAGCTGCCCTGACTGTACAATTGGGGACATGCACATTTTTTTAAAAAATCATATTGTCTGTGAGCAGCAGGACATGCAAGGCCAGGTTTCCTAAGGTGCTCATTGGGTGTTATCAGACCCTGGTAAAGCCCCAGGTTCCCCCTTGCACTACCCCTGCAGACTTCAGATAATTTGTATGCCAAACTCACTGTGTGCACATGCTGGCTGGCTGGTTACTATCCAGAGGAATATGCAGTGGCCAAGCTGTTCCTACACAGGAAATCATGAAGGGCTCTTCTTCAGCCACTGATTTTCATCAAATATATTGAAATCTAAATATTTTAAAATTTTTAATATTTTTACTCTTTCAACTGGATCTGTCGTTGACTAGAGGTTTGCTAAGAGAGACTGACAGGCATATGGGATGTGTATGTTTCATTCCATAAAAAAGTAGGCCCAAAATTCAGTCCTCTCTGGCCATTTTGAAGACAGTCGTTTTGTTGTATATGTCACAGATCACAATGTTATAAAGGCTTTATTGGAGCCCATGTGGAATCATCTTTGTAAAGAGCATATTCTTCCCTCACTCCTTAACAGTCTATCTATAATAAATTTCTTCAAAGATAATGTTTTGTATGCCATTTTGGTGTATATTCCATGCAACGTGTGCACTTACCTCTGAGTATAACAGTATGTTGTCATATGTTAATGTTTAGATATAGGGTAGGGTTTAGGTATGTCATATGATAGCAAAATTTAGACTTAAGTTGTACAGGATAGAAAAAAATATTTTCTAGTTATGCTTCTGGACTTTACTTTTCTTAGAATTTGTAAATAACTTTCTTTTCTGAAGAACAATGACTTTGTAAAAAGATAGTACATGAGAGCCAATAGCTATTATGATACATCTTATGAGGAAAGAAAGATATATCACTCATGGTTATTTCAGTGATGAGTTATCTCTCCCTCTGTAGCCATGAAGATACATGTCATAACAAAGATCAGCTATGATTGTAATGTATTTTTTCTCTATACAGTATGTGTTGCAAATGGTGTTGATTGCTGACAGAAACCCAGAGGGTGGGAGATAAGATTCCTTGTACTCAGAGGGCAGGAAATACAACTTAGGCAGTGAATATTGTATTTGATACATATTTGTTGCCATCCTATAACTTTCCTCCAGGTTATCCACAAGTTTCCATAAAGGAATCCACTACACTAGTATGTAATTTGGAAATTCTATTCTTTCGGACAGTAATATATGTTCACTTGAATTTATTAAAGGCATGCAAGAAGAGCAGTATATGCAACATGTAAATAAACAGCAGGTTGCAACTGTGTTAACTGTAAATTGGTTCAACAGGATAAAGTCCTATTATCATTATGAGGGTCTATGGGAAAAAAAGAATTAAACTGGTGTACTGAATGAAAAGACTACTTTTTGCCTACTTCAGCATTAAATTAAACATTAAATTACTTCAGTACTTACTGTCCTTAAGTTTATAGAGAGGGAGTAACTTACCATAAACAAGACAAATGTAGAAAACCTGTTTGGTATCAGCCACAGCAGCAAATCTATAGTTATTTCTTTCATCTGGCTCTTAAACCATAATAATCTAGACCATCAGATATATTTTGATAAATAAAAATAGCTCCCAAGTAAACTAAACCAAAACCAAACCTAAACTAAGCCTAAACAAAACAAAAGTCTTCCAACATATTTGTGCTATTTTTATTTTCTGTAAAAATATTCTTCTTGAATTTATGCAACCTTGTTTCAAAGTGGTCTGATTGCAGTAAAAGAGAAACTGGCAAGACAGCTCCATTAATTGTGAAACACCTTCAGAAAGAGAAGGTTAGAGCAAAACCTGAGATCAAATGATCTCACAACTAGGAAATCCACAACTATCCTTTGGATTCACAAGTCATCTAGAGCCAGAAAATTAGGCTCATTCTTACCACTGTGCTGTCGGTGATAACAGGGTAGCTAATCCCTAAACATATTTGCCACCTTTTTCACCTATTTAGGAAAGAGTTTTAAGAGTTTATTTCCCATGAGCTCAGTCTACTGCCAGGATGTATTTGCTGCAGCACAATTTCAGCTTGTTTTGTTTCCAGTTTCTAGAGACTCTTCTTCTAAATGCTACTCTTCAAACCCTGCAAAGTGAACCATAGCCACCATTAAACAGTTCTACAGAAATTCAGTGGATGTTTTTCACTCCAATGAGTGTATCATTGACAAGTGCATAAAACTGAGCAATGTTGTCCTGAGAGTTCATGTATTTATAATTAATACAGTTACATGGTTCATATTGAATGGTGAAATATTGTATCAAAGCCTCTGTAAGTTTTGCAGACATCTGCAGACATTTAATCCCATATTATAATATATATAAATAAGATATATAAAATATATGTGTGTATATATATATATAAAAGATAATATGTAAATAGATAAGATAACTTCTTAATCCAGTTTATAGAGACCCTCACCCGAGGAGGTGCAATATTGGACCTGATGGTCACCAATACAAGTGAACAAGTGAATATCATCAGTGATACTAGGATTGGAGGCAGCCTGGGCTGTAGTGATCATGCACTGGTGGAGTTCAAGGTCCAGGTGGATATGGGATAGGTTAGGAATAAAGCCAGGACACTAAATTTCAGGAAAGCAGACTTGCATCTCTTCAAGGAATTACTCAGTAGGATGCCATGGGATGGTAAGATGGTGACCAGGGGGGTAAAGCCCCTTCCACTGTAGAGGAGGATCAAGTTTATGACCATCTGAGGAACCTGAACATATATAATTCTATGGGCCTGATGAGATGCATCCCAGAGTCCATGTTGCCATTTCTGTCTAATGAGTTTATTTGTAGATGCTTTGAGAATTAATTAACTGTCCCCTTTCAGTAAATACAGAATCTTACAGTTTATGTTATCTAGACTACGCGTTTAAGTTATTCCATTATTTGCATCATTACTAACCTCTGCATGAACACAGCTATGCTCTTGCTCACAGGACGTTCCATAGGAATGGGAACTGGCATTTGACTGGCTCTATAGTTGCAGGCTGGCTGCTGAAATATATGCATAACTTAGCCAATGCGAAGAAACAATTTGATTATAAGCAACAGTTGAAAACTAAACATCAGCCTTGTTATGCTTGTGCTGTCTAGAAAGCAGAGTGGCAACAGATCAAAACAGAAAACCATAACTTAAAGAAACAACATGATATTTTGATAGCACTTGTTTTTATAATGCAAGCATATGCCAGCTTGATTTTAAGCGTGTTGTTGTTTTAAAACAGCCAAATGAACCCTTCCCTGGATAAGTTTTTTGTATTAGCTGTCAGTTTCCTGACTTCTACCTATTCCCCAAAAATGCCAAAGGACATATTTCCTTAATATTCTTTTATGGCCAAGTAGTTGCTAAACTTCAGTTGCTAACTGAAGTACCCGATACAGAAATCTGATCCTTTTTCTGTTTAAATTCTGCCATAATTGTGAAATTGTGTGATTCGACTCAAATGGCACAAACAGCAGACTTCTAATGCAGACTATGTAATCTCCTTATAAAGAAGGATGAGAGATTAGAAATTAAAAATATTATAGTTAATATATTCACTATAAGCTCTTTCTTAGGCTTTCTGAATATGAGACTTCATTGGGGAAAAGAAGCATCACAAAAAATACCACCTCAAACTATTTCATCATCTTTCTTGAACCCTTTTACTTTAAAAATAATTCATGGACATATAATAAAGTGCTAATAATAAATCCTTTCTCTTTTTCTCCTTTCTCTGTCTCATTCTGGCTTTACCTTCTATTCTGCTTTGCCTTCTATTCCATTGCAGTATTTCCCTTCCATCCACGACACTGTCTTAACCCTCACTAAGGGAAGGGGGAAAAAGAGTCAGAGAGAGAAAGGAAAAAATCCCAACAAAAAAAACCCCCTTCCTTGGCAACAGAAATACCTTTAAGTGTAACATAATTACCATCTCTCTGCCCTTTCTCTCCCTGCTGGGACTATTCAGCAAACCCTACAACATACACTTAAATCTTCAACTTCTCGGAGACACTACACGCAGATGGGAAAGATTTGATTAAAATTACAGTGCTTTAGGTTCAACTTCACCTATTAAGGAAAAAAAAAGGATCTGGTGCTGGACTTTTTTCCCTGAGAAATAACTAGGCCATAGTAATTACAGACAGGGCCCTGCTGTGCACCATGAATAGGATCCCTGGGGTGGTATTTTCCTGTTACCTGTCTATGTAGGGCTGTTGACATCAACATGAATGATAACTATGTCAGGTTTGCTTTTTTGTTGTTGTTTATTTTACTTTTTTTTTTTAAAAAAAATTCCTTTTAAGCCTTAGAAAAAGAAGGGGAGGAGAAAGAAAAGAAAATATGTTATAAGTGTTGTCATTTATATTTTTTGTGTCAAGGATGCTTTTATGTACTTTTCTATACATGTGTATGATTATTTTCTTAAATTATTTTTCTTGAAGTTGAATTTTGGCCTTTAAGCAATGAAGAGATCAACGCAAGGCAAGTGACAGTTACAGAACACTAGGCACTGGGGAATTTTGAATGTTAGCACTTTTCCTAGTATCCAGATTAGTCAGAGTTTCAATGTTTGAACACTGACAGATTTTAGGACAATCAACTCTTACAACTAGATACTGTGCACCCAATTTTATTTGCATTTCAAGCCATATGAGATATTAAAATCTCTATTTTGTTATTGTTTCAATTGATAAAAGTCCTGAACTACCCAGCAAAATCTTTATTTTATATTACATAGAATGAGTGAAATGGAGACTGTAACAGCAGCTGACAGCATACCACAGGAACTGAAAAGAATCAGTTGAAAATATATTGGAAGAGAACATATAAATAAAAGAGATAATGAAATAGAAATAAACATATTTTAACTTTGTTCAAATGCGGCTAAAGTAAAGTAATGGAAAGTTAGATTGAGCTTTGACTGTAACTGCATGTAAGAAACTTGTATGAAGTTTAGATGCAGATGCAATGCCTGGAATTTTTCCAAAAATGGCAAAAGCTTTATGATAGGAAGGGGGAAAACCAGCAGGATTTGGAATGAAATATTTGTGATGTTTGTTGGAAGAAGCAGACAAAAGGCAGCAAGGACAAAGTCCTTCCCTTCTCTCTTGGTACTCTGTGTTTGTTAAAGCAAGATATAGCATCAAACTGTCTAAAGTGACCAGCAGAGAGCCTTGTCAAGTTCTGACAAATCTCAGACCAAAATAAAAATGGAAAATTGAGGTGACTTTTAAATCATATGCTTAACTTTACCTTCTAAAAGATGGCATTCGTATTTGGGAGTCTGAAGGAAAGGCAAGATAAGTGAAGTTTATTCTACTGCCTCTTGACTGAAATTAGCCTTGAAAGTGTCTACTGCTAGCTGTTGTAAATGCATCCCTGAAGGAGCCTGTCTCAAAAGCAGTAGTAGAGTCAGTACAAATAGCCTAGGATAATGTGGGAGATGTAACCAGTTCCCTGACAAAAAAATCCTCATCCTTTCCCAAGAGGATCCTGGAGCAGAAGAGAATCAGAAGTATTACAGCAGCAAAGTAATTGGCTTTTGTAGATATCAAGAAAAAAAAAGAGGAATTTTTATACTGAAAACTCTCTGAGAATGCTAATAGGCAACTGGTGTATGCTAGTACACCTGATACACTAAAGAAGGAAGCTGTTGATAGAGAAATGGCACGTAGGCTAAGGATAGACTCTGCTATTCCATGGAAGGCTGAAGATGCTTATGTTTGATGTAAGAATATAACATGGAGACAGAGAAGTGGATAGGGAAAGAGGAATTAAATGGTCAGAGAAACAATGAGAAATCTTTGCAGCAGAACTGTGAATGGATGTGAGCATGGCATGACTGTATTTGTCAAGGTTTGAGAATAAGACGTCACAGCAATCAAAATGAAGGATGAGATTCTGTATATGTTGCTTAGATTAATGGGATGTACAAAGAATCTCAGCAAGACCTATTTGTACTTTGAGGGCACAGGTAGAGGGCCCTGAGCTGAAACTGAGTTGGAGATGGTTATGACTTTGCAGAGCGGAGTTGCAGATAGGCTGTGGATGTTTTCCACAGTGATTGGGAAGAATGGGAGAAGCTCTTCCTTCTCCATGTTAACCTTGAGCTGACAAGTTTACATCTGTGCCATCGTTTAACCCTAGCCAGCACCTAAGCATCACACAGCTGTTTGCTCACTAATCCCTGGTGGGATTGGGGAGAGAATCAGAAAAATAAAAGTGAATAGACTAATGGGTTGACATAAAGGCAGTTTAATAGGTAAAGCAAAAGAAACAACAACACGCACAAGAAAAGCAAAACAAGAAATCCATTCACTACTTCCCATCAGCAAGAATATGTTAAGCCATTTCCAGGAAAACGGCACTTCATCATGTACAATGGCTGCTTGGGAAGACAAACGGCATAATTCCAAATGTTCCCTCTTTCCTTCTTCTTCCCCAGTTATATATGCTGAGTGTGACATCATATGCTATGGAATATCTCTTTGGTCAGTTGGCATCAGCTGTGTTCCCTCACAACTTCTTCTGCTACCCCCAGTCTACTTGCTGGAGAGTGGTGTAAGAGGCAGAAAAGACTGTGACTCTGTGTGAGCACTGCTCAGCAGTAACTAAAATATCCCTGTATTATCAACCCTGTTTCCAGCACAAATTGAAAACAAAGCCACAGACAAGCTTCTATGAAGAAAATTGCCTCTACCCCAGCCAAACTTAGCACAATCTGCAAAGAGATGTGTTTGAGATAGAGTCATAGGTTTTACTTTGGACAGAAATAGTCTGGTAAGGGACACAAACATTGGTATGCGTAAGATACATGAGATCTCAGAGCTCAGCCATGAAGCAATACTGTTTGCTTGCAGCAAAAGTCCAATGCTATAAATGCAGAGACTCAGTTGTTTTCTTTCTGTTTGCTGTAGCCATGATAAAGATGAGTTTTGCTATGCAAACAACAAGAAAGGATGATGGGATTGCTAAGGGAGTTGGGAGCATGAGGAGGCAGAAAATGAAAAATTATGGTGTTTTTTTAGAGGTGAGGTGTGAAACTCCTTAGTGTCTTTCAGGAGTGTCACTTCAAGGCATGGTTGAAGAGCAGGAAGGAGTATTTATGTAAGGCATAGTTCCTTATGTGCTTCTGATGTGGAATGGAGGTTAATGTTTGTGTCTTTTCCTCTCTAATTATTGAAAGGAAAGGAGATTTTTAGCTGAAAGAGGGAGTTTTGCCTTTTGAGGAAATTCACAGATGCAAGGAAACACTTCTGCAGGACAGGACTACTCCCCTCACTCACTCTTTTCAGCTCCCCAGCCTCTGTCCTTAGTTTCACAGAAGAAATTCAATGTGCCTGGCAGTAAATAATTGCTCCTACAGCTCTAAGACATGCTTCTTATTAATTTATTTAATTCATGCCTCCTGGTCAAATGAGAAATGAAATCCTTCATGCCATAGATTGTCCTCCTGACTGGTGAAAAGTATCTTGGCTCACAATACACATCTTTTGCGAGAAAGTACTCAGCACAGTTAGGATACCTTTCACCTGCTCACCTTCTCTGGTGTTTTTTGCAAAGAATTTTCTTACCAAGGCTGAGTTTTCACAAGCACTCTCACAGTTCTAATGATAATATGTTTGTGTATATTGTAAAGTGATGTTGAGCTGATCTAGTCGCATTTAGTTTGCAATAATCACACCTTTTTACTCAAACCAGTGTAGCTCTGATCTAAACTGGACAGGCTCTGTTCTGGCCTGGACAGGTACACACTCTCCTGGGTGGAAAACTGGTTCGATAACCGGGCCCAGGGAGTGGTGGTAAATGGAGTTAAATCCAGCTGGAGGCCAGTTACAAATGGGGTTCCCCAGGGCTCAGTGCTGGGTCCAGCCCTGTTCAATTTTCATCAATGGCTTGGATGAAGGCATCGAGTGCACCCTTAGCAAGTTTGCAGATGACACTAAGCTGGGTGGAAATGTTGATCTGCTGGAAGGCAGGGAGGCTCTACAAAGGGATTGAATGGGCTGGACCGCTGGGTAGAGTCCAATGGCATGAGGTTTAACATGGCCAAATGTTGGGTCCTGCACTTGGGGTACAACAACCCTGTGCAGAGCTACAGACTGGGAGAAGTCAGTGTGGAAAGCTGTCGGGAGGAGAGGGACCTGGGGGTGTTGGTTGGCAGCCAACTGAACATGAGCCAGTAGTGTGCCCAGGTGTCCAAGAAGGCCAATGGCATCCTGGCTTGTATCAGAAACAGTGTGACCAACAGGTCCAGGGAGGTGATTCTCCCTCTGTACTCAGCACTGGTGAGACTGCTCCTTGAATCCTGTATTCAGTTCCGGGCCCCTCTCTACAAGAAGGATGTTGAGGTTCTGGAGTGAGTCCAGAGAAGAGCAATGAAGTTGGTGAAGGGGCTGGAGAACAGGCCTTGTGAGGAGTGACTGAGGGAACTGGGGTTGTTTAGCCTGGAGAAGAGGAGGCTGAGGGGAGACCTCATTGCTCTCTACAACTACCTGAAAGGAGGTTGCAGAGAGGAGGGAGCTGGCCTCTTCTGCCAAGTGACAGGGGACAGGACAAGAGGGAATGGCCTCAACCTCCACCAGGGGAGATTTAGGGTGGACATCAGGAGGAAGTTTTTCTCAGAAAGGATCATTGGGCATTGGAACAGGCTGCCCAGGGAAGTGTTTGATTAACCTTCCCTGGAGGTGTTTAAGGCACAGGTGGATGAGGTCCTGAAGGACATGGTTTAGTGTTTGATAGGAATGGTTGGACTCGATGATCCGTTGGGTCTCTTCCAATCGGGTGATTCTATGATTCTATGATTCTAAACCAATTAAGCCAGTGATATTTAGAGAAAGACATTAACATAGCTCAGAAAAGTGTAACTTTTGTCCATAAGAATGTCTTGAGATAACGTATTTTATTCAGTAGGCTAGATTTGTAAAAAGGTGTGTTTTGTATGTAAGCATCTAACTGTACATACTAAATCAGCAGGAAAATAAGTTTGTGCAGGCAGACAAGTTTCAGCTGCATATATGTAGATATAAAGATGAAATTTAGAGCTGATAGGTTGCATTAGAACCTCATCATGAACAAATTCCTGAACCGTCTGTATCTCTAGAATACCATTTTTAGTTCAGTTCTCTGATGCCTGAGAGTGATTGATAACATATCAGCTGCCAATTTGGAAACAGAAATTAAGTAATTTTTTTAATTAATTAGATAATAATTTCGTAATAGTTCTAGTCACTAGATATTAGATCTATGTTAAATTCAGCTTAAAGGTGTAAAGTCCTCAGAATATGACCTTCATACATTGTTTGGTCATTACTATTTGCGTTGACTCTGTTTTTCTCAGAAATTCACTTTATAGTCAAGAACCTCAGTCCCTAGGACTTAATATTGTGGTAAACAGACACGGAACTGGAAAGGTCACCGTACCCTGGTACCTGAATTCCTGTAGGAAAGAACTAGAAGAAATTAGATGATCATGTTAAAAAATCAGGAAATTAAATCTACTCCAGGCTACAGAGAAAGGCAGGAAATTCTTGGTACCCCTATCAGTTTGAGTTACTCCAGATAGCTATATCAATTGGGTATCTGTATATAAAAATTCACCTTAGATATATATTATCAAGCGTGCTTGTCTTCTGTCATAGTCAGTCTGTGCTGATTCAGTACAAGGCAGCTCTCTTCTGCTGCTGAATACTTGTGCATTTAGAAGTAGTAAATCTTACCTGACCAACCAAAGCCCTGAAGTATTGGTTTTGATATTACTACTTGTCTGAATGCAGAATGTGTAGTAATTTAACATAACTCTCTCATGGATCATGCAGATGTACCACTCGAAACAGAAGTTACCTCCTGCGTTTTTCTCTGAATCCCTGCTAGGGTATAAAATGCAGTCCACACGCTTTGCTCAGCATTGGTTGCTTCCACGTGAACCCCCCAAGCAGGTGGCTCAGATAATTTCCCCCACTGACACATTGATGGACCTGAACATCCCTGTCCAGTTCTCCCCACCCCTACCCTGGGACCCCCTCACCCTACCCACAGCCCAGGACTTCATTTCAGCCCCCTGGAGCCAACATTCCCTGCCTCAGTAATGCTGCAACCAGGCTGGTCTTCAGCTCCACACAGCCATATCTTGTCTCGGCCATGGGTCCCACCAAAACACTTGCAAGCCCAAATCTTATCTATGTCTGTCTCCAGGAAGATGCTCAGTGGAAGGGATTGGGACTGCCACTGGTGCTCCCTGACCTGCTCTGCTCTAGCATGGAGTGGAGGGATGGGCCCCTCCGCTCCAGGCTCCATGACCTGAGGGCCTGAGGGATGAGTGGGTCTTTGTTGTGCCTTTCACACCCCCTATTTTTGAGGCTCTTACTTACAGTATTCAAAAAAGCCATGAAATACAAACCCAATACTTTTTCTGCTGGTTAGATCCTACTGAGGGCTTTACTCCATGTGACCCCTTGTGATGGCTAAAAGAGATATCCCTTATTTCAGGATTGCCATGGCTCATGTGGAATTCATGTAGAAACTGTTTGATCTTTTCCATGTCAATAATCTGTGGCTGCAGTGGGTGAGGTGTTTCTGTGACCAAAGACAGAATGGGAAGGGTAGTATAATAAGACTTGAAACTGGGTCCTATCCACATGTTTACTCCCTCCGTTACTTCTAGTATCAGACAGAAAAAAAAAAAAATCTAAAAGTCTAGGCATCCTCTATTCTGCTTGCTGGTACCACTACATCTAGAAAAAACATGTTGTTCTCCCTGCCTCTTCTTCGCACTATAAAATAAATGTTCTGCCCTACCTAGCAGCAGACCAAATATCTTCATAGTTCCTCTCCAATGTTTTGGCATCTACCCACTGCTTACCCATTAAACTTGAAAAGAAATTCCAGCTAAAGGATGTTCAGTATTTGTAACCTTTATTTTGTGATTACATGTTCAATGTAAGGAGCAAATATGCATAGTAGCATACACATCAACAAATACATTTGTTGTGTTAGTTGCATGTGTTGGAAAAACACTTCCTAAATTAGTTTTGACCATATTGAGAAAAGTTGAAAGGGCTTTTCTTTCTTCATAGTCCCTATTCAAAAAAACATATCTGTCAAAGAGGAACCAATCATAGAATCATAGAATCATAGAACAACCAGGTTGGAAGAGACCCATCGGATCATGGGCCAGCTTGAGCCAGTGAGGGGTCTGGTTGAGTACCTGTCATCTGAATTATATGAACTGCCTAAAGAACAACTTAGTGAGAAAAAAATAAGCTCAAGCAGTCTGTACATTTATCCAATCTGTATAGCACATATGTCTTTTTTTATTGTAACTCTGTGACTTAGTGAGAGCTGCCCCATTGTCATTGTACCTGTTGGGTTCACTGAGCACTCTGTTGAATTCCTCACACAGTTCTCATCAGTTACTCTTAAAAGTAATTCTTTTAGCTGTACTACAGATGGTTGGTTGAGGTGCTGTTAACCACCAGGACTAGTGACACACAGTGTGGACAATAGCAATCCTTTGCTTCACAAGTGAAAATGTGGGTTTTTGCAAATCAGAGGTGTTTATTGAATCAGTACTGAGAGTGGAGAGTCTTGTGAATCTGCACAGTTTTGCGAATGAAATATAACCTGGTAATTTTAAATCTGATTTGTGTCTATATAATGAGATTAATTCAAGGGAATAAACTAAATACGTTTGAACCTGGTACTTCATGACTTCCAGTACTAGAAACTTATGCTACTAGATTCAGTATGAGAATATTATGAATCCATTTTACATTAAATATAGAAGTTTTTGCACAACTTTATGCAAAATAACTTTTTATTATACTGCAGTTCTGTGCAGTTTACTCTGTATGAGTGCTTTCAGGTAAGAGCTTAAAATTTGAAGTCATGTTTGCTTCTCATGAATATTAAATATCCCAGGATTATTTTCATAATCATACAGATTCATAGCATGTCCTTGAGCAGAACAACCTTTCCAACAGTACAGGCTAGTTCTGTACCCTTGTGTAATCAAACAAGTGTCTATAAATTGAGGCAATGCTTTGAAAGCAGTCAAATTAGAGGCACGATATAAATTTAGAAAAGTACGTTGGAACAGTGGATAATCTATTGCAGAAACATGTAGCATAAATCTCTTGGATTACGTGAATCCTCTCTTCCTACTGTCTGTCTGTGGAGGAGTTCTGTATGCTTGGACACAACCCTACTTATGAAAGGGATATAAAGCCATACAGTATCATTCTTATCTTGTCTTCTCCCAGGGTTAGATTGCAGTGAAAAATCCTGAAGTTAAATACTGGGATGGTATTGGGATGTTTTCCCTTTCCTTGCTTTGCAGGGAGTTTTAATTTCATTTTAGGATTGCTTTCCATAGAAACTGGGCTAACACGGAATCCTATTCTTCTAGTTAATAATTTTTTTCTGCTTTAGATTTTTTTTTTTTTGTGTAAATGATTTTGACATGGGAGTTGGCTGAACTTTTGACTTTATACAGAAGCATATATTGATAAAACTATACTGAAAGGAAAATGGACTTCCTTTGGTCTGTCCTATGGGCATTGTGAAAATAAGAGTAGTATGACTGCTGGTGCATCTCTAGTTCTTTAAATGTGTTTTCTGTAATCATCCTTGCGCTTCTTGTTTTAGCATGCTTTAAGGAGCAAGATCTGAGTCATTAGAATTGGTCTGGATTGGGTCTGGAGTCATGGTCTGAGCAGTTCTGAGGAGACCTGTGAAAGTAAGCCAAAGGAGTATTCTAGCTCAGAGTAAAGCAATTTATATATTCTTTAGTGAACAGGATAGTAGGCTAAAATGCAGAATTGTTTTCATCATGGAAGAGGGAAAAGGTCCTCTTAGCAGAGCGATTTATTTTGTAAATTCTGTAGAGACTTATACTCTATACTGTTTGGCACTGAAGAAGGCAGCCTTCAGGCTCCTTCTAAGACATATTCACAAATACTGTGCTTATGAGTATTTGTGAATGTATCTTAGATGTATTTGTGAATGTATCTTAGACAGCATGTACTTCAGATGCCTGTCTCAGGAAATTTTACAAAAATGCTTCTTCTGTTATGTATGCATGCATTTCTTTCATCCCTTCTCTACCAAGTGAACCTAGCAATGTATTAGCATGTATTTTGTTTATATACAGTCAACTGCCTATGAAAATATATGTACACAAAAAGTATTTGGTAGCTTTGTGACCTTGAGATATGAGCCATTCATCATTGACTAGCCTAAGAATACACATTTTGGTATGTTTTATTCATAACCCTATATGTGTATGTAAATATATACATATATGTAAGTAAATATTCATTTTGTACATATTACACATTATAATGAGTGCAACGTGCCACGTATAATTTGAAAAAATGAAAGCCAGTGGGAAAAATTCTTACAAGTGACTACTGTTTTTCCCTTTGATATCTTTCCAAATTGATGTTTCCATCTCATTGTTTTTGTGTTTGTTTTTAACTTTATGTAAAAGATTTTCAAATGGGGTATTCTTTAACAAAGAAGCAAACTTTACCACTTTCTCATGTAAAGCTAATGTGACAATAAAACTGTCAACAAGGAGGCAAGATCAGTCTCACAAAAATCTTGAAACCTCGAAGTGGAATTTGCATAAAATAGTTCTGGTATTATTATTCACTGTTCTTTCAGTGACAGATATGTCAAGGCCTTAAAACCTAAAAGAACAATTATGCTATTGTATCTCTCGGAGGATTCAAGGGGTGTGTCTTTGGTGAAAAAGTGCTATTAGAGCTTTGAAAAGCAGTAAAAAGACAGCCCAAGGGGCTCTTTAGCTAGTCATTTTAAAAAGAATGCCTGGGCTTTAAGTGTCTTAAAGTACATTTATTCAACTCTTACTTTGTGCTTTAAAAAACTGCTAATAATTAATGGCTGTAACATTTTTTTAACATTTACATTAGCTATAAATAAAAACTCTTGATAAAACCTTTATTGATTAACTTAAACTGTGATTCTCTTGTGAATGCTTCTATATTTCTGTCAAGCATATTGCAAAGAATTACATATAAGCTTTTTGGTTAAGCTAATATTGAACAAATCATTGAACAATTATAGACCAAAACAGGAACTAATCAGTAAATCCATTACTTGAACAAGCTAGCTTAACATAACATGTCTGACATTAAAAATGAGGGATTGATAAGTAATGTATCATTATAGCTGGATGTGGCATAAAAGTCAGCAATCCAAATGTAATTTTATATTAAGCGTGTTCGTGATTTTAGCTCTATACTTGTCGGAGTTTGAGTAGAATTATGTATTTTGAAGTTCTCACTAGAGAACAAGTTGGAACAAGCCTGTAAAGTCACTAAGCAAAGAAAGAAGATGTAAAATAAGTATAAAAATTGGATTGGACTTGGAAATAGGGAGCAAAGAGACATCAAAAAGAATTTAAATAGGGAAAATAAAGACCTGAATTAGCAAACTGAAATTGTTGCCGACACTAGCCAGTTAATAAGTGTACATTACAGTAACACCAATAATGGCATGAAATTAATTTATTTGAGATCCTTCACTGTAGAACAGTGTAATTATGAACTTGGCAGCCAGGTGCTGGATTGGCCAGAGACCAGGATAATATACAGAATTTGATGATAAAATGATTCATAACAAATATGGCAGGTCTACCTCTTTCTTAGCAGGATTGCCATATATCAATACAAAGTAAATGAAAAGGTGCTGGATGTAGCTAGATATTTTTGTTATAAAAGAATACATTGCTGTTACATATAGATGACACTGAGGCAACATTCAGTTCTCACAACAATAGACTCTTTACAGCTACTGGAAATACATGGAAACTCTTACAGCTGTCTGTATAAAACAGAGAAAACAAGATAAATTATAACACTCTAAATTTTACAACAGGCAGAATACAGCAATTTCCTTTAAAATTCCTATAAATTACATTGAAAGTCTGTAACTTTGCCTTAATATTCTTTAGGTATTTTATACACTAACTATAGAAAATACCGTAAAAGCCAAAGTAATGCTAGCTATTTGTTAAAAAATAAGTTTGGAAGTTCTTAATGGTGACTATGCTAAAAGATTGTGAGTAGTTAGAAAGTCTGATGAGGTATATATAAGGTTATGTCCATATAATTTCAATTTTGTCATACCAGTATTTAGGTAAAGCTGGCAGCAGTTGATCTCTGATTCTGGATATTAATATGTATTCTATGTGATATTCACTTAGTGGTTAAGTACCTATTCTAATTTAACTCAGAATGAATCTTGCAAGATATTTCATGCAGTTGTACAGGACTTAGATTTTGCACTATACGGTTCAATTTGCATTTACATTGCTGGAAACTTTGTCATCTTACAGATGTGTTGAGTAAGAGCTTTTATTTTGTGATTTTGGTCACATGTTTGCTGTATGTATGTAAATACATATTTATGCATAGATAAATAAGCAGACCTATGCTTCTGTATCAGAACTTAATTTATTGCAACTTCCTGATGCTAGCACTTGGGCCAATGTGCATTTTATCACACTATTAGGTGATTCAGAATTCTGCAAAAATGTATTACACAAGAGTGGATGGATAGCACTTTATAAATGCAAGACTGAACCATATTTCTTATCTGTCCTTGAATTTTAGGATTGTCATTGACTTTGCATGAAAAATTCTCCCTAGCCTTCCTCAGTGTACAGTAGAATTGTCTTTTAAAGATTAGGATTTACAAAGCAGAACATAATTGTCAGATTTTAAAATACAGTTAGACTTCCTTTCCAGCAGCATTCTTTGTTAAAAGCTGTTTAAATTCTCATTTATTTAATGATGTCTTTTTTAATGTCTTTTCTTGATTTAAACCCTTTCCCCATAATTTAATTTTCTTCTCCTTTTCTTTTTGTCCCCAGCTAATGTAATAGCATTTTAGCAAGACAATATTTAAACAAGGAAACAGACCAAATTCTGCACCCAGTTAAAACTTAGCTCCAAAGTTGATGGGTAATGTGGAGACAGAGACTGAGGTGATGTTTGTTCTAACTGGTAGATTTTGCAAAGCAGCAGGCAACAAGCTCAGTCAGTATGGAGGAGCTGTCAAGCAAAGACCTTGCTCTGCAAACTCTGAGTGAACAGGCAGAAGAGTAAGCTCTTGGAGCTTTTGCTTTGAAGCTTTAGGCAAAAATAGACTCACAATCTCCATTCCTGTTGGTAAGTGTTCTTACCAGGCTTTCTACTTTAGTGTTTTGTTGGAAGTGGGTACTGACAAGGAATTTAATAGAAAAATAAGGCAGTGTCCTTGCTATTTGGCTAAAAAAGGTAGCAAGGAAGAGACCGTTATTAGTTTGTCAGAGAAATAGGGAGTCAGCTGTCAAAGACAGAATTGCTGTCAGGGTAGTGGGGAGGAGGTGCAAAAAGGGGTAACTTGAATAAATACGCAAAGTAAAGATCTCAAATGGGGGAAAGGAGCTTAAATGTCATGATCAGTGGATTGATGGATTCAAGGTATGTGAAAGATACATCTAGTCAGACTGAAAGGCAAGGCCACCTTCCTTAGTTGTAGAGGTTTGAACAGTGAAGAAAATGATACAAATATGGGAATGCTAGAAAGGAAAATTTGTAGAGAAGGAGGTAATTAGGGCAAAAGCAGAAAATAAAGGCCTAAAAAAGTGTTGAGATACAGTCAGAAAGAAACATCTGACTACTGAAGATAATATTCAAGAAGAAATAGCAGAATTTGGATACAGCCTTCTTATAAACAGAAAAAAATGAGAAGAAAGAAAAAAACCTACCAAAGCTGGGGAATGAGCAAGAGAAAGGGTTGTGGTTTTATTATGCACAGTGAATTATGTCAGTGTGAGAGGTACTCACAATAGTATTTCTGAAATGTGACAGTACTAATGGGTTTGCAGCCACGTGACTCAGAGAAGTTGGCCCATTTTTAATGTGAAAGAGGTAGACTTACCTAGATGACAGAAATAGCTATTGTCCCAGATATTCCATCATTGCTCCCACAGAATTCTCTAGAAATGGCTCTTTCAGGCATAGCATTTCTGTTCTCTAGAAGAAAAGTCTTCCTTTGTCTAAAAGTCTCTAGAAGCCAACATACATCTTTTGGAAAGATTTACATAATTACAGAATTATACTCTGTATGTGTTAGTGGGTTTGACCACTTGTTCATTAGTATGTTTACCTTGTGTATAACCTTTGGTATTACAAATAAAAGCACATATGGCAAATGGCCCTTTCAGTCTCTCGGTGTCCAGTTCTCTTGACCATGGAAAGAAAACTCCAAGAAATATTAATTAATCTGTTCAGTTTACTACACTATGAAACATTGTTTGTGTCTTATAGCATCTTGATATAGAAAATGTATTAAATATTGTGTCAATTTACTAGTTTTGGAGCTCTGGGGAAAGGGATTGTATTATTCACTGTATATCACGAGCAACACCAAGTACAACAGGACCTTGATCTGCTAGTCCTCCAGGAGCTGCTGCAATAAATAACAGTGGTTGGGGAACGACCTGCCATTCTCACATGTTGCTATTATTGTTGTCATTTAAAGCAAAATGGAAGGTTCACCTTGGCAACACTTATTGGTTCTGTGGTTTGGGTTTTTTCGATAGTTGATATTGTCTTTAATATGGTAAATTCAGTAAGAGATATTACGTCAAGCCCTGATCCTGGCAGCTGCTTAAAACCCCAGACCTCTAATCAATGCAAGTGTGCTTCAGGTGATTGTTGTCCTTGATGATCAACCCCTATCAAAATACATTCATACACACACACACACACACACACACACACACACACACACACACACACATGTGTGCCCCTACTGTATACTGGGTACAACGCTTGATCCTCTGAGGGAAACAACAGTAATATCTGAACTCTGTCATAATTCTATCACTCTAAAGAGGGGCAATGGCTAAACAATAACACTACAGTGAAGCTAGGAATGTTGTGGCACACTACATGTTGTGCTATGTTTTTCTATTTAGTCTTCTGATTTGTCCTCCGTGGACCAAATTGGCCACTGTATTACTTGGACTTGCTATGCCCCTGTTAAGATATTGTTTCTTGAATTGTGCAATATGAGCTGCATATTCGGTAGGTGCAGGAGCTGGAGCTGCTCTCCCACCACTCAGCTAAGATCACTTCTCTCTCACCCACCAAGATGAAAGAACAGAACAGTTCTGCAGTGTTTATAGAGTCAGTTGTGTATCAAAGAGAAGGCTCTGTTGCATTATCAGTGCCTCAGGAGAACTCTGGAATTGGTCCTATCTACCAGAAAATGTCAAAGGGAAAGGTACAGAGTTAAAATGGAATGAGAACAGACCCTCAAATTTACCTTCTCCAAATCCAACTCAGTCCTTCCCTAGGAAGTTTAACAGCTTGTCCTAGCTTGGTGGTATCTTAATACTTTCTGGGTGTCAGTATTCTGAGTAATTCAGACAATGTCACTTATCATTAATCTATACCTCCTCTGCCAGTCAGGATTCTGACATTGCCTGTGGGTGGGTAATAAGATATCCAGTACCTGAAAAGTTTCATTGTACTCCCTGCTGTTTCAGATCTTAAGAAGGGCTTGCATGCCTGAAAGCCCATTTGTTCTTTTCTAACTATGTCAACTGGTTTAACAAATTCTATTACCTTTCTGTACTGAACCTGCATCTAGTCTATTGCTCATTGCACTGTTCTTTTTCCTCAATTACCCTTAAGTACAACCTCATTTTTTCAGTTTTCTACTTACGTATTCTTCCATGTATCACCTCTTTCCATACGTTTATTTCCCATATCTCTTTCCCTATTTCATTTTAAAACCCAGAACATAAAACACAAGTAAGAAGTTACACTTTTCAACCATGCTTGTTGTACTGAGTTGGCCTGAGTCACCCTTCAGATCTGTAAGGCTTTGTCTTTTTCATTCCATTTATCTTTGTTTTAAAGGATTCAGTATTCTCTTAGCAACCCATTTCAATGGATAGCACTGTTGCAGGACAGATTCTGAAAAAAGCTAGTTAGAGAAACATTTGCTTGACAAAAACGTTGGACAGAAGAAGCTTGATCTGACAGTATTTTCATCTCACAATCTAGAGGAAAAAAGCACAAATACTCTGAAAATTTTCAGAGGAGAACAGAAAAACATTTAGGAAGGTAAATATTGAAGTTTATTTGATTTTTCTTTTCTTTCTCCCAGTCACTGAGAGAACATACCACTACTAACAAAGGAATTCACAGAAATTACTGAGTCTAGAGTGACTTGTCTATTATAATGTTCCAAAGCACTAAGCGAATACTTAACTAAAACCATTTTCTAGCTGGAATGAAGATTAGGAGTACGTAGGAGATTTATAATTGGAGATCATTTTGTAGTTATCAAAAGATCTATAAAAAATACATTTTAAAATATTTGAAATCATAGAAAAGCACATTACAGGAATCTAAACAGATTTAACTCTTCATTTTGGAAACTGAGGTCACTTATCTTGTCCCCTTTACACTCCTTTCATTCCGATTATGCAAGATCTTATGTTTTGTATTAAGAGCCTTTTCTAGGGAACTTTTTTCCTAAGAATTCAACTAGGAATTCTTAAGTATGCAATCCTACTGTCCTCTGATCCTACTGCTGCTGTATTTAAATTGGAATGGTTCCTGTAAAACAAATGGATTTTGCAAATTCATACTTTTTCTGGAACCTAATGATTTTGCCTTTTCTTTCTTGAGCTTCTGAGATAAGCAAAGTGAGAGATGTATTTTATTATCTCCAATGAGACCTGGAAGTTCTCTCTGTTTCTTGCTGGTAGTATTTGTGACTTGCTATGTGTCTCTGGAGTGTGTGTAAATAGATTGCAGCTTATCCCAGCCATTCCATCAGACTTCCTCTACTTTAGGTTGTTGCTTATCCCATATGCTACCTGCAGGGTTAATGTTTTGGAAAACGTATTGACAAAGCATCAACTTACATGGCCACTAGGAGTTTTGGTTTCCCTACCTTTTATGGTTGCAGTGTTATCTTTAATTCAAGAACCAGGCAGATGGAGAATCAAGAGCAGGAACATACCAAGAGAGCCTTGAGGATAGCCTCTCCAGGTCCGCTTCAGGCACGTTATTTCAGTCAGATCTTCATTTCCTGATGGAGAAGTTAATTGAAGAAGCAGAGCAGGATAGGATGAGTTATTTCATTAGTATTTTTTGTGCAGTCACTGAAGAATGACAGCTTTCTGAGGAGATTGCAGGTAGAATCAACATTTATTCCTCTCTCTCTCTCATGAGGAATGAGAACAAGGAAAATAAAGAAAACAGGTGTTTCTGTTTATATATAAAGATTAAAAATGGGAAAACCAAGGAGTTTTTGTTGTAACACATTTCATTTTCCTATTTTCTCCTCAAACTCTTTATCTTGCATTATATTTTGAACAATGGATGAAGACATCTTGGATATGTAACTTTTACTCATACCTGTGGTCAAATTTTACATTCCCACAAGTAATTAAGTCATTGTTTTGCATACAAGTCAATTGCAAGTAAAGTATTGTGACATTTTCAATATATCCTTGAAAAACTTAATGATTTTTCTCTTTGCCTGTCTCAAAACTGTTCTTTCCTCCTTGAGACATAACAGACAAATAATGTGGAAATGACGTGTTGGGAGATTTCTAAGGAACTATAAAATCAGGCACGTAGCTGAAGGGAAATTCTGACTACTACTGTAGCCTATCACTTCCCCATCATACTGGAAATACTTGTCAATGACTATACTGAAAAAGAGGTATTCAACCAACTTGTTGCAGTAAACAATACTGCAGCAAAAACAGTATTATAAAAATTTGTGTGCCCTTTGGAGAAAAGCACTAATTTCATGGGGAGTTCTCTGAAACAGTACCAATTTCATGCAAATTCAGGGGGAAAAAGATAGATTAGAAGGTTTTACTTGGGAAATATAAAAGCTGTAAAAGATATATAAACCTAATAATCATGAAAACAACACTTTTACTAGTGTATATTAATCGCCTCATATCATGCTGGCAAAATGCAGAAACATGATGTTTTACTCCATGTATGATGAAATACAACTTTACATCATTTTCTAAACAGGTCTAAAAATAGTTTCTTAAATCACTGTCTTTTGGAATTCTCTGCAGGCTCAAGTAGTTCTGCCTCCTTGTCACAACCTAGGAGTATCAAGGTGGTTTTGAGCTGAGATATCTAGCTTGTGTGAATATATAAGCGTGGTTGATTATTTGAACAGACTATATGAGTCTGAGCATTCTGTTATTGCTACTTCTCTTTACTCTTTGAGGTTTATGGGGGCATGTACAGAGCACACTGTATGAAAGCAACCCATTCAGCCAGTGGTGGGAACAGTTTACTGTTGAATTTAAAATGAAAATAAAATAAAAGGTGAATAAAATCAGAGTAGGTTTTGTGATTATTTAGATTTCAGTGATTTACTTGACTTCTCCACTGTAATGTAATCAGTGAGAGAGATGAAAAATGGAGCATGTATCCTTCGAAAGGACAAAAATTGTGGAATCTGGATGTGTCTATTCTCAAAATTCCATTCAATTTTTCTCTTGAATCCTTGTCTGCTTCCAGTGGAGAATGCTAATAGCCAGATTGAATCTATCAAGGGAATATAGGTAGCTTAATACAATTGTCACAAGACAGGTAGTGATATCTGCTCATATGTGGTATGAGCATTTTACCACTCTCAGCACTTTAACAACTGAGATGGACTCTGGAGAAGTGGTCTATTGAGTGGTGAGTTATCTGCTGAACGATGCAGTTGTCATGCCAGAAGGACAGGATGTCATCCAGAGGGACTTGGACAAGCTGGAGAACTGGGCCTGTGTGAACCTTATGAGGTTCACAGGGCCAAGTACAAGGTCCTACACTTGGGTTGGGGCAATCTGTGGTGCCAATACAGGATGGTGGATGATGTGATTGAGAGCAGCCCTGCAGAGAACAACTTGGGGGTGCTGATTTATGAGAAGTTTCACGTGAGCTGACAATGCGTACTCGCAGCCCAGAAGGTCAACCGTATCCTGGCCTGTATCAAAAGAAGTGTGGCCAGCAGGACAAGGGATGCAATTCTCCCCCTCTATTCCTCTCTTTTGATATCTCATCTGGAGTACTGTGTCCAGTTCTGGAATCTCCAACATATGAAAGATGTGGAACTGTTGGGATGGGTTCAAAGGACAGACAGAAAGATAGTGAGAGGAATAGAGCACTTCTGCTATGAGGACAGACTAAGAGAGTGGAGTTGTTCAGCCTGGAGAAGAGAAGGTTCCAGGGAGACCTTGTAGCGACCTTCCAGTACCTGAAGGGGGCATTCAAGAAAACTGTGGAGGGACATTTTTCAAGGGCATGTAGTGATAGGATGAAGGGGAATAGCTTTAAATTGGAAAGAAGGAGATTTAGATTAGAAAATAGGAAGAAATTCTTCACAATGAGGGTGGTGAGGCATTGGAATATGATGCCCAGGGAAGTTGTAGGTGCCCCATCCCTGGAGGTGTTCAGGGCCAGCTTGCACAGGGCCTTGAGCAGCCTAGTCTGGTGGGAGTTGTCCTTGTCCATGGCAGGGAGGTTGGAAGTAGATAATCTTTAGAGTCCCTTCCAACCTAAACCATTCTATAATTCTATGGTTTAGACAATTGTTTGAGCCCCTCAGTCCAGATTTTATAAAGCTACAAAGATGTTCTTTGGCATCACAGCCAAATTACAGAAATATCTAAAGCTAGTCTTATTCATTATGTTCATCATCTTGACATGTAGCTGCATGAAAGTGGACGATGTTACACATTTTACCTACATTGAACTAAAATCAGAAACATATTTTCATAGATTGGTATATAACTCAAATAGTAGAATTATTGAATGAAGAATGTTTACCATATCTGATCTAATAGCTCCCTCATCTACATATGCTCATTATTAATCTCTCTAACTATGTATCAGTTGGGTTAGATATTGCCTAAAATACCCACAAACTAAAAGAATCTTTGTTGAAACTCCAACAGTTTCTCTGCAGAGTCCAAGAAAAAAAGAACTATACGTCAAAATCAAAATGTGTGACCTCAGCTATCCACAAAGTGGTTTGAAAAGCACTTCCAGAAGAATGAGGAGATGAACTATAACCTGGGTATAGTGTAGAAAGAAATTGTATAGTGCCCCTTATACAGAATGCTTAATAGAGAGATGACTCTTTATGGAGTTGTAACTTTAAAAGGCAGTTTTATTGACTTACAGAATACCTGTAAGTCCAGTAAAGGATTAAACATTATCTCAGAGAAGTCCACTATAGTTTAGCAAAGGATCAAGGAGTTCCATCAGTGCAGTAGGAAGCTAAAGATATATATAGCAAAGGTTTATGTAGCTCTGATCAGACCCCTCTGGGGAGCTAGAAGAGACTCAGTAGGTGAGAAGGAGAAAAAGGAGGGGGAAGGCGGGTGGGCAATTATTGCCAGTCTAGAAGGAGGAGACAGAACAAATTATTCTAATGGCAGTTTTTAGGAATACATCTCAAATCTACAAGCTGATAGGAATAATTGAATGTGATAAAATCCTAGACAGTGAACTTTCTTTTAGCACAAACATGTCAAGATAAAAATATCAAGTCACGTAAAGACCCTCCACCCCCTTCCTGACATCATGGTTCAACATTAGTCATGGTTGGCAAACTTACCTTGAACTTACTGAAACAACATTTAAAAAAAAAAACACAGTGAGAAAATGGTGAAAACTGTCTCCTTTTTTTCCACTAGTTGTGGTTGGGAAGAATTCTTGAGTTGCATCTTTTTTGTTATTTTTTAATTAAAAAGAAATAAAAAGATAATATTATCACAATCCTAAAATCCTGAAAATCATAGAAAGTCTAGGAAAAGAGTCAGGCTGAGGTCGTAGATCTACACCAAGAACAAGTATGCTACAACTACAGAAACATTACAAAGCTATATTTTTTATCTTTCATGTTTTTCTGTTAGTAAGATCACAAACAACTTCAGAATAGAGCACAGAATATGGTCATTGTCTTTGCCTGAAGATGAAAGGAAATCAAGATGGTTGAGGAGTCAAAGAGACTTACCTTGTGCCTCACTGAACTTTTGACAGTGCTTGAAAGAGTGTTCCTGCTTTCTTGCTCAATTCTTGAGCCTGACTGACCTTTCTGTACTCAGTACACTGTGTACCTTCCTCCAGGATCCCAGCAAAAGGTTTCTGGGCTCAGGACTGAGACTATCTATGGATTCACACATAGAATATAGCAAATACATTGCCCAGGTGTCCAAGAGGGCCAATGGCATCTTTGTATGTATCAGAAACATCATGGCCAGCTGGTCCAGGGAGGTTAGTCTCCCTCTATACTCTGCACTGGTGAGACTGCACCTTGAATACTGTATTCAGTTCTGGGCCCTTCTCTACAAGAAGGATGTTGAGGCTCTGTCCAGAGAAGAGCAATGAAGCTGGTGAAGGGGCTGGAGAACAAGTATTACAAAGAGTGGCTGAGGGAACTGAGGTTGTTTAGCCTAGAGAAGAGGAGGCTGAGGGGACACCTCATTGCTCTCTACAACTACCTGAAAGGAGGTTGTAGAGAAGTGGGAGCTGGTGTCCCCAAGTGACAGGGGACAGGACAAGAGGGAATGGCCTCAAGCTCCACCGAGGGAGATTTAGGCTGGAGATTAGGAGGAAGTTTTTCACACAGAGTGTCATTGGACATTGGAATAGGCTGCCCAGGGAGGTAGTTGAGTCACCTTCCCTGGAGGTGTTTAAGGCACGGGTGGATGAGGTTTTGAGGGACTTGGTTTAGCGTTTGATAGGAATGGTTGGACTAGAAGATCCGATGGGTCCCTTCTAGCCTGGTTGTTCTATTATTCTATGATTCTATGATTCTAAATGTCAGGGAACAGTACAAGGAGGAATGGCCACAAGTTCTGCCAGTGGATGTTCAGGTTAGACATTAGTTTCTCACAGCATTCTGCTACGGGGCATGGTTTAATGTTTGATAGGAACGGTTAGACTCGATGATCTGGTGGGTCTCTTCCAACATGGTTGTTCTATGATTCTAAATCATGCCCCTGAGGCCAACCTAGCCATTCTGTGGTTGTGTGAATACAGAGTATGTTTCTGATCTGGACACCTAGATGTGACAAAGCTCTTGTAAAAGAAAGATAGCAGGGACTATCAGAAGAGCAAGTATTTCAACATCAAATAACGCCTTTAAAATTTGCAAATAGCATGTGAGGTCACAGTCAGGTAGCAAGCACAACCAGGGCCCTGAAAGGGTTTTGTAGTTGTCTCATAATCACATACATACTGTTTGATATAGTTAGACTAGTGGTTACTGGTTCCTGCAGACTTGACATAACAAACTGATACTAACATCACACCTCATGGAGAGCCAATGCATGTCGTTGGTACAGGTCACTGCTGATGACTTCTGGCTAAAGCCAGTGAAAAAGGTGAACACCATCAAATCTATTTAACTCACAGCAGAAGGGAGTGAATTACACCCATAACACAAGATGAAAAAGCAGATTTCGATTTAAATCTGCTATAAACAGTTTTTCAGTGCCTGCAATATTAAACTGCATTATATTAGCAGAACATCAGGGTTCAACATCTATACTTGGTTTCTACGGCTTAAAAGGGTAAACTTATGGGAAATAATGCAACTTCTGCCTCCTTCTGGCACCTCTGAAAACAAGATCCCAATAGTTTTTGTTACGCTCTTCTGAAGATGTAGAGGGTACAACTTCATAAGCATAGAGTTTTGTTTATTAGAAAGAATTAGTTCCTTTGGCAAATGAATCATCTACCATGCTGCATCATTTCTTCCTTAAGTGAATAGAGCCCTAGGCTTTGCATCAAATTGTACAGTACACGATTTTTGAAGTTGAACCAATTTTATTTCTAGTTCACAAATTATTTGATTGAGTCAAGTGCAGTCATGAGGTGGAAAAGTGGTGATAGATGACTGTGATGAATGCACTTTAAAGAAAAGTGCCCCAAGAAAACTGTGCAGATGTATTCAGCTGCATAATATCAGATTTCCATGAAAAGGGTTGCCATTGGTATGTGAGAAGAACTCCCAGTAATGGAAACATAATTAGCTCAAGTTACTTCTACCCTGTGCAAAATCAACTTTCCCTGGTCATAGAGAAGAAAGTAGTAGTATTTTAGTAGTATTTAGTTTTAGCAAAGCTTGATGTTTTGTTACTTTTATTTCCAAATGGACTTTAAATTAAACCACTTCTCAGACTGGATACTGGAATTGCCTGCTAGACTGGTATTTGTAATTGTGCTTGCTGTATATTTAGCTTATGAAATGCTGATGTATTGTAGTGTGGGTTGTAGAAGGACCCTGGGTTCTTACTTGAACAGCTAGGACCACGCCGTGCAGGTTCATTTGCTGTTTCTGTCTGAATTAGTTCTATCAAACTATCTTGGGTTCTTCATGCTGAAGTCACTTTTCTATTTGCAGTGTGAATATGGCTATTGAATAATGAAAGCATTGAGTGAAAAGGAAAAACGCTTTCTGGAAAAGGATTTTTTTTTCCTGTCATAGAAGTTCAGTGTTAAATTTTTGGTGCAAGAATTACTCCTGAAATCTGAGGCACTTTAGGGTCTCAAAAAAGTAGGAAGATAACAGATCAGTTTAGTGTGAGAATACTGTTTCCCCACACTTGAGCCGTTCTTGTCTGCAAAAGATGTGTGAATAGGTGTTTTCTAAGTTAGAGGAAAGACTTCTGAACTGCTTGAAGCACTGTTACAATGGTCATTCATTTCTAGACCATCAATGTTGACCTGGTCATTCATATGTCTGAAAGCATTAAATTTGCTTTTTTTTATGAATATACACTTAGGTCTCAGCTGTGCTACTGCTGACTGTAGTCTAACTGAAGACTGCATGAGCTATGGTACCAAGGCTGAGGGCCAAAAAAAGAGTAGTTGCAACAGATTCAGCAGAGATCCATGTATGGCTGCCAATTGAGAAATGAGTCTACTTGACAATACAGTATGAAGAATACAAATGGAATCTAGAAAGTCAGGTTCTTTCTGTTTAGTGTAGTGCCATTGAAAGCAGTGGAGCTTTTCTGATTTATAGAAGATAAGCATCTGTACTGCAATATTTTATTATTGCATTTTCGTGGACAATTGAATATGAGGAAACTGTGCACATTATATAGATTTTTTTTTGTAAGAGCAAACAGGATTTTGCTGAACTTTTAATGAGAAGTCATTCTTAGTGTGTAAATTCCATTACTGCCCATGGGTGAATGTGTAAAGCGTGACTGAATCAATCTCATAGTCTTTATCTTCAACTGTTCAGTATTAGTTATCAAAGTATTTCCTTTACTTTACTACCCCTCTCAAATGGCAAGATTTGCAGCAATAATACTTGTTAAGAAAGGGTTAAGAAGAGAAAGATAAAGAGCACCAAGTGTCATTGTTTTAGTACAAGTAATGTTATATCTCTGTTACAGTGCATAAAGAAAAGAAGAAATGCTGACAAGAAAAAAATATCACACTTGAAAAAACTTTCCCAAGTCTAAGGAACATACTTTTAAATTTGTGCCGGTTACAGTAATTAGTAAAGTTGTTCTTAATAGTGTTGTTAAAATGTAATTTTTTCACACTTTCTCTGACTTTGACACTGCTGCTTTTTAAACTTCATTTTGCACTTTGTTCCATTGTTCTTTAATCTGCTGCACTTTGCATTTAGTATCACTGAAATTTCGCACTTACTATGTCAATAACATCTGGCAAAATTGCCACCTATTAAGAGTAAGTGTTCTTTTTTCTCCTGTGAGAAATGTGATGGTGTATTATATTGGTTTCCCTTGAGAGGCTAAGGAGACAATTTTAAAGCAGATAAATGCATTAAAGAAATAACCTGAACTACAAGAGAAGGTTAACGAAAGTCAGAAACTTTTTACTTTTTTTTCCACCTTTTTTTTTCTTTTGATAAAAGCATCCTATACGTGTGGGAAGCGAAAAAAACAGTTAACTTATGCAATCTTTTGCACATTTGGATATATGTTACATTTCATATTGCTGCTGCAAGACACACTCCTAGTCTTTTATCTGCATCAATATTTTTCTGCCCATGTTGAATATGTGTCAGTTTAATGCCGTATTGCAGCAAGTATACTGGTAAGTTGAGCACTGTTAGATCATTGTGAAAACATGTAAGTGGTTTTCTGAAGATGATGGAGACAGGAGTAGGCCTGGCTTTGAGTTCTGCACCTCCATGGTCAAGCACCATTCCAATTCACTTACCCATGGAGAGAGCACCAGGCTCCTTCTCACAGCAGAAATATTCCACTGAAGGAAGAGAGGATGGCTTAGAGTGACATCATCATCCTAGGCTCCTCCATATTTACCAGACCACCTTGAAAACTTCCTGACCTTTGACCATCACTCATAGCTAGAAGATTGAGCCACTTTGGGCATATTGTTTTAGATAATACCTTCCAGAATTAGGACATGCACATACATGCCTGCATATAGTCTGGCCTTTAAATGTATAGCATTTTTCTGAACTATATGAATAGGTTGAGTATGACTGTGATTCTTACATATACATTGCTAGTAAATGTAAATGAATTTACAGAATGAATTACAGCCTAAGTGACAGAATTTTCCATTGACTTAGACAAAATCTGAGTGAAACAGAATCTCCACCCATGCCATACACATGCTGAAATAATGCTGAGCTTCCAACAATTGTGCATGTGGCAAGGAAGGAAAAAGCTTCATAGAATGAAATTCTGTAGCATTGTTTATACTATGGGGTTGATTTTCATAATGCTGCCTCGCATGGCATTGCAATAATGTGAGCTGGGAAGGGCTAAGGGAAATACAGCATGTTCCAGAGACTGACAAATGCATAGGGAATCCTTCCATTGACTTTAGGAGAGCTTTGGCCTGAGACTGCATTGCAAATGCAAACTATATGGCCTCACTAAAAAAACAGGGGGGGCGGGTATATAACCAACTGAGACACAGGCATGTGGGATTTTGGTACTCTGTCAGTTGGCGGAAGGGCATTCCATGTCTGTAAACCCTTATGTCAGTAACCAGTGTTACAAACACTGTGGTACCTGGCTTTGCATGAGGGATGTCAATTTTGTGGCCAGCTACATGCACAGCTCCAGTTAGCATAATGACAACTGCACATATATTGAATCACAATGAGAGTAAACTTGAGCAGAAAAAGATCTGTCCCTGTGGAAAAGCAACTTAACAATTAGACTATAGAAACAGATTGTTCTAAAATTGGTATACTTGATCTTTATTCAGCATATTCTTAAAGAATAAATAGATACATTCTTCATTTCTGTACAGATACATCCATGAGACTTAAAAACGCAAATGGTTTGAAACTGTATGCTTGAATTCAAAAGAAATTTTACTTGAGTAAAGCAACATAGGGATGAGTTCAATGCCTTAGTGAGCTTGATATAGAAGATTATTATGGAATACATCTCATCTGAAATAATTTGAACTAATAATATTACAGACTTGCTATCTGACTATAGTACAATGCATTTTACTATGGTTTTCAATTTGCATGTAATACTTATAATGGCATTTATTAGCTTGTTTCAGTATAAATCTACCTGGGTGATATGTTACTGCTTAGACTTTGAATGTATATCTTGGAGGATACAGAAATAGCAAAATAAAGCATGCTTGAACATTTTCCCTATTTTCTTTCTTCCAAGTATACAATTAAGTCTCAGATATTTGCATCTGAATTGATCCTGTATTATAATATGGAGTTTACATACCACTGGTTACAAATAATGAGGTGGTGAAGAACAACAGTTGTATTTCTCCTCCCACATTTTCCCTTTTCTTAAGTTCCTCAATTTAAAAATTTTTCCCCTGACTCGAATGCATTTTCTTCTGACAAAGTGACTCTTCTGACACTATTTATTTTAAAATAATTTTATGTCAAAAAAGGTTATGTTTAAAAATACACAAATAACACTTTAATGAGCACAAACATAAATTGAATGCACATGTGTTGTCCAGTGTTACCCAGCATACTATTGCAGGACTCATTGTTAGCCTTCCTTCTAAAATGAAGTTACCTCCAATTTCCTAATTTAGAAAAGACAACTTGTTCCCTTTTTCTGAAAATACACCAAGAATTTACAGTGGTGGTTCATTAGCTTCCAGTTGGAGACAGAACTAGGGACTCAAGCAAGTTCTTAAGATGACTGCATGACTAAACTGCCCTAAATCAGTTATTTTCCTGTTTAAAGACAAGTTGTGGTAGATTACATGCAGCTAGCTCACGTGAGCCTTGTTCACACTTTGTAATGCTGTTCTTCGTAGGTAGTTCCCATGATTTCCTGAGGAGGAATTAGAGACTAAGTCAAGGTTTGGCAACTTTTCAAAGTTGAGGTGCCAGATGGTATTTTTCTTTCCCAAATTAGAAGTTAAGCATGCTGTTAGAAACTCAGCAAGAGCTGGGAGATACTGCCTTTCACAGAAGTAAGATGCTGCCAATCACCTTATTTGAGGTATCATCTCTTTGCACAAAGCTGAAGTTTCTCAGCCTGCGTTGGGCATGGAAGGTGGGGAAGCTTCTGTATCTCACAGGTGTCCTTCTGAAGATATACTTTGTCTCCCAGCTTCCAAGCCTGCCTCTGATGTGTGCGGTTAAGAGACTGCCTGTGGAACACCATGGCCACCCAAGCTGAAGGCTGGTGATCCCTAGAAAAAGGATTCCATTAATAGAACAGAAATGCCATAATATAACCATAGTCAGGGGAACTGGTTTGGATTGACATAGTTATGTCTGCATCTGATAGTTGTTTCTCTGTGTGCTGTCTGTTTTCATTGTTGTCATGTTATGGCTATTTTTGAGGTTGTTTGCTTTTTCCTCCAAATTCAGATTTAAATTGGTGACTGAAAAGAAGTGGCTTCAGCCTGCAGGATGCATCTTCTGGTGGTTACTTTCACTGAAGGTGCTTCAGGGAAAACACGTTTGTTGCAGGTAGGTAAGTGATTTAGCTGCCAGCACCCATTTTCTGCCACCTGAAAGTTGGCAAAGGCAGTACTCTACTTCCCTGTTCAGCTGCAGTCAGTCAGCTGCAAGCTGCTGCCTTTTACATTTCTGAGTCTCTTTCATGTCACCAGAGGTCATGATCCCATGTCTGGGAATCACTGAACTCATTTGTGAGGGTGATCTTGCAAAGTAGGAAGCATTGAATCTCCACAGAGATGCCTCACGACATAAGGTTCTTTCAGTCTCCTACTTTGTGAGCTAACAGGAGCGACAAATGTTAGAAAACTGGCACCTCTTATAACCTGTGAAGTTAGAGATTGTCTTGCACTGCTAATCAGTGACTCCACTCAGTGAAAGCAAAACACAAATGTACTGAAAAAGAGAGGAGGACTTTCTGAAGCAAAAAAACAGTGATCCACAAAGATGATCTGGCCTGTCCTTCAGACCAAATGTCCTTTCAGGCTTGGTGCTCCTCAACTGTTTGAATGAGGTTGTTGTAGCCAAGCTCCTTTCAAGAGCCTCAGTAAGTGCCTTTGTAGCCCCAGTGACAGAGTCCTCTCATGCAATTAGTAGGAGCCCTGCTGGGTTATCCAAGTTCAGAGTGTCAGGAAGAACTTTGGGGGAAAACATCACTAGACTGCTTTGGAAGCTGGATACTTGTCAGGCAGCAGAGTGGCTCACTGGTTTCTTGGGCATTTCTCATAAGTATGAATATCAGCAGATTAAGATCTGACCAGAGATTGGGACACGTCGAAGTACTGTCATCAGAAGTCCAGAATCTCTTGACTACTCCCAATTGATAGTTCATCTGTTACCATATTAAAAGAAAAAGAGTGCAGAAACCTATGCTGATGCTTTCTCCATCAACCTACCAAACCATCAACAGTTTTAAATTAGGAATGCAAACCACCTTGACATTTAGCAAAATTGCTCTGATACAATAAATATGCTGTGAGCCAGAAGACAGGTGCACAACCACTAAGAAGGATTTTGTTATGAATATTCTCATTACAGTGTGTCATGGATAACTAACAGCATATAGTTTTTGCCTTGAGGTTCAGCTTTGCTATTGTTATATTGTTGTCACATGTTTTTATGTTACTCTTTTAGATTAGATGGTAAATATAGAAGTCTTTATTCAATTAACATAGAAGTAGTCATTAAAAGATGATGATCAAAATAAAATGTTGAGAAACAAAAATTCTGCATCCTCTTAAATATGAAATCATGGAATAAAAGTGAACACATGCAGTACAGCAAGCAATGGAATAAAAACAGTAACGATCAAAAGCAATCCTGAAACCTGACCTAGCTCTGTTCGGCAGGTAAATGTTCAGAATTTACTTAGCCTTCTTATACGTTCTGCATAATACAAATAATGCATATCCTAAGTTCTGCATGTCTGCATGTGAATATCCACATACATAAAGTTAGATATCTCTTGATCTCATTGATTTCAGAAGAACACAGCTTGCAGCAGCACCTTTGCTGCTGATGGTAAATCTCTGACTGCATTATTTTTACTATAAATCTTTCACTCTAGTTTTTATATGAAGTAAAATAATGACTCTCTTCACGTGTTTACCTCTTTTCCTTCTAGTAAACAGCCCTTTTGAGGGGTGTATTTTGGTCCTGGAGTTTTACTATAACCTGAATTCTGATCAGATCTGACTGTAATAATTGTCCTTGCTATTATTATTTAAGTGATTTCAATAGACTGCTAAGAGTAACCTGCATGACGGTGCCAGCCTATGGAGCCAAAAGAGCAAACTGCAACTCACCATTCTACTTATTAGTCAGCTAGGAAATGTCTTCACTGCCCATACAAGGTGTAGGCATATGTGAAGTGTGATAATTATCTGTCCCTTATGTTATCAATAATTAATACTTTTCACTTGTGTTCTATTCACTTCTTTTTAGTTGCTACAACTTTTTCATCACCACGCTTGCCACATTTCTTGTTCTGTGCATTTTCAGAGCTGTCATGTGTTTGTTTTCTTGTACTCTTCTTGGGCAGAAAGGCACACAGAAAAATTTGGATTATTTGTTATAATCTGTAGATCTCTACAGTTAAATGTCTTGAAAGAAAGCAGGATCTTGGTCATTATCATGGGGTGGAGGGGGATGCCTTGCTCTGCCAACAGCATGTCATTTGCAAGTAAAAAATAACCCTGAAAGTGCTTGGAGCATGAATCCATATTGCTTTGCAGGTCTTTTGGCTATATTGGTGTTTTTCTTTTAATAGTCCTCTGACATATCAATTGTCTTATGCATTGCAGTTTCTCTGCACTGTGCAGGCACATACAGTCTTACTATATATGCCCAGCAGGGCATTTAACTGATCAGCTTATTCACTTCATCCCCAGAAGTAAATTTGGTAAGAATCTTTACCTTTATTCTGACTGTGATGGTGGGACTGGAGCCAAAAGAGCTCAGATTTTATCCACCCTTCCATCAGAGACAGAAGACATTGAGGAACCTATATGACCGATGTAACTTAGCATAGTTTGGCAACAGCTCAGCACTGCAGTCAGACAGCCTGTTCTGGCTGCAGATGGTACCCTGATTTCTCCCTGCTTAAACATCCCCTTAGCTCACACCCAGGCTCCTACAGAAAGTTACTGCCTCCTTGGGTATACCTGCATGAGTCACAGAATAACTTTCTGGTCCAAAGTAGTCTAACACATGCAGGTTAAGGAAATAGTTCTTATTGAATCAAGTCAGGGAGCAACTAGTTGAGCAGGCAGTAGCAGCTGTGAGGGAGCAGATAAGAGGTGAGCAGGTGAAGACTTCTACAGTGGGAAGAGGGGACCTGAGTGCAACGCAAATGACGTCAGAACCCCTGCCAGATTTCTGGGGTGGGAGATGGGAGAGGTTTTTCTGTGCCTTTCATTCCTTTTTCCTGAACTAAGACTAGATCTAATATAGAAGTGTATCGAGCTCAGTGATTAAATTTATTTATTTTAAATAGTGAAACAACTCTTATGCAGGTCAGTGAATGGTTTCTCTAATGTGCTAGTCACAGACCACGCACAGAGGATGGGATAAAGTAATTTTTCCCACTAGCTGCCTTTGTTCGAGTTCTAGTTTTACATACTAAGTTAATTGATTAGATTTTCTTTTTCATTTTCCTTCAGCTGGTTAATATTTAAGGACTATACATGGTCCAGATAGCTCAGAAACACTCCATTTTGAGCAGCAATCAGCTCTAATCTCACATGAAAGCTATACATAGTTCTGGTCAGAACTTCAGCAGTAACAGCTTTCGGAAAACAAATTATTACAGGAAGTGATTGATGTACTGACTAAATAGCTTGCAATCTTCCCCTGCAGTAGGTGGTGCTCACTGCTTAAATAAAATTAAGTAGTGACAGTGATGGGCATACCAGCTTTTGGTTGAGCCTTAAAATGAAGGATGGACAACTAAAAAAAAAATCTATAAGAGAGTGAAGACTTATTTCATAGAGTGCATTCTATCTACCTAACTTTTGCTTTTGCAGCTTCACTTAAAAATACTCTTTTTAAAACTTCTATGTATTCCCTCTTGTTGCAGGGACACCTAGTATATTTTATTGCAGAGGTGGCTGCGTTTCAGTGCTTTATGAAATACTACACATATTTCAGTACCCTTTAGGAAGATCTCAGAGTATCAGAAATATTAATTTTTTATATAAGCTGTGCTATTTTGGGGGAGAAAAAATTGATTGGTTATTTATATAGATACTAACCTCACCTACTCAGCTGCTGCTTCTACAGCCTCTGGGCAAAATGAAATCGATGAGACTTTGGCCCAAATGCTTTTGAAAATTCCTATAACTATCTGTATGTGTTTTAGGCTCCAAAATACTTCAAATTTATGTTCTTCAGTCCTGTGTCATTTGTGTGGCTCTGTGGAACTTTGATTTTTCACAGATCCAACTACTTGTGTGCTCCGTTTCTTAGTCATGGTGCTCTGGCAGGTGTCCTGCTTGCAGGGTTATTTGATATTGCTGTTGAGGGTCTATGCAAATGCTTAAGCCTGTACCTTGTCCTCTCCGCCTTTGTCTGTTTTAGCAGCAGCTTTCTGATTTCTTCAGCAAGCCTGGAGGTTTTCCCCACAGATGAAAGGCATTACAGATAAAGTGATGTGCAGGCTCAAGTGTAACGATGGGAAGAGCACTAGGTCTTAAATAGAACTGGTCATAGAAAGGAAATGGAGCCGCATACATTCTTTTGTTCTAAAATTTTTTAATTCATACTGGAATTTTGGATCCAGGCCATCCTTGAACATTAACAAAAGTTTGGATCAAGATCTGATTTTTTGACTTATTTCTATAATAGGATTGAACTAGATGCCACATTTGTGAGGTCTGTTTTGTCTAAGCACTTTGATATTGGCCAAATACTTGGAAATTATTATCTTAAAAACTAAAAATAATTTTCTCTATAGTGAAAAACTCTGGTTAGAGACTTTCCTCAAAACAGCTGCTCTGCTTGCCACAACAGAATAAAAATGACAATTGCATTAAAGAATGTGTGTTAGAAATTTTGTAATTTGATTTACTATTTCAGATTTGCAGGTCATTATTAATGTTCTATAATAATGCTTCACCTGGTTATAATACATATTAATTCCTTCATGTTTCTAAAGCCCTTTGAGAACCTAGTAAAGAACCGTTAGAGCAGATCAAAGTGTTGCTAAATTAGTTTAAAATTCCAACTGTTTTCCTGGCAATAGATTTTGCTTAAAGTAAGAATGAATAGTAAAAAAAATATAACTTTTTCTAAAGTCAGTCTTTGCTGACAGCTTGATAAAAGTACCTTTCTTGGCATGCCATCCATCTCTCTTTCTTGGTGATAGTTAATTTTAGTTTGGATATTACTCCATTACTTTAATAATAAAAGTTCACTGAGACTGACACTTGTCTCATGAGGTAAACCTCCACTCCGGTAAAAAAAGAAAAAAAAAAAAGTAAAGTAAAATACTCCTTTAGAGTCAGAAGAGTATTGTTCTGCAATGGGGGGGGGGTTGTTTCACAAATATTAGTGTAATGTTTAATAGTATCTTCTGTATTGAAATCATGCCTCTCTTGAGTAACACATTGGTCTATGAACCCCAGATGTATAAAAATAAAATCCTTAGTTCATTACCTTAAACCTGGCATTTTCTAGATGTAACATTCTGCATAGCTTGGTTTTGTTTTGTTTGAAACTATGCTATTTCTGTTACTATAGAACCCCTTGAAACCTAGGCTGTTAGCATGCTAATGCAACTAGTAAAAAGAAAACTAATTTCTGCCTTTTTCTTAGGATGCAACTAAGATTTTTTTTTTAATCTGAAAAAAAAATACCAACTTTCAGTGCTATAAGGGCCCATGAGTTAAACTACAACCCTTTGAGCAACAAGGAAAAGAACCCCTGAAAACATGTGTAAAATGTGTTTTATGCTGCAACAATGAACTCCTTCAAAACAATGCTGTCACTATTTCAGCACTTTAAAGTGACACTGTGATTTTCAAATATTAATAAACATCCAGGGGGAGCTAGGGAGTAGCAATTTTGCTTTTTCTGACAGTATGTAAGGAAATATGAATACAGGGAAAAGTAGTATAAATGACTAATTCTTGTTCTGGGGTTAGGGCTTTTTTTTACTAGGAACTTTTGATGAGAAACTGGTCAGCCATTCTGAGTGTGGTGGAAAGCCTCTCAAGGTCACTGCCAAGGACAAGAGAGTCAATTAGTATGCAGATCAGAGCCAAGGAGTTCAAAGGTATTGTTCCAATTCAATCACATTAGCCAGGCCAGTAATGAACAAACGGCATGACCCTAATCAGGGAGCCTGAACCAGTCATTGAAGGAAAGTCTGTGTGTCTGTGTATGCACTGGGGGGGGAGGGATGACAGGAGGATGGGTTAGTGTGGCAAAAAGGATGTGGTTTCTTTTGTTGTTGTTGTGTTTGGGCTTTGGTTTGTGCTTTATTATTATTATTATTAATTTTAAAGGGACAGAAAGCCTAGTTTGCTTAATTAGCTACGAGTAATAGAAACTTATTTCTGGATCCCTGTGTTCTGAAATACAAAATTGCTTTTATTTTTAGATGACAACTGAAACAAGCTCAAATAGGTGGCTAGAGTATTTTAATAAAATACATTCAGTGATATGCTAAAGGATAGGCAGGAGGAGGAAGATAACCTTATGTAAAACACCAAACTAAATATTGCAATTCCAGCTTCTCTCACACTCAGCTAATTTCTTAAAGTCTACATGTAACAAAAATTCTGGGTGATTTTTTTCCCCTTAGACGTAGCAAGAAGTAATCCACACTCTAGTTAATAACGGAAAGAATATTTATTTAGGAAAAAAATATTTCTTTAGCACTTTCAGTCTGACAAATATTGCACCATGCATAATTGTGTTTTAGATATCCAAATTGCTAATTTATTTCATACGCTCAGCACAATACACACTGCACATTTTAGTATACTCAGTTTAGTATAGCCAAATATCATCATTCCATGTTATATTCACCTTAACAAATGCTGACTTTATTATAAGCTTACCAAATCTTTCTCTCTGCTATTTTTTATGTATACAGATACATATTCAAATACTTTTATAGAAGTGCATACATAGTGATGACAAATAAATAAAATGGCAGTGTATATCTGTACTCATTTATATATTCTAATGTCTGCATGTTTCTGTAAAGTGTTTTTTCAATGCATACTTGGGACTCCATTGAAATTTCTATGTAAATAATTTCCATGTAAAATCCTTTTTTTCTAAATTAACAATTGAATTTGCTAACCAAGTATATATAAAATAACACCTCAAAAGATAACATTTTTTTGTGTATGAATAATAGAAATTGTAAACACATAGTTTCTGCATGTGGAAAGATAAAAAACACCACAAGAAATCAATATTAACTACTGAAAATGTCAATGAAACTTAAAATATATTCATGTGGTTTACCTACAAGTTATTGTTTTGTATTTATATACACACAATAACTTGTAAGTTTCCTTTACCTCTCTGGGTAACATTTGCTGAACAATTACTTGATCTGGAGCAGATTATCAAAGAAAGCTGCAGGCTTCATTGGGGAAACTGTTTGCAGAAATCATTTCATTTCCCTATAAATGAATTATGAAAGGCAATCAAGATTTTTGGGAAACAAGGGGAGGGGTGATTTTTTAATTTTTTTTTTACTCTCTTCCCCCTCTTCTTTACTGGGGAGGTAGTTCATCATATCTCACTAAAACGGAAGATGCATAACAGAAAAGAAACTATTCTAGGCTATGAAGCACCCTAGGGGTTCATGAATGTTGGGGGAGGAACACTGATTATACAATGCAGTAACATATTGAGACACTATTTCAGTTTTACACTTGGTATCAAGTAAATACAGGATATCTCACCCATGAAGGGTGATTATCTTTCATGAAGGGAGGAAATGAGTTATTAAGGTCTTTCTCAGGAGCAAAACAAGGATAAGAATCTTTATTAATGTAAGAAACAATCTGGGTCCCCCCCCCCTTCCTTTTTAGCAAAGATCTGTGTGTGGGGGGGGGGGGGGATGTCTTTAAATTGTCTGTATCTCAGAATGGAACTCATCTCAGTTTCAGCTGACACCACTACACTGCTTGAGAATATTGTTATAAAATGTTCTTATTGCCATTTTTATCTAGATCTCAATTAATAATATTTTTAAGCATGCAATGTCTACTTAGTCCTATAAAACACTTGTAAAATATTTGATATTTTATTTGAGGATACGAAAAGATTGTTGAAGAATAAACATATACTAGCAGAGCAGAATTTTCACAAGATTATTCAGATAGTCAATGGATCTTCTTTGATCATATTATTATGATGCTTCTGCTGGATTTTAGTCTAAGACAGGCGTATTTTTTCCTGTCTCTCTTTCTCTCTGTCTCTCGTTCTTTCCCCCCTAAACAAGGTCATAGATTTTTTTTAAAGGAGGACTAGAAGTTCCAAGTACAAGATTAAGTAAGCTCTAACAGTGTTATAAAAGTAAGTGCTTTTTTCTATAATAAAAGGTGTTTAAAAGGTTTGCTACAGCTTTAAACAGAATTACAATTTACTTCTTTCAAGTGTCCAGGCCATAAATTCTTCTCAATTCCCTCTCTCTCTCCTTGTCGGAATTAATGAGATCAGATTTGATCAGGGCAGTGATGTGTTCAGAGCCAAATCACACAACAGCGCGTGTGCGGTAATGGAATTTGCATCTAATGCATACATAAATCAAACATCTTTCTGGACATTTTCATATGCATAATGTCATTTCATCCAGTTCTCTCTGTGCAGAGGGGGAGATTTTTCTCTCTGAGAGAATGACTTTCTTTAATGCTTTCATTTTATTTTCGCTGACTACAATCCCTGAGAATGCGCTCGGTTGGAGAATCTTTCGGGGCGCGGTTGACAGTTCCTTTTCCAAGAGGGGTCCTTCACATTTATCATGCCTCTTCCTCGGGGGCTTTGTTATGCAAATGTGGCTGAAATTGATAATTCCAAAGTGCTTCATTTCGGTTCCTTGGCGGTTGGAGATGGTAGATAAAAAGAAACTGACAAGACACACTGATTGCCCTCAATGCTTGTAACTCTCTTGCTAACAAGGCTCGATATTGTTAAAAATTCCTATTGTTATCAGGGTGGCAGTTCCATTATGCAGGCCTTGCAAATTTCTCATTTGAATATTAACCCTTTAATCACCCTGCTCCCCTCCCCCCAGCCCCAGATCCCTCGCTGTTGAATGGGTCAGAACAAACCCCAGCAAATTATTGCCCAATTATTAGTACAAAGTGTGTGGTAGGGTTTTTTTGTTTTGCTTTGTTTAGTTTTTTTCAACTACCTCTATTAATCATTTCTCAATGAGAATTTTTTGCCTTAAAAAAACCCCCCAACCTTTAACAAAACAGGTCTAGCAGAGACAGACAGAGTAGGGTTCTTTCAAGTTTGGTTTGGGAAGATATTTATATGGAAATATCTGTTTGCAGAAGTCAAGCTCAGTAGCTGCTGGAAAGGGGAGAAGTTTCATTATTTTTAACTTTTATGTACTTGCACTTTATGTTCTAACTTAGGTAGGCCTCAGGGAGGGAATACTGTGTGTTTATATACAATATTTACAGGAGACTTTTACCTGTCTGTCCTACTGGCTTCAATATCCCCATCTCTGGCTAGCCAACAACTAACTTCCAGCCTATAGGCAGGCGGCTAAAATACAGGAGTGGAGAAAGAAAGAAATTTGAGAACTACAAGAACTTCTGGAGCTGTTTTTTTTTCTGCCTCGAAGGACACATGCTTATAACATTTCTTCCACAGTTAGGCTTTTCTTATATTAACAGACTTCTCTTGCATACTTAGGAAATACTATTAAAAAGTCAAAAGGGACAGGTTGTTTCCGGGACCTGGTGCTTCAGCTGCTATGGTTCATGTTAGGGCAGGAGCTTTCCTAGTATCTTCATGACCACTGCATCAGGCCTTGGAAATGACGTACAACTGGGCAATGGCAAGCTAAGGACTAGGTCACACTGCAAAAGAGCACAACTGTCTGCTGATTTACTTATTGATTAATGAAATTGCCTTGTCTGGAATTGCAAATATCCTTCTAAGTCTCCCATGTGTGTCTATCCATAGAAGGTGAATTCTTTCCCACTAAGCACATGCCTTCAGGCTCATATTACAATTATAGGTTAATTTTAGTTTGTCATTTTTCTGAGGACATCTGGCATGGTTCCAGTCAAAGTAAATCTTGCTGTGACAAAGGTAAGTATTGCAGATGCAATAGGGAGGAATTGGCACTGGAAAATGAAGCACAGTTCACTGCTTGCACCAGGCAGCTGCAACCATACAATATTTCTCTACAATTACGAAGAAGATGCATCTCAACCAGCTCATGTCAAAGGAATATCAAAATTTTCCACTTTCTTAGTTCTGAAGTCTTGCAGAGATATGTCTGTCAAATTATAGTAAATAAAAAAGACACTTGCTCAACAGTAACCTCTTTTATATTGGACCGAGGATTTCTCTTCCTCCCCCTATTATTATTGTAGGAACTCTTGGGAAGCTCATACTTCTTTCTTTCACTTATAAGTGTGATGGCAGATTAAATCCATGGCAGGAAACAGTGATAATGCCCACCATAGAGCCATGTGAGTCACAACAGCTAAGTTTCCCCTGTCGGTGCTTTTTCTTTCAATTATCTGAAAACACCCTGTTAATTTTTAATGCATTCATACCCTCATTCTGTTACCAAAACTGCTACCTTTTCCCCTGCTTCTCACTTCAGAAATAAATTGCACTAAACCTGGCTGCTGTAAACTCATTATATGATTCTATCATTTATTCTGTCCATTAGAGTAACCAGTGTTAGTGCTTTTCCCCCCACTTGAGTCTGTCAAGTGCTGTTATTTATGCTCAATGGTATTAATATGTCTAGTTGTATTGTGGTTTTGCTCATACAAAATTGCTCATACAATCTAAACTTGGCAATAGTGACTGCATCAGCTATCAATAATCAAAAAGTCTCATGCAACTTGTGAGTATTAATGAGTCAATAATTACATAAATATAATTAACGTCTTATGCTTGCTATAAAGAATCATCAGTAGTGCTGGTGGCTTTATAAAAAGCACCCTTTTCACAATCAGAGAGTGTGCCTATATTATGAAAAAGTGAATTAAAGATTTGACAGAGTGGTTTTGAATGTTTCTTATTTTCAGTTACATTTTGAAATGACTTCGCTGTAACCTGTTAATTTAATGTTATCTGTTGTCTGTGTGTAGAAGAGACCTTTAAAGTTGATTTTTCTTTCACTGCTTGATTCCCGTGGATTGATTTCACCAACAAAAGGATTTTCTGTTTTTCTGTAACCAGAAAACATGTTAGATAATTTGTGACCATAGAATTAGAGCAATACAGCTAAACTAATGTATATGCAATGATTTCATTATGCCTAAGAGCAGGCACTCTTTACTTTGCAGCCCAAAACACACAAAGCACCCATTAGAATGAAGAGGCTTGTGATGTCTCTTCATTGCAGAGTGTAAAGGTACATGAATGTCCTTGCTTGTTGGCATTTAATTTACCAGTTGCCTCTGTAGTGGAGCCTTGGCAGATTCAGCTTGAATCTGAAAGACAGGCTGTCATACTGAGAGTCTGCTGCCTACTGCTGAAATTGAGAGGCTTGGCAGATATGCAAACAGTAACTGGGTTTGAGTTGTTTTGATTACAAGTTAAACAGAAAGTCATTGGCAGGGCCAATATAAATCTGCTGAGGTTTTTTGGCAAAATCTGTAGAGGTATTTCTATAGATTCTACAGAATCCTGTAGCACCTTGATTTCACGTGAAAGAGTGTCCACCTCTGAACTCATTCTGCAGATAAATGTGTCAGAGATGTGAGTGAACATGTTTAAGTCGATGAGAGCTTCCAGATTCAGAAATATAAAGCATGTTAGCAACATGCTATATCACCACATTTGTACAGTTGTTAAATTCTGGAATGTAATGTTTCATCCAGATTCAAGTGAATATTTGGAGAACTAAAGCAAGGTGAGCTATAAACAGCTGAAAGAGGAGAACAAATAGTTTTTACTTCAAGTTCCCGATGAAAGAATTAGAAACTAGGATAGGACCAGATCTTGAACTCAGCTATGCTGGTCAAAATGCAGAGATATCTCATCAATGTGTTGTTTTATGATATTAATCAAGATTTTTCTGAAGTTGCTGTCTTCCAGGCATACAGTGCTTTAACAGTAGTCCAGAATTCTGTCTGCAACTGGTTTTTTTTTCTCCTCTTCTTCAATAACTTCCCAATATACCATATTTGACTAAATATCTAGTCTTGATAAAATCCAAATGCTCATCTGAAATTTATTACCTTGCAGAGTTCATTTATCTCTCTGCCTAATCTACACTGAGTTGATAAAACTAACCCAAATTGACACTGTATAAGCAAAAAAAAAAAAAAAAAAGGAGTCTGTACTCTTTAATTAATATGTTTTTACAAAGCAACCTCTGCTTGATTCCAGCTTGGAGTTTTGAACACTAATACATCCTTTACTAAAACTGCCTTGCAATTTTAAAGCAAAACCACGTTAATTTCAGAGGGAGGGAAAAGAATACATGTAAATTGTTGCTCCTATTGTTTCTGGCTGGCTGGCTGTAGACAGATTCCTGCAAGGCTGGCTAGCAACAATACATTGATTTACAGAGGCAAGAATATCGCCACAACTGCAAGGGCTAAGACACCTTTATTTGAAAACTGAGAATGCGCAAAATGTGGCAAAGTTCTTGGAAAGAACCCAAATATGGAATCTTTCTTTTTTTATCTGTTTTCCCCCCTCCATTTGTATCAGCTACTTTGCCTATTACAGCTTTTTAGGAAAAAAAAAAATCAAAACATCCATGAGTTTGCATGTATTATTATATGGATCATGCTAAATTTTACAAAGCTTAATTTGGACAAATTGATTAGAACATAAACATTTTTATATAAATGTTTTTTATTACCAGGTCTGGCAAACTGAAAAAGTGTATTATTTTTCTTAGAGAACAGTTATTTTCTTTGGAAATTATTCCACTGATTTTTGCCTTCTCATACTGAATGTCCCTTTCCCTTGCATAAATGGAATAAAAGAGTTTATATGAGGGGGCCATATTGCACTCCGTGTAAAACGGATAACAATAGAATTTTAGGAACTTCATTTTCAGATGATCCAGGCTGAAAGATACAAAGACTTTTTGCCTCCTGTTGCTGCTTTTCTCTGTTCTATGTACTTCTCTTTAAAAAAGTGAATCTAGGAACCTTTAACAGTACGCTTCCCCAATATTGCAACCTAATGCAAATTTTTAGAGAATGCTTACAAATGTCAAATCTCCCTGGAAGTGATATACTTTATTACTGTTCTTTCTTGTAATACAAACATTTCACCGCAGCATGGATCTTATTTTTCAAAATACACAAGATTTTGATATATGAACAACAGGAGAATATGTATTTTAGATATAATGACATAAGTGCTTAAAAGTTATTTCTGAGCTGATTTAACATGGAAAATCTCTAGGTAGATTAATTTTATAGGGTGTTTTTATGGGTGTAACATTTCAAGATGAGGAAGCCTTGCTTCTGAAATGTAGTTTCAGAACATTTCATTCGCATCTCCATCTCCATTTTTTATTACTTTGAAGTTGAAATTTAATCTCATTTTTTCCTGATTTTTACTTAATTCCTGAGTGAAATAGCTGGGCATGTATTTTTGTGCTCATGTTCTGTTGCTGCCTCATAATTTACATTCCCAAGGAAAAAAACCCACTATTATAGGGGTACTTATAAATAACTCTACTTAGAAATTACAAGACCTATGATGCTGAAGATTTTACTGGGACAGGTAGCTATAGGAGGAGGTTGAGCAGATATCCTCCAAAAGCTTTCCTCCAAATGGTTGAGTTAATTCACAGTAACAAGAGCAAACTGCCCTGAAACCAGTTGCTCTATTGTGGCAAAGGCAGAGCTTGAAACTGCAGTCCTTGCACAGGAAAAACTTACAACAGAAACACCACTGTATAAAGAAACACTAATATCTAAGATTGCCAACAGGGGCTGTGTTGCAGTAAAAGGAGAATGTGAGCTATGTAGAAGAAATATGTTTAGAATTGTTTCTGTATGATTCTTAATGTGGATTCAGCACAAGCATCATATATGTGTATAGTGAATGTCTATGAACTATAGTACACATTTGCATATCATGTCATTTTTCTATATGTGAAACTTACTCCAGAATGTATCCCAACTCCTTATGAAAAGTGGTTTTTATGCATGTGTTAGGAATGCTTTATAAATCTCAGTACCTCAGCCATTTAGTTGGTAGTTTCAGATATATTTTTCTTTGTTTGTACCACTGTATTCTGGCCTGATGGCCCTCAAAAGTTCTAAAAAGAACGAACGTATTTTTAGATTTTAAGGAGTGGTGGTGCAGATATAGAAAGAGAGGTATTTTAAATCAGAACATGTGAGATCTTTGTGTCTGTGTGTATTTCCATGCTTGGAAATTCACAAACTAACACTTTCAGGCTATGCTCTTAGTTATCATGTCTGAATTATGTACCTTAAAAATTAGTCTGTCTAATAGAAATGCTGAGAAACTCTCAACTATTGTGATGTCTACTGTAATAAAGAAGTTCTCTGGGAAAGAATGACAGAGATACAAAACACTAAAGAAAGATGATTTCCTCACTGCCAATACGATTGAATAAATTAGGTGTGCATAAGTTTCCAATGATTTATAGCACCTGAATCTTACAAAAAAAATGATTACATATGATGTTTCCTTAAAAAATACAAAAATGCTGGTGCTTATTCACAGAATGGATAAAAGATTCAGGAGCTAAATTCAGGCTATTGGAGCTGTCTTGTAGAGATTGCTATATAATTTTGTATAAATTATTTTCTGCAAATTTTCTTTGAAGACATTTTTCATTAGCCTAACTTGGATATGCTATTTGTTAATTTGGAAAAAAGAATCCTTTCATTTTTTCTCCTCTTGTCCTCCTCATTGTTAGCCTATTAGAAGAAGTGGCATTTTCTTGATTAAACATTTAATAACAATAATCTTCTGTATTTCCTCAAATATTTAACTGTTTGCATGGTAACTGGTGTAAAGATTCCTAAAGGATAGTACAACAGGAAAGGGAGAATTAAGAAATGTATTGGCTATGACAAGAAGAAGTAATTGCTTTTCCTCAAAGAATCAGATGTGGTATAGTTGCTTGAAAAACAATCTAAACAACATTTTGCTCACCATTGATTTTAAAAGCATTAAAATTAGTTTTTATGCAGCAATACTCATTAAGCTTTTATGTATACTGTATGGGGTGAAAAGTTAAGAAGCAATAAAGCATTCTGCAGTAACATATACTTTGCCAGTTGTCAGAAAAATAAAATACATAGATTTGGAATGTTTGTTTCCTGTAGAATATTGCGATATTTGCCATGTTAATTACAATCCAAATAAAGCTATTTTATTTGTGTATCTTAAACAGCTTTGTAGCTGTAGATGACTAATACAACTGTTATTGAAAGTGTTGTGCTTGGAGGTTGTGTGTTCATGCTGATGAGAAACAAGCATCAACCACATATATTCCAACTTGCATTTTTAAACTAAATCTCCTCTTAGAAATTAGCGTTCCAAAATCTTATTGTCACTTTTAACCTCTATAAGCAGAATGAAAGTGGCATGTTGTGCAATTTTCTTGCGTTCTCATGTTAATATCTGTATTCATACACAAACTAGTTCCTCTAATTTCACTGAATTAGTTAATGGTTTATTAAAAAAAAAAATAAAGCTGGAATACAATAGCAGACTTATGCCCAAGGAAAGGAAACTTATTTGGTTATTACTCATAAAAGCATAACCTTTTATTTTTGTATCTCAAAGATAAAGAGGTGAGTATCTGTACAGTACAACGTGCCATCAGAGAGAATAATGCATATAAAACCGAATTCCTGTTATTGTGTTAAGGTGTGTTTGTGAATAAAAAATGGAATTTTGAAAAGTCAATTAAAATGCATTCAAATTCTTTAGCACCAGAATTCTTTAATGTGAAAAATTTTGCTAGACAATTTGTCAGTATCACTGTAAGCACTGTGTTATGATCATAACTAGTTTCCTCCACCTATGACTGTTAGATGGCTCAGAAATGTGTTATAGCTTCCTGTTCCAAAAAAGGAGACTGCTCTTGAAAACATGGAAGTACTTATAAAGTAAATAAGCTTTAATTAAATATCATTGTCTAGCATTAATCTTTATAGCTCCGTTCCCTATGGAAATAAAAGTGGATATTCAATTTGTTTTGATTATGCATGAATTTTAACAGAAGCGTTGTTTGTGTATTGCTGTGTTCTTCAAGATAGGGGCACATTTGTGTCTGCATAAGCCATTAAGAAGAAGGATCCTCATTAATGTGAAATAGGAGTGACTTTTCTGCTGTGTATAAATAGATTGACATTTAGAAAAATTAAGCATTATTTTTAAGAATAAGCAACAATTCATATGTAGCAAGTGTACCTTTCCCTTTCAGTCTGAAATCCCAGTTGTTTTCAGAGTTAGCTATGAAGTAAAATGCAAAGTGTTTCTGTCGTTAAGCAGTTAATATTTTTTATACTTACTTATTTCATGGATCTTTGGTCCCACAAATCAAGATATACTCTTATCCTAAATCAAGGTCTGCATAGTGGGTCTGTATATAAATGAATGGGGTCAGGAGTACATACTTAAATTGGACTTTCACAATATCCTGAAAAAAACCTCAACAGGGTCTCTTCGTCCTCATGAAATTTCTCTGAACTTTACCAGCTTCACATAGGAGAATTTCATGACAACCAGGTCATGAAGTCCAGGTTAGACAAGTCCACCAAATTCTAGCTCTTTCAAGGATACAGTGCCAAGGCACATCCCACTTTATCAGACTCTTGCAACACTCATCAACAGGTCCTCTGTTTTTAGCAAAGGGAAGTTAATTCACTTTTGGTGAAAATACACCCTCTAGTGCTAACGGTGTCCCCTGTGCCAATTATTGCTGAGGGGAAAAGAAGGAAGAAATGAGTGTTCTTTCCAACTCCTCAATACTAAAGAACAGATTATGCTTTGACCTCTAGCAGTGTAGTGAGGAAGGCAGCTTTAATGATGAACAAGGACGTAGACAATAATCTCTACTATAATGAAATTCTGCATGACATGGTTTGAGGTTGCTTGTTCTCAGTGCAATAAACTCTTTTTTTTTTCTTTTTTTTTTTTTTGTGGCTGTACTGTAAGATGCACTTTACCACTACAGTACATCTATGCATTTGCACAACTCGTCAGAAAGTGTTTAAATAATGTGTAATGGCATACTGCTCTTTCATCACCTTGGGAAGTGGTTCTCCCCTATGACAGCCATTATATGCTCAGTGCTGAACCTCAGAAAACCCTTTTAATCCTTTCTAGTTTGCCCATATAGCTAGGCCAGTGCATACATTTAGCACAGAAGCATTATCCCAATTGGTAACATGACATCAGGTCGAAGCCTGAACAGGGCACTCCAATAGAGACCCTGGGAAACATCCATGATGGAGGCAGAACAGTGGGCAAATCCATCAGGGCAGAGAATAGCCCCAGAAACGGAATTCTCTGTGCCAGGGCAGAGACCCTATCAGTTCCTCTTGCAGCTCAATTTTCTACTCTGCAAACAAGTTGGAATAAGAAGAATAAACAAGAAAAGTGAAACAACAACTAAAATGAAGGACACAACAGGACATGTTGTTTTAAGGAGAAGAGAAATAGCATTCCTCTCATTCTTTCAGATAAAATTTGCTTTATGATTATAGGAAAAGAATAAGTTCTGCAAGACAGAATGCTTTTGGATAGCTTTTCATGCCATTACACCACGTATCATCAAGATCCCAGACGCCATGTGCAGTCAACAGAAAGGTACAGGGGAGCAGGTTTTTAATGTTGGTATTTTGAATTACACTTTGGAAACTCTACTTGCTATGTAAAAATCTTGGACACTACCAGAAGTTGGACAACAGTGGAAATAGTGTCCTACTGGGTAGGCATTCCATGACTGCATTCCCCTCACACTCCTTCCCTTACTTCCACATAATGGATGGTAGAAAGCTAGTGTTGCAGATGTTGGCTGTGCAGTGCCTAAGTTGGGAGTGTCACAGCCACAGGGCACAAGTGTGCTCTCTACAGGTATGGGAAGAACTTCAAGACTAATTTTCAGAAGCTGAAGAGGTCAAATCTAAAATTTCATCTGCACATTCCAGGTTATAGAACTTCCATGGATTAATCCTAGCTTCACATCTAACAGCTGTGGTTGGATAAGATATATATAATCTTTTTCAACTACCCAATAATGCTTTTAGTAGTTGTAGAGTGGAAGAATCCATGTTAAACCTCACTGAGCTGTTTCAATGCTGTTAAAACTGCATCTGATTTATAGCTTTAGTCTTTAGCTATTGGTTTTTGAAATCTTTTTTTTCTTTCTTTTCTGTTGGCTGAAGATTCCCCTAGTATTAGGCTGCTATTATCTTTAGAGGCATGCCTAAACCATAATCAAGTTATCTTTTGCATTTCTCTAAGCTAAATAAATATTATTTATGTCTTTAACTCCAAATCCCTTTCTCCAGTCCCTTAGCTGCTCTGAAGTCTTTCTTGCTCAAAAACATTTCCAACCCTTCCAGGACTAGTTGCACTGATATTAAAAACACATGTAACTTCTCTATTTCTACTCTCCGTTCCCCATTTATTCATCTAAAGATCAGGGTAGTCCTTTTAGCTACAACATCACACATTAAGTTTACGAGCAGCAGATGAAAGGAATTAGTGGATCTAGGAGTCAATTTTTAAAAGTTTACACCAGAGTGAATGCTATTATAAAAGCCTTTAATGAGAATGAATCTGTGCAAATATCACTGACGACACCTCTTCAGCATTTGTTTTACAGTAGAGATGGTTGCACATTAAATGTCTTTTGGCAAGGGACTTAAGGATTCTACTGGGAGCAATATAACATCTACTTTTTGGTACTCTGTTCCTTGAGAGATCATATTGTTTCCTACTTGAGAAAGTCTATCAAAACCTGCCCTTGCTCTGAAAATGCGTTATTTTGTTAACACTCATTCTCAATCATTCTAAACTTGCTAGTAAAATACATTTTGATAGGTTTGTTCAATGTGGTATGAACACAGACAAAAGGATAGCTAGTGGTGGCTAGGAAAAAGAAAAAAGGAGTACAAATAGAAGCTGAAAGCTGCACTGAAAGCATTCTAATCTGAAACTCAAAATGTTGATTATTTGCCATAATTCCTTTCCTAAATTATAGTTAACTGGGTCTAGTACAGATGCTACTTCCCAGTGTAAGTGAAACTCTCTGAGGACTAGTGATAACTCAGTGAAAGTATATGGAGAAGGAGGTGAAAGAAGCACAGTCAATAGGATGTGGCGAGAGGAAATAATGAAAGGCCATAATAACATAGCAGGAAACAGCAGAACATGTGGCAGACATACTGAGGACTGCATACATTTTATGTGTTGAATTACCTCCAAAGAGGTTCTTCAGGATTTAAAGCATAGTAAGAAAGTATATTGCAATGCTCACAGGACCTAATTATGTGGGACAAATTAGTTTGCGACACCTTCATAATCTGTTTAAAGATGTGGGTGCAGTAGTAAGTTAACAAGTAGGTTATTATGAGTGAGTGTTTGAAATTCTGTTTGTGTCACATGCAAAAGAGCTTATGGGTAATAAACAGAAAACTGCTGGAGGTTTTAATGCATACCTGAAACAGCGTAGTAGCATCAGGGAGATAAGACAAGAGGAAAGAGTTCACAGTGTTTCATTAGGGCAAAATGAGCTGAAATGCCTTTGAAGCAATCACTACAGAGCTATAGTTTAAGAAACAATAATCAGCAAATCCTACATCGTCATAATCAAGCACATTTTATGGCTTAGATGACTCATCTACTACTCCTAAATACCTCAATATATTTAAAAGATCACAGCAAAACTAAGATCTAAGAACAGCTAAAATAGACACCATACCTGCAATGGTAGCTTTCATTTGGGAACCAACAGAGAGCAAAAGTGGACAATAAGCAAAAACAATAGCTTGTCTTTTGTGAGAAATTTCAGATGGATAGGAATAAAGGTGTCTATGGGACAGACATAGTGGGGACCCTCACAACGCTATTGGCCTTCTTACTGTCAAGGAGCATGAAAGAGAGGTAAAAGCTATAATATGGTTAAAGGGTTTATTTCATGCAAGAGCAGAAAAAAGAGCAATGGTGTGATGGTTGCTTCAGAGAGCCAAAGTGAACGGTCTGCAGCCATCATGAAGAACCTGGGAAGGATGCAATTCTACCTGAATCATAAGGAAATAATTGTGAAACTGGTGACGTGCGTTGCATGTACCTTTGGCAGTCCTTCAATGAGTGGTCCCTGTTGGTAGTGGTAGATTGCCACCAATATTAATTTGTCAGCTAGTTCAAGTATTAGGATGCTGTGTAATCCAATCCCTCTGAGAAGGCATGCTGGGGATCAGTTTACATTAATTTTTCAGTGCTTATTGTACCCAACCTATCTTAAAGAAGAGATTGTTTTCCCTTTGTCAGTTAAGCGTGGCATAGTATTCATAGAATCATAGAACGGTTCAAGTTGGAAGATACCTTGAAGGTCATCTAATTCCAATTCCCCTGCCATGGGCAGGGACACCTCCCACTAGATCAGGTTACTCAAGGCCCCATCCAACCTGGCCTTGAACACTTCAAGGGATGGGGCAGCCACAGCTTCCCTGGGAAACCTGTTCCAGTGCCTCACCACTCTCATTGTGAAGAATTTCCTCCTTACGTCTAGTCTAAATCTGCTTCTCTTCAATTTATAGGCATTATTTCATTGCAAGGGAATACTAAAAATATGTATCATCATACTATATTTACATATATACGTAAGGGAAGCAGGGAGAAGATTGAATGATTGCAAAATATCAAATTAAGTTTCTTAGAGATTGTATATTAGGGAATCTGACTCTTACCTTAAGCTAAAAAAGTAATAATGACAAACTTTGAATCATTAGACCTTAGACCAGTGATAAAGCCTGTCATCTACATGGAGCATTTAGTGAGCTTGAAGTTATCTTTAATTGTAGAAACAGTGAAAAATAGTTGAACATATCTGTTCTTACAGTGTCTATATATATATATATATTTTTTATTTTACACTACCTATTTTTACTATTTCCTTTAATTCCTGTGCTTGAAGACATAACTGAAATGTTGTCACTCAGTAACTCCAAGGAATTTTTATCTGCTGGGTCAATATGTTTAGCCAGTTTGATCTGAGACATAAACAGTTTGCAATTCAGCCTGACACACTGTTCCATCTCCAGAAAAGCACAGATAGCATACTCTGAAGAAAAACTTTCAAAAAATACTGGGACAAATTCCCAGCATGAGTCCCAGTCTGAACAGAAGCATGATAGTGAATATAGTCCTTTTTATAATTAAGACAATTTTCTCTTGAACAACAAATTATACATTTGTGTGAAGCAGTACTGTCCAAAGAAGCAAATATATCTTGAGAGGTGGACTGTAGTATTTTTTTTACCTAAAATTTTTATTTGTTTTAAATATACAATTGGTCATAATTACCTTGGAAGCAATTTGCATGGCATGTAACAATGTTCACCTGGTTCAGAAAAATGAGAACAAAATATTCTTTGTTCAAACAAACAAAATGTTAATCCTTATTCTAGATATAGATCCTCCTCACTGATCATTTGGTCCACCATCACAGAAACACCTGTCAGCCTAAGAGGCATAATTTTAAGTTTTTTTTATCTGGTTTTAAAATTAATGCTTATAGGGAATTTACTTGCACTGAAAATGAAAATAAGAGTTTCACTAGAGTTCTTAAGCCTCCCACAGTGTCAATGTAACTGCACATTGTGCACTTGTAGTTGCAAGTATCAGCCTTTCTGTTGTGGGGCCTTGTAATGAGGATAGATTTAGTTTGAGACAGGCAGTTAGTATTTCTGCATTGCCATATTTTCTCAAAAATTCTAAAATATGTCTAATATATTTGGCCATTTTTATCATTTGAGAACACACAGATTTTTATATATTGAGTTGCCTGTCTTTTCTTTAATTTCTTCAAGTGGCCTTTGATAGGATGACAGTCTGGAAAGATATTGTATGTTGAAATTTTTCATGTTAAAATAAAAAACACGAATTGTATTGGATATAAAACGGTGCATTTAATGAATTTGTGAAGCTCTAAGCAGCAGGATTTCCAAGAAGTCTCATAGCAATATGAATACAGCAGCCCAAATTTGCTTCCGGCAATTGCACAAGAAAGTAAATCAAAATGGAAGCCGGTTTCATTAGTGAATATTGAAAATAATGCTCTCTTGTGTAGAGAGCACTAGTACATGTGAAAACCTATGTGCTTTTTACATAATACGCCTCTCTAGTTAACATATAACATAAAGTGTCACAGATCTTTTAGAACTTGGTTCACTATGAAAGAAACACAGCCATCTGTAGTGTGAAAGTTTATGACTCAATTGTCCACACCTTACAAAGTGATTCAGCAAAGACATATCTGGGCCGTGGAAACTTTTCCTTCCTTTATTCCATTAGTTCTTGATTTCAAAGAATAAAAAGATCTTTGAGATGCAGTATGCATTTTAACTCTTGCATAGTAAGACAGTGGGCAGGTTTAAGCATGTACTTTTAAATCTTATTATTTTTGCTTCACAAGGCCATTTCCTGCTTCTGAGTCATATTTTGAATTTTAAAAGGTGGATTAATAAAATGTGAAAAATGGCAAGTCATTTTCAAAGTGATGGGCGTATGGATAGATTAGATTAGACAGAAATCTGGACAAACCATTGGAGAAATGTTGTTAGACAAAATGGGACTTCTGCAATTACTTCTAGTCCAGTTGTGACCCATTTTGTGAGGTTATGCCGTGCTATTTTTTTAGCTTTCTTTTTCTTCCAAATGCAAAACCACTCTGTAGTGCCCCTGTTAGTATCCCATCCTGATCTCCTCATAAGAATTGTGTGTTAATGTCCAAAATTATTAAGTTTGATATTATGCATAACATTCCCTTTCTCTCCCTCTCTCTCTATATATAAAATATATAACTTCCCTTTGATGACAGGCCAGCGTAATTCAGTTTTACTTCCTATTTATTGCAGGTAAATAGCATTCATGTAGATAGGTTCAATAGAGCAGCTGATACACAGTTACTGCAAGGACTCCCCCATTTGCACGTTTTATTTGGTGTTCTTGCTAAGCCTGGCTATGTGAAGAGTTTCCCTTTAGGAGTCCCCTCGTTTTTTTGTTTTTTGTTTTTTTTTGTTCCTATTTCTTTTTGATTGGGGTGGATCCACACCTGACATTGTGAACATCTGAGCTTCAGTAACTCTAAGTCCCACTTCAAGTCTCATTGAGTTATAACACTTCCTGACAGATATGGACAACCCTGTTATCTGCCCTCTGGAGAACTGGTAAATCTTTTTGCCCTTCATGATAGCTGCCAAGTAGAAGGAGCTGAATGCACATCTAGGTTCACTTTCGAAATCACCTTGCTTCAGGAACATGCTATTTCTCTCATTTGATATTAAATCTTTGCCAGAATCCAACAGTTTCAGATGAGCCAATTTTCTGAGAGAGAAGAGCAAGAAAAAGTCAAAGGTATCCCTCTTTTTTGGGGGTTGTTTTTAATCTTGGCATTCTGTTCATGGAGAGAACTTTGTTGCCAACATGTCTGCTGCGTCTCCATCTCTCACTCTCCAGGTTTCTTAAAATAGCTAAGAACACATAGTTTCGAAGCCCAAAAACCACACTTACTGGGAAAAAAGGTCTGTATGAAGTTAAAAAAATAGATATTTATACTGTAAGCCCTGCAGCCTGGCTTCCTGCCCACGTTTGGGCATCTGTGCTGTCTCTGGATACCTCAACTGACACACGCATGCCAGATCCAAAGAGGAAGAAATAAAGGGCACTGCTGTTTCATCACTGAGCCGATGAACATAGTGCAGTATCTTTGAGAGGTGGGTTTTGCCACCATTACAGTCTGTTCATTATCACAGACCTCTAGAGAGTTGGGTTCAGTCTTTATTATCTGAAATTAAAGCTTCTGTCATAAGACTTACTGTGACTTCAAGCAGAATTAATTCATTCTTTTCATTCTCTTACTGTAAGTAGTCTGAAGAATGTTTTGAGGTGAACGCAATTGCAAGTGCTAATCCAAAAGAAGACATACAAGGCATGGCAAAAGACAGATTTGGTGTGTTAAATTGTCATGTAAGCTCATGTATCTAGAATTGATACAGATCTCATGGAAACAGAAACAAAAGTTTAAGAAGGGATCATAGTAATTGTTGAGGTCTAGGAACAGAAAGCAAATTCTCCTGAAGGAAGGAGATGTGTTTTGAGAAGGAAAAATTCAAGTTGGAAGAGCAAATGCTGGCATAAGATTGAAGAGGAAAGGTAGGAGGGAGGGAAAAAAATCTTGATACATATGATAAGCTTCAGAAAAGCACAGGGAGTGTGGAGAGTTGAAAGAAGGGTAATTGAATTCAAGATCGAAGATGCATGCTATTTCATTGCTCTTAGCTGCTTCTGTCTTCTCTCTTAGAAATTTCCCTAGATTTCACAAAGGATTTTATTTATGGTCAACAGAGTTGAATATTCAGCAAGAAGAGAAGTTCTTCACAGATGGAGGAGTATGACTAACCCTCTCGCTGCCCTAACAGACAGTCCTGAAGCCCCAACAGCAAATGACATTCTGTGCCAGAAGGATTTATATTGCTGCTTATCTTTGGCCCATTCCTTACTACCTGCAAACACTTGACAAACAAGGCTTTTGGACTTCACAGGGTTTATGCAACACAGAACTCTAAAAGTATAAAGAGTGTCTGCTCCAGAGATATTTTTATCTTCTCTGCAGGATTCAAGAGTATGCAAAGAGTAGTTAGCAGATTTATGGTACGGAGTTAGAAACCAGATCTGCACTGGCTGAAGAGCTTGTTGAGGGTACAGTCTAGGTGGGTTGTGCCATCTGCTGAGAAAGGAAAGGCAAAGAAGAACTTTAACAGAAGTTTGTTGAGTCCAATACTCATCTCTGATTGTTTGTGCCACAGTGGCAGATTACTGCCAAAGGAATGCATCCCCTATCACTTAATAGACCTGACCTGGATATTATGAAGTTACACCTGCTGGAAACAAACCTTATGATGCCATGAACCTTATGTTATGATTTTATGAACCTTATGTTCATAAAATGCCAATAATTCTACTAGAGAAATATCCTGAAATCAACATGTTGAATTCATCCTTGTTTCTTTTTATAACTAGTAGCAATATAACAGGTGGTAGCAGGGATATATCCCAGCTAATTCTATAAGTTGATTAGGACCTGAGCATGATTCTCCATATTATATTCAGGTTTTCCCTGAGTATGTTTAGTTTTGTTGGGTATGACATACTGCATGTGAGTCACTCATATTCCGCATGAGTCATATGTTGAAGTGTGAAAGCAATGCTGTATCTCTGCTGTTGTTATCCGTTGCTCAGCTGCTGCCACATAGCTCATTCCAATTGAGCTCACCTTCCCAGTTTAAACCAGCTTTCATGAGCAGCCTGAGCCCTTTAAATGTGATCCAAGGTGCTGACCAATGTATAGGTACCGTGACTGCCATATGTACTTGCATCTGGGTTTGGAGTTATAAGCCTGTGGATTAGAATCTGCAAATGTTCTTCTGAAAGAAATGTAAAAGTATTGTAATGTGTCCAGAAAACCTGTAGGTGTCTTTAAAATTTATTTTAAAAATGAAAATAGCTTAAGCAGTTTTTTTATAATGCACACATCTCTTGCAGTAGGTAGCTAGAATGTGTCTGATTTCCTCAAACACTCAGTATTGTAAGACTGTAATGCTGTTGCGTGTTTGCTGGATTGTGTGAAGACCAGGTGAACCACAAGTTGTTCACACCTTCAAAGTTTGAAAAACACTGGTGCAGTCATACCTTGGAGGTCATTAGTCAAACATGAAACATCCATTGTGGACTGAGGTGGGGTTTTTATTGTTTGTTTGTTTTCCGCAGTGATTTAAAAATAAACCTTCAGTTTATAGGTGAGTGTCAAGAAGTTGCAGAATTGATTTTGGCACCAGCCATGAAATTGTTTCCTGCTGTGACTGTGGTCATTGCTTAGAGCCCTTAGTTATTTGTGACATAAAAATTTTGTTCCTGTTAGGTGAAAATTAATGCTTATGTATTAAATTTGTTTAACAAAGAATACAAAGTAGAGTACAGTTATACCTGTCATTTGTAAGTGGGCAGTGATCCTCCAACATTGTGGAGCTGAAAGAAATGATTTACCTAAAAAATTATTAGTGCTTATTCTTCCTGCAGAACCCCTTAATTCCAGTTACACATGTCAGCATATTATGACTGGGAGCCGTCAAATTCTAATGACTAAAATTTCATTTTTCTCTCTTTGCATGCTGTGTTTAAGAACTATAAGGTGGGAATAATTCCCTAGCTAATTTTTTTCAAATGGTAAACTCAATTGTTTGTGCACTCTCTCTTTCTCTATGTTTCTTTCTGTATTTGTGTTTACATTAGTGACTTTCTCTTTCCTTATGTTTCTCTAAGAGAAAAAAATTGATTTTCTTCCCAGAGCCACTGTCCATTTTAAAGAACATAATCTGAGTTGACAGCAGACAGATTTGATGCAAAAATATTTTTTTTACCCACTGATTTGATCAAAACATGGATTATTTAAAAAAAGAAGGAATAAAAGGCAAGGTTCGTAGGAAACAAAATAGACAAAACCCCCTTACCATTCCATGTGATTAAATAATGTTGACACTGGAAAATATTTTTGCCATCATCATTGTAAGAAGAATTTGTTGAAACAATATTCAATAACTGAAATACAGGACTAATGTTAACATACTGCAGATAGTGAACCAAATAGTATCTATTGATCTACCTGTTATTACGCTTGTTACTGAAATGCTCTATGTAAAGAAAAGGAAGCCAGTTTCCAATTTAAGTCATTAATAGATTGGTTTTGAAATTTATGTTACACATGTCCAACAAATCAAGAATAAAAGCATGTGAAAGGCTGTGTAGTCTGTATTGAATTACTCATTGTTTCCACAGTAAAAGCCTTTAGCTAGAGATTGACCAAAGAATTTTAAATATCTCATTATATATATGTCATTGTTCAAAGTGTCCCTAAATGGGATTAAGCAATAGTCACTCAGGAGTTTCCTGCAATGTCTACCCCCACTAGCCCCCCTTCCCTTCCTCACCTTGACTTAAATTAAGGCTAATGATACGTTTTCGGTGTAAGGTAAAAGAAGGATTTTCCTTGAATGAGTTTTCAACATTTTCAAATCAAATTTATTATAAGTACTTCTATCAAATGATTACTTATTTCATCTCATCATCTTAGAGGATTTAACTCTAAAACACACATGTTTGATATGGACTTAATGACCATGTTATAAATGGAAACTGCAGAATTATTCACCTGCAAATTTCTGTTTGTGCTCAGAATTGAAAATAATGCTAGGGATATTTTTCAAATAGATAGATATTTTTTAAAGTACTGTTTTCCCCTTTGTGTGTCCCTAGTTTGTCTTGGTTGCTGATTCTTCAATAAACGGTAGCCTCATGGACTGCAGGGGAGAGGGAGGAAAGAGGACAGCAGAAGGAACAGTGGAGAGAGGCTATTTTTGGATAAGTGGCTACTTTTGAGTACTCATTCAATGACATGACTTTTTTTTTAAACATAAGCCTTATTACAAAATGTATTATATTATCATATGTATTATAAATGTATGTAAAAAGTATTTCCATAACCATAAGCATAGTAACACTAAATGTCTTTATAAAGAGTGAAGAAGCAAATAGTTTTGGTTTCTCACCAAAAAAAAAAAGTTGGGATAATTAAGGTAGTGAACATATTGCGCTGCTATATTGGTTCAGTCACCTGATCTGTCTCTCCGATCACTATTTGCACGATATACATAGTTTTGACGGGCTTGTGATAGACTGCTGTCTGAAATTCTTTAATCTGGGTCTCCTGTTTGGCAGTGCAGCAGACTTTGCTATTTTGGGTTTTTGAAACAGAGCCATACTCTGGGAGGATAAGAGATAGCTTTGACTCTGTACTGACTCATCAGTATGAAGCAAAACCAGGTAAACTTAAACCTGACAATGGTCCTGTTTGTGGTGCCACTGGTGTAGACGTGAAACAGAAGTTATCCTACTGAAATCCGTGGCATTACACCTGCATGCAAGCCTGGATAGATCACAGAATCAGGCCTGAATAGTTTCTGTTTAAGGGTACACTAATAATAAAATAGATATTTAAGCCTGCAAGAGGCATTTGGGGAGATATGACCTTCCTGAAACTTTGTTTCAGGAGGTCAAGCTGCTGAAGTCCCACCCTGAGGACAGTCTATGTTGCTGAATCAAGGAAGGCAGATGCTACTGAACCTGTCTTTGACCTGTCTATAAGGAGAGAAATTCATTAGCCACTTACTCAAAACTCAAGTCTCCTTTTGATAGGAGGAAATACTTTGCCCTTTGCTCCCAGATCACAAAAGATCACGAGGAAGACTAAATTTTACTAAAATAAATAAAACACACATAAACACACAAAATCTTCTAATTTGTATGAAGAATAGGAGTGTGATTAACAGCTGAAATAGAAAATACAACAACTTAATTAATTGAAATCTATGTTATGTATCTGTTACTTCCATTCTAACTTTGAGTCAAGTTGAATGTGGATTTCCTCTCATTTAACCTGGCTATACAGGTTGTGTATAACTCTTCAGAGCAAAGACAGGACTGAAGAACGGGAGTGCAAAAGGGGGAAAATTCAGGGCAGAAGGACCTTGACTCCATGACATGTCCTCAAAAGTTTTTTTCCCATGTGACTTAAGAATTAAAACTGCCTACCTGGCTTTCCATGCATGGGTTTGAAGAGGTGCACTGCTAGAATATTTTTCTTAGGAGATGAAGAATGAATCTGCAACTAAAAGGGCAAGTGGAGTCTACAAGGTTTATACAAATATGCTGTCAAGAAGAAAGATCTCTAAATCAGTCTGTACATGAAAATTAACTAAATAGTATTTTCCTTATTTTAATTTGAGTTAGTCCTGGCTATCGTCTGCTTGTGTATACAAGGTGGATGAAGAACCTCTCTTCCTTTCAGGCACAAGGTACAACTGAAACTGAAATCATTGCAGCAGATAATTTCTTCAGGATTTACACTTGCTTTGGATCTGTCTCTGACATTCAGCTTAGGGTGCATTTACTAGATCATTGCTTTGTTCATAAAAAATATTTATGATGTTCCCCATTTCTGCTCTGCATTTTGCTGCATTCTGGGATGAACAAGACCATTTGTGGAGGTGCCCTGTGAGGTTACTCTTTGGCATAGCTTGTCTTTAATCTATGTTTGTCACCAAAGAAAAGAGTTTATCAACAAAGACTGCTTCTTGCTCCCATCAGAGAAGACTGTAAGTAATCAAAGACTTCTTCTCCCCTACCTCTCTCTTAAATAGAAAGCCAGAAAATTTGTTGCAGGATTTTTCTGACTGTTGTTACCAAACAGGAATTCAAGACTTTCAAAGGCTGTTCCTATAAGACCGGGTTATTCAACACTCCTTTACTCCTATAGTCTCCAGAGGTTTTCATTTGCAAGTTATAAAGAAAAGTATTAGATCCCAAACCAGCTTACACAGACTGTTATCAAAACAAAAACAATGGGGGAAAAAACCCAAACAAACCCAACACAGATTTTTTTGCTGTATATCCTCCAATTCAACTGTGAATAAAAATACTTTTTTTTTTTTTTTTTGTTGGAGCCACAATTTTCGAGCTGTGAATCTTCAGGGCAACAGCCTTGGGTTTCTGAAAGTGCCTTCAAATAAATGGAAAGATTCACAGAGTTTGCAATGATTCTTTCTCAAAATTTCCATGAGAGTGTGTAATTTGCCTCTTGTTAATCGTTATTTTTCTTCTTAAAATATTTCAGTCAAGTAACAGCAATGATAGTATGACATTAGCTTTATATATTTGTTTACATTTAGTATTTATGTTGCAGTCAAGTGTAGCAACTCTCCTCCAGGACTGATGTCTATTCACTGCCTCCAGTGCAAGTTGCTGAGTGCTTTTGTCCTGATCTGTTTCTTGTAGCAGAGCTACTCTCATGCTTGGTGTTCTCTGCTGGATGGCGGCACAGATGATCAATGTCTTGCAGCTCAGGTCTAGAAGTAGACTTTATGGTAGCTGGTCCTCAAAGGCTGCACTGCAGCAATGATTTACATGTGTACTGCACAACATATCTAAGTTTAAGCTAATCTTTGCAGGATTAAGGTCCTGAAATTTAAGTGTCTAACTCATGCAGCATGAGTGGCAAATAATCTATATAACCAGACTGTGAACAGCCAAACAGCTGAAAGCTCTAGCTCCTAGCCTGTGAATGAAATAAACACAGAAAAAGACTGACTTCAGTTCTCAAAGAAAGGTTCACTAATTATAAACAAGATGGAGGAAAGAAAGGATAGTATGGTGATGAGAGTGAGGAGAAACAAATTCTTGGTAAATAGTCTCATTTGCTCAAATATTTCTTTGTTGTCAGAGTATACTTTAATTATGTGGCATTCAAAGTTATAGAAAGGCTATGTGACAGAAGATGATGTGTGCACATGAGTTCCAAGGGCAGAAAGAAACTGTGAAGAAATCATAACCCTAATGTAAAATTTATAGGAGCTTATTTCTAAGTAGGTAATAGTGTACAAATTCCTCAGGACCAAAGATGATGAGTAAAAGGAAGATATCATACAGGAGGACACTGTAGAAAACAACTTATCAGTTGCTACACAGTGTGAGGGACCTCTAGAAGCTCCAGAGCCATTAACACAACTGCCTGGGGAGTTTGACAAGGAAAAAGATTCTGACACTGGAATAATATCTGCCAGCGCTTGGCATCTGTGTCCTGTGGTGGCCAACCATCCTCCCTAGGCACTAACTCTGCTGTTGGAAAAAGGAGGAAAAGGTAGTAGAGAGTTATCTTTTTTTCATACAAAGTGGTAATTTTCACAGTAATATAGAATCAGGACATGGAAACGCAAATAATTTTCATTATTCATATTTGCAATTTCTATTCACAAAGAAAAAGCAAGCATCAAAATACATACTTGAAAAATATTCTAGGACATTTGATTTTATGGGTACAACATACTTTGTGACAATAATAATTGAAACAGTATTTTTGCAGGTCCCAGGCTGCACCAAGCACACATGACCTGATGCCTTGCTACTACTAGTTGCCAATGTATAGGGTGAAAATTATTCTTACTTAAACAAACTGTTTTTTTTTTATTCACATTTTTTTCCTGTTTGAAGTCAGATTTATAATGTGAAGACCAGACACAAAAATTAGTAGTAAGAAAGAACTAAATCTGGCACTTCCTACGCAGACATCATCAGTATTTGGGAAACAGGCAGAACGAGGCAAAATTTCCATTTTAAGAAGTGGCTTTTCAGCAGAGATACTACAAATAGCTGCAGTTTGGACATTGCCTTGTATTCTGTAATGCTTCACTTACAGGGCTACTCCAAATCCAGTGGAAATCTGAATGCTTGGTAGTTTTAAAATTTCATTTTTTTAAGTATATTGACTATTTGAAATCTTGGTCCAGCACTTAATTACAATGCCAAAGTTTTTCTGATAGTTTTTCTACTGCTACTGAATCAGACCCAATGAATTCCCTGAGGGATATTACTGGGTGTTTGTGCCTGAGATTTCTTATGCCCAAGTGAAAGTCTAGACTAGCAGGTCTAGTCCCTACAGACTTTTGGTTGAACATGTACTTTCATAAAGCTTTTTGGGTTAATGTTTCTCATGAAAAACAGTAAAAATGCTTGCAAATATCCTCTAAGCGGATCTGAAGTGTTTATTTGAACTCACATATGACTGACTCTGCTACAACAATATTTGTCCATTTCTTGCCAGCACAGTAGTATATGACCGAAAGAAAGAGAATGTGCAGTATTTGTCCTCACTTGAGCCAGTGTGCTCTCCACAATTCGTGTTCGAAAAATTACCCCCTCCCTCCAATCTCAAATCATTTCTCTTATTTGTTGCTCTTATGACACTGAGAGAGCTCCCTGTCTATCATGGCTGCAGTTATTGTTATGGCTGAACCACTGGTACTAGAAGTAAGAGTCGAGAACCCTCGAGAATAGGAGGCTATAGCCTCTAGCATGTTGTTCCAGTCCACTGGCATCTTAAATAGACAGCGTTAGTTTTAACATAAAATCCATATTCCTAACCTTATGGAGAGGGGAGGCAGATTCTGTTTTCTTCCTCCTTTTATTGAAAACACCAAGCAGCCTGATACAAAGTTCATGAGATTAAGGAATATTTTTCTGTTGGCGCTTTGCCTCCACATCTGTGTTGTTTACCTGTGCCCTGCAAAGGGTACATCTCACTCTATAACAGCAAGAGGTAGTGAGAGAACAGCCCTATCCTAAGAATAAACTGAATAATTTATTATTTAAATGAGATTTTGTGAGGTAAAATGATGAAACCAGTACAGCCCCCTTCTGAGTTTTAAACATTGTTTCTTCGAAGGCATAAATTTGCTTTGCAAAGGTTTCTTGATCTGCTGCAGACTGTATTCCTACTTATGCTACGTGGTGACAAAACCTAAAGAGGGAGTCAGATGTGTGCTCTACGATACTTGAGAATTTAAGTTAAATCTGTAATTTTCCCCCTGCATTTCCTCAGAGAAATTAGCTATTCTATTCACTGCATAAATTTTCAGGTTTTGCTAGCACGACACTCAGGGTGTTGAATTTTTTATGACAAAAATGCTGTAATAATTGTTGAACAGATGTAAGTGTTGGAGAGTGGGCTCTGGCAGACCTCATGAAACCTCTATTAGCAATTTAACCCTGTCGTTACTTGAATGAAATGGAAGTAGAAAAGGACAGAATTTTTAACTGTTTCATTCAGACATGCACAAGGGGTTCCCAGGTAGGGTTCAATGACCTTTAATTAGATATATTCACAATGAAAGCAGAAATTAAAGAAAAAACCAAAACACTTAGTGAACACTAACCCCATACTACAGCACTGTTAAGAGTTTCAACTGCAATGTGTGGAAATAAGAACTATTCTGGATGTAGATATCCCAGTCCAGTGGTCTGTTCTGCCTGAAATGTTCATGGCATCCTCCAGTTTTAGATCAGTCTCTGTAATAATGCCTCCCCATTACTGCAGCTGAGTTAGCAAATGATGACAAGACATAAACTTTATGTCCAAGATTGTCTGGGAACTGTTGCAGATTCTTCTAAATAAAAGAGTGGAATTAAAACAAAATGGCAGTATAGTCACAGTTATTCCAGAGTAACTAATGGAACTCCCTGTGGTATCTACTCTACAGACAGATGATGTCAAAAGAAGACTTGTCTATAGCTTTGTATCCGAAACAGAGATTTTATGCACTTGTGTGTAGAAATACAATCACTGCAAATCACAAATCAATGCAAACAATCACTGATACAGACATTTCCATAAACACACCCATTTATAAGAATATGCACACACTTAAGGCTAGTATCAGTAAAGAATTCTTATCTTGAAATAACTACTATTGTTTGCTATGACAGTAATTAGCAAACTTTTACTTATAGAGTCCTAGGACCAAGTTGTTTATGTGCTTGGTGGGGACAGCCAGATCTACCTATAACCGCACCACATATGGGCAACATAAAAGCATAGGACTGCTTCGAAATATTTTATTATATGCCCATATTATAATGGATTGGTTTGGCATGATGAATCCTAATTTTCTATTGCAATTCCAGTTAGGAAAGGAGCTTAAAACAAGAAATAACATGTTAAAATCTAGAACAGACATAAAGACGTAAAAATCTCTCCTGAGGGATGCTATCTATCTCAGGAATTAAGCTACTTTTCTCCTTTTTGGCTTGAGTGTACAAAAGGCTAAAACTTGTGGGATTTGTGTGTGTGTGTTAATATATGCAAAATATATCTGTGCACCTGCTTGAGTTGTTTTTTTTTTTAAAATGTCCCTGTGGTGCTTAGTGAGGTATGGGAAACTTCAGTGCAGTGGTTCAGAATTTTTGTGGATAAAACCAGGCAAATTGTACTCTGGCCCTAATTTATGACACACACGATAGCATACACCTATATGGCAAGATAGTAAAAAACTGCAAATATATAAATTTGTGTATGTCTTAGATGTGTTACCTAAGGTGTCCCTGAAATAGAAATGTTTTCAAAGTCTGAAACACCTGGCTATTTCTTTATAACCATTTACCAAACCAGCTATTGTAATGCGTATAAAGAGAGAGGTTTCCGTTGCTTTTACACTTTCAGAAACATATTCAAACATTTGTAGGTGGACTGCTTCAGAGACAGACTTTCACAGCCATTCCTTGTGTGTGGCTTATTTGCAATCAAGCATTTTTTCTGTTTGTTTTTTGCGAGTTGTTTTTTTTTTTTCCTATACTGTGTTCTCAGAGCCTTATAAGTAAAACAATCTAAAATAAAATCTAAAGCAGAAAGTAGTCTAGGCAAAATTTTACTAGTGGATTTGATTGTTTTCAACTTACCTGTTGCCTGTTATCTATGTAAGTATATATTTGTTGGAAAGATACTGTTCTCAATCCTAGAGCAAAGCATATCTACCTATATTTATTTTTCAACCTTAATGAAAGAATTGCTGTATCTCACGAGGTGCTCAGAATAGAAATGGGGACTGTCTTTAGGGTTTTATTCTCTGAAGCTGATATGATGATGCCATAATTTAAGAAAGAAAATATGCAAGACTTGTCCACAGTTCGCTTCCACCTCCCTCAAAATAAATTCCAAACTCCAAAATGTGACTTCTGACATTACAAGATATCGCGTGGCTTTTGCAAATTTGAGTGGTCAGATCTCCTTTGAAAGGGCTCATTCAGTTTGTTATCGGTTTGTCAGTCAGTAATGAAATACGATCTTATTTCACAAGCTCTGAAATATCTCTTTATCTCACTCAGACTCTTTGCACATATTACTGTTATTTACAGTATTTGTTTAAGCAGGAAGAATATTAAGGAAAGCATGAGTTGTCTGAATCTGTCTGAAGAATGGACATGCAAATTTTAATTCACTGCATCTAAATGTACGTTTTCAGTACATTTCCTGCAGTTTCCTGGTCCTGGCAGAGTTTAGCACTTTGATGGAAGTGCATTGGGCATTTAGCTAAACATCCATAATGTTGCTTACATGTGCATTCCAGATGTGTAAAAAGGAAACATCTTCAGTAACCATTCTGTGACACTGGCATCAGGCCTTTTAGAAGCCTACACATGAATGTTTTTATTGCTTTGTGCTGCATTAGAAGAGTTAGCAGGAGTTAACTTTACAGATAATTTCTATTTATTCTTGTTGTCAGTAATAAAATATTTGAAGAATGCATATTAATAGGAAAGAGCTAAAAAATCCCAAACCATCCTCTGATAGTTCTTGCCTGTATTAAAGTCACCTAAGATCACATTTGGAAACTGATAATCTAGAAGGAACCTCAGGAGCAAATGTATGATGAGCCACTGTGGCAAGGGTTGTATGAAGACAGTAGAGAACAGATGCTGTTGTATGAGCTTATGATGTGACAAAAATGAAAAAATACTTGGTTTTGCTCAAAACAACAGTGTCATTGACGTGCAAAGTCAAAACACTACCTCATACTTCCTAAAGAGGTGTCCAGATAATTTCTGTTCCCTCAAGTACAGTACTTTGCTTGGACATCTTGATGTTGAAGGAGTTGTTTGTGCTGGGTTGGCACTCTGGAAATAAACCTTTAGTTAACTGCATTGTGAAGCCATGGTCAGCATAGTCTCTGTAAGGGAGGGCATAGGAACGTGTTAGCAAATATAAGGAACAATGAACTGGAAGCTTTTCACCCATTGACAGTGAAACCTGGAAGCTCATTAAGTGAGTGAGAGGAATGCACACATGGGTGACCATCAAGCACTCCAAGTAGCAAAATCCAATGTCTTATGTACTTACAAGGTGGAAGTAAAAGTGAAGCAGCTCTTTTCCTTCTCTGAAAATCCTGTATGCCCCTTGCTTGAGGACTGAAGGAAGGGAAATAGAGTGTAATGTGTTCCTGAGACCAGGTCATTACAAAGCTGTAGATTAGAAACTGTAAAAATAAGAGTCCTAAGGAAATGGCACTTAAGTTAATGAAAATTAGAAGACTCTTGTCATAAGTCATAGAATTAATCTAGAGAAAAAGTTCAAACTTCATTTTAATCATGTCATCTTCTTATAAGGGTTGACTGAGTGGTTAATGCAGAAAACGAATATATTCCCAGAATTTCAGCTGTAATTCAGTCCAGCCTAACTGGAAAGTGGTCTGTGTTGAAAAAGTTTAGTTACTGATATTCAGTGTTTATCTTTGCCCTACAGGAAACAAATCAAAGTGGGACTCTTGCATATAAAAAAAAGTGGGGGAAAAAAAAGTTAAAAAACCAAAGCCCAGGCCTCAGAGAACATTCCTAATGAAATCATATACATGATTAAAGCATGGTATGGGGGAAATCCTAAGATCAAATCCATTATCCTGAAACTTTTGGTTCAGTGCATCTGTATAAGTCTTATTGTCAGATACAACATTTGTATTGATATTTGCACTGATATGCAAAGTAAAAGACATGTCAGTAAAATTCATTGATTTTTGGTTCAGGATCCTAAAATATTCCTTTTTCTTTTTCTCGCATTTGGGAAGCTTACCATCTCATTTATTTATCATGATTTGAAGGATCAGTTATAATCAGTACAATTTTGTACTTTGGCTGTTCTTCCAACACCATTTCTTCTCAGCAGTCATTCACTGACTTCTTTTTGGACAAAATGCCATAGTTGATACGGGCTCAAAGGCAAAAGTGAGCTAATTGTTCTTCAGTGTATATGAATCATTCCTTGCCTAAGCTCAGTGTAAATTTGGGGTCAGTTGTACTGTGTGTAAAGCTCTCTTTATACCGTTGGAGCGTGTCTGAATTAGAAGTTTATATTGCTGTAGTTACAACAGCATAACTTCACCAGTGCAAGAGTCAGTGTAATTAACGCTGGGGGCACAACAACCCTATTGGCTTTCTTCATAATGAAGACTAAAGATGGAGCTTTCAAAAGTGCTGAAGTGACTTACGAGCATGGCTTTTGTCGTATTGCAGGTCATAGATTCATTAATCACCCTTAAACCACGTCTACACAAAGATATTTTATCCCCACCAGCCAGAGTACTGTGGTCAAATAGTTACATCCATAGTACAGAAGTAGATCCATACTTTCCAATAAGAAACTATATATGAGCTTATTTTTATGGGACTTATCTGAAAAAATATGCATCCATATAGCAGTTGCACCTCCTGAACTAAAACAGCACAAGCCTCCATGTGAACAAGCACTAGGGGATTTTGGTAATCCCACACTTTGACTTTGTTGTTCCTTTTGCTAAACAGTCAGGGTTTTAGATCTGATCACATTTTGCTTGTGGGGTTTTTTCAGAGGGATGAGGGAAGAATCTATTAAAAAAATGGTGTCAGAAAGAAGAACATCTAAAATCACACAGCTTATTAGTTTCCTCTATGGATCAACATGAAATTGGCCATCTCTGTCCTGATCAGAAAATATCACTGGAGTTAAAGGGATTCTATATCAGATTTCAAGGAAAGTGAGAATTTTCACAAGGAGACCATTTTATTTCTACAGATTACTATATTTCTGCTAGGTGTGGGAAAAGTAAGATTATGTGGCCTGTGTGTTTAATACAAAAAGTAGATTCGCTGATATAACTGTATATTCAAATGTACTTTTAAAAAAACCATCATTGAAATTTACGGATAGTTAAGAGTGTGCAAATCAGAACACATCTTTTTATAGTCTAAAATCAAATTATTCATCACATTTTTTCTCCGTTACAGAATATTAGATTGCAGTGTCTGTAAGTAGCCTGGGTTTTTTTTTTAAGTAAAGTAACCAAAATTAAATACTTAATCAAGATTTTCTAATGCTTTTAAAAATCCTCAGCAATCATTACTTGTCCTCCTGTATCAACCCTGTGCCATTCCTAAACATACACATGGTGATGGAGAGTAGCTCACATCACAATCAGATTCTTAATTAATTACCTTGTATGCTGCTATCTTAAAAATACAGGTCGAAAAATGGTATGTTAACCTTTTAATTTTTTTTAACCTAATGAAATAACCGACTTGTTTTGTGACCTGTAATTCTGAATCTGATTGAGTTTTCAATATACTGTAATTCACAGATTTTCTCCCCTCTAGCACTAGGTTTGTATCTGTCACATGGTTTTCAGTGTTCCTAATGAGCTGTTAACAAGCTGTCAATTACCTATGCAAATGAGGCAAGCAGTAATGGAGGGGTTGCTGCACCTAGAGTTAAAGTGTGCTACCTCAGATTGTTACGAAATAAATCATTTCAGTTTTAATAGCTGTCTGTGCCCATGTGGCTTGTGTCATGTAGGCACTTTTTCATTATATTATTTACCCAGCAATAAAATGCTGCAGGGGACTTTGGGGGTGATTAAAAAAGTTGAGGGGGAGGGGAATGCGCACAAGCAAGTTCATTCTTTTCTGGTTTGCACCTTCTGCTCTTCTTGGGTCGGGGCTACAAGCTGTCAGGTGCTCCCAGCCCTGTTGAAATCAATGACAAATCAGGAGTGTGAGCCTGCTCCTGCCAGAATATTTAACTAATACACTTGCTGAGATATTTAATGGAGCCTCACGAGTATCTAAAGTTAAAGAGAGAAACTAGGAGTTGAAATCTTAAATTCTGGAGAAAAAGATAGTTTTATATATGTATTCTCTGCCTTTTAAGAACTTTCTGCAGAAAGGCCTGGCAGAAGAAATCTTGCACCTTTATTTGTGCTGGCCTTTTAAGGAAATCTTTCCCTCTTGCTAAAGTCAGTGAAATTTTGCCTTTAAAGTGTCTTTCTCTTTGTTTTAGCTTGCAATTGATGCTTACTGTAAAACATTTTGTGATACTATGTATGAAGAATGTTATATAAAATGAAATTGCATTGTATTTATGACGGGCACTATAATAACGGTCTATCATTGTTTCCATTATAAACCCCTATTGTTGACAGCTTTAAAACTCACCCATAAAAATCCACTCAGGAATGCAGCATGGTTTACAAAGGATAAACAAATCCCTTTGGCTATTTTGAGTTAGAATAAGTGAAATTAAGAGTGGAAATTAGAGTTTTAGAGGTTTCTTCTTATTTTGGCATTTGTATTTATGTGTATATATATGTATTTACATTTAAAAATATGAATCAGAAGAATTGTTTCCATTGTTTAAGAATGTGTTATCAAAACCACCTAAAAAGTTAATGGATCACATTGCTTTTCTCCAGCTCATACCTAATCAAGGATGCTTGAAAAATATGGCAGGATCAGACCTAAACTCCTGAATTAGCATTGATTTCAGTAGGGCTAGGGGCACCTGACAGCTTGCAGCCCCAACCCAAGAAGAACAGAAGGTGCAAACCAAGAAAGAATGAACTTGTTCATGTGAGTTTCCCCCCTTCTCGCCCCTGCCCTCAAATTTTAATCACCCCTAAAATCCCCTGCAGCGTTTTACTGCTGAGTAAATTTGCACACTCAGCTAAGTCCATTGAAAGGTCATTGGCATATGTACTTTTCATCTGTCCTTCTGGCCATTATGTTTAAAGCTTAGGGACCTGAAACTGTGCACACTGAAGCCAGGAAGCCTGGGGTGAAGCAGATAGAAGTGTTCTGGTAGGAAGCCAGAAGGAAAGGAATTTGAGAGATAAAATGACAAGAAAACCAGTAAATAGAAATGAATTAAATAAAAATCAAGAATGTCTTTTCAAATGGGATAAACCCCAAAGAAACAGTCTGTGGGGGAATTAGTAGGCTAAATCTTTCACTGATCAATCCTGATGGAAGCTTTCTGGTCAAAATGTCATTGGTAACTTTATTTTCTGCTCGTATGTACAATAATCCTTTTGTTCCATCTGTAAACACTAGGGGGTAAATTTTTAGCGCGATGCTTAGGGATTTAGCTGTAGGACTCCCATTAACGATAATGGGAATCATGTAGCTTGAGCACTCTGCATCGTGCTGAATATTTACCCCTCAGTTCAGAGCACTCTCTCATTGAATTTTTAATTATATTTACAGATAAATTCCATAACCAAATATCATCAGCTCTCAAGCAGATTGTTTTATTAAAAGGTGCAGATTTCCAACTTCATTTTGAGCTGCAATCCAACAGTGATTGGTTTAGCAGCTGAGTAATTTTTTTAAGTGTCTATTTAATAATGCTTGATTTGTCAGCTTCAGAGCGTTTGTGAGACAATAAGTATTAGAAAGCATCCCACCTTGCATGCATGTGCTAGAGAAATGCAAAATGTGAATATTGTACTTTGTACTGAGCTTTCAAAAGGTATGTCATGATACAGCTTCTCTATAAACTGTTTCTGAGAAATACTAATTCTGCATAAATCTGTGCTAAAAATCAGTGTGTATACATTCAGTGTAATATAACAGAGGTGATATGGTTTTATTTGCATTTGTAAAAATAAATGATAGAAGTCAAAAATTGAGGAGATTAGCCCAAGGGTAAAGGGGTTAATGTGTGAAAGTATATTAGAGTTCATGAGCAGAGGCTTCTATGCTCTGTGGCCTATACTCACACCAAAACATAACAGTGGTACAAGCATGTATAGAAGAGATGGTATGTTATAGTTCTGCTCAGTTCCTCCCTGAGGCACGCTTCCACTTGCTTTTGCAGCTTTAAATTCTGGAAGTAGCTAACACCAGCTCTTCTGTGACCCTGTTGAAATGACCTGTGAAGCAAGAGTGATTCTGCTGGCTTTGTTGGTTTTTGTCTAGCTGGGACAGTAGAGATGCACTTTGGTTTAAGATATGAGCAAGATTCATGTCCTTCAAAGTGTCTTGTAAAGGAATCTTAAAGTCTGCTCAGCTAATCATAGAAGGCTATGGTGTAGCTATTTTAATGGTGCAGGTGTTCAAGGGATCCCCACACCAATCCTCAGCAAAAAGCAGAATTGTTAGGAATAAGGGTGGAAATTGTTACAGCTTTTTAGGGCCACTGATGACTTATATTTTTCACTTGCCACTATGGTTTGTGCTGAAGGACCAGACTGACAAAGAGCAATCCCAAGATCAAAAAAACACAAAGACATTTTTGACTGAGCCTTGTTGTCCCCTCCAGTTTCTTCACAGATGATGATTAGATGTCCTCAATTGAAACAACCATTTCAAATTGTGTGGCTGTAAAAGATGTCTGCATTTGAAGAAGTCTTTAAAGATTTTTTGATCCTCTGTAAATGAACCCAAGACACCTATAAATATAAAGTTTCTGCCATCAATCAATGCACAAGAACTCCCCTCATATGAAGCTGCATACCTTGGCTCCTTTAGGTATTGTGATGTTTTCTGTAAAGAGGATAACTGCATTCAAACAACTGGCACGAGAGCAGGGACCCTCCCAAGTTATGTTTATATTTAATGCATTAAATTCATGCTACAACCACCAAAGTTCAGATAAAACATGTACTGCTTCCTCACCCTTTCCTGTAACCTGCCAGTGCACGAAGCAATGAGGCAGTGCCTCTGTATGCTACCAGAATTCATGTTTGCAGTCCAACAGTTCCCTCCCTACTGGAGCAGGACTGGTGGAATACCCACCTGTACGTAAGTGAACATCCATCATGGCAGGAGTCTTGAATCAGGATTGATTCTCTCAGTGGAAATCTCCATTATGGTTGACAGCCTGATATCAAATCAGAATATCCTTTTTTTTTTTTTTTTTTAAAAAAAAAAAGAAGAATAGTGATTAGTCTCTCTTCCCAATGCTGGTGATTGACAGTGCAAGACAATGGGAGAACGTCCATAATATTTTCCTCAAGGAAACTTATTTTTTTGTATGCTAATCTTATATCTGAATATATACTGTAGTCCTAGTATTCATATGTCTGCCCTCAGTAATCATCAGCCCATCTCTAATGTTTCTTTTGTTCAGAAAAGGTAAACTCTTCTCACTTTTCAGTAGCAGATTACACAAAGGGAGTTTTATGGTATATATTACACTCACAAAGCAGTTTTCTCCATCTTGCAATCACTTTTAAAAAAAAAAACTTTCTTCTTATCTCATCTTCCTTCCTGCATGAATGTCTGAGATAATCAATGAAGTTCCTGTGTAGAGAATAAATTGAGCTCAAATGGCTCCTCTTAAACTGTACAATCAAAGAAAGAGGAGTTTTTTTGCTGATGATTTTGATATTCAGTTTAACTTTCTTCACCAGGCTGTCAGTCAGCTCACTGAAAGTGAGGTCAATCTGACCACACTCTTCCTAAAGGATCCTCTTCTGAACTATCTACTTGAGTGTACATCTCCTGACAAATCAATGGCAGAGTTGAGAGGTATGTATTACACTTTGCCCAGAAACCTGGGGGCTGATTGTTCTTTGCTAGGCTTCTTATGTAGCCATTAGGTGAGTGCAGATTGGGTGTAAGACAGAGCCTTATAACAATAGTAATATTTAGTATGTGCATCCCAGTGATGTAAATTCATGCTTGAAGTTGCAGGACAACAGAGGTGCAGACATCTGTCCTACAACATGAAGAAATTCAGATCATAGCAATTATGGGGAGATACAGACTCTGTCTCTCTCTCACATACACACACAAAAGCATCTGTTTCTGTGAAAGGATGATAAATGAATGACAATTTCAAAGCAAGATTCTTGAGTTGCCGATTCAGAAATCTGAGGATTTTTACAGGACAGGAGTTGGGAGGCAAAGCACTTAGCAAAATACAGGAACTTACATAGGCAAGAAACCTGCCCGTCCCTCTTTCAGTGTAATTTTGCATTTCTTTGCCAGGATCACTTGCCACGAGCTCTGGGGTAGAGGCTGTCACACTCCTGTGAAGTTATAGCATGATGGGGCCACTGTAAAACAGCAACACATTATGTGTAATGAATGTGAATAATCCCCCCAAACATTCTTTAGCTAAATTATTCAGATCCAGCCAAATTTCTCAGGGTCAGCAGTGGTTACTTCAAGCAATTTGGATCTGCCTTTATAATTACTGCCCTCAGACATTTATCAGTATGGGACATTCCTGCTCAAGATGAGAAGCTGCAGAGGATGAACAAAACTCAAGGGGAGATCTGGAATGTTGGAGAACTGATTAGCTTGAGGACATTCCTTAAAATTCACATCTAGCGACACTGAACTTGTACCTTGCACTCGGGCCTGAGATGTTTCAGTGGTGAATCAGATTCATCTGTTCATGGACAAACCTTTGTCCCTTATCCTTCCCCTTTCCTCCCACAAGTTCTCATCTGAGCTTCTCTGCATCCTGATGTGAAATGAAGTGGTATGTATGAGAATAAGGATATTACATCCTGAGTAATAACCATTATGTTTCTCTCTATTAGCTTTCAATTCTTGGGAGTGCATTACTGCATTATTTCTTTTGTGCCAATGCTATTCCATCAAGGCCAGTGCTAGCTTACTTAGTTGCATCAAAGATTTCTTCTAAAGTGGCCTAGATAATGTGTTGTAATATATATTATACAATGTGATTTTTAAACCAGCCTTGCAAATACATTCCAAAAACTTTGCAGCTCCTCAGATAAATCCTGTTGTCTGTAATTTATAATCATGAATGTTGATTAGCAAAAAACAAATAAAGGGGTGAGTTTTATACACATATAAAAGATCAACTGAATGAACACAATTCTTTAGGAAGCTTAGGAATGAGAATGTTCCTTTGATGCATACTATTGAAAGCTTTTCAATTGTCTTGTATAAGAAGAAACTAAAAAATTAAATAATGTTGGAATTTTATATATTACGATACAAAAAAGTCAAAGAGTTAATTATGAATTGAAACATATTTTCACTTACTCTGAAGTACAATTGTATTCAGCTATTTTTTCAGCTAAATAAGTGAATTAAAATTTATTCCTTCAATTTTAAGAACATTATTTAATGTTACTTTTCTGTTTCATGAATGCAGTTTTAGACAGCTGAGAACACATTTTAAAATAATGTTGATATTTAGGAACATGTTAAAGTTTGCTTTGTTTTATTTTTTTTTTTTTTAAACCCAAACTGTTTCTTATCATACTTATGTTCTTCTCTGGAAAAGTTGTCATTGCTACAGTGCTTTTAAAATTCCTTTGTATCCCCTAGGAGCAGTGAATGACAATAATGTACATACACTTGTTTTTCTTTGCAATGCATACTGTGTAGTCAAATTTTACATGAATGGTAAGTGATAGTCCCTAATTTAAAAGGTCTTAAGCTAAATATGTCTGACCCAAACTTTGTATGTGGCTGATCCGCCACTCACAAGCAGAGAAGACATGGCTGTTTTGTTTCTCAGCCCAACTTGAACAGAAGTGTAGCACTCTCAGCTCCGCTTCTGTTCTTTATATCTGCCTGGGGGTTGCTTTGGTTTGTCCCAGATAATCTGGTGTCTATACTATGGTAGCTGGGCAAGGCTGTAGAACATTTCCCATTCCTACAGAGTGAAGAGTCACCAGCACCTCACACAGCAGGACTGCTCTGACCCAGATGAAGTTGCCTTCCCTCCTTCCCTAGATTGTCTTATGTTTTCTCTGTCCTCGCAGGCAGTGTAATGGGCAGGTGCAGGAGTGGTTATGTTAAATATCACTGAAGAGAGGATGTGTAGGACTCAGGCACTATTCCCTGCTGCTGGCTATACTCCACCCCTCAAGCCTAAGTGGGTAAATTTTAAGAAATTCCCTCTAGTCAAAGAGTCCTGACCTCTCATTTTGACCACTCATCCGCTCGTCCAACATGATCCTTCATGTTGGGAAAATCTTTGTATTCAAAGGTAGAGCTCTCTTGCCTTTTCACACTGAATTTTCATGATATTTCTTTGTGTACTGGCCAAAATGATGCTTTTTAGATATGTATGCAAGACAAAAGAGATAAGAGAAGTAGAAAGAGAGAGAAATGATACTGGTAGAGAGAGGTGAAGAGCATGAGAGATGCAGGATGTTTATCAGAAAGACCAAACTGAAAGGCAAATAAATCCAGTTAACAACTTGAAAACAGGTAGCCACATTAAAGGAAGTGGAAATAAAATCAATTAGTGGCAGAAGGCATTAGTTGGGAGTGTCAGCTGGTGAACAGTTACTAATTTGATATAGTCTAATCACATAGTTTGGCTATTTGATTACCAAACTGAGAGTCAAACACCGTTCCTTCCAAGGCAATCACTTCAGAAAAGAGGATGGCTGTAATCATCATGAGATCTGATCCATTCCTTAATTGAAATTAGTTTTAAATAGCTGTAACACATGTGATGTAAAGCCTAAGAAGCAAACAGTTGCTGAGAACTGGTCTAAAACATAGCTGTTAGGGGAAGCTGAGGATGCTAGGACGTGGATTGGGGATTGGGCAAACCTATGAATGTGGACTTGGAGGTTCACAAGCACGTGTACCAAAAATAAACCTGTAGACATTTCCCTGTCTGCTATGCTCCTACTCCAATTTACTCTCTACTGACAATTGCTCCTGTTTGGATTAAATGGGCCAATAATACCAGGAATCTGCTCATTTATCAGTAACCGGAGATGAACTAATACACATCCAAAGGTTGCATGTATCTTGTACACTTTCATAAGGGCCTCCTCTAGTGCTGTTTACTGTTTGGCATTCACAGGATGGTTAGGGGAAAGGCAGAGGAAACAGGAGACATTTATAGTGGTTTGGGGTTTTTTTTTCTGACAATCAATGTTTATTTCCTGAATCAGAGGTTGTATCCAGACTTAAGAAGCTATCATCCACAAATTTGTCTAATCTTTTCAAATTTATTAGTATTTTTGGCTTCTTATAATCATTTCATAGCAGAAAATTTGTACAGTTATGTACTCTGTGGAAAAAACATCTTCCTCTGTTGCAAATGTTGTGCTAGTTCATTTCATCAGGCGCCCCTTCCTTCTGGTACTATGGGAAGAGGAGTAACCAATGCCTGCATGCTTCCACTGGGCTGTCTGTGAGCTCTACACATCTCTGCCAAGTCCTCCTCAATTTTCTATCTTGCTTACAAAAATGTGATTTTTTTCACATATCCTTTGTCCTCAGCCATGCTGCCCTCCTTTTTACCTTTTCTAGCTTTTTCATATTTGATGATTGTGTTAAGGAACATAGTTCAATGATTTCATCCCTCTTCCACATTTGTGCATCCATTCACTGTGCTGAAGGAAGAGGAGGGGTGTCCAGTGGAAGAGGGCCCCTCTGGCCATTTTGCCATTGCATTCCTGAAAGTATTTTGTTCAATCTGAAGCTTAAGGCTGGCCACAGCAAGAGCGCTGTCGATGTCATAGACAGTATTTCTGTTGCCTGTGATCTGTTCAATGGGATAAGAGACTGCAGTGTGTAACTTTTATAGGATCTATTATACATTACACTGTGCCTGTAATCATATGGGTCATGATTCAGCAAGAAGTTAGCCATCTTTGTGCTGAGAAACAGCCTCAGAGTGTTCCTTAGATTTAGGTATGTGCTTAACTATTCTGCTAATTTCTTTTAAACCACTGATGTGAAAGGTGCACCTGGGAGCAGAGAGGTGCTAAGGCTTTCATTCCTGCTTGCTGGTACTTATAAATAAGTGTGGACAATGCCAAACTTATACATTAAAGAAAGAGAAAACCACCCTCCAAATGCCTCCTTGTGTAAAGGAGCTGCTCTAGTTTGCACTGGAACTTAAAAGTAATCTAAGTTCTTTGCAGATAGGGATGAATATCAGCTGGGAACAAAAGAAAAAGTGAAAAAAAGTATATGAGGTAATTTTTGCAATGAATTTCTTTTCGTAGGCTGATCTAGGGATCACCAGGATTGGGCTTTAGCACCAGCAACCTTGAGCAGACTGCAATGGTTCTGCCTTTAATACACTTCCACCTCTGTGTGTTATACAGTCATAATACTGAACACACAAGGCAGACAGCTGCCCTGAGGCGTTCTCCGTAAAAACTTTCATATCACAACGGAACTGAATGTACCATTATAACACCACATCTTCTCTTCTTCATGGTTAGAATTGTTCTGAAAACCAGGCAATGTCATGGACCTATTATAATAGACACATCCAGAATATATGGGTGGGTGGGTGAGTCGTCCCCAGTGATATATTTAAGTTGTTCTTTCTACTGTACATAGAATAGATTAAATATAATTAACATTGGTCAAAAGGTCTTTTTGCTTTACATATTTTAAGAATGTATTACCCCAATTATCAGGAAGAAAAAAAGGAATGTTTCTTTCTTAGTATCAGCTGATATAAGCTCCTTTAAATAATTTCTATCACAACATGTATTTTTGTTCTCTGAGAAGCAAGGATATTTTCTATCTCCCTAAATCCCATAATTGTTTTATTGCTACATTAAAAAATGTAAATAATCATTCCCCTCCCCATAATAAATTAGATACAACTTGTCTAGCTCTGAAAATGAACATTTCAATATCTTCAGACACACAATGACATCGTATCAATATTTAAAATCATTTTATGCATGTATTCCAGGTTGTCCAACTTCATTAAGGGCATTCATCAGCCCTCCAGCTACAGTGTATTCCCATTGGAGTTGTAGGCCTCAGGCCCTACCTAACAGAAATTTAAACTAACTTGCCTTTTTAATTCACATTATTCTCAAATATTCTCTTTTTTAAACCCCTGCTATGACTAAGGCATTTAGATCTGGATATGATTTTTTGCACATCAACATTTAACAGACAAAATCACATTTTTATTTCAGAACTTGAGTACATGAAAATAATAATCTTTCCATTTTAATTTCCCTTCTCTTTCCCCATCTGTCTCTATTTCCTGGGTGCAATAATAACTGCACTTCTTTTAATGTTGTATGCTAAGTTAATAATTTCAAAATAGGTTGATAAGGATATGGTGTTGTTGAGGTTTTATGTTTAAAAATTTACTAACATTTCAAACATATTTAGTTTCATTCTTTTTATCTCTTTCTCTCTTTCCAAAATAATAAAAAAACCCTCTTGATCTATTTTTCATACAATTGAGGATGCACAGCATGAATGCATATCCCTGCGAGTGGCATCAAACAGTGTTGTATTAGTATAAAACTTTTTTTCCCTCCCACAAACAAAACAATCTTCCCATTGTTCTTGGTTTATGGGATGACTGTGGATCTACTCTCCAAGATATTTAACGATCTTCAAAATACACAGGTAAAACTCATACACATTACACAGAACAGGAAAAACAATTGTGATAAAACCCCTTCCCTTGCTACTGGCCAGACACTGTAAATTTGGCTGAAGACTCTGCTTTATCCTCCCAGATTTGTGTGGCAAGGGATACATTCCATCATTTGTTACAAGAAAGGATGGAAGCATTTAAAAGTAGCCAAGTTAATATAATGTGCATCTGGGAATGGAATAAGCCTGGGAGATATATTGATGACTGAAAACGTAAAAGTTGGTGCAATACATGTCAGTGCTGTTAGCTGTCCTGTCCAAAATGTTCTGATCATGTCATAACTGTCTTTATAGCCAGAGATTTGACAGGCATGTATGGACAGGTTATAAACCGTTTGCCTCCAAAAAGGAAAGGTGAAAGGAAAAAACTCACCAGTAACTGCAGGGCCAACTTTTGCATCTTTTTTTTCCCATTAATAGTATTTTTAAACAACTGTACTTCTCTAAATTTCCTTCTCTCTGCATTTCTCTTTCCTCCCTGTTCCCTCCTTGTTTCAGTGTTCCTGCAGCCACTTTTTTGCTTATGTCATTCCAACCACCTCCCTTTTTTCACTTTGTTCCTCTAGCTTTCACAGCCCTCTGCATTGAAGATGTCTCTTAGTTATGACACACAATGTAGCGTCTCAAAGTAAGGGAAGTTCAACCTGTCCTTGTTACCTGGGGTTCCACTGGCAATGGTACAACTAATCATCAACATTCAGCTTCCTATGGCCAAAGTTTGCTGTATGAAAACACTATTCAGCTCAAGGCAAGTGGAAATGAGTCAAGGGTTTCTGTAAACTGTACCTTACTACCCCTAAGAAACTGCTTGAAATACTCCTATTGCAACCCCAAAGCTCCACAGTGTTTGTTTGTTTATCTAGTTATAACCAGAGTTACTGCTTTAAAAATCCCAAAGAAAATATCCCACTCTCCAGCCCTGAGGTGCTCTGAGTCACTTTCACTCTTGTCCCAGTGGGATTTATCATTATTGTGTTGGAGTCTAGTGAACCAGGCATGCCCAGATATCTTCACTTACAGGCTTCACCTGCTACAAAATAGTAGTTCTGCTGAAAAAAAGTTGGAGCTTTTGGGGGTGTCTGTGAAAATACTGGTAGGTACACTTCTTCCTGGAGAACATAGCATGGTGTCATCCCTTCTTACACAGGCTCCATTTGGAGCCAGAACGTGTTCTCCCAACGCACTTCAAAGACAAGCTAATCCTAACATCCTCATTGTCAGCCAGGTTGTATCTGAAGATGTTAAATAAACAGAAACCCAAAAAATCTGGGAAAAGGGTGTTTGAGACAGGGAATGCCCATGATTGTTTAAGTAGATAAATAAGAAAGGTGAAAAGATCATTAAGTTTAGATCTCTGGGCACTATTGTATTGAGTTATATGAATAAGAATAATAACAATAGGAGAAGAGAAAGTGTATGGGACATGTGAAATGATGACAGTAAGAAGTAGGATGTGAGAAGAGGTCTTTGAAAACAGAGCTGGAAATGTAATCACCATCAGAGGGCATGAAGAGAAAAAGCAACAGATAAAGAGTAAGAGATCTAGGGAAAGGGCAAGTGAACAGTCAAAGAAAATCTATGGAGATAGATAAAGATTATGAATGGGAAACTAAGAGCAGAGTTTTATTTTGTAAAATCTTGGAAGCTTGTGTAAAACAAAAATGCACAGGATGTAAAATGTAAAAATTACTCTTTGTTATTTATTACCTTTTTTACATCCGGCAGGCTACACTGATCTAGCCACATCCAGGCCTTGGAAGAAGATGTTGCTGCTTAAGGTAGCAGTTTAGATAAAGAGGTCTATGCCTATATTATGAAAGGGGTTTGCTGGACTGATGAAGAAACCTTTTCCTCTGTGTCTTGGGTTTCACATCTGCTCCCTGCCAGGACAGGCATATCACACAAATGTAATACCTGTACATGTTGTTGATGAATATCTCCCTCTGTAAGGCTGTGAGCATCATGGGGAGTAGCGTTTCGGGCCAGGTTTGAGTTACATTGGAAGATGTAGGCACATGGCGGGGACGTTTCAGAGTGCCAGCCTGTGCTGCACTTGGCTAAGGCCAGTGCTTTTTGCTCTCTCATTATCAGAAAGGCATAATTAATTCATAAATTTTTAAAGTGGAAGAATCATGGTTTAATGAACTTTTGTGATGAAAGCAGAGCAGAAGAGAAAAGAAAAGAAACACTTTGAGCTCCTTACTCCCTAGACTTATGACCCGCATAACTCCAGTCATTGTGTTATTTAGACAACCTTCCTATTAAAATTTGTATGCTTCCACATGGTTGAGTTGCTACTTTTTTTATCCATGCAGCTGGGATTCTCTAAAGGAACATGATGGGTCAGGGTGAAGAGAGGGAGGTGAGGACAGCCATTTCCAAAATGCAGTGGATATGCCTTTTCAGCTCTGTGCTCGCTGCACTCATGCAGGTACAATCTGACGGGAATCATCAGCAGCAGCCATGCAAATGAGGTCAGAGTTGGTTCCTCTGTGGCTTTTTCATTTCTCTGAGTGCTCTGAAAATGTGGGTGTGCATGTTAAAACTGCCCTATGAGGCAGCTCTGACATGTGGGGCTGCCTGGCACGAACACAGCACATAATAACACAAAGTATTTGGCAGCGTTACAGGGCTAATCTTTACGTAACTGTTCCCGAACAACTTCTCTAGTGCACTAAGCACAAACAAGCTTTCCATCAGCCTTCGGCTGCATGCAGATTGTTCTCATGTCACCTGCTTCTCTGCTGAGAAAATACTGGCTGTAGTCATGGCAAGGATAACCTTCTTAGGCATTCATAACTGACTCTCCCTAAATTGCCTCTTTGTTTTCCAAGGATATTCATAAACTATACGTACATTTGTCAAGTATGTCCCCTTTTATAGAATTTTTCCTCTTTAGCACAGATGTACAAAGGAAATTATGTTGTGGATCAGAACAGTAGTTAGAAAACAGGGTCTGATTTTTCACTAGTTGCTCTCCTGTTGACTGAAATCATAGGAGGAGGGATGTCTTTTATTGTTAAGACACCAGTGTTGGACACTGGGGACCTGAAACTGGAATAATACTGTTTCATTTCTTCTACCTTTTGCTCCTCTTGTCAGATTTCAATATAAGCTCCTTACAATTATATTACTGTTGTGTTGCCTGGTTCAATGGGGTTTGATGTCCAGTAAGGCTTTTGTGCACGTCAACACCAAGGCACATACCAACAATAACAAAATCAAGGAAAGAAGATAAAGATTAGGGCTTCCCAAATACATTTGATCAGTGCTGGTAATAGGTCTCTTGCTCTTGCATAAGGGCAACCAGGAAAAAACCTTTTCTTTGTCAGGCAGAAGATATTTCTTTCTGCTTTCCCTGACCTCAAGTAACCACTATCCACCCAGTGGCATTCTGTACCACCTCCCACACCTTCAATGCTCTTTGATTTGTGTCCTCTTTTCATTCAGTGTTGAATAGCCACAACACATGTGTTGCTGCACAGCAGAGCCATGTGGCAAGTATATAAAAGTATGTACATTTCTGAATGCTGGAAGAGAGCCCTAATTTTTTTGGCAGCGAAGTTGACTCTCCTAGTATCCTCCAAGTGAGGCCTGCAGCATTCCTTGGTCCCACAAACGTAAACGCTCTCTGGATTTCTCCCGGTTTGGTGACAGGCTGCCAGTCTATGTGTTTGTCCTTGGCAACCACTCCAGGAGGGATAACACCTCTGCCTTGATTTTCAGGAAGGCTGAGTTCCCAGCTCTGGGCTCCTCTCACTGCCTCTTATGTTGTATAGGTCAAATTGGGGACCCTCTGGTGGTTCTTCCTTTAATCTTAACTCATGAGGAAACGTTGCATACCAGGAGGGAGAAAAGGAAAACGGGGTCAGCAGGCCCAAACATTCCACAGTCATGAAGATAATTTCTAAATTCTGAGCTTTAAAAATAACTTTTTGTGGGGACAGCTGAAAAGGGGGAGGTCTTTCTATTTATCTGATGAGACTTGGAGTTTAGAATATTCTGGGGACATATTTCCAAGTTATCACCAACTACAGGGGCTAGAAAGCACACTCTCTTGTTAACTAAAAGCTATGCCTCCTCTAGTCCTAGGTGCTAAAGATCTGGAGCTATAACCCTAACTAAATCACAACAAGGTCTTTAGAATCAGCCCATGCAAGATGTCTCACCAAGGAAAGAAAAATTGTTACAAAATAGTTAAGTGGTCCTGGGCAAGTGTAGCTGTTAAGGGAACAGGCACTTAGACCAACAGGAAGGAGGAGAGGCATTTTCTGTGATGTGAACAAAGTTCATGTAGGCAAAGGTTAGGAGAGAGGGCACCATGGTCTTCTCCCAAGACCATCCTATTGCTCTAATGGTATACTGATTCGTGGATCTTTGCTGAGTATACAGACCAGGTCAGAGATGTCCCTACAATTTTTTTAGGCCCTTGAAGGTATGGATTTTTTCTTCTCTTGACGACTTTTCTTCATCTCTCTTTCACTTTCAGTGGCTTTCAGGGCAGGAGGCGTTTAGTGTTGTTTTAGTCATTTTCTTCTTATTATTTTAATCATTTTCTTTTGTTTTACATAGTGTTCAATTTTTAAATCATTCATGAGTTTGCCTACAATGATAGAATTTTTTTACTTGCTTCCAAAAAGAAGTGTTGTTAAAAAAAACCCCTGAAGTGCGCCAGTAATTGTAAATTGTTCTGCATAGTACATGACTAGAACTACAATCCTTTCCAAATGCTTAACTCCTCTTTTTTTTTTTTTTTTTTTTTTTTTTTTAATAAGAGCACTTCATTTTGGAAGTGAATAGGGTGCTCTGGGCACGGGCACTGCAGACCAATTTAGATTTCCTAGATTGCTTCAATAAACTGAAGAGTACTCCAGCCCTTTTTAACTATTTTCCACCACTTGCCTGCAAACCCATTCATTTTTTAGCTGAAGTGACTATACTTAGGGAAAACTCTGCTGTTCATTTGAAATTGTTCATATCCATAGACTTCAAATTCCAGTAAAGAAACTTGATACAACATTTTGCTGTAAGAATGTGTTAACACTTTATACCATAACATAATTGGTCAACATTTTTTATGCAGTGCTCCTTGTTATCTGAGGCAGGACCATGTCACCACTGACAGTTTGCGACAGGACGCTTTTCCATAATTAGGCAAACCAGTGTTTATGAGTTTTGGATTTTTTTTTCTCCTGTATTCAGCCTTGAGATTCAATTTCTTTTATGGCTTTTTAAACTACAGATCAAAATGTTTTACCTATAGTTAAAACATCCAGAACCTTTATGGTCCATGTATTTGGTTTTCAGTTTCAGCAGAGTGAGTTGCATCACTAAAAATCTCATAGACCATCAGTGACAGAGACAGGAAATAGTAAACCAAAAGCAATTTTAATTCTTTTCCTCCTTCCTGTTGCTCACACTGAACTTATGTCATATGGGGTACAGTAGTTCCTGTACTTATGCTATTGTATCTACATTGTTACTTGTTCTGTTCTTTGGGGGGCACTTCTATTTCAAACACCATCCAGAAGAGAAAGCTCATAAGCTGTCCTGTGAGGATTTCATGCCTTAATTCCTCTGCCTGCCTTTACCTTACATAAGTAAAAAAATGTTCTTAATTCATTTTTCTATAAATGAATGTCTACACTTCTAAGAAATATGAGCATCTCATTCCAGAGAGGCTCTATGCTGCCTTAACTAATTAAAGCTTAACAGTAGGGCAGTGTCATGCTATACTTTGCATTCTACCTAATGTCTTATTCAATCATGGTCTAGCATTAAAATTATTGGAAGGCAGCACAGTTTGCATTGATCTGCTGCTGGCATAACTTTTTGCTAAATGACTGCCCATCTTTCATGGGAGGCATTAAGAGGGCATGGAGGACACATGAACATGCTCTGGATTATGACCTCTGTGGTATTCCTGTGCTGCTCTTGGGGAAACAGCTGCTCTAAGGCTGGTTTTGCAGTGTCTCTCACAGGGAAGAGCTTTGATGATATTTTAGCAACTCTGTTACTGAGACACTACAGCTAAGATCATGGCTTTTTTCTGTCTTACTGTTTTTTTTTTTTTTTATAGTGGTGCTGAGCACTACATATTTCTAGCCTCCAAGGTTGAATACTTGTGGCAAAAATGAAGGACTTTTTGGTATGGCATGACCCTAAGGACAAACCAGAACTTTGTTTAAAAGTTTAGTTCAAGCTCATTTTACCATTTACTTAAGTAGAATTTTGCAGTTCTCAAGTGCTACTGAGAATCTTAATGAGAAAAAGAGTCTATATGAGTAGGTGACGGGCAGAAAAATATATTGTAGATAAACAATGCTGTCGTCACTTAATAATTACTGATGGGACCTGCTTAGGAAACTCATGTTGTTTTTAGGAATCCTGCAGACATAGCATTAATTTGTCTGTACCAAAGGCTTTCTTTTTTTAACTTTACTGCATTTATTGGGAAATTTAGTATTTCAGAGAAGAAGAAGCTCTACAGGCAAGAGAGATGGAGAAACCTGAATTTGAGCTTGTATGGTATTAGGATATCCTCCAATAATGGCTGTTTCCCCTGCATGCCTGTCCCTTCTCTGTTGATGTTGATGTTTGCAAGGTGCTACTTTTGAATCAAATGTTAATTTGGCCCTAACCACTGAGAAAACCTAAATATTGCACAGCTGCAGAGTGGTATCTTGATCAACTTCTGACTCAGTGATTACGTTCTCCGTACTTATGTTCCCTAAAGTTAGGTACAATCTTTACTTCACTTAAAGTCATCCTCTTTTATTTGTTAAGTGCTTGCTTTGTTTCACCTCTGATAGAGGGGATTTTCAGGAGTATGTCAAGAACTTACACCATCTACAAAGAGTTTTGTGCTCTTTCAGGAAGAAAATCTCTAATGTATGTTTACTAAAGATATATTGTTGCTGGTTTGCTGCACTATCATGGTAAGAATAAAAGTGAGACAGAAGAATGATTTCATATAGTTCAATTGATTTTTGAAGAAGAAACCAAAAACTATTTTCTTACTTTCTCAAATAACACTCATAAAGTTAGATGCTGGGTAATAGTTGCTCAATCAATTCCTCATGTAAACATTAAGTCAATATTATTGTTAAATTATATTTGCCACCCTTCTACTTTAAAGATCAAAGACAGTTTCAGAAAACAAAACACAACATTGTTCCCTTATGCTTAGCTTTGCAGTACTCAACTTTCTTTTTATTTGCCTTTTTTTTAAAAAAAAAGTAAGTCCATGGACATCAGTGAAGTATTTAACTCCAAACTAAGCAAAGCATCTTTATAGGCCAGGGTTACCTTCAGCAAGTTATATGTAAAGGCTATATTTGCTAATATAGTGATGTATTATCATTCATCCTTGTACCTGGCCAGTTAGCCATAGATCCATCCAAGCATAAGATACATTGTAGGAGGATTCCATTCTGCAAGATTAAATCTTCAGTTAAATGAATGTAGAGTGGTTTAGGGTACATCTGGCAAGCTACCCCATTGAGAATAAATTACAGAAAAAAAGGAGGAGGGGATGTACATGCCTTTTTAAGGCTATGTCTACAACGTAAAGATAACTCTGCATTTCATACAAATTTCCTTGTACTTCTAAGCAATTATTATGTTTTTTGTTCTAATATATCAAATGATAATAACTTCAGTCTATTCAGTAGAAATACATAACTGTAAACCTCAAATGCAAAATAAGAATCAGGCCTTCCTGCTCGACCTGTTCACATCTCCTTAAAGTATCAGTAGATTCAAACTTATTAGGGGTCAAGTAGAAATGTCAATACAAAGAAACAGACGACAGAGTCTTCCACTTACTCAAGACTATGCAGAAAGATAGAGGAACTACAGGAAATTAGTCAATTTTAATCACCTCTATGATGTTTGCTTTTTTTTAACATTTCTTTCTTTATCAAAATAGCATCTCCCGTTCCTATTTTTTTTCTCTTATACGTTCTTTATCTGTAACCATCTCTCTGCCAGTTACAGGGAGTTGGAACTGAATGAGAAAAAACTACTGGAGGATGTGCAGAGTTTGAGATGTTTTCTGTGGGGGAATGGTTTCAATTATATTAGTTCCAACATGGAGTTCTCCACTGTCTCCATTCTTGGAGATATTCCAAACCTGACTTGACCAAATCCTGACCAATCAGCTCTGTTTGACTCTGTTTTGACTACAGATTAGATGATAGGCCACAAAATTGGTGAAGGATCTAGAGGGGAAGTTGTATGAGGAATGGCTGAAGTCAGTTGAGAGGAGACTGAAGGGGAATCTCATAGCAGTTCCATGTTTCCACTCAAGGGAAGGAGGAGAAACAGGTACTGATCTTTTCTCTCTAGTGACCAACAATAGGATCTGAGGGAATGCCAGGAAGATGTTCTGGGGGAAGCTTAGGTTGGATATTAGAAGTTTCTTCTCTCAGAAGGTGATGGAACACTGGAACAGGCTCCCCAGGGAAGTAGTCATGACAGCAAGCCTAGCAATATATCCAAGAAGCATTTGGATGATGCAGTCAGACACATGGTGTAAGTTTTGTGGTTGTCCTATGCAGGGATAGGTGTTGGACTTGATGGTCCTTCTGGTCCTGTCCAACTCGGGACATTCTGTGATCTCGAGAGGTCATTGCCAACCTCAACTACCGTGAGATTCAGTGGTTCTCAATGATGAGAGTGACAAAAATAAACGATGATATACAACATCTTTCTTTGCTTTCATTTTGACAGGCAGTTTGCATTAAGTTTTTCCAACTAGCAAGTTCAATCACAATCAGATGTGCTGGAAGATATGACCATGTCTGAGTGACTCTAGACAGAATCAGTCCAATAAAAAGTAAGGAACTTATGATGTGAGAAGGAGACAGGACAGCCAGAGAACAAGTCCCAGGGAGGCAGGAAACAAGAAGAGTGATAGAAGGTAGAACTAAAAGCCCAATTTGGGGAAAGGGAGCTGGATACAGGGAGGTATAACCTATTGCCAATTTTTCCAGGCAATGCTTGTCTACACAAAAATGATTTGGGAATCATTGGTCCATGATATAAAGGCTTTTTCAGCTGACCTGTACCAGAAGAAAAACATATATTGGTAAAAGGACTCTTATTTCTTTAACTACCTTTTTGAGTGGCATAAGCCATGCCAGTAAAGGGATTATTGCATCTATACAGAGGGTGTTGCTGGTGTATCTACATCAATTAAGGGTGTGATTTTTTAAAGCTTGTGAGTGAAACAGCTTTGTCAACAACACTTGGTAATTTAGACCTGGCTTGAGAGTTGTCCTGGCTCTCAAGCAATTGCAGAATGTTGAGGATTTTAGAGTGAACTCCTTTAATATTGGCAACATTAGTAAAGAACACAAACACAGCATAGTAATTTTGAATAGACTTTTTTATTGTTATTCACAGCACACACAGAAGTTCTTTTTTGTTCAAAAAGGTAGTGACTGAATGAGCAAAAATAGCATCCTCGTAGCAGCTGTGTATCTTCATGGCAGGGTATCCACTGAAATATAGGCTTTCTTCATAATGAAAAGCCAAAAGGTTTCTGTTATGACCATATCCTAACTAGAGAGGGGCTTGTGATATAGCTAGGCTGTCAAACAGATCCATTGGAGGCTAAGTTTACACTGGCACAAAAAGCTGACAAACTGATCCAACTTCCTGAACAAGATAAGTATAGGGCAAAAGTACCATTTTATAGATAAAGTGATATATACGTCAGGGAAGTTGCTGCCATAGCAGTGCTGGTTAGAAGAGGAAAGTGTGGTTTGCTTGCTCTTTGTCTTTCTTATTTTTTTCATTTTTCTTCTTCATGATCTTAATCAACATAGCAATGCCAGCAAAACTCAACTGCCAGACTGGTGTATTTCTCTGTATAATATATTACCATTAAAAAAAAAATCAACTGGTTTTGTGCAAATCTGGTCTTTGATACTAGAGATTCCTGTATTTGGACAGAACAATAGCTCTGATGTGGCCACAGTTGTAACTCCACGTACAGTGACATAATGCTGTTTAATATTAATGGGATGGTATTCCCAGAGAACAATCCTAAAATCCTGCTGGTACTGAGGAGAAACAACGTGCCTTCCTCTCTTCTTCTCATACTACCTGAGTTTGTGTGAAGCCCTGGTAAAATATTTCAAAATACTCTTTCTCACAGGCAGAAAGTGATCATGGCAAATAACAAGAAACCATTTAATGACAGTTTGGTGAACTAAATTGGTTAATGTGAGGCTCATATGAACACCAGTGTCCCTGCAAAGAAACAAGGAGTAGTGTACATCTGAGACCAAGGAATATGAGTGGAAATTCTCCTTTTTTTGGTCAACGTTAGACTGATCTAACTGTCTGGCAAGACTGTCTAGTGCTGGCTTAAACCCAGGTCACAAATTGATAAACCAAGTGCAAGAATGTCCACCCATGCTGAAATGTGCATTTATTTAGCTGATTCTGATTATCAGTGCTGTTAGACTTGTTTGCAGTTGAAACTAGTTCTCAATGTGGATTGACTGGCAGTCCTACATCCCTCTGAAGGGATGTAGTTTATGAAAGTCACTTGCTGAGAAAGCACAAACCCAATTCCAGGGAAAGGACTTCCTTTTGATATCAACATTACCAAGTCTGCCTCAGGCTCCTTGTCAATACAGCCATTTTGATCAGACAAGGCATTTTTCAGGCTTACAATTAACAGAAATGATTATCATACTGGTAAACCAGCAAAATAAAGACCAAGTTAAAAGCTACTTGAAGCTCTTCAACTGAATAAGAAAATAAACATTTCCTTCATCACACATGGAAGGAACTGTTGTCTTTAAGATGGTGTTCTTATTGTTTAACAGTGGACCATACACCAATTTCTGTCAGAGCATCAGTTGCAGAAAATAACAATGCTTTACCATGAAAAGTACTCTCCTTTTGTAAAGCTATTAGCTTCATCTTTTTCTGTAAACTGATAGACTGTCAGCTTTCAGATCAGTGAATACTCAGGGATTTTTTTAATTGCATGCATTACCTTGTTGCTAGCTTGTGCATTATGTATGTAAAAATGACCCCTCTTAAATTTTAATTAGGAAAACTGATGTGTTTGGCTAAAAGTCCAAATAGGGAGACAAAACTGAACAAAAAATAGTTTGGAGAGTGAATGCTGGAAGACTGCTTTCTTTGTGAATCGCAGAAAGAGCTTTCGTTGGGAATATTCAGACAGCTGCCCCATGGCAGTACAATATTTGCGAATGCTGAAAGTTGTACAGATATTAATACAAATCACTACACATCAGCAAATTTCTTCCTAAAAATACACAGTCCATTGCTTATTATTTGTTGCTATGTGATATCCATGCATCTAATAACATCCAACAGAGGAAGAGTAAAAATTCCCTGAGTTTGATCAATTTCTCTGTAATAGCAGTGGCTAAATTTTGTGGGTACTGTGCCTTCCATAGAGCAAAGGTTGGAGGACTTCTTATCTTTACCTGAGGAGCTCTTTTAACAGTACTTTGAGTGTCATAAATACTGTGCACAAGGATAGGCGTAACTAGTGAAAAGCTGAAGAAAACAACCCACAATCTGAAATGGATGGGTGAATTATTCAACAAATACCTATGACAAATAAAAGCAAAATCCATTTGCAAATGATTTGTTAATCAAAACGAGCTGAATCCTTAACTGGTATTATTTGTAGCTAACACTTTGTGAAGCTCTAACGGGCAAACAAACACTTGAAAGAAATGAAATACTATGGCTGAATTTAATTAGACTTTTTTTTACTATTAATGCACCCAGAGATATTAATTTGCTTCTCATTAAGAGTGAATTAACTGAAAAAAATATCAGACCATGGAAAAAAATATATTTTGAATTACAGACATGGGAACAGCCACAGTGAATGGGAACTTCTATTTGTTGTTTAGATACTTTAAAACCTAACAGCTATATTAGCTGTTACAGCAAAGATGCATGGTTTCCAGGCACTCACAGCACCCCCAAAAAGTCCACAAAAGGTATTTTTGACAACAATTTTCATAGCCCTTTTTCTGTATCAGAGTTGGAAGGTTGTTGCTGAGCCATTTACTAGGGCAAAACTACTTGTTACCCATGCCTTCAGCCACATGCAGCCCAAACCAGCAATTGCAGGTTGTATTCATTGCCCAGTGTTTTTTCACAAGGGTATAGCAAGGACTCTACAGAGGCTAGATGAAGATTATAAGCTTACTACATCTGTGTGGTTCTTCTGATGGCTAGAAAGCTGGGTTCACAAGTCTGGGAAACACTAGAAAGAGAGTTATTTCTAAACTGTACTGAAATTTGAAGACTGCTACCTGGAATTCATATGCATTTGAATTCTTGTACTGGACTCTTAGAGGTAGGCTAAAAGAGACAAAAAATGCCCTTAATATTAGCTTTAGGTGCCATTTAAACAAATATTTTCATTGTTGTCTTGCAAATGAGGTCTTCAGAAATATAATTACTTCTTGGCTGTAAAAGAACTTCTATTCAGGTCAGGATGTTAGGATCAGAACATGCTCTTTCAAGGTTTATTGAATAGTATGTGAGTCACCATATTCCGGTCTTTAGGTCTGACCATGAACCACTATAGAAGTGGAAACAAAATGGAATAAGTCTTACTATAACTTCTAATAACTTTATTTTTCACATTCTCTTCAGTTTCATTTAATCTGTGTTTGCCTGCTTGACGTATACCTCCACTGTTTTTTGAAGACGTGGATGCAAACTGCAGATGAGAGTATGCACAGTCTTTTTTTTTTTTTTTTTTCCTTTGTATAGCTGCTAAGTAGTTACAGTAACAATATAAAGATGACAAGAAGTTCAAGACAAGATAAAGGACCCCAGTGTGATTGGACACTGAGGGGTACACCAGACTTCCTCCTTTTTCTTGGCTCTTCTCTTTTTATTTTTTGATTAAAGTCTTTTTCCTTTACTTACATCCTCCATTAAGATGTCTCAGTGTCATTTAGGGTGTTAATTGAGAGGAGGTTTAAGCTCATCAAGGCGATTATAAGTGATAGTTAAAAATTTCTATATATGGCCTATGCTGGAATCAGCACAGTAGGATGCCATTTTTCTTTTATCTAACTGACATTGGTAATAATAGATGAAATTATTACTAAATCGCAGCTGCAGAGATGATATCATGATTTTTTGTGTAATCTTTGATGAAAAATTAATTTTTGAGAGGGATAATTTAAAATGATTTAAATAGTATTATACTGAAGTCCTTACTGGTAATTAACACCAATCTTGTCAGAAGTGAATCCACTTTTGCAGCTGTTTCTAAAGATACCTACAGTATTTGTAACTTTTCTGGGAGTAAAATTATAGTGTTTGGACTTTATTTTTACTGCATAAGGACCATTAAGAGAAAAGGATGTTAATAGAGAAGGCTTTGTTCTCCAATGGGGCCAAATTCTATTTTGCTTTTGCAGTGTTTCTCTATGTGTGCGTTTAATTAGCTATGCTCAGCATGTAAGCAGAGTTTCGTATATGCAAAGTAGACTTTACATGATATTTATATGTATATATTCACATGCCAGTGTACACATAAATGTGTATATCTTTATGGGTTAGCTATATACATATACACAACTCTGTGAGGAGTTTAATTGGTCTAACAGATGGCTGATCAGAAATGCTTCTTCATCTTCATCAGTGACTCGTCTTTCTTTGCGTCGACTTTCATCACAGTGGCAAAAAAGTGCTCTAACGAGAAACAGCTGAAAATAGATTTTCCTTTGGTACTTTCATCATGCATTAAATGACAGAAGTGGATTTTTTTTGTCCTATATATAAAGACCTGCAGCAGAAGGTTAAAAAAGGAAATATAGTGAAATCTAAATAGAAAAATTTGAATGAGAATATGGGAGAGCCTCAGATTATTCCTCTTATCTTCATAGTTTACTTTCTTCTTTTTTAAAGTACATGCTGATTTTTGACGAGATATATAGTCGTGGTTATTCATGCCAGCTACAGTACCTGCCAATCAGTTTCTCTTTTCCTTGAGTTGGGTGCAGAAAGGGGGAGGGAGGGACAAGAGTCAAAAGAAGACACAATGGCTTAGGAGACTTTTACTTTAGGTATTCATTAAAATATGAGTTGCATGGTCAGTTTCTGCTGTTTCTGCAATTTTACTATATTCAAATCAAAGTCTGGCTTCTGTAGGCTTTATAAAGGAAACAACGTTCCCTATAAACAAAGTGCAGGGTTCATGTAGGATTGGTTCACTTACAAGCAGATTCATGGGCTGAGTTTATGTACAGATAAGTGAATAATATATCACATTTTTAATTTGAAAGAATGAGCTATTTAGTACTTTCTTTTGCCAGCGCTGAAATCGTTTGCAAACAATTGCTTTTCCTCTCTGCATTCTAGCAGATACATCACTGTTATTGTATCTTCATGAATTTGTAAACTGAAGAATGCTCTGACTGAGGGAATTGAGAAAATCATGCAGCTGGCTGAGAGTCAAAGCAGAAGGAGAACTTGGGTATCTGATCTCTTCTCTCTTTTCTCTAGCAGCAGACCAAAGCCACTGTAAAAATATGGTTTACAAAGGAAAAAATATTAGTCTTCATTTTTAGAACTGCTTGAACTGAAAATGAGAGACTTCTATAGTTTAAGTGTAATAACCCGGCTACTTTTCTATGTAAAAACTATTTTTGATAGGTTTTCTTCTCATGAGTCAGAAATCTTCTCTTACACTCAATGCAGATGTGGAAGGACTGAAGTCCTTCACAAGTGAATGCGGAGCCCACAGGAATATTTCTACTGCTACATATGGTTAAGCCTAGGGCTGCAAGTAGAGGATTTTCTCAGCAAAGAAGGAATAACAATAAAAGCAGCAGGATGCCTTGCATTTCAGAGGAAGACTAAGGTTCCTCAGTACTGACTATTGGGATGTGTCAATCCAATGCAGATGTCTGAGAGATGAAAGGGAGATATTGGTGTAAACAAGATATTTCTGGACGATAAGGATGGGTAGGGAGCAGTCACTATCTTACAAGTATGAGATACAGGAATAGGCAACTTCTAAATTCTATTAGAAGACTTTCCAAGAGACTGGCATTCAAATATAAGTATACATGTCCATTATCTGGTTCTTCAGTTGCAGTGCTTTGGAATGGAGACAGAAAAGACATAAATAGGGCTGTAACATCAAAGTTCTGTCGTGGCTGACTGTGTGCTTAAAAGAGCAGCCAAAAGTGGTACTGGAGTTTTCTCTTTCCACAAGAACAATTACTGCAAGATAAGGAGGATGTTTGTGTGCTGGGAGGAGAAAGGAAAGATGCTGGGAATAAGAACAGCTTAAGGTTTTCTAAGCCTTTCTGTTCAGATTGTGAACTCTTGTTTTCAGGCTTTGAAACCCTGATAGAAAGGGTACAGGTTTAGGAGGAGGTGATCTTGGCTCAGAAGGTCCAGCAGATGGTGTTGGCAAATGGCACTGTGGGCTCCTGCAGGGTGGTGCAACACTCTGGAGGTGGGTAGGGGAGCAACAAGGTTGTGGGAAGCAGCCGGTGGCAAATACACTCAAGATGGCTCCAGCAAGCAACCACAAACAGCTTGGTAGGGTGCAAAAGGAGCAGAGTATAGCACAGAGTAAATGAACCAGTACTGCATTTACATCCCAACTCAGGACAATGCATGACAGGTAAGGGTCAGTAGCTGGTGGAAATGAGCATAAAGCATTGCTGTCCTTTTCACCCTTGCCCTCTGCAGTGCAAACTTTTCTTAGTGTAAGCCTAAGGGTCTTAGATCCCAGGAAGGCTGCCACTAAAAACTTCTATCTTAATGACTGGAGGCACTCTGTTCACTTTAATAATGACATAAATTCACAGGATTTCCAATGAAGATGGTGACACACACTGATGAAACAAGGATAAATGAGAGGTAGTCAGAGGACAGAACTGTCTCCCTTCTTTATGTTTCTCTCTTGTAATGTTAAAGGTAAAGAAAATAATCCAGGAAATTCATATTGACCACTTGTTTCTCAAAAGAGATTAGTGGCTTGGAAAAAGTAGCAAGCAGTTCTTTCACAATATTTTTTCACATCTGTGTGCCTTTACCTGCTAAGCCTTACAAAACTGATTAACTTAGTTTTAGTTTGTGAGGCAGTTCATGCAGGCAGGGTGAGCAGGGAGAGTGCAGGGAGGGCATAGTCTCCATGCTCAGGAAGCAAGTTCAGTTGGTGAGGGGGAGCCCAGCCATGGTATACATCCAGTGGGAGGATGCATCCTTTGCACCTGCCAGAAGGAATGTGTCAGCCCAGACTGAGCTCCCAGGAAACCATGAAACCATCCAAGTCTCAAGACTGCAGGGAGTGCCACCAGCTTGCACAGGAGACGGAAGCAGAGGTAACAGTTGTGTAAGGCGTGAGCAGGTGGAAGATCTCCTCAGCCTAGTTGTAGAGAGGAAGTAGATAGGGAAGAGGAACATCAGAGAGTCTGAGCAAGAGAGAAACTGATGGAACCACACCTTGAGCACTCTGTAATATGAATGTAAACAACCACAATAAAAAAAAAAAACAAAACCTTGATCAAAGGAATTCAGTATCCTCTCCCATGAGGATGAAGGCAGGGACTTAAAGAAATGTAGAGAGTGGGAGCAAGTCCACCAGTGGGGCACCAAATGAACCTCCTTCTTGTCCATGCCTCCCCAGGTACCTCTCCACGAAAGATACAAATCTCTAGCTGTGGAGAACCAATTGGAGGACATTGTGGGTGTTGATTCATCTACACCAGAGGATGAACAAAGGCCAGAACGACACACTCTCCATATTTCTACAACTGCCACAAGGAAGGAAAGGTGAGTCAGAGTCATAGGAGGCTCTGTTCTGAGGGGAACAGGAGTTCCAAGTACAGGTTGAGCAGACGCTACTTATAGGGAAGTCTGCTGCCTTCCAGGACCTTGGGTTAGGGAAACTCCTGAGACTGGTAAGGCCATCAGACTACTACCCATTTCTTATGTTCCATGTGGGAGCTAACAAAGCTGCAGGACATAGCCCAGGGGTGATTACAAGAAACTTCAGGGCCTTGGGACAGGTAATAAGGGCATCTGGGACCTAGGTGATTTTTTACTCCCTCCCCCCAGTTGCGGGCAGTGACATTGGAAGGAACAGATGGGTCCAGTCTATTAATACATGGCTTCATGGCTGGTATCACCATAACAACTTTGGGTGTTTTTGACAATGGGATGCGCTACCTGGCACCAGGCTTACAGGCATCACCAACCTGAGTGGTGGAGTTGTCACACCAGGAGGGGATGTCATCCAGAGGGACCTATATGAGCTGGAGAAGTGGGCCTGTGTGAATGAGGTTCAACAAGGCCAGGTGCAAGGTCCTACACTTGGGTTGGGGTAATATGTAGTTTCAATACAGGATAGGAGATGACATGATTCAGAGCAGCCCTGCAGAGAAGCACTTGGAGGTGCTGACTGATAAGAACCTCCACAGGAGCTGGTAATGCACACTCACAGCCCAGAAGGCCAACCATATCCTGGGCTGCATCAAAAATCTTGGTCATCAGGTCAAGGGAGGTGATTCTTCCCCTCTATGCCTTTCCCATGAGACCCTATCTGGAGTACTCTGTCCAATTCTGGAATCCCTAGCATAAGAAGGAAATGAAACTCTTGGAATGGGTCCAGAGCAGGGCTACAAAGATGATCAGAGGGCTGGAGCACCTTCCCTATGGGGACAGGTTGAGAAAGTTTGGGTTCAGCATGGAGAAAAGAAGGCTCTGAGTAGACCTGACAGTGGTCTTCCAGTACCTGAAGGGGGCCTACAAGAGGGCTGAGGAGGGACTTTTTACAAAGGTTTGTAGTGATGGGATATGGGGGGAACGGCTTTACACTGGAGAGGGGAAGATTTAGATTAGATGTTAGGAAAAAATTCTTCACCGTGAGGGTGGTAAGACACTGGAACATGTTGCCCAATAATGCTGTGGATGTTGACTCCCTGGAAATGTTCAAGGCCAGGTTGGATGGGGCCTTGAGCAGCCCTATCTAGTGGGAAGTATCCCTGCCCGTGGCACAAGGATTTGGAACTAAATGATCTCTAAGTTCCGTTCCGACCCAAGCCATCCTATGATTCTGTGGTTCTACATGTATTACAGGAAGATTTTCTACAACAGTGGAAACAAGTAAGAATGTCACTAGCTTCCTGCATATCTCAAAGGATCAGGATCCCTCTGGATATTTTTTACTTTCCTTTCCTATCTTATCATGGTTGTCTTTTACTTCATAAGTGCATTATTTGAAGTAGTTGCTATGAGGTAAATGGCTATTAATTATTCAAGCCAGAAGGCCTCAGGCTTCTGGCTGCAGATACGGGGAAGGTAGACAAACAGCACTCCTGACTGGTTGAATAGGGTGTCCTTATTGCAGTCCTTGAACTAGAGGCCATGCCAAACGTGCTATGCCTTTGTTTCCAAGATGGACAGATGGGGACCTTATAAAATAAGATACTCCTTCCTTGCTAATGTCTAAGCATATTGCCTTCATACCTGTTGCAGGTGTTGACGTAAAGGAGCAAGGTGACTCTCTTGCACATCATGCATAACATGCTCAGTTAAACAGAATTGAATATGAATTGTCACATATTTGCTGTTGTAAAGCAGTGCCATAATTCTTCAGTGTACCCATAATTAAAAAGAAAGACTATTGTTTAAAAAAAAATCTTTAAAACCTAACTACTTGAGATCATATATCTATATATTAGGCAGAAGTTACGGGCTTTTTTAAAGAGTGATCTAAGGATAAACCAGGAAAAACTGAATGTGAGCTTGGATTATATTTTTGTTACTTTATTAAATTTTAAAAGGTTTGATAGTTGTGGATCATGCTTTTTTCCCCCTCTCTCTATTCCTTCCTTTTCCTGTTATATATTCAATTCCAATTACTGTGATCTATGCCTGAAGTGCTGGTGAAATGCTGACATTACAACAATCAAAAAGATAAAGGGAAGAATGAATCAAGGAAAGTAAAGGAGTATTAGTGATAATTCATGTAACTTTTTGTATTTTCCTTTTGTTAACTCCACTGAGTTGTACTGCAGTATAATCTTTTGGAAAAGGTAAGTTTAAAATGTCTTCTTTCCCCATCCTCTTCAACCACACTGATATGTATTTTTAAATCACTAATCAGTTCAGTGATTAAAATACAGGAAAATTTAAAAAAATGACATTTAAAAATATCTCAAAGGAAGAAAATCTAGAAGTCTCTAGTAGCAAGAATGAAATAAACTTGTTGGCATTCTTCATTCATTCATTATAAAATACAAGCTATATAAACGCAACACTTGGTAAATTATTTGTAGGAGACCTTTAAAGACACTTTTGAGATAGTAATACATGCCCTGAAATGAAAACACAAATAGATTCTCTATTCTTTATACAAGGCATGCTTGTACTTGAAAAATATTTTTACACTTCATTTAAAGAATGTTAAAGATTTTTCAGTGTTTGTGATGTTTGTAGTTACAGCATTTTCTAGTGATCTTAGCCATACACACAGAAAAGTGCAAAAACAACCTTGAAAATGCTTTGGCACACTTCACATGTTAATCACTGCAGAATGGTTTCAAATTAATGAGAAGAGTGTAATTGTTTCTATGTAAGTGCCTTGCTCTGGGATATAAGTCAAATAGAAATTTAGTGTAGTAGTTTGGAAGACAATGATTAATATTTACATTTATCAGCTGAAAATCCCCAAAATGTTATAGAAAGGTAATTTTCTAAAAGTAGAGTACTTGCTTCTGTGCTAATAGGCAGCACTTAGCCATCTGAAGTCAGTCTCTGTTTCTGACTCCTTAATTCCTTACCAGAACAATTGTGATGCTGACTGTAGTGCCAAATTCATGTATGTTTTCCTTCTTGTTATGCCATTAAGATGACTCATTTGCAGTTAGACTATATTGCTTCCTACTTTTTAAATGTATTTTGTTATTTCACAGTCATATTTTACTTTTTTACGTACTTTTACTTGATTTGTATATTTTTTAACTCCAGTCATAGTGCTAAAACCTTATTTATTCTAAGCTGTTCCTGAAGAGAATTGAAATATATCGCAAGATAGGTAGATGTACCCAAAACCTCATTGCCAAATACACTCCAAAATATTGTTGTCCTATATTCAAGAGATATTTGATCAAAATGTATAACAAATTGAAAATATGTAAAAGCTTTGAATTTTCTATGAGGAAAAGAAAATATGGAAAAATAGTATATCGTACTATATTTAAGGACATTGGTTAGGGTGTTTATGCTGGAGAAAATAGCAAAATGCATGGAGTCTGACTAGATTCTTGGAATCTTATGTTTAATACTTCTTCAGTATGGAAATCATGCAAAATTGCTTGAAAATAGCTGTCAAATGTTTGATCATAGCAGTATAGAATCCCCAGAAGAAAGGAGGGGAAAAAAATCCCACTAAAGTTTTGAGGAGGTTTGAATATCAAGTAACAGACTGGGCTGCTGTCTTCATACTTCTGGCGTGTTTTTAACTAGGCTACCTTGTGTTCTTTTATTTCCTTTCCAAACCCAGTATTTAAAAGTCCCATATGGCAATAGATATTGCTGCAATAGAATGCATACTGTTCTGGAATCAATTTGATCTGAGTTAACTTTTTATATTTTAAAAGGCAACTGAAGTATTTTGCCTTCTCTACATTTTCTTTTGACCCAGTCCTTATCCCCTCTTCATCCTTCTCTTCTCTGCAGCTCTCCATATGGATTTTTATGTAAGACACAGAACTTTCTTTTTAAATCCTGTACAGATGTAGAAGGGGGAGGTGGTTGAGGGGGGGATAGTGTAAGAGTTTTTCTGCCTAATGGTATATATGCTTAGATAACAGGAAGGGGATATGGGTGGGTAGGATGGAAAGTGGCATATTCTATTAATATATGTGATAATACTAGACCAGTGACATTAGGTGTGTGCTCCTCATTAATGAGAGAAGGATGGGAAAGAATGTGAACAGAAAAAACCTAGAATTTTACTTGTCACTTGTTGATGCCAGAAGCATTATTCAACTTTTGAAGAACAAAGTTGATGGTTAAATTTAATTTCTCATAGTGATCTGGACTGACAATTCATCCTTCTACTGGCAGACCTTTATCGTAGGATTTAACTCGTGCCCAGTGTCAATGAAATGTCTGAATAGGAATACTGATAGGCAATAATCCAAAACTGTGCCTGTTTTACTTCATATCCTGCTTAGCAGAGACTCCACTGCTCATGACTGACAGCTCTTTTCAACCATCAGAGATTTAGTGTCACTAGGTCAATAGATTTAATATCCTGGGGATATCTCCTTCAGATTACTGATCAACACCTTACAACAGCCGAAGACCTGACCTCGGACCATTTGCAGATTTAGACTGAAACAAGTGGATGTCAAACTAAGACTTTGGGACCCTAATCAGTACAAGGTGTGCAGACTGGTAGAACAGGTATGATCTAAACAAGGCAGATGCTGAGTTCACCAGGACCTTTTCCTTCTGTAATAATAATACTGAGAAAAGAAATCATATATTCTTGAATTGTTCTTTTCTGGGCAAAGGCATTTGCAAACCTGAACAAATATCTAAAGTTGTACAAAAGCTACAGAAATTTCGGAAAATAATTGTTAGTGGGAAACTAATTGCTTGTTTCTTAATGTATTTTTAATAGTTTTGTTTGATTGATATTTCACATATGCCACATGTATACCCTGTTCTTGTAACTGGTGACATACAGAAAGTAAATGTGATGTTCTTAGTGATTAGTGAACTGAAGAAAATTCCACCACATATCTAAAATTTCTAATCCTATCCATAATTATTTCAACATATTTTAAAAAGAATTCTAACTTCTAGTTTTCTTGAAAAATTTCTCATCTAGTTGGATTTCTACTGGAATTGAAGCAGAAGAACAGACCTTTCTCAAGTTTACTTTGATTTTACTTTTTATGCCAAGGTGTTTTTTTTTTCTGTCTGAACTTTTATTGTAAACCAATTGATTGTGATTTTAAGGTCCAAAGACATTGCATTCCCTCAAACTTCAGGAAAGCTTAGAAAGATATATTTTTGTTAGCTAAAGTGCATTATTAGTCAACAGAGAGTACATATGGGATGGAGACATGATGAATACCCCAGTTACAGTAAAGGCTCCAGAATCAGATTGAATCCCATTAGATACAGATAATACAACCACGAGTCAGTCATCAACTTCATGGGCTGTACATCTCATTGTGTCCTTCACCGATTCCAAAGGAAGGTCTTATGCAGGGTCACGAGAAGGTCCAGGATGTGTCACTGACAGCTTGAGGGGAACTGGAGTTGATAGCATGAGTAGGACTATCACAGGAGGTTGTTTTTCTTTGTTCCCAGTGGATCTCCAGAGCTTTTGTACACTAATTAAAGATGGAGACTGCTGTTGTGGGAAAGTAATATAAAGGTCCAGATTTTCTGCTGCAGGCAAGGAGCAAGGAGTGCTAATTGGGAGGGAGGTGTGAGCAAAGATGCCACCTTGCACTGATTGATCATTAGCCAGCTTTTGTCCCATGCCATGAGATAGATCTTTCTGAGGATGGCTATAAATTATGTGGACTGCTAGTGGCACCAAAGGACCTTTATGCTAGCTAGGCCTTACTAGAGTGTGAGATGTGCTTCCTAGAGTCTATATATTACCTACCAGGCAGCAGAAGTGGAGAACATCATACTCTGATTTTGAGAATGGCCTAAGGACAAGTAGGAGGAAGCATTAGGCTGAAATCTAAGACCTTTATTGGGATTTCTACATTAACCCAAGTCTGCAAATTGTTCAGATGCTTAGAAAAAGTGTTCTTTGTGGAAAGTATCGATGAACAGAAGGGGCCTTCTGGCTGAATATATAGCAACACTTTAACTTCTGCTACTGCCTGAGCGAGGTACTGCATCTGCTGAATATCCTGTGCAGTGTTTTAGACTGTGGCTCCAGAGCAAAATCAAACTTTTGTAGAAATTCTCTTCTGAGTATTGTGCAATGTCCTTCTGAGCTCCTTTACCCCTTGTTCTTCCTCTGCAGCTATCTCACAGAGGTGAAAGGATTCCACTGATATGTATGACCAATATGTGTAGGTCAAGGATGACAGGAAAATGGAAAAGATGAAAAAGGAACAAATTGCACCATATCTAAAAGAACAAAGACCAGGTAAAGACATGGAAGTTTTTCTCTGAGTAGTGCTTATGAGATCTAACAGAAATGCTGTCTTGTCAGCTTTGCATTTGATGTTTTTCCAATCATATTCCAATACAGAGAGTCGGCGCAGAGACAGAGTAGTTACTATTTCTACACATTGTCATACTTTGGCTCTACTTCATTCTGTGCATACATGCCAATATGCTTTTATAAAAGCATTTAAAAAGCAGTACCGGTTACATATTTAGAAGACTAGAAGGTTAAAATACCAGTGAAGCAGTTAAGACCACATGTGTGTGTTCCATAAGAAAGCCAATTATAGCCTTTCTTCACTGATTAAAGCAAATATTATGAATCCTATGTTTATTTTGTAGTAGAATATCTTAGACTATTAAAGGATTTTATATCTGTGCTACTGTTCCATACATTTGTTTTCATTTATTATCTTTTTTTTGCAACTCTATTTAAAGGCCTCACCATCATACCTGTTACTATGCACACGGAAAGCAGTCTCTACCTTAAATTGCTTGAAAGTTCTTAAACTTTCAGTGTACAAACATATTCCAAGGTATATATTAAGATAGCATATGAATAAAATCAGTGATGTAGCAGAGAATGAAAGTGGGTATGATATGAAAAGTTTTATATTTAAAATTTTTTGTTTACATGTAATAATGTCCGTATCTTGCAAACTGCCAAGTATACTGGTATACTTAAATCAGGGGGAAAAAGAAGATAACAGGGGCACCAGTGAACAGGGGCATCAGTGAAGGAGGTAGCTAGAAAACTTTCTTCCCTGGTCCATGAGACAGACTACTATCCTCTGATAGTAGTACAAACTGGTAATGATGACTTAGTAAAAAGAAAGACTAAAGACATCAAGAAAGACTTCAGGGCCACTGGAAAAATGATGGAAGGCTCTGGGGCACAGATAGTGTTCTGCTCCATCCCAAGGCTAAACAGAGTGGATCCAGAGTTACAAAGAAGAACTCAATTAATGCCTGGCTCTGGTGTGAGGAAAGGGGCTTTGGTTTCTTTGATCATAGGGTAGCTCATGCACCCCCTGACACTGTTGTTAAGATTGGGACACGTGGGTCTCCTAGTGGGGCTAAGGCCCTTGCTAAAAACTTAGCTAAGCTCAGAAACTGAGCTTTAAACTAGATGTGGAGGGGGAGGGAATTGAGACCAGGCTAGGCAAGAGCGAGCCTGGATGTGGGGCACTAGAGATTCGGAGAGGGTGTGCTGGTAAGGACCACCAGCACATCACTGCACAGAAAGTGGGGGAGAATGCACCTTGGAGCACTAAAGGAGATACAGGCAGTCTGGTGCAAGCTACTCCAGTTACCAGGCAATTAGGAACAAACAATGTTCCCTCTAAGAGGGTTGAAGGTTTGGCAGTTCAGCTGAAGTGCATTTACACTAATGCATGCAGCATGGGGAATAAGAAGGAAGAGCTGGAAGCTGTCATAAGGCATGGAGGCTATGATGTTGTTGCCATCATGGAAAGGTGGTGGGATGACTCATATAACTGGAGTACAGATATGGTGGGGTACTAACGCTTCAGACGGGATAGGAAGAGTGGGAGAGGAGATGGAGTAGCCCTCTTTGTGTGGGAGGACTTGGACACCATTGAGGTGGATTGTGGTGATGAGGAGATTGAGTATCTGTGGGTTAAAATCAGAGGAACCCATAAAAAGGTAGATTTTGTGCTGGGAGTCTGTTACAGGCCACCCAGCTAAGGATAAGCAGCTGATGAGCTCTTCTAAAAACAGCTGAGGTTAATCTCTAGATCAATGCCTCTTTTTCTTGTGGGAGACTTCAATCTCCCTGATATCTGCTGGGAGTACAATAGAGCAGAAAGGAAGCAGTCTAGGAGGTTTCTGGAGTGTGTGGGAGACAACTTCCTTGCACAGCTGGTGAGTGAATCAACAAGGGAAGGTGCTCTCCTGGACCTGCTGTTTGTGAACAGAGAAGGCCTTAGGGGGATGTGGCAGTAGGAGGACGCCTAGGACTAAAGAACAATGAGATGATAGGGTTTTCTGTTCTAGGCGAAGTGAAGAGGGTAGTTAGCAGGACAGTAGCATTAAATTTCCAGACTTTGAACTCTTCAGAAGGCTGGTTAGCAGAGTCTCCTGGGAGACACCACTTAAAGGCAAAGGAGCCCATGAGGGCAAGGGAGCTCTTTAAAATGGAGATTCTAGCAGCTCAGGAGAAAGCCATCCCCATGTTCCGGAAAAAAGAGCCAGCAGGGGAAAAAAAGAGTTTGGTTGAACAGGGAGATCTTGAGTGATTCTATGACGAAGAGGAACGTTTATGGGCTCTGGAAAAGGGGACGGACCTCTTGGGTGGACTACAGGAGGGAAGTGAGGTTGTGTAGACAAAAAATCAGAGGGACTAAGGCTCAACTAGAAACTAGAATGACAAAGTCTGTGAAAGATAAAAAAAAATCTTTCTATAAATATATAAATAATAAAAAGAGAACTAGGGAGACCATAGAGTCCCTATTGGACATAGAAGGAACAACAGTGACAGGAGATGAGGAAAAGGCTGAGCTACTTAATGCCTTCTTTGCCTCAGTCTTTAATTGTAAAGAAAGCTGTTCCCTCTGTGTACAAACCCCGGAACTAGAGGACCAAAATGAGGCTCCCATGGTCCAAGAGGAGGTGGTAAGAGCTTTGCTTGCCCAACTAGATATCCACAAGTCTATGGGGCCAGACGGGATTCACCCTAGGGTATTGAAGGAGCTGGCGGATGTACTGACCAAACCCCTTTCCATCATCTTCCAACAGTCCTGGAAGACTGAGGAAGTTCCACTGGAATGGAGGTTGATGTTGTGCCCATCTACAAGAAGGGTCACAGGGAGGATCCAGGGAACTACAGGCCTGTCAGTCTGACCTCAGTGCCAGGGAAAGTCATAGAAAAGGTGATCTTGAGTGCTATCATGAAGCACATGCAAGAGAACCAGGTGATCAGGTTCCAGTCAACATGGGTTCACAAAAGGTAGGTCTTGCCAACCTAACCTGATTGCCTTCTATGACAAAGTGACTTGGCTGCTGGACAAAGGAAAGGCCATGGATGTGGTCTTCCTGGACTTCAGTAAAGCCTTTGACACAGTTTCTCACAGCATTCTGCTACGGAAACTGTCAGCCTCTGGCCTGGACAGGCGCACACTCTCCTGGGTAGAAAACTGGTTGGATGGCTGGGCCCAGAGAGTGGTGGTAAATGGTGTTAAATCTAGCTGGAGACCAGTTACAAGTGGGGTTCCCCAGGACTCAGTGCTGGGTCCAGCCCTTTTCAATGTCTTCATCAATGACCTGGATGAAGGCATTGAGTGCACCCTTAGCAAGTTTGCAGATGGCACTAAACTGGGTGGAAGTGTTGATCTGCTGGAGGGTAAAGACTAGGAGATGTCTGTCTAGAAAGCTGCCTGGAGGAGAAGGACCTGGGGGTGTTGTTTGACAGCCGACTGAACATGAGCGAGCAGTGTGCCCAGGTGGTCAAGAAGGCCAATGGCATCCAGGCTTGTATCAGAAACGGTGTGATCAGCAGGTCCAGGGAGGTTATTCTCCCTCTGTACTCAGCACTGGTGAGACCGCTCCTTGAATACCGTGTTCAGTTCTGGACTCCTCACCACAAGAAGGATGTTGAGGCTCTGGAGTGAGTCCAGAGAAGAGCAACAAAGCTGGTGAAGGGGCTGGAGAACAGGTCCTATGAGGAACGGTTTAGAGAGCTGGGGTTGTTTAGTCTGGAGAAGAGGAGGCTGAGAGGAGACCTCATTGCTCTCTACAGCTACCTGAAAGGAGGTTGCAGAGAGGAGTGAGCTGGCCTCTTCTGCCAAGTGACAGAGAGATTTAGGCTAGACATTAGGAGGAATTTTTTCACAGAAAGGGTCATTGGGCATTGGAACAGGCTGCCCAGGGAGGTGGTTGATTAACCTTCCCTGGAGGTGTTTAAGGCATGGGTGGACGAGGTCCTGAGGGGCATGGTTGATTGTTTTATAGGAATGGTTGGACTTGATGATCCGGGGGGTCTTTTCCAATCTAGTGATTCTATGATTCTATGAAAGGAGGGAAAGCCTACAGTATAATGAATGGCTTGGAGGAAGTAGAGATGGAAGAAACATTCAAAGAGGAACTAGGGCGAAATCAGTGAAAGCACCAAGGAACCAAAGAACAGTTGGAAAAAAAGAAGAGGACAACTGCTTATACTTCCTTACAAAATTGTGACCGAGTACTAGAAAATATTGTCAGAACCTACAGGAAAAATTGCTCCAGACGATAATATTAGACAGAAATGTAGGTCAAACACAAAGTTACTGTATCCTCCTTTTGGGAATATTAGACAAGATGACCTGATATGACTACCAAAAATGAAACTGTAAGTTATAAAACATTGGAAGCAGGGTTGGTATATTTATGAAATATTACATTTCTTCCCTAAACATCCAATACCATCAACAGTCAAAGACATGATACATGGATCTTTGTTTCAATCCAGTTCAGTAGCTCTTATGCACGAGACTCAACTGCTGCATATAGTTTTTTGTCATTCTGTGTATGTTTTAGAGACACTAGTCCAAACATGAACAGTGACCTGAGACTGTAAGTGCTAGCCCTTCCTTACAAATATGAGGTACAGCAAGCAGTCTTGCAACATGACATGAGGTAGTAGTCATGGAGCTATGCCATCTATCCTCCTCTATCCTTTTAAATTGTCTCTGTATTCATCCCTTCCTTCTCCAGTTCATAGTAAATGTAGCTTCATTCTGAAACCAGAAAATAAATCCTAAGAAATGGACCACGTCTTTCCTTGCAGTAACTTTGTCTTCTCTCTGTATTAGCCCAGTCTTGAAACTTTTTTGTAGAAGTAATCGCTCCAAAGGGTCCAACACTGGTAGCAGCTCAGTTCTCAACTTGTTTGGGCTGAAACCGTTACACTTCACTCACTTTTTGGTGCTTTGATTTCAGAAGGTTATGAAAAGAGAGGCCATTTTTCCTACTGAGTGCAGAGTACAGCTGTGAAATAAAGGTGAGCATATGTCTGTTACATGTTCTCCTTTGCTTTTATGTTGTTTGATGTTCTGGCCCTGTTGTTCTGTTTCCCAAATAACTTGAGAGTCCTCCACAGAAATTCCGAAGGTGTCACAATCGCTTCAAAAAATGATATAATACAAATCTAAATAGCTGAAATGCAAAGTAAGATTATTATCTGGGCTGTGGTGATTGAGCCTTGCTTTATTTGCATTTATACACTAGCAAACTCACATGGACACAGACACACATACAAGCACAGAAATGGCAGAGGGAAAGCAGAGAAAATTACACAATTAAGAGACTAACAGAAAACAAGACAATGAGGTTGTGATATTGTGCCTACAATGATGCTTGATGCAGGGACTTAATGCTTCAAATAACATATATTATCAAAAGTTATCCTGTGCTGATCTCTCTCTGTTTTTGTTCCCTGGACTTTTTGATCCTCTTTCAACTTGATACCCTGTTTTCCTTAGCTGCAGGGTATGATATAATAAAACAAGTATGTATCCATGTGTAAGTGGACTTAAGCAGAGACATACACTATGTGTCTATATACCAATATTTTTAGATAATATATAAATGCAGTATATATGTAAGCATACACACACACACACACACATATTAATACTTTGAAGTATTTAGCGTTTTCGACTAATTATACCTTGCAGTCTCATGTTAATTCCCATTTGAAACATTTGGCACTATTCCTCCTAATTCATTTATATTAATGAGGGGAGGATCCTCAGAGCAATAATCAGTTAAAAATCATGACTAGCTTTGTTAATAAATACCAGATTGGTACATGATACTGTATCGGCTTGTCCTTAATTAGGAAGCACTGGAAGGAGTACCAAGAGGGAAATACTCATAAATTTTTCTTTTAAAGTCTAACTGCTCTCTTTCTGATATTTGCATGCTTGAAACAGAGATTAAAATTAGAACTTTGATTTTTGTTTAGTTTTCCTGCACTTAAACCAACGTATCCTTAATTAAAATATATATTTTATATAGAAATGTTTCCAACCAAGTCCATTTAGAAAAGGAAAATCAAGAAAAACACAAGCAGTGTTGCTAAGTCTTAGATAATTGAAATAATTAATTTAAATATTAGAAAATTAGAACTTTTACGAAGCATTTGGGGAGTCTGGATGGCTCAGGGAACTAATAACGAATTAGTGAAGTCTTCCTTTCTAGGTGACTGATTGCTATTGCATGCAGGAAAGGCTAGAAAGTCATTCCTGCAAGGCTACATGCAGCAGTGACTGGGTTCTGCTCTCATAAGACAAGTCTTACTCTTGATCAGGAGGTCAGGAGTGAACAGGAATCAAAACAGAATTGGAAAATGTTAGCAAGAATAGGCGTGCAGTGTCTTTGGAACCTGAATGATCTAGAATGGCAACAGGTAAGTTACTCATGTAGTCATTGAATTTTTTCCTGTTTTTTTCAATCTCAGAATCCTTTTAAGTGTCAAGTTTTTCTGTCATCACTTTTTTTTAACCCTCTTGTCTTCTAAATACATCATATCACTATAGGTTTGCCAAAGTCCAATTCACTGCTGCTTGTTTATGGTAAATACCTCCAGCATATGTATCCTGATTTCATCAGTAATTGGCAATAGAATTATAGAATTATAGAACTATAGAGTGGTTTAGGTTGGAAGGGACCTCCAGGGATGAGACTAATACAGGAAAAACTTAATTAAAAGTGCTTATTTTTTCAGATATGCTGGACAACAGAATGTTTCATGCCATGGTGGAAACTGAAGTCATCATTACTTCTTATCAGGATCTTTAGAATAAGTTAGTGCTTTGAAACCTGAATCATGTATATGCTGATCCGGAGTGTAGAAACACTGGACTTTGCTCTTGCCAGGACAGCGCTGCTACAGAGTATAAGCCAGTAAAAACCTGGTTTGTGCTGATTAGATGTACTTGAACGTGACTGAACAGAGAACTATACAAATACTGCTTAAACACTTATCTGAAACTTTTTCGGTCCATCAGTAGCATAACCTTGCAGCCTTTCTTTCTTCCACCTGCTCATTCATATCTATACTTTCAGAAGACATGTTTTTGCACAGTGACAATCATGTGAATGGGAAAGATGGGAGGGTTATTTGTGGGCAGGTGCTTGGCACAGTGTTTAGTTTAGCTAAACACTTCTGATTTGGAAGGCAGGCCTTTGGCATCACTATGGCAGGTCAGCATCACTGCTCTCAATTTGCGAAGTTGTGCCTCTCTTTCCCCCTCTAACATTTGTTTGTCCAGTCTGTTCATCCTGGAAACAGCTTGGGACAGACACTATTTTGTACAACGCATATGTATAACTCCTGGCACAGTGAACGCATATGTATAACTCCTGGCACAGTGAACTTGACCTCCATTTTGGCCTCAAAAAATTGCTAAAGAACAAAAATTCCTGTGATGGTAACAAGAGGAGAAAACTCTTGAAGGACAGTATGCAAAGAAGGGCACCATGGGAGGGATGGGGCCACGGGACCATCCCATGTAGTTGTGAGTGTCAGGAGTGGCTTTCCAAGGCAAACCAGGTTAAGACCACTGAGAGCAGCGGGATAGTGACAATGTTTTCTAGTGCAGCTGTGACCAAGCCCTCAGTTGGTGGCATGGGATGACAGTCCCTGAACACTGCAGGAACAAGTGGAGGGCTACCACAAGAAGGCAGAGATAGAGTAAAAGTCGATCTGCTTTGAGAAACTGTGATTTTTGGACACATTAGAAGTTCTCTAAACATCTCTTAGCCTCCATTACACTATCTCCTCTTATGTCTTTTCAAACCCTATTGTCCTTACCTGCCCTCTTTTCTCTTTCAGGACTTCATAACTACTGAATAAATAGTTTAGAAAAGCTGATGTTTGGGATCAGAGAGGCCTGAGGAGATTACTGCTGAAACCAGAAGAACCTCTTGTGAGTCTAGTTTTTGTCTTCTAATCTGACCAAGGCAGACCTGTTCCTGCTCTCCACTTTCTCTGTTGCTGAGATACACCATCAGTTTTCACCTGAGTTGTAAAGGAAGGCTGGGAGCGAATAAAGGATGAATAAAGAAATAAACATCAGGACATTACCAATTTCACACTGTTTAGCAATCCTGAGCAGAAAGTCTTACTCTTTGTCAAATAAATGTGAGAAAAGATAATAATTGGGAAATTAAATTATTTTGTCTATCTTTTAGTTGCTCATAATGAATGATAAAATATTTCTAAAATAATAATCTGAAAGCAGTTTAAAAAAAAAAATCACTTCACAGGATCCTTTTAAATTTACCAGTGACAGAATGATTGCAAATGTATACCAAACAGCTGCTTTCAGATGCAGGTAAGCTGCTATTGAAAAGAGATTGAATCCTAACTGTTTATGCCTGCTTTTGATGATAGTGCAATTGAGTATTGTGTTATTTAATAATGCATTCAAGCACCTGTTTAGAGAAGGCATATTCCACTATGGTCCAAAATGAAAACAACCCCATTACTTGTCGAGGTTTCATTCATAATTCTTGTATCATGCTCTGATTAGAGTATACATTGAACCTCAGATGAGCATTACCTAAGGCACATTGCGTTAAATGCACTGCATAAACCTGGCACAAACCACAAAGCTACCTTTAACTTGCACAAAACAGCAAGTAGAAATTGATTAAAAGATGCATTCTAGTAATATAATGGCTGGTCTCAGTATAAAAATTAATTAATGCTATTAGTACACAACCAAAACTGCTTTTAGAAATCTTCTTAGAACATTAACTAAAATGTTCATCTTTTCAATGCATTTGACTGAACCTCTGAGACTAAAAGCTTTGCTTCCCCCATGCAAATGTGAAAAAAAATCACAGCCTGAATTTTCAAGTGCTTATTTTACAGCAACCTCCCCCAGCCATTTGCTTTTAGATTTCTTGTTAACCTGAGCTTGGTCCTAGGCCATATGTGAGGTTGTACTATTAGCTACTACAGATTAAGGTGGTAACCCTGGGAATCAAGGCCAATAACATATGCAGATTGAGCCAGAGAGCAAAGAAAGAGATAACTAAATGAAAAAAAAAAAGGGGAAAGGGCATTATGTTAAAAAAGGAAGCTCAATGGTATTCTAGGCTTTTGGCTCACACTTATTCTGAGCACAAGGTATGAATGTTTGTCAAAGGAAAACCGACCTCCTGGGCACTCTCTCCCTCACAGACCTGGTTTGTTTCTTTGTTTTTTACATTTGAGGAAGACATTTCACTTCATTGGGGTGAATTTTCACACATACTGAGTTATTCCCTATCTTCTACTTACTTTTTGTCCCCTCTCCTTCCTATTCCTTTTGTCTTTTCCTTTCCATTTTTCTTCTGTTTCTCAGAATTCACCTCAAACCTTTCCTAGTTTCAGGTCTTTTCTTCCCTCATTTCCCCAGATATTTCTGCATCTATTTGAAAGTCCAGACAGGCTTAAAGCCAAAAATGGCTGGCCTTAGAGACATTCTACCAAAACTTACAGAGGCAGCAGCAGTTTACAATAGAAATTGGGTTTGTCTGGATCTTGTCTGTCAAGAGCTCCAGCAGGAGTTCTCAGAAACCTGGCACCTTGACATAAATGTTTTTGCACACTCACAGCATTCATCATGATTTTTGCCATTTACTTTTTTTAAGCAATATGTGATGATGCAATTTGATGGCATCATTTTAAAAAACAAACTGTTCTCTGAGTGATATAACCATAATCAAACTCCCCACTATGTTGATGCACTCAGCAATCCTGGAAATCAGGAATATTGGATTCAGTTTCTAGTTCCTACGTGACCTCGATATAGTTGCTTTCACTCCTCATTTGTCAGCTTTCCCTCTTCAGGGGAAATGACCGCAACTTTTTTTCACCTTTATTCCTTCCCAGTTTTATGGAACTTGTTCTCATTTACCTAAGGAAATGCAGAGATGTTCATCCAGAATAAACCACCTCCTGCCTTCAGCACCGACTCCCCTCTGCTTTCATGCTATTATGGTCAGCTCCACAATGGCTAATTTGCCATCTTAACTTTGCTTGGGGTACATATTCACTGCCCTGTACTTTCTTTACAAGTACAGTGTATCGTCTTTGTTCTCTTCTACTCTTACAGTGACCTGGGCCATCTCAGCCATGAATATCTGTCACTGCTGTCAGAGATATCCAAAGTGCTGTTCCTTCATGGAGAGATACTTTCAAGGCAGTCCTTGATGTTTCATGCTTTTGTCCTGTCCTTATACATTTTAAGAACCAAAACATTAACATAGGGAAAGATTTCATCATATGCCAGATGAAACCTAACTAGCTTTTTTTTTCATTTGCGTTTGTTCTAAGTTTCAAACACATCTTAACATTGCAAAATCTGAACAGCTTGCTTAAGCAGACATTATTAATAGAAATATTAAGCTATTAAAATCAAACTGTTGATGTGATTGAACAAAATGCTCATCCACCCTACCAAATGGAGTGAGTAGCTATAGATTTTGAGAGGATAGATGGATGTGTGGTGAACCACTTATCTTCCTGGGTAGGAGGGATATCAGCAAGCTGCCTAGAAAGACGACTGACCTGAAGGATATTCAGGGCTAAATGATCCTAGAAGGAAGACAACTTCTTTTCAAAGGTATTCACTGTCACATATTAGAGAAATTGCTAATCATTAAAGAATTATCTATAAGAATAATACAACCCGTGGTTATGTACTTCACAGTTTCTGCCTGGGGATGAAGAACTATTGGTAGACTTGAGAAAGACTGCTTCCTTTTCACTATTTCAAAGCAGACAGAGATAAAGTTACAGGCAGTGAACATGGCTAGAAGACTGGTAAATCATACTGTGAATGGCATTAGCAGCAGATCTTATGGCTTTGACCTGAACCTCTCCTAGAACTAGTAAGAGCCTCAACAGGTATTCCAGCTGCATTAAGCAAGATTGTTAACATATACTTCAGCTTAAGGAAAAGCTCACTGCTTTAAAGGAAGTGCTTGCCAATGGTCCAATGGAGCAAACATTTAATACAGGTAATCCTAGTATAATGTGGATATTCTTTGGAAGTTTTCCTTGGTCATATCATACCAAATTATATAAAATATAGTAGAAGAGTGAATATACTGTGAAAAATCATAGCATGATAACAATTTTAACAATAGTTTGTAATGCAAGTTTGAAGAAGGAATTTCAGAAGAGAGCAAGTATAGATTCTTCCCTAGTAGGCCCTCCCAGTTTCTGGTAACAGGTTGTGTAGGGGGATTCTGAGCTGAATTGACATCTGATGTCTCTCTGAGACTTTTATTTCATGGTTTCCAACTGTTCTCTGGAACTATTTATACTTTTAGCATCCAAAACATATTCTGGCAAGGAGTTCCACAGTTACATCAAATGATACTTCCCCTGGTTTGGTTTAAATCTAGTAATTGATAATTACACTTCAGACTGACAATCCAAATTACTTTGTCATCTTTTCCTTAAACTTTTAATAGCTACTATAGGACCTATCATTAGTTCCTTTTACTTCTATATTTTTTTCCTTTGTATAGACTTGCATTTTTATTTTACCATCTAGCTACTCAGCAAAGAACTTTTTTCAACTAAACTTAACTGTCTGAATGCCAGATACCTAGTCTAAGCCAGATCTATACTATGAAAGGCATCTAAGAAAAACAGAATGAATAATTGGCTGGTAACACCTTTGCTTTATTCAGTGCTTATCAAAATTTCACTAATTAATTTCTCCATAAGCCTGCTAATTCTGTTTCTTTTTCAATATTTTCAAACAACTTGTCCAGTAAAGAAATTAGACTTACTGCTCTACAGCTTCCTGGATCTCCCTCCTCATTCCAAAATGCTTTTAAAAATTTGCATCATATTTCCCACCTCCCTTCCTCTGGTACTGAAGGCAATTTAAGCACTAGGTTACACACCACAGTGAGTAGTTCGGCAATTTCATATTTGAATTCCTTCAGAGCTCTTGCATGAAAATCATCTGGTCCTGATGATTTGTCACTATTCATTTTATCGATTTGTTCTTAAACCTCTACTACGAACACATCAATTTAAGACAGTTCCTCAGATCTGTCCCCTCATAAAAAATAGTTCCAGTGCAGAAACCTCCCTAAGCTCCTTTCCAGTGAACACTGATGCAAAGAATTCATTTAACTTTTCTGACATGGCCTTATCTTCTTCAAGTGTTCCTCTTACACCTGTAGGCCTGATTGACTCCCTGGCTGGTTTCCTGTTTCTGGTATATTTGGAAAGAACTAGATTGTATTCCTTTAGCAAGTTGTTCTTCAAAATTTTGTATAACCTGCATTCTTTTGGATTTATGTTTAGGCAGCTAAAGTTTATATTCATTTCCATTTTCCTTCTCTAGAAACCACAGCACAAGACACAACAAATAAAACAAGTAAACAATGATATTACTGGGGACAGGGCAAGAGAAATAAAGCAACAAAATATGCAAGACTGTTAGCTATTTTTAAATGAACAAAACCTCCACTAAATGTTATTGCTTCCCTGGTCTCCTCCAGAGACTGAAAAAGGTGAATTCTACTAAAGAGTTAGAATGATTACTAGCTATTATTTGACAGGGCGACTATTTGTCTATGGGACTTGAAAGAAAAGTATTTTCATTTCTAATTTAAATATTTTGGTCAGGTATTGATAGTGATATTTTTGATATCAATGACTTGATGGACAAGCCATACCAAAAGATGATTAACTTTTTTGTTTTATTTTTATTTTAATGGAGGATGAGTTGATTTCAAATGAAAGAGCTGTTGCAATGAGCCTCATAATTGCATTAGTAGCAAACTTGTATTGGTTGGCTTCAAATGTTTCCATTCAGCTTTCAGCTCAAATTTACAGTTCCATTTGTATGTTCTCTCTTTCAGTTTGTTGTCACTATAGATTTTCAAAAAGGCTTCATTAACATCAACATCTTTTTGTCTTCTTTCTGCTTTTTCTGGGTTTTTTTTTTTGAGAAACAGAAAATAGTTGAGTGTAAGTGAAACTTTCTCCTCTGTATCTGAATTCCATCAACTGAGAAATAACATATGTAAGAGGAAGGATTTTTGTACCTAATGCTGTTGGGTAATTGCTAATGTATTGACATAAATGTTGCAGAAAAAGTACAAAAAAGAAATACGAAAGAGAGAGGAAAGACTGAGGCAAAGCTAATCATAGATTCCCTACTGATAGATCTTGTTTGTGGTAAAAATTAGGAGCTAGCTAGAAACTTGGTGGAGGAGAAGAAAAAGAGAAAGTGACTAAAAAATAGATGTTTTCCAGCAATTCTGCTCATACTGCTCATTATGAATCTGAGCCAAAGACAAAGACCCAGGACAAAACAGTAGGGCACAAAGATAAATCTCCCCCTTCTCTTCTTTTGTTTTACTCAGGACTGAAAAGAAATATCAAACAGACTTCACCATAAACAGTAAGAGGTGATCCACATTGTCAATGCCAGCTACAGAGCAACACAGGAAGAAAACTATTTGAGAAGTTTGCAAAGGGAAGATCTTCTACGTGGTTTCTCCAGTGTGAAGCCCCTTCACACCATGCCTGATGGCCAGAGTTTTATCATCTAGAAGGTCTTTGTGTGAGGCATCAGGGGGCTTACAGTCACATCATGTCTTTAGCTTGAAATTTACAGTATTAGCATTCTTAATTAGAGATTGAAGAATTTTCTTCTTTCTCTTTGAAATTCAGAAGGATAAAGGAGATTCATCAAGACAGGTATTATGGTCCACTACAAACACAGGGTCATCAGGCCTGTGTGGGTGGGTTTTCATGGGTCATTTCTCCAGCAGAGATTTTAATTGACAGAATTTGTTTTTTGCAGTTAACTGCCATGTTTAAAATTTGAAAGAATAATAAATCATTCTGTCTTTTTTCACTTTACCAGTCGAGCAGTAAATAACCACAGAAATCTTATTCTTATAATAACTTTACTCATGCAAATTGCTTGACATTCATGCTTAGTTTAATTTATTTTAATGAGGCTAATTATGAAAGCAGGTCTTCTCACTTGTGGAATTTTTTTTTCTTTAATTTTTTTGGATAATATCATGTAGAAAACCCCCACTTTGGATACATAACTGAGGCAAGCCTAAGAACCACAATTAAAGTTGTACTATAATTCTCATTAACATCCCAGTGCAAAAATGTTTTATTTCTTCCTTTTGTGCATAGCAAAATTTAACAGTTTATAAATATTGAAACTGGATTAATGTCAAGACTTTGCTGACTAGATAGTGTCCTTCTGAACTCAGAAGAGGTGGTGGTTGCTTCTGTTAAAGGAATTTGCCATTTGAGAGCAGTTACAAGTACATGTAACACAGTAGTCTCAGAAAGCAACAGAAATAAATATTCACCATAGTCTGACTATCCTAGAAGGACACCATTTGGTGAAAATATTGCTTCTTTCTCATAGATAGAGAATATGAATGGATGATAAATGCATTTTTTATTTATCTGTGTTTTCTCAATTTTCCTTTCAAAAGTGTGTAACTTCCTTGCATAGGAAGAAAATATCTTTTCATTATAATGCAGGAAGATGCACAGATGTTGAGGAGAGGTGCCAGCTAAGGTGACATGCAGTTCACATGACATGGTCAAGACCATACCACTGTGCAGAACCTTCCTTCCAGAAGTCATCAGGATCTAGGTCTGAGAAATACTAAGCAGGATGTTAGCATTTTTTGTGTCAAGGAAAAAGAAAAAAGGAGGAGAATTTGTCACAAGTTTCTTCTTACACTGCTTTTAAATTATTATTCACACTTAGTGTTTAGATGTTTGAAGTAACTGAGGGTACTTATATCCTCACCTGGAATTGTGTGTTCTCCCTAACATGGCAAAACAGATTTTTTTCATTTTAGTGTTTGCAGTGTACTTAAATAATTAAACACTACATTTTACATGTGATCAAAAAACTTTTAATCTTTATTTTATTAATTTATTTTGCATGAGAAAGAAACAAACATGTTGAAAAAGTAGAGAAAATATATGAATGTATTTTGTTGCTGTTGCCCCAGTACTGTCAAAAGTTCTAGAGAACACCTTATTTGGCTTCTACAAGTATGTAAATCAGAAAAGAAAAGTCAAAGAGAGTGTACCTGCCTTGATGAATGAGACTGCCATGCTGGCAACAACAGACGAAGAAAAGACTGAACAACTTTTTTTCCTCAGTCTTCACTAGCAACTTTTCTTCCTACATCTCTCAAGGGAATGTACTTCAAGATGTGGACTGGGAGAGCCAGTCCCCCCTGCTGTAGGAGAAGATCCGGTTAATGACCACTTGAGGAACATGCATGTTCATAAGTCCATGGGACTCAACGAGATGCATCTGAGAATTCTGAGACAACTGGCAGATGTAGTTGTCAAGTTACTCTCCATGGTATCTGAAAAGTTGTGGCAGTCAGGTGAAGTACCTGGTGACTAGAAAAAGCATAACATTGCACCCATTTTTAAAAGGTTTGGAAAGACGACCTACGAAATACTGACCTGTTAGCCTCACCTCTGTGCCTAGGAAGATCACGGAACAGATCCTCCTGGCAGCTATGCTAAGCCACATAGAAGACAGGGTGGTGATTCAAGACAGTCAGCAAGGCTTCACCAAGGGCAAACTCTATCTCAACAACTTAATGGCCTTTTATGAGGGAGAGACTACATCAGTGGACAAGGGGGAGACACACAGATATTCATAGAATCATAGAATCACTAGATTGGAAAAGACCCCCCGGATCACTGAGTCCAACCATTCCTATCAAACACTAAACCATGTCCCTCAGGAAGTTGTCTACCCTTGCCTTAAACAACTCTAGAGAAGGTTAATCAACCACCTCCCTGGGCAGCCTATTCCAATGCCCAATGACCCTTTCTGTGAAAAACTTCCTCCTAATGTCTAGCCTAAATCTCCCCTGGCAGAGCTTGAGGTCATTCCCTCTTGTCCTGTCCCCTGTCACTTGAGAGAAGAGGACAGCTCCCTCCTCTCTACAACCTCCTTTCAGGTAGTTGTAAAGAGCAATGAGGTCTCCTCTCAGCCTCCTCTTCTCTAGGCTAAACACCCCCAGCTCTCTCAGCTGTTTCTCATAGGCCCTATTCTCCAGCCCCTTCACCAGCTTCATCGCTCTTCTCTGGACTCACTCCAGAGCCTCAACATCCTTCTTGTGGTGAGGGGTCCAGAACCGAACACAGTATTCAAGGAGCGGCCTCACCAGTGCTGAGTACAGAGGGAGAATAACCTCCCTGGACCTGCTGGTCACACCGTTTCTGATACAAGCCAGGGTGCCATTGGCCTTCTTGACCACCTGGGCACACTGCTGGATCATGATCAGTTGCTGTCAACCAACACCCCCAGGTCCTTCTCCTCCAGGCAGCTTTCTAGACAGACATCGCCTAGTCTTTACCCTCCAGCAGATCAACACTTCCACTCAGTTTAGTGTCACCTGCAAACTTGCTAAGGGTGCACTCAATGCCTTCATCCAGGTCATTGATGAAGACATTGAAAAGGGCTGGACCCAGCACTGAGTCCTGGGGAACCCCACTTGTAACTGGTCTCCAGCTAGATTTAACACCATTTACCACCACTCTCTGGGCCCGACCATCCAACCAGTTTTCCACCCAGGAGGGTGTGTGCCTGTCCAGGCCAGAGGTTGACAGTTTCTGTAGCAGAATGCTGTGAGAAACTGTGTCAAAGGCTTTACTGAAGTCCAGGAAGACTGCATCCATGGCCTTTCCTTTGTCCAGCAGCCAAGTCACTTTGTCATAGAAGGCGATCAGGTTAGGTTGGCAAGACCTGCCTTTCATGAACCCATGTTGACTGGGCCTGATCAGCAGTTCTCTTGCATGTGCTTCATGATAGCACTCAAGATCACCTGTTCCATGACTTTACCTGGCACTGAGGTCAGACTGACTGGCCTGTAGTTCCCTGGATCCTCCCTGTGACCCTTCTTGTAGATGGGCACAACATCAGCCTCCACTCCAGTGGAACTTCCTCAGTCTTCCAGGATTGTTGGAAGATGATGGAAAGGGGTTTGACCAGTACATCCGCCAGCTCCTTCAATACCCTAGGGTGAATCCCGTCTGGCCCCATAGACTTGTGGATATCTAGTTGGGCAAGCAAAGCTCTTACCACCTCCTCTTGGGCCATGGGAGCCTCATTTAGTCCTCTAGTTCCTGGATTTGAACACAGAGGGAACAGCTTTCTTTACAATTAAAGACTGAGGCAAAGAAGGCATTAAGTAGCTCAGCCTTCTCCTCATCCCCTGTCACTGTTGTTCCTTCTCTATCCAATAGGGACTGTATGGTCTCCCTAGTCCTCCTTTTATTATTTATATATTTATAGAAAGATTTTTTGTTATCTTTCACAGACTTTGTCATTCTAGTTTCTAGTTGAACCTTAACCCCTCTGATTTTTTGTCTACACAACCTCACTTCCCTCCTGTAGTCCACCCAAGAGGCCTGTCCCCTCTTCCAGAGCCCATAAACATTCCTCTTCTTCTTGTTATCACTCAAGATCTCTCTGTTCAACCAAGCTCTTTTTTAACCCTACCGGCTTTTTTTCCGGAACATGGAGATGGCTTTCTCCTGATCTGCTAGGATCTCCTTTTTGAAGAGCTCCCTGTCCTCATGGGCCCCCTTACCCTTAAGTGCTGTCTCCCAGGAGACTTTGCCAACCAGCCTTCTGAAGAGTTTAAAGTCTGCCCTCTGGAAGTTTAATGCTACTGTCCTGCTTATCACGCTCTTCACTTCGCCTATTGTCTATCTGGAGTTTCCTAAGGCCTTTGACATGGTCCCTCACAAGACCCTTCTTTCTAAACTGGTGACATATGAACTTGATAGATGACTCTTCTGTGTATCTTAAATTGTTTGCACCCAGAAGGTAGTAGTCAACAGCTCTACGTCCAATTTGAGATCCATGTCCTGCATGGGTCTCATCACTGGTTCGAGGACTAATGTTGTTTAATATCTTCTTCAATGACCTAGAAGATGAAATTCAGCGTTCCTTCAGCATGTTTGTGGATGAGATGAAGCTGAGTGGTGAGATCGACACCCCAGAGGAGTAGGATGCTATCCAGAGGGACCTTGACAAGCTAGAGAAGTGGGCTAGTGAAAAATCTCTTGAGGTTCAACAATGCAAAGTGCAAGGTCCTGAACCTGGGTTGGGGTAGCCCTCAATATCAATACAGGCTGGGAGATGAAGAAATTTAGAACAGCCCTGCAGAGAAGTACCTGGGGGTCCTGGTGATTGTGAGACTGGATATGAGCCAGCTACATGCACTTGCATGTAAAAGGCCAACTGTATCCTGGGCTGCATCAAAAGAGATGTGACCAGATGGTTGAGGGAGGTGTTTCTGCCCCTCTGCTCTGCTCTGGTGAGACCACACTTGGAATACTACACCCAGCTCTCTCAGCACAGGAAAGACATGGACCTGTTGAAGTGGGTCCAGTGGAGGAACACAAAAATTACCAAACTTCTGGAACACGTCCCCTGTGAAGGGAGGTTGAGAGAGTTGAGGTTGTTTATCTTGGAGAAGAGAACATTCCAAGGAGAAATTGCTGTCTTTCATACTTAAATAAATACTTACAAGAAAGATGGGAAAGAACTACCAGGGCCAGTATCAATAAGACAAAATGTTCTGCTTTCAAACTAAAAGAAGAGAATTTTAGAGTAGATTTTAGGAAGAATTTTTTTTCCCTGAGGGTGGTGAAAGACTGGAACAGGTTACCCAGAGAGGTGGTAGATGTCCCATCCCTGGAAACATTCAGAGTCAAGTTGTATGGGGCTCTGAGCAGCCTAATCTATTTGAAGATGCCCTTGTTCACTGCAGAGGGGTTAGAGTAGATGACCTTTGTGGTCCCTCCCAATCCAAACCATTCTGTGATTATATGATATATAATTTTACTGCATATGCTTCCATATTACATTGAGTATTACTAGATCCGCAGTGTACAATGGCTCAGGGGGTCATCATTATGTATATCACCACTATCTCATAGTCAGTGGTGATAAAGCTTACAGATTCTGTACCATGACATATTTTGCTTGGATTCTTCATCTCACACACAGTAGAGTGTTTGGCAATACTATGGTGTAGTATGTCGAGGGTTTGATGATGAGTAAGACATCTTAACTTGGCATTCTGTGGTTAGTTGTTTGTCCTATTTTGCAACCAACCAAGTTACACTAATTGAATAATTCTGCAATTGCTTTCAAAGGTTATCAGACAACTTGAAAATCTTCTACAAGCATTATTATTCATATTACTAACATTCTCAATTACAGTAATATGTCTAGTGATTCACTTTACTGTAAAACTTTATCTGGATTTCTTGTTAACCTGTGCGGTGTCAGTATTTTACATTGAATACAAATAAATGCCTTAGAAATTGGTTGTCAGAAATAAAAAAATGCTAAACAGACTATTTAATGGAGTAATTTTTATGTACTAATGTTTGTTATTTGATTGTTGCAAACTAGCCTACTTCCAGTAGTTACAACATCTGGTTGACTTTCTGACAAGAAATGAAAAAATTTCCCTGAGTTACTAGGTAACAGTTATAGTGACAGAGACACCAGCAACCCACTCCCGTACAGCAAGCATCATCTCACTGCAGAGGAGTATATGCGAACCTCTTCTAGCAGAACAAAGTAACATCTGCACTGCATTTACAGAAAGTTATCTTACCTAATTTATTGGCTTGCATTCAGGACAAGCTTTTCATCTGCCCTCATCCTCAAAGCCAAGATATTGCAATGGAGGCCACCAGCAGGCTAGGAAGGGAAGGAATTTAAAAGTATGGGAGAAATGAATGTCAAAATCTGTTTAAGACAATGTGAAACACTACTCACGTACATACCAATAGGTGAAAATTCTTTTTCAGCTTTATTTACCTGAGAATGGATTTCAGTTTGAAGAGGTCTTTATGTCGTTACAGGCAGAGCACCTAAGATACAAGCAATTTTCAACAAGAGTACTACACATTTGTCTTTATAACAATTTGTATGTAACAGCTTTTATGCAAATGACACTAAAGTGGCATCTTTTTTCTAAATTGGACATTTTTATGGTTATAATTTTCTTCTATAATAACAGCAAAAAAAAATGGCTGCCCCAATGGAGCTGAGCATTTCATCTCTAGTGCTGTTTTGTGAAGTTGGAATGACAAGTTTCTTTCATTTGTGCAAAGAATGACAAAAAAAGTATTTTTTGTCATTCTTGTGTGACTTGGTTGAGGCAGTTACACTTGGAAGTGGCACCAGTCCCCTGACACCAACCTCTTCTTTGCCAGCAAGAACCATATCATAAAGTCATAATAAAACTTAAAGGAACTAAAAAATATTGCATCTTCCCTGTTTCTGCTCTTTGAAGGACATAAATTAATTTGTTAGTTTAAGCAGTTGCTGCTTTGGTTTGGTCTTTGGCATTGATCTCTACTTATTCTCCAGATGTCAGACAGGTGACTTTTACAGACCAAGGTCTTGGATTTAATTAACTGCGATACAAAAGAATTTATATATTTCAAGCAAACATCCCAAGGCATTAGTATAATAAGACAAGTAAAATAAGGTTCTTGTTGCTCAATTGAGTATGCAGTTCTGCAACAGCGATGTAAGAAATTCTGGGTCTTTAACAACGATTAAAATCTATCCCAGTTACCAATTAATGTGTGATCTGTAACCAAGAAACTTTATGAGGCATAATTTTACCCCCTTGAAGTGATAAATGGGTAGACTTTAATTGAGGCGTATAATAAGGTTAACAAAGTCAGAGTTGAAGTCTGATACTTCATCTCATAAAATAGAATCTCATAAAATATAATTAACTGTACTATTTAGTAAAAAATAAACCACAAATGTTTATTTTAATATGAAGAGTCAATAAATACTAAACCCCCTTGTGTGTGTCTCTCTCTAAACTATGTATCTAATAGCAATATACTTTCTATACACCAACTGGTTAAATCTGAAGTCTTTTTTAACTACTCTTCTGTTAGTGCTGATTTTTAATTCTACTACTTGGACATTCCCAGTTTCGACACTTGGCACTCCTTGCATTGACTTAGGTAGCTAATGCTTAGGAAAGCACATATGTACTTGAGTGCAGTGCTTCTTCAAGACAAAACTGTCTAGCTGGCTCAGACTGGATCTGCCAACCATGTCCTTTACCCTGGAAAATCCTAGGGCCACATGGAAACAAACTCAACTGCACTCTGAATCCTCCATGACCAGGGTGCACTGTTCATGCTGCTATTCCCAGCAAAGTTCATTCAGGATTCTAGCCCTGCATAAAGCACAGAAGTCCAGTTTTGTTCCTTGTTTTGAACACAAACAAAACTGGGTACTTTGTCAGGTATATTTCAGTCATTTGACACCAATGCTACATTTTGAGAAACAGAGTTGTCCACTGCTCATCCTCCTACATAAACAGGAGAGAATCCCAGTAGAGGAGAAAAAAGGCCTAGAACAGCCCTCAGTTTCTCTTCAACTTGAGCTATAGGCAGGAGGCATCTTTGCAGCCAGAGATGCGTTGAGGGTAGTGGGAGAGTAGCTGTCATTTTCTGAGAGAAAATGCAGCTATCCTGTGGAGAAGGGAGATTGGAGTTCAGTCTTCCTGTAGCACAACCAAAGCAACATGCTGCTTGTAGCTTGCTATATTTTGCAGCCAAAACTTGATTTTAAAAGTGCTGTAGTTGTTAATCTATTTGTCCTAGAAAAGAGGCAAGAAATAGATAGTGATCCTTTCTTCTAAGGACCAAACAACTAAACAATCACTGTCTTAACTTTGGGCCTGGATACCTAGTAGGGATAATGTGATCTACTTTCTTTGCAGGAGATAGAGTTACCTTTGAAAACATTCATATGTAGTTTATGACCCATAAGTCACTTCGTACTTGGGGAATGTCATAGAGCTAATTGATTATGGTATTGATAAACTGACAGGTCAAATTCAGCACTTATTTTTTTTTAGAGTGCTTATCGCCTGAAATAATTTACATTAGAAATATAAGGTGTTCTTGCTCTGCTCAACAATTTCTGTCTTTGAAATTCATGTTTCATGCTTTACCTTCCATTTCAGCTATATAGTATCTGTACATATAATTGATGATCTGTCAGAGTCAAGACTGACTTGAGATATCTTCAAATTCCAGCCAAAGAAAAGCTTCAAAGCAATTGAAGCAATACCTGTGTATGCAAAGGAATTTCCCGAGAATAATAACTGGAGGAGAAGTTGATTACATTAAGTTTATTAGAATGTTAACTCTGAAGTTTTGATTCTAAATCCCCAGGAAATGTTCTGTCATTAATATTCTGATATAAAGATATTGGAAACCTCCATCATCCTATGCCAGAAAAATAAAAAAATAATCATTGTGGATATAGCTGAACAGGTGAAGTGGTCTGTATGTTTGGGATGCTCCCACAGAAATTATGTCTTGTCTTTAATTAATTTAATAATTTCTCACTACACCATCTCATTTGTGAATATCTGCTCATGAAGTACTTTTGCTATTATAGAAGGAAGCGTTAATACATTATTTACATTTCAGAAGCACAAATGTCTTCTTCTCAGCATAATATTAATTAATAAATACTTTGTACATTTAATAGTGCCTTTCATCTGAAGACCCCAAACCATCTCTAGACTTTTACAAGTGGGCAAATTGAGGCAGATAACTACTACTCTGCATTTTCAAGGTCATTCTGAATGTTCCTGGTGGAGTTCATAATGGATAACCTTGCACGTCAACTATGAATCCCAAAATCAACCCCCCGGCCCATTGCACTGCATGAGCCACTCTATGTACACTAATAGATTATTAATGTTCTGACAATCTAATGGTTTACTTAGTTTGACATACCTTTAGGGCTTTATAATTAAGGAAATATGTGTTAACATTAGTGTCAGAAATCCTTTTTTCTTTTTTTTGTCAAATATTCAGTGGAATTAAGTTTATAAAAAGCTCATATTATTCCTGAATACTAGTGATGAAAACAGCTTACACAAGGATGTTGAATAAAAGGGCTAATGTCACAAAAAAAAATATTTTTTAAACTCTTGTAAATAAAATGTCAAAAATACTTTGGAACTGTCCATCGTCATTTAACCAGCATGGCTAGAAAAGGACCTAAGTTTTAAAAAAGAAAATATATTTTATTATTATGAAAGTCCAAATCACCACAGACCTAATTAGCACTTGAACTATGGTCTCTTTGCACTTTTTTGGCAACATAAAGGGACCAGAAAGTGAAGATATACGTTAATATACTCTTCTGTAATGGTTTAAGGAGATTTAAAGAGGAAAATTATATTTCTTCCATGTCATCTTCTTTGTTTCTTATTACTTTAACTGAGCAGGAAAAATAAACTAATATGAGTTCTTCTGATAATTTTTTTTAGTTTCATACACTGTATTTACCTCTGACTAAAAGGATTTTTGGTGCTACCTCTGCTAACTGGAGTGATCATTGCATCATGAATAATCAAATGAGATCAGCCAACTGTGTCCAGGTCCAATTGTCCTATTATTGTCTACAGAAAAAGCACTCTTTGGTTTTAGACTACTTTGTAGTCGACTGCCATAACCCTTGTTAGCCTATCACCAGAAAACCACACATATTCCCTCTTTTTAATTTTTGCTTAAAAAAATCAGATATTCTTTATTCATTATTGTTTATCTGCTGTCTATCTGTCTGTGGCATGCATGATGATTCACTATCCCTGTCATCCTGGAGTGTTTTGTGTTTTGTTAATTATGAAAATCACATGGAGATTACAAAGCCTTCATGTGCAAATCAGAAAACATGACGCACACAGTTACACATAGCCATTTACCGCACTCATCAGTCACTGCAGGATCCTAGAAAGAAGGCTCACAATTCCCCTAACACTATTTCTCAAAAGCATTAATTTCCTATAGCAAGGTAATGGACTGAAGAGTGGCACAGATTCTCATTATTTTACCTTGGTGTAAACTAGGAACAGCTCTTCTAAGATCAGCACAGTTGCTCAGAATAAGCAAGAGGGATCAGAATCTGGCTCAGGAACATTGCATATTTGCTATTAAATGTGGAAAAGGGAACCCCTGTCTGTCTCACTTGCTCAAGTGCTATCTGTCGGTTACCAGGCACACACAAATTAATTGTGTTTTTTAAAACTTTGTTTGGTTGAACCTGTCATCCTAGGCTAAAATTGTGTGACCTAACTTGTAGTAGCTTTTGCAGTGAAGGTATCATTTACTGTTGAGTATATTTTACTGTGCTGTTTTCACTCAACCAGCTGTCTAACATGTTGAATAGTCTTTCATCTTGTCAAACACTTCCATTCCCCTTTCTACAGCTTTCTCAGCCAACATGTACACACCTAATCAATCTAATGCCACTGTCTCCAGACTTTAAAACCAAAAAGCACTGCCCAAACTACTTTTTTAAAGAGACATTCATCCTTTTCCAGTAAATTCATCATCAAGAAGACTGATAAATTGTTAAACGAGAAGAAACACTTCTCTGAAACTGTTACTCTAGGTCCAGCCTTAGAGCTCCAGTTCACTCATTGAATCTGTCATTCAGTAAAGGCTGTTGGGGGCTTCCTTTCACACCGATCATGTATATGTTAATGTAATTTAATTTAATAAACATCTTACCCATGGAACTGAGCTTAAATACTCTTGCTTTTGCTTACATACACTTTTTTTTTTTCCATTTTTAGGCAAACAAGATTAGTCTGCCTCAATCTGCTCAATGCCATTTTTATCTTTTTTTTTCCTTATCCTTCATAAATGGGAACTCCATTAGTAGATTGATATTTACATCATACAGGAGGAAGATAAAAAAAAGCCATTGGCATTGCATTCAGGTGGCCCCTGCTATGTTATATAGTATATACCTTATGTGGTACAGAGTATTCATTAGGGCTGCTTTTATTTTTATTACTTTTATTTTTATTAGATATATTACCTCCTGAGACTGCACGAAGTGAACCATGTCACTGGGTGAGATTACTACTCAGTTAATAGCAGTCCTGAAATCAGTCATTTGGGAATAGGCTATGTTGCAAGAACCTCTAAAATGTGTATATGTGCAGTGGGGGACAGAGTAGCTCTCTGAAGGGGAAGGTTTTTCTGCTGTTGTTAGATTCTCTGGTGGAACATTCTTCAGTTGCATGCTCATTTCTCTATGTGCTTTTAGTTAAAACAGATAACAACACCTGAAACAAACACTTTTATAGCCGGCAGGTACACATGAAATAGAGGTGCCTGAACAAACAGGTAGAGGTGGATGCTTTGTATTTTCAGTCTGGTTTTGAATTACTAAGGATGGAGGGGGGTAAAGACACTTCAACCTTTAAGCCCCTTTGACATTCACAAAGTGCTAAAAGTCAGCTGGGGTCTCAGCTCTGACAAATTTGCATCTCTTTGAATATGACGCTTGAAAAGCCAAGCCGCTAGATTAAATTTTGCCATGGAGAAAATGAGAAAGGCTTCCATCTCCCAGGTCTGCTGGGAGGATCTTTATGGTTGATTTACTTTTTTTAAATAAATGTTTCTTTATGTGTTTTCTCTAGTTTGTGTCCAGCCTTCCTCTATCAACCATGCTGTATCTTCTGCCAGTTATATCAGCCCACAGTAAGTCAACCCAGGCAGAGTACAAGGTGAAAAAATATTTCAATCTAAACTGCACATCCCTTCTGTGTTTTCTGATTAAAATTTGCAAGCAAACCTTGGAATAAACTATACTTGACATGACTTCTGAAATAATTTACACAGTTTGTAAACTGGGGGTTAAATCCTACAAACCCTCCCTATGCTATTTGTAAGTAGAATTGCTGCAGGTTTGCAGGAGCTGGTCCAGCTATGTAGCTGAAACCTCACTATAGAGGACAGTAGGCAGAATAATGATTATAGTGAACCCATAAAAATAATAAACTGATTGCCCATTGAACAAAATCTACTAAAGTATGAAATATCTAATAAGCTACTGCTCTGGTTCAGGCTGACTTATCCTGCATTAAGTCAACAATGACACCACTGACACTTGCAGAGTTGCCACAGGGAGGGTGAGAGAAGGATTTGGCATTGATTTAGGTGTGGAATTGTTTCAGTTAATGACGAATAAAAGGGTGTATGTAGGGGCAACCGTTTCGAGGTTTATAGAAACTTATAATATGTACTCCATGTATTTGCTAAGTATTTATGACAACTCCTGAATTTATAACCATCTCAAGGAAAAAAACTTTCCACAGATGTTGAATGTAAACATAGTTTTAATGATCATTGAAAGAATTCCAAGAACATTGCTGTCATCCTTGCGTTATTAAAGAGGACCAGGGCTTGAAAACATACCAGACTTTATAACAAAACTTAGTATCACTCCCTTGTACCTACATTTGCTACTACAGGAGACTACTATTTTTTTCTCTAAAGCAAAATAAACATTTTTTATTAGCCAGGAGAAGACTCTCTTAATGTTTTACTTTATTCTTTGTTTCTTTGATATATGTGAAATACGTATATATTAGTGATCATGTCCAGAGTCAGCAGGAGATGTGGTGTGTGAAGGCTTTTTTTTCCTCTACAAAAAATTGTTTGCAAGCTCTGTGCACAGCATAAGTTATGAAAAATTATATATAACTAGTTTTCACTTTTTTATTTTTATTTCCTCATTGGGTTCTTGTAATTTTCTGGCAAATCACATTACATTAGAATGAAATGTGATTTGTAGTTAGGACTTAGTGACACATCCTACAGTTTTAACTCAGTCGCTTGGGTTCTGATTTAGCCCAACATGTGTCTCTTGAAATAACTCATGAGAGTAGATTGATGATATGCTTAGCAGAGGAAGAACAGTGTTGGAGAATGCCAGTACTAAACAATCCCTTTATTAAATGTATCTAAGCATCTAAAGAAGTAGTTCAACTTTTTGGAGGCAAAGAAGGAAAGAAATCAAAAAGGAATCAAATGAAGCTCCTGTTGATGTTCATGGGAATGTCAAGCTATACAGAACACTTTTTAGAGGACTTGAATGTGTGTGCAGTTATTACAAACTGATCTGAACATCTTAACCTTAGAATATGACTGTGTTATCAGGGTCTTATTCAATTCTGTTTACTTCAGTTGACACTGAAGTAATCTCTCTTTAGAGGAGGAAGCAACTTCTTTCTAGCAACTAAATGTATTAAAAATTTATGTAAGCTTCATTTATCCACTTATCCATTTTTCCATTTATCCAAATTTTTGCATGTTCTTCAATGTCCATTACTTTTGGTAGTTGTGCTTTCCCTTCTCGAACCTAGCTGCTTAGGATGTCTCAGGGCAGCTCCCACCTATGTTCATTCTGCTGCTCTGCACATTGAACCTTCTGGTTCCTTCATTCCCTCCCTTCAGAGATTGAACCTAAATGTGGCATTTACTTCTTGTTGGAGAGAGGAATCACCTCCAGTAGCCCATGAAAACTAGTGGGATCTAACAAATTCATCCTTGTTGAAAGAAGAAAAGCAAGTCAGTCCTACCCTGGTGCACACCTCCACAGATAGGAACATCTAGGTGTGCAGAAAACCTCTTTCTGCAGCCTCAGCCCAGCTATTGTGGGATAGTAGCTAACACAACCTGGTCATTCAGCACAGCTTAGATATTTTGTTCTGAATTAGGGCCCTAATTCCCGGTAAAGCCACTTCCCAGCTAGGATAATGACTTGGATATCTTTTTCTAAAGAAGTAAAAAAAGTGAGTGATCTAGAGCCTCTGAGAAAAGCACTTCAACATCTCATTTGAATAGAGCCTTACACGATACACTGGAGTTTCTAGGACAACTTCCTTACAAATGGATCATTACAGCAGTAAAAGCCAGATTATTACTACTGCCAATTCAGACTGAGTGGAGAATGGAAAGTATTAGTGCTTGCACTGATTGTAAGTAAGAGTCCAGTAATTAATGATCAGAGTTTTCAGCAACAGTCTCGAGGACAGAGTGTAATGTGCCCCAGAAGGTATGACTAAGGAGGTGTTAACTGAATTCAGAATTAGCCTGAAGACAAGGGCAATGGAAAACAAGATGCTCTCATAACCCATTACCAATATGTTGTCCACACAATTGCTATTAAGGAAAGACAGGTTTAAACTAGGTCCTTTTGACTGGAATTGAAACAGTATTTTTCAGCCGTTTTATGCTGCTTATAGCAGTAGATACCAGAATACTTTACAGAATAATGTAGTTACCACTAAAGGCTCCTGGGAATTGTTGCGAGTGGTCATAAGTCATACTAAGGGGGTGAAGAAATGCCTCTGATAGTCAAAGTTTGGAGGAAATATGCAGTTCTGACTGGCAAAGGCCACCTTTGTCTCTGTCCTAGAATGGAACTCTGGGCAGAAGTGGTCAGGCTGTGGTGCTATGCTGATACCATTGCACATAAATAGATATAGAAGGCCAATGGCATCCTGGCTTGTATCAGAAATGGTGTGACCAGCAGGTCCAGGGAGGTGATTCTCTCTCTGTACTCAGCACTGGTGAGGCCGCTCCTCGAATACTGTGTCCAGTTCTGGGCCCCTCACCACAAGAAGGATGTTGAGGTTCTGGAGCAAGTTCAGAGAAGAGTGACGAGTCTGGTGAAGGGGCTGGAGAACAGACCCTATGAGGAGCGGCTGAGAGAGCTGGGGTTGTTTAGCCTGGAGAAGAGGAGGCTGAGAGGAGACCTCATTACTCTCTACAAGTACCTGAAAGGATGTTGTAGAGAGGAGGGAGTTGGTCTCTTCTCCCAAGTGACAGGGGACAGGACGAGAGGGAATGACCTCAAGCTCCACCAGGGGAGATTTAGGCTGGAGATTAGGAGGAGGTTTTTCACAGAAAGGGTCATTGGGCATTGGAATAGGCTGCCCAGGGAGGTGGTTGATTCCCCTTCCCTGGAGGTGTTTAAGGCACGGGTGGATGAGGTCTTGAGGGCCATGGTTTAGTGTTAGATAGGAATGGTTGGACTAGAAGATCCGATGGGTCCCTTCCAACCTGGTTGTTCTGTGATTCTGTGATATAGACTGAAGAACTAAGTTGAAAATAACTCTTTAATACAATTTGCTTTGAGAGGCTCGGCTAAATTCTAAAGCTTCAGAGTTTATTGTGGGCACATTTTCATGCTTACAGCAGCAGACATATTTATTTATTTTAATGAAATCAGACACAGTTGAAAATTCCTACTACTTCAGGATTTCAACATTTAGGAAATCTTCCTTTTTACTGTAAGATTATATTCTAAGAAGCCGCACACATTTAGGACACATTTCACCCACCCTATGACCATTATACAGCTGTCTTTTCTTACCTAAGACTCTTTTAAATACTAATTTCTCCTATAATCCCTACAGTACAGGTAAAAAACAATAATACACCACCCCCCCAGTAAATAATTAATAAAGTAATAAAGATGTAATCAAATTAAACAACAACAACAAAAATCCCTTCCGATTGTCTTCATGGTTGAGCTCTTAACCATGTTACATATTTTCTGAATTTGTCCTTCAGGTGGCATGATCTTAGGAGTACTACCTTAATTTCTGATTCTTTCAGTGGAGAGTACATGGTCAGCATAGAGCGAAAAACCACATAATAATACACAGATTTGTGATAACTGCAGACACACACACAATGTGCACTTTTTAAATAGCTATAAATCTAAATACATACATGGTTGCTCACATATTTAAAACATATTTAAAATCACACATGTAAACAAATAGGGACAGATGCATGCACATGTAACCCTATCATCATAGCACCCATCTAAGGATTATGCAAACTGGTCGCATTTTTGTGCACGTGTGTGAGGTACAACAAATACCCACAATCTTAAATTAACTCTTTCTGAATAATGAAAATCTTACTATTAACTTGACATATTTAAATCCAAGTGGACAAGATTGGTTTCCCTTCTGCCCCTTTTTTTTCTCTTTCTTACTCCCTCTCTCTGCCTCTCCCTCTCTCTCTCTCTCACTTTACCTTCCCAATGGCACTATTTTATTTCAGAAGAAAACTTATGAAAATTGTTGAAACACACACTACAAAGCATTTGCTTTTTTTTTTCTCTCCCTTTTTTTTATTTCAGCAGATAGCCCCCAAAAAAGGCAGGGATGTCAAAGGCTTCGAGTCCCCCCTTTGACATTCACGCAGTGCTGAGAGTCAGCCGGGGTCTCAGCTCTGACAAATTTGCATCTCTTTGAATGTGACGCTTGAAAAAAGCCGGAGCTGCTAGATTAAATTTTTTTTTTTTCCGTCGAGAAAATGAGAAAAGCCTCTATCTCTCCGCCGAGTCTACTGGGAAGATCTTTATTCTGATTCTTGTTAGAATTGTTTATCACCCTGACAGACCAGACTCGGACGAGATAAAGGCGCTGCTCCATCACGGGGCCTGACAGTGGTAGGACATGCAGAGAAATGAAAGGAGCAGGGGAAAATATTATTAATAGATGCCGACTTGATTTGCCTCTATGGCACGTCAAGGAAGGAAGAGGAGGGGGAGCCACGGCTTGATTGCAAGCCTATGAAGTTCTGTCCAAAAAAGAAGCTATTTTTCATTAAGTGATAGAAGGTTTTTTTTCATGTTCTTTCCTGAGGAGCTGATAACTTATGCAGTTTATTCTAACCCTGCTGATTTCTGTCAGGGAAAGAAAACTCCTGAAAGATGGCTCCAGCTCCTTTTCAAGGAAGGAGGATGCCTTGTCAAAAATGGAAGCAAAGCATTAAAGCCCTGGCTTTGACTCCTGCAAGGTCGCCTGGATCGGATTAGGTGTGTATGTGTCGGTGAGCATGGGGGATTCAAGGGAGGAAGGCATAATTATGTACCCACTATGGCCTTCTGATGGAAAAAAAATAATCAAAATATACACAGAGAACAGTACTTTCACATATGCACATGCACACATGCACCACATTTGTACATGCATTCAGAAACATTTGTTCCGCTGCATAATTACTTTGCAGTTAGTAAAGATTTGTCTGATATAAGCATGCACTGAATTTTGGATCTGAAAGCTAGGTGTAAAGTTAGAGCAGTCTCATTCAAAATGAACATTAAAAAATAACCAGTTTCCTGCTACTTTCTCTGTGTTAGGTCTCACATAGAAACATGACTGGCAATACCAGCTCAGGGGCTCTTGCTGTGATGTTGACTCTGCTATGACTGTCTCATGTTCTGGGGCAAAATTGCCTTTACATGACCATTATTTCTCTTAGGTTAGATTAGATTTTCTTGGAAGAGGAAAGTAAGAGTGAGAAAAAAAATGATTTGTGCACATCATGGCTGTGTTATTTTTATCCTTAGATCCTTCATATTTGCAGCTATGACCATTTGAGGCATTCATTGCAATCAGTGTTGCACAAACTATTCCTGACTTGAAATTACCTTGTCCTCCAGAAAAAAATGTGTTTGATCACTATCCTAACTGAATTTTGAATTCTGCATAAATTAATTTCTTGAGAAATGTTTGCCTCAGGGCAATAGAATAGATCTGTTTCTGTGAACTTGCTCTTCTTGATTGCTTCCTGTTGAATCCTTCCTACAACATATTGAGCATCTCAAGAGAAGCTATGAATGCTGCTGAGTTCTCTCTGTTTTCAGTAGCCTGGGAGTGCTTATTAGTTCAAGGGAAATACTCAGTATTTTGCAGGTAGAAAGAGTGTGGCTTTTTTCTGGAAAGCTCATGGACAATCTGACTGCTAGGCAAACCATTTTCTCTTCCTTCTTCAGATTTTTCCTAAAGAGTTCTTCCTCCTAGTGAAAAATATCAGATCTTTTTCATTCCATCAGAGGAATTTCTGATGTTACATATCAAACGTGAAGGAAATGAAATATCACTAGGTACTATGTTGCAACAATGATAAATCCATATATTTTTAATCTTCATCTTCACTGCTGTTTTCCCACCTATTTTGCTGTATCGTATCAAGGTCTGAAGGGAAAGGCTTACTTTATTGTTTTTAAAGCACTTAAAAAAGACCTTCAGTACCTATCTAGCTAATTCTCTGTTATGTCTCTGCCATAAAATCAGTATCACAGTCAAGTCTGGAACAGAATAGCTTTCAAATTCAGCTGTAGATAATAAAGACTGTCTGCCTGGGAGAAGTCCTTAAAGCACCAAATTTAGTATCTCTGCAGAGATTTAGGCTAAAATATCGTAGTCTGGGATTAGGAAAGATTTTTGCTACATTCTGTTTGGATGATCTTCCTAAACTCTCCTAAATGCTACTTTTGATAGATACTAGCTTTTCTATGAAAGATGCTAAGCGTGACATAAAATATCTGTCAGCCTGATGTGCCTCATTGGAGGTTATGGACTACTGCATCTTAAACTTATGCAGCATAGTTATCTGTATGCAGATATGAGTCTGGGTTTAGAACTAAGAAAATTTTAGACTACTTCTGACTGGTAGTCTAGTTATTGTGGTATGTTAACAATAATTAAATATAAGGGTGCTGGTAAGTTTGACTGGGAGCATGAAAGGAACGTACAGACTTTGGTCTACAGACTTGATGGCAAGTAGAAGGCATCTGCATGTTCTGACACGCAAAGACACTGAAAATTTTCAGTTCATGTCCTTTCTACATTTTCTGTGTTGTTTATTCATTGGACTGATGCCTGTGAATTCTCAAGAACCTTTTTGCAGTGTGATTTGTTCTGACTTCAGAAGCTACACAAACATTTTGAGAAATTGTATGTTGACTCTGTATGAAGAATTGTCTGGTAAAATGTAATGATTAGTTACAACAGATATCTCTATTTATTTATAGTGAAATGCTAGAAGTATGAAGTGAGCTCAGAATGATATTGTGTTTGTTTCGTACAAAGCAAAAGATAGTCTACACACACCAGACAGCCAAAGGACGGGAGAAAAGCAGTATAATGACTACTATTTTATAGCTAAGAATGTGAAGGCTATGGACACTGAGCAGCCCAATGTCACTCAGGAAGTCTGTGGAGGGGCTGAATGCTTGAACTAAGACCTTTAGACCTAGTTAAATTTCTTAACCACAGTACAGTCCTTCCACAGCCCAGTTCAGGGTAGCCTAGGTCTGTTTTGACTGAGCCACACTCACCATACCATGTTCCATTGTAACACAGACATGCAAATCAATTTAGAAAAGCCCTCTTTTTTATGACTACAACTAATTTACCTAAAATCTATGAGAAAGCATCATGATGTAGGTAGGGACTTGCCTCTGTTTTAACTGCAGATGCTTAAATTACTCCAGCAACAAAGAGGGATATTGTTAATGAAACTTTTAGAAAAGGGAATATTATGCATCCCCAAAGTCCTCCATTTGCATAGTTTCAGAAAGTGGGTATATTTGGCAGGCGTTCTCTTTATTCAGTCATAGGTTTGGCACATGTCATAGTACAGAGGCTGAGTGAGAATCATGCAGCAATTTAAACTGAGAAAACAGATGTGGTTTTGCATTTTGGTATGTGTAGAGTCTCAGGCTACTATGAAAATGTCTTTGGGTAACCAACAGGCCTAAACTGTTCACGTGTTGAGACATTACAGTTATGCTACAAAGGAAATATTTTACTAATTCTTTAATTATTTTTTTCATTTAGTTATGCTGCTCCAGTCTTGTACATATCTATAATCCATTTTATTTCACATAATCACCCAGAATTTTGGGTTCTTATATGCATTATCCAAATTCTTGGATCTCTAATATAGGAATAAGAAAGGGTGACATGACAAGATTTTTTTTGTAATAATTCTGTATGAGTAGACTGCAAAACCCAGGAGAAAGAATTAGTCTTCTGGTATTTCAGCACTTCTAATTCTGAATGGGAGCCTATGCAACGTGTAAAAACTAATGAAATAGTGAGATAGCTAAGCAGTGTTGAACATAGCAAAAAATATTTGCTTAGAAATCAGTTCAAATATAGACTAAAGGACTGCTGATTGAAGTGCAAATTTAACATAAGGGATTTAAGACCTGGTCCCATATCACAAGTAGAATTCCCTTGATTTAAATGCATGTCAGTTCAGGTCAATAAAAGGCAATTACTTTTTTGTATGATGATGAGCATGAAACCCTGAACAATGTCTGGAATGATTTTTGTCTGAATTAAGTGGGGAAAAAAGTAATTTTTGCATTCTTACACAATCTCTTGCTCGATCATGTAAAATGTGACGGTTTCAGGTTGTTAAATTAGGAAGTTAGGACTATTAATTAATTATTTCTATGCAATTGTGGAAAAAAACCATGCATTTGTACCTTATGATAGCTATTGGTTTGCTAGATTTTTTACAAGATTGTTTGGAAATAGTACTAATAACATGTTCATACCACTACGTTTTCAACTGAGAAAGCAATTATAGATCAAATAGGGCAATCTGCAAACAAGGCCTAACAAACAAGAGGGAAAGCAACTATAAAGTTACTAGCTGGCCAGGTAAAATGCATTCATTTATACTGACTATACAGTGCAGCTTCTCTTGCAAATTTTTCTTCCTTAGTTTGTACTTTAATCAATCTAATCTGTTTTCCCACACAAAGTTTTACCTATGTGTTTCTAATTTATAAATGTGGCCCTAAAGGAATTAATTAAGATCTTATATTTAATTTCACTTGTTACTAGAAAGGAGTTAATACTTCATATCCTTTATCTACAAATTTAACCCTTTTTGTCTCCTTCTGAAAAAGTCTTCGATCAGATTGCAATATTTGCAAAAAATAGCATCAGCAAAAATGCTTTAGCAGATTATTTTGTCTGTTCCTCACATTGGGAAAGCAGATTTCAAAGGATGTAACAAATATAACAATCCATTTCAACTGGCTACTTCAGCTCTGGTGAGGGTCACGTTTAACAATGCCAGTTCAGGGAAGTGTATGTATAGGTCTATCTTCTTCTGCAAAGTCTACAAGAAAGGGCTTCTAGGACATCTTCGTTACTCACAGGATCGTGAACAAAGTCTTCATTTATCTGTTCTACTTCAAGAACACATTCAAACTTGATTTAAACTTTGTTTCTCCTCACACAGAAGAGCATGGGGAAGTAATTAATTTGCTTCCAAGAAAAAATATGTTAGGATATTTGAAGTTGCTTCAATAGCTGCAATGTTTCCCTTCCAAAAATAGCATGAAGAGAAGAATAGTAAAAAACACTCTCTTAAATCCATTTTTCAGTGTCCAACTATCTCTGTTTCTTAAGTGACCAATTTTGAGTGATGAAAGAGTGAAAATTTGTGTGCTTTTTTGTGGGGAGCAGAAGAGTGGGGAAAAGGTATCCTTTGATTTTAGTTCATATTCAGGGAAAAGCCTGGGTTAATAATTAAAAGGTAGGAAGTTAATTCATGCATCCCTGAAATCCTCCTTTTGTGTAGTTTTAGAAAATGCATACATGTGACAGGATATCTCATTGTTCTCAGGATGTGTTATCATGTATATGTGGAGTAGCTTTACTGCGATATGAAATGCAAATTCTCCTCACTTTGTTCTTGCCACTTTTATGAATATTAAAAATATGGATAAAATAATTGTGAACACTTTTGGAAAAGGTCTTCAGCTCCTAATTTTAGTGCTATAAAGTTTTTATATTGCTGCAGTCTAAAAAAAAAGAAAATTGTACCAGCTTATATTGGCATAAATGTAGGAAATTTAATTGAAAATCTGCATTTTGAGTGTACTCTAAGTGGAACTTTATGATGACATGAAACCCTAGTGCCAATAAATAGCACAACAGGTTCTTGGACCAAAACAATGTAGTTAGTTTATGTTAAGTCAAATAAAACATAGTTATTTAGGTGATTTCAGACCATCATTAACCTCCACTAGCACCAAGTTTGTAACAGAGAATGGGTTAAAGAAGAGGTTATCCTAGCCAGATAAGGCAGTTAGCAACACATGAGGTACCACCAGTGCCATCATTTTGAGTGCTATAAGACTAAATTCTTCTTAATACCAAGCCATCTTGATCTTCCCTGCTAAGTGGATTGATTTGTTGAGAAGCCATTGTGTAAGTTTCCACTCCCAATAGTAGATTCCTAGCTGTAAGGGTGGCTCTAAGGCTGCCACAGCGTGCCTCGTTTAACATTGTTAAGCGCTATCTTTGTAAAATATACCCGATTATAGTTATGTGCAGAATAGTGCTCCAGAAATTGAAGCTATGTTAAATCAACAGAATAGACTTGTTTAAATTATTGTTGGAGACCAAAAGGCCAAGTAATTATTTTTGCATATGACTCTTTAATGTAAAAATAAAAACCCAGCATTTGCTTCCCCAGCATTCATTGATGTTATACCTGTGCATTAAGTGCAGAATCAAATACTTCATATTGCAAGACAAAGAATTATGTTGTAAGTACTAGAACAGACTACTGCTCTGCAAGACTATGGAATTGGTCCCTAATTTAATAGCAGTGTAGCTAGGAAGCTGCAGACAGAAAATCATTGGTTTATTTGTTTAGATTATTCAAATAATAGCATGACTAATCTTCACAGCTTGGGCTGAGATCTTCTTTACTTTAACTCTTTGGAAAACTGTCCCTGTTTCAGGAATTAAATATATTTTCCTCCATATAGTCTTTAGTCTGCAGTTATAAAGCTCTTCATCAGCATGTAGTGACTTTGCTCATGTTTTTGACAAAAGGCTGATAATCTGTCCTAATGGCTCTGGCTGCCTCATACGTTTAGTTCCCAACTGATTTTGACTGACACACTGAGGAATATTAGCAATATGGAAACGAAGGTTGATCATGGAAGGAGACAGACAAGCATGCTAAGTGAAATCCTGCATATCTTTACTTCAATTAGAATTCATTTCTTTTTGAGGAAAGACTGCTTTTATATTACATTCCTTTTTCAGGTCCTAGACTGTGATCCCTGCAGTTAGAAGCTCCCCTCTAGGTAGATAGCTCTTTGGATTATGTCTTCTCAGATACAAAGTTTCCTTTGAGTATGAACAGACTCTTATCCCTAAAGAGGGAGATATGAAAAGTATGAAAAAATTCTTAATCTTTCTTTGAAAATTATTCACATCCAATACCTGGAGTGATAACCACTTGGCTAGTTATCTATTTCATGAGGAAGGAGAGGGCCATTCCCAGTTTGGACTGAGTTTTTCACTTGTTTTGATTTTGGGGTAGTGCTCTCTGGGGTAGTTGAGTTCTGAACTTCTCATTCACAGCAAATGCATCTATACCTGACATCTAGTCCTGTTGAAAAAAACTATTGATGCGTGGACTGTTAGGTGGATAGGAAATTGGTTGGATGGTTGTATTCAGAGAGTGGTGGTCAATAGCTTGATATTGAGATGGAGATCTGTGACAAGTGATCTCCCTCAGGGGTCCATACTGGGACAAGTGCTGTTTAACATTTTCATCAATGATATAGACAGAGAGATTGAGTGCAATTTCAGCAGGTTTGCAGATGACACCAAGCTGAGTGGTGCAGTAACCTCAACAGAAGAAAGGGACCTAGACAAGTTGGAGAAGTGTCAGTATCATAAGGATCAACAAGGCCAAGTGCAAGGTCCTAACATTGGGTCAGGGCAACCCACTGTTTCATTACAGGAGAGGGGATGATGTGATTCAGAGTGACCCTGCAGAGCAAGACTTGGGATGCTGGTTGATGAGAACCTCAACATGAGCTGGTAATGTGCACTTGCAGTCCAGAAGATCAACTCTGTCCTGGGGAGCATCAAAAGAAGTGTGGCCAGCAGGTTGAGGGAGGTAATTCTGCCCCTCTATTCTGCTCTTGTGAGACCCCATATGGAGTATCGTGTCCAGTTCTGAAATCTTCAACATAAGAAGGATATGGAGCTCTTGGAACTGGTCCAGATGACGGCCACGAAGACAATCAGAGGGCTGGAGCACCTTCCCTATGAGGACAGGCTGAGAGAGTTGGAGTTGTTCAGTCTGGAGAAGAGAAGGCTCTGAGGATACCTTGCCAATACCTGAAGGGAGCCTACAAGAAAACTGGAGAGGGATGTTTTACAAAGGCTTGTAGTGATAGGACTAGGGGGAGTGGTTATAAATAAGGAGTAAATTCTTCCTAGACATAAGAAGGAAATTCTTCACAATGAGGGTGGTGTGACAATGGAACAGATTGCCCAGGGAAGCTGTGGACGCCTCATTTCTGGAAGTGTTCAAGGCCAGGTTGGATGGGGCCTTGGGTAACCTGATCTAGTGGGAGGTGTCCCTGCCCATGGCAGGGGGTTGGAATTAGATGATCTACAAGGTATCGTCCAACTTGAACCATTCTATGATTCTATGAATACTCTGCCACGCTTAACTGACAAAGGGAAAACAATCTCTGCTTTAAGCTAGGTTGGGTACAATAAGCACTGAAAAATTAATGTAAACTGATCCCCAGCATGCCTTCTCAGAGGGATTGGATTACACAGCATCCTAATACTTGAACTAGTTGACAAATTAATATTGGTGGCAATCTACCGCTACCAACAGGGACCAGTCATTGAAGGACTGCCAAAGGTATATGCAACGCACTTCACTTTCACAATTATTTCCTTATGATTCAGGAAATAATTTAGTGTCCTTCCCAGGTTCTTCATGATGGCTACAGACCGTTCACTTTGGCTCTCTGAAGCAACCATCACACCATTGCTCATTTTTCTGCTCTTGCATGAAATAAACATATTAACCATATTAAAGACCAGGGATACATCCTTGATCTAGTGGGATGTGTCCCTGTCCATGGCAGGGGGGTTTGCAGCTACATGATATTTAAGGTCCTTTCCAACTCAAACCATTCTACGATTTTATGATTATCAACAACAGCAAAAAAATGCATGTGAACTGCAAATCACCTTTTGTTAAATGTATCAATATAAGAATACATGACCTGAGATATAAGTGAGTGATCAGTTCTGTACAGAAGAAATTACAAATATTATAAGTCCTTTGAGTTCCTAATTAACAGGTGCCAAAGAACAGGACAGGATTAAATGAACAGAGATATCAGATGCATCTACATTTAAATAAAGAAAAAGATATATTGGTTGAAACTATACCCAGCCTGTGAACTGTCTTTGAGCAAAAAGTTTGGAGCTTGAGTCATAGGATTTACCACTAATTTAGATAACCTCTAAAATACTACTTGACCAAAATTGAACACAAATATAAAATTAAAAACTTGATTCAAAGTTAATAATTTCAAATTTGAAAAGAAAGCATTTGCCTTCCATGGGCAATTCAAATTTATTTTCAGGGAAAGGAGCATATATGTAAGTCAACTAAGGTTTTGAGTCAGTAGGAACTTACCTGTGCAAAATTTAAAACTTCTTAAGTATTCTGCTTGCATCAGGCAAATGTGTCTTTTCTGCTTCTCAGTGGGATGTCCACAAGTACAAGGTATGGAGATTGGTTTTGCTTTGTAGAGATGGCATGATATAAAACTTTTTTCATGGCCAGAAGAAATTACTGTTAGTGAACTTGAATTGAGATTTTGGAGATTTGCATGACAGAGGTGTCCAAAGCATGTGCATTTAGTTATCGAAAAACAACATTTAGAAAAGTAAGTATGTGAAATATTCCTGTTTTAAACCCTATTTCTTTCCTGGAGAAAGTTATAGGGTCTTTCACACATGTGAGATTCAGGCAGATGTATAAGTTTGACTCTAGTTTACTGGCAGGTGATTTTGAGGATTACGTCAACTTAATAAAGAAAGAAAGCAAAAAAGGATTCCTATGTGGGAATACCTAGCTATCTTAATAAGATAGCTTTGCATAAAAACCAGAAATCTTTTGAGATTAATGAAGCCTGTTTACTTTCCATATCTTCTTGAGTCTCCTCTATGACTTGAGTCAAATCAAAAGGCTAATAACTCCAGTATGGGAAACTGAAAAAGAAATGTATAAATAAGTAAAAAGTCAGTTATTGAGTTGAATTTGAAGTCTATCTCCATGTCTTTGCTAAGAGTTGATCAGAAAAACTGGAAGACAAGCATTCTTTGTAATGTAAAAAAAAAAAAAAGACAAGGTAAAAAAGCTCCCTGTATCTCTGTGGCTCCAGGGACAATTACATACATTTATACACAAAAGTATAAAATATGTGTAATAATATGTATCGATTTGCAGTCTTGCAGTGGTTTTGTATAGACCAAGATATAAACCTGTCAATTCAGGCTTTGTTACTAGGAATTCCAGATGCACTGTCCTGTGCCACCAGCCCAAGAGACCATATCAGGGCTTTCCTCTGCTGCTTTCACAGTTTTTGCACTTGATAAACTCATATTGCCACTCTGTTAGTGCCACAGCTTCCTTCTGTGAGATTTTTGGTTTTGATAAAGATGGTATTGTGTATAACAGTGTTCGTGTTCCTTAAGAGTTCCCATATAGGCTGTAAGAAACTTCTTCCTTGATGACCTAAAACAGATGCTGTGAGTGCTCTTTTGTTTCTATGTTTTAAATGTTGTAATGGTTTGTGTATTTTACCAGTCTCTTAGCCTTCTCATTATATCCTGTTTCTCACTCAGCTGCCTACAGGGGAGACATGGAGAGAGAACTTTTCCCTTTCTCTCTTTCCAAAAGCAAATAAAAAGAAAAGTGTAGGAAAACGTATGTACTATGGTGTGACTGTGGACATTGTTCTGTTTTCTCAGCATTTATCAACTATGTTTCAAACACTGTACAAGAGCATTTTGCTTGAGTTGCCTGCATTCTGTTCAGGGAGGCCCAGTCATCTTTGGTTACCTGGGCATCACCGCTGAAATGTCCATGAACTAGGCTGACAGCACAACCTGGGATCCAGAAACATATCTGAATGTATAAAGATCTAGGGATGACAATAGTTAGTGAGGGTAGATTCTTCTTCGATATCTTTGAAAAGACAGTTACAGAAAAGAGATCAAATTAGATTGTAAGAAGCATGGAAAGCTGGAAGGCCTGTAACCTAGATTCCTCACACCATTAAATATTAACCTGTGTTTGCACAGTTTTTATCACTTCTCTGCAATGTTTCTCACTCAGTCATGGAAAATTCAATGAAATAAAACACATGGTGGGAATTTAAAAGGCATTCCTGGGGTTTTTTTTGTTTTCTTTTTTTTTTTTTTTAAACTCTCAGATACAAGTCAAATTGACAACTGTCTGATAAAATTTGATGTGTCATATCCCAGTCTTTTTGAGTCAGAGAGGCTCAATAGGACTTATCCTCCCATTAGAAAATGGTATTACACCTGTTGCAGAAAAGAAGAACAAAACAAAGCCTCTAGACACACTCAAATCCACCAGGCCATGAGAATTTCACTTTCCCTCAATGACACTTTGCTGCAACTGCGGGCAGCAGATTGTGTTTGGATTGTCAGGGAAACAGTCGGGCCATTACTGTTGTTGTTTAAGTTTTGGTGGTTGAGGATTTTTTTTCCCTCCTAGCCAAAGTATTAAAAAAAAAAAAAAGAGTGGGGGAGGAAAGAAGTTGATTTCTTCAACAAGCAGCTGCAATGACAGATGGCTGATGAATGCACTACCAGCAGTTCCAATGGAACTCGACTCCGTGGGAGTCAGGGCACTGCGCACCTTCCAAAGGGCGCCATGGTAGTCACTTGGGAAGGGGAGTGAGAGTCAGAATTTCTAACCATGGTGAAAATGTACTGAAGGAAGAGAACATGATGACAAGGGGTGAGAAAGGGAAGGGAGTGATTGAGATCCATCCAGCTGAGTCTTTATGCCCAAGAATGGATTAAGATGAAATAGGGGCCCAGAGCCATAAAAATTTCATGAATACTTTAAAAATAATGCCTCCTCTGTTGAAACATTATCTTAGCCACCCACTTACCATTAGGTTTTGCTGATCTTTTTTTCCCCTAGTCCTCAGATTGACTCCTCTTCTTTCTGTTCTTTCTATACACTTTTTTTTCCCGCATTTTCCTATTCCTCCTCTTCCCAAAACTGTCTCTTCCTAGCCTCTTGACAGTGAATGATTTTGAAGAAAAGCTGTTGCTCTTCTCAAAGCTACTGTCTGTCAGATGTCCTCATGAGTCTTCCTTAGCACCTCAGAGTCTGACAATCCCTGATCAGCCCTGCCAGGTGACCTGCTGCATAGTGTCCTGCCACACAATGCTCAGACTTGAAAAAATTATTTGCACTGGTCAGTTATTATCTTTTTGTCCAAAGGTCCCCCATTGAAGCGGCTTGTCAGCAAAATTTGTGACTTTCTTTTGTGAACCCTGTGCCGGGTATAAGAATTTCTCCTCTTACTGCCTGTAAGTTTTAGCTCACTGTGGAGACAGAAACACAGCAGGGAAGGTACACAAGCTCCACTCTCTGGAAGGAGTCCATAGGCAAATATAAGTAGGCAATTTCCTGCATCAAGCAGTGTGTTGTAACCTGTAAGACCTCCAGCCTGTCATGGTCCCCAGGACAGTTTGGTTACCCCTTTCCTCACCTCCCTGTCTGAAAAATGAGGTAAAAAGAACTGGTGGCAGCTGGAAAAGCGGTAGGGGGTTTGCAACAGAGCAGTGAGTAAACAAGGAAAAAAACCTCCTCCAGTATTAAATGTACTGTGTAAACATAAACAATAGCAACAAGCAAGACACATTCCAAACCTATCTCCAGTGTGAATCAATGATGTATTATTTGATGAATCAGGGGAGGGGTCGAGTGAGAAAGAACAGGGACTTATTATTATTTTCGAGTAAAGTCAACCAGCCAAGTCTGTAAACAAAACCATTTTCTATCTTTAACTCCATCTCTTGTTGAGGGCCTCCCCTTTTCTCTCTTCCTTGGCAAATTTCCTGCAGATTCCCCACCCAGCAGTAGATATATACATCTGAACAGCACTGCACTTCAAAGATCAAAATAATTGTTTTCCTATTATTTCTAAATGTCTTTTCTATTCACTTTCATTAATAATCTTGGCATAAGCAGAGTTTATCAAGGGCTGTTCAACGTCAGAAAACTCAAGTGTGAGGCTATGTATGTGTGTATTTCTGTGTGCTAATGCGTACATGAAGACATGTGACTAAGGAGGCAAGAAAATACTGCTGCAGGTCATTAATGAAATAGTGATAGGGTTTTTTTTTTATATCTGTAGTTGTAAAAAATAATCTGATAAGCTTTTTTGTGTACTTGCACATGACTAACTAGTGTTAGCACACACATACACAGAGGTTGTTTTCTGTATCCCCAAAATCATAACGTGGGAAATGAAAAGCAGAGGAGGAGAAAGAGAGAATTGATGGAAATTATTGTCTCTTAGGGTGTTCTCTAATAATGAGAAAGGAGCCCCACTTTGAACTCTCGATTCTTTGTCGAAGAACAAAAACCTTGAAGCATTTTGCTACCTTTAATTGTATTACTCTTCTAGTAATCAATAAAGATAAAAAAAGGATCATTCTTTGTACAATAAGAAATCACACAGCATCTGACTATGCAGAGATAGATTGCACTTATCTGTCTCTAGAGGTGGCTTCTCTTGTAGCAGTAAACTCAATTTTTATTTGGATTTTAAAAATGTTTCAAATTATCCAGTCAATGCTACATGCATATTAAAAGATTTATTTCTTATATTCTCATCTTGATGTACTGGATATATGTGCCCAATTCCCACTAATGTTAATGGAACTGCAACTGTGAATTCCTGCACATAAAAGCAAGACAGTACCCATAAGTATTGCAAATACATAGGTAGATGGATAAATAACACAAAGATTAAACGCCTCTGGCATTACTGATTTATTCTTTGTGTAAACTTTGGTCTGATCTTTCTAAGGATTCAAGATGTGAGATAAGAAACTAAAAGCATCCAGGTCAAGATCCCCCACACTGAAGTGTGGGTGAGGAAGGGAGACACCTGACTACAGAGCAGCAGCACCCACACTAATTGGAGGGAAGGGGGCAATGGGTGTCTCTACAGGGTGACTCAGAATTTAGGTGGGCTGAATCATATTGAAGGTCCCTGTTCCTTTCCACTGACTGTCAACTGGGGGCGTGTGAAGAGCCATTAATTTAAGTATCTGCAGGGAGGTGGGTTACATCAGGCCTTAAAGTAGTAAACCCCCATTCTTGTCCTCTGGTATGCTGTGATTTGGCAGCTCAGATTTTATGGCAGCTCAGCTGAAGTGCGCTTACACCAATGCACGCAGCATGGGGAATAAAAAGGAAGAGCTGGAAGCTGTTGTAGGGCAAGGAGCCTATGATGTTGTTGCCGTCATGGAAATGAGGTGTGATGACTCATAACTGGAGTACAGGTATGGTGGGGTACAAACGCTTCAGGAGGGATAGGAAGGGTGGGAGAGGAGATGGAGTAGCCCTCTTTGTATGGGAGGACTTAGACACCGTTGAGGTGGATTGTGGTGATGAGGAAATTGAGTACCTGTGAGTTAAAATCAGAGGAGCCCATAAAAAGGTAGATTTTGTGATGGGAGTCTGTTACAGACCACCCAGCCAAGGAGAAGCAGCTGATGAGCTCTTCCATAAACAGCTGGGGTTAATCTCCAAGTCAATGCCACTTGTTCTTGTGGGAGACTTCAATCTCCGTGATATCTGCTGGAAGTACAATAGAGCAGAAAGGAAGCAGTCTAGGAGGTTCCTGGAGCGCATGGAAGACAACTTCCTTGCACAACTGGTGAATGAACTAATGAGGGAAGGTGCCCTCCTGGGTCTGCTGTTTGTGAACAGAGAAGGCCTTGTGGGGGATGTGGCAGTAGGAGGACGCCTAGGACTAAGCAAAAACGAGATGATAGGGTTTTCTGTTCTAGGTGAAGTGAAGAGGGTGGTTAGCAGGACAGTAGTGTTAAATTTCCAGAGGACAGACTTTGAACTCTTCAGAAGGCTGGTTGGCAAAGTCTCCTGGAAGACACCACTTAAGGGCAAGGGAGCCCATGAGGGCTGGGAGCTCTTCAAAAAGGAGATCCTAGCAGCTCAGGAGAAAGCCATCCCCATGTTCCAAAAAAAAGCAGGCAGGGTTAAAAAAGAGCTTGGTTGAACAGAGAGATCTTGAGTGATAACAAGAAGAAGAGGAATGTTTATGGGCTCTGGAAGAGGGGACGGGCCTCTTTGGGTGGACTACAGGAGGGAAGTGAGGTTGTGTAGAGAAAAAATCAGAGGGGCTAAGGTTCAACTAGAAAGTCTGTGAAAGATAACAAAAAAATCTTTCTATAAATATATAAATAATAAAAGGAGGACTAGGGAGACCATACAGTCCCTATTGGACACAGAAGGAACAACAGTGACAGGAGATGAGCAAAATGAGGCTCCCATGGTCCAAGAGGGGGTGGTTAGAGACTTGCTTGCCCGACTAGATACACACAAGTCTGTGGGGACAGATGGGATTCACCCACGGGTATTGAGGGAGCTGGCAGATGTACTGGCCAAACCCCTTTCCATCATCTTCCAACAGTCCTGGAAGACTGAGGAAGTTCCACTGGAGTGGAGGCTGATGTTGTGCCCATCTACAAGAAGGGTTGCAGGGAGGACTCAGGGAACTACAGGCCAGTCAGTCTGACCTCAGTGCCAGGGAAAGTCATGGAACAGGTGATCTTGAGTGTTATCATGAAGCACATGCAAGAGAACTGCTGATCAGGCCCAGTCAACCTGGGTTCATGAAAGGCAGGTCTTGCCAACCTAACCTGATCACCTTCTATGACAAAGTGACTTGGCTGCTGGACAAAGGAAAGGCCATGGATGCGGTCTTCCTGGACTTCAGTAAAGCCTTTGACACAGTTTCTCACAGCATTCTGCTACGGAAACTGTCAGCCTCTGACCTGGACACGAGCACACTCTCCTGGGTAGAAAACTGGTTGGCTGGCTGGGCCCAGAGAGTGGTAGTAAATGGTGTTAAATCCAGCTGGAGACCAGTTACAAGTGGGGTTCCCCAGGGCTCTGTACTGGATCCAGCCCTTTTCAATTGTCTTCATCAATGACCTGGATGAAGGCATTGAGGGTACCCTTAGCAAGTTTGCAGATGTCACTAAACTGGGTGGAAATGTTGATCTGCTGGAGGGTTGGGAGGCTCTGCAAAGGGATCTGAACAGGCTGGACCGCTGGGCTGAGTCCAATGGTATGAGGTTCAACAAGGCCCAATGCCGGATCCTGCACTTGGGGCACAACAACCCTATGCAGAGCTACAGACTAGGAGAAGTCTGTCTATGATTTGAAAGTTCCTGCTCAAGGTATAAGCTGCTTACTTCTTGCTAGGATGTCTATTACCCTTTGTGTTAAAGATGGAAAGGGAGATGGTGAAAAGGGCAACTATCCCACCTCTCTTATTCACAATAATATTAAAAACCCACCACATTTGTACACCACAGCCAAGACTGTCAAACATAAAATAACAGAATCACCAGATTGGAAAAGACCCACCATTTCATCAAGTCTAACCATTCCTATCAAATACTAAACCATGCCCCTCAGTGCCTTATTCACCCATCCCTTAAACACCTCCAGGGAAGGTGACTCAAACACCTCCCTTGGCAGCCTGTTCCAGTGCCCAGTGACCTTTTCCGTGAAATTTTTTTTCCTAATGTTCAGCCTAAGTCTCCCCTGGCAGAACTCGAGGCCATTTCCTCTTGTCCTGTCCCATGGTATCCTAGAGTTCAAACCTTAAATACCCAGGCAGAATTCATCAAAAGTATCTTGGATTTCACTGTTCCCATGTTTACTGTTTAGTTTGGGTTACTTATCTAACCTTAGGAATCCATGTTTTGTAATGTTTGGATCATATTCTAAAATTAAGAGAAGAGCAGTATAGTATTGTTATTATTAATAACTTTATTAATTACAATCCTTACATATATGCCATTGTAAACTGTAATTAAAGCAAATTACATATAATAACGACAATGCTATACAAACAGCACATACCAAGTTAGTACTCAAAGCAAACAAATGCAAGTTTTAAAGTGAAAAATAGATGAGGTAGAAAAGGTAATTACTATGTGGCAAGTATCTGTGTTAACTGTTAGAAGAAAATACAACTGCAATAAAATTACAAGGAGTGCATACTGCACTGTAAGGTGAGTGGGACAATGAGAACACAGATAAGGAAACATATGATAATGAATAAAACCTCTTCTGAATCTTCCATTTCTTATCCCTAGGTCAGTAAGTGGCTTGCAAAGGAAGCATCAATAGCCACATTACACAGAGGAAGAAGAAGAAGCACAGAGTAATGAAATATGGTGGCCAGAGTTATCCAAGGGTGTGGCTGCACAAACAAGTTACCAACAGTTAAATTAAGTTATAGATAACAGAGTGAGCTGCTTTGCTCTAACTTCCCCTCTCCCAAGTGACAGGGGACAGGACAAGAGCGAATGGCCTCAAGCTCTGCCAGGGGAGATTTAGGCTAGACATTAGGAGGAAGTTTTTCACACAAAGGGTCATTGGGCGTTGGAATAGGTGGCAGGTGAATTGGTTCATTCACCTTCCCTGAAGGTGTTTAAGGCACGGGTGGACAAGGTCCTGGGGCACATGGTTTAGTGTTTGACGGGAATGGTTGGACTCAATGATCCAATGGGTCTCTTCCAACCTGGTGATTCTTTGATTCTATGATTCCTATTTGCCTGCTCTTAGGTTGTGGTAGATGAAACTAAACTTACCACAAGTCTAATGAAAGGGCTAAGCACTTCTCTGACTGCAAGAGTTAAAATGCAAGTACCTGGTACTGTAAAGCCGCATTTGCTAACTTGATCTAAAGCTACCTCTATTGAAAACCTGGCTAGTGAGATAACAGCAATCGTTTTGTGAGGCTCTTCTAACATTGGGATGAGTGTGGTATAGAAAAGGAAAGGTCTGACGGGAAAGGAACAGTATGGGGGGTGAGATACATCGTGTGGTTCAGCACAGAAAAGTCAAAATCTGGTGCAGATCTGTGATGTGACAGTAGGGTTCCAGGAAAACCAGGTGGTGTGGGAACACAACTCCCCATTAGGACAAGCCTCAGAGAGAAGGGGATCAGTCATAGCTAGAGCCTGCATTATTTAAGGCTTTAAAATCTGAAAGGGCCAACTTAAAACCAATCTGCCACTTCGGAGGCAGGCACTGTGAAGAATGCAGCGTGGTGTAATGTGCTCCTGCTGGCTCACAGGGCTGAGCACACGTGCTGCTGCGCTCAGAGTGAGCAGTGTTGAACAGTCTGGCTTTAAGCTTGACTAAGAGGATGTTGCAATAATTGAGCTTTCTGGTAAACAAGGTCTAAATTGCTACGTTTGTGTTAGGCATGAGATGAACTAAGCACACAGCCAATGTGTGAAGCATAGCTGGAGCCAGGGCGGGGGGAGTACAGAAAATGAGCCTCTGACACCAGAACTGGAAACCTGGCTTCAACTTAAGCAATGGCAAAACTCCATTAACATCAATTTGAACCTGTGCTTGCCAGATACTTTTCCAGGAGTACCATGGCCTAACAAGTACCAACACACACCCAGCTCATGACTTCTGAAACATAATTCTTCAAAGGGCAGGAGATCACAATAAAAATAATTCTAACTAGTACTGTCACCCAACTCACTTTCACACTCAGAGAATGTCTCTAGCTGCATGAGGACACCACTCTCCTGCTGTATGGCTGAAATAAAAATCAGGATGTTGATGGCACAGGATTCTATATAAATTTCTCTCAATTATTTGATCTTTATTTTTCAGCTGATTTTGATCTGTCTCAATCTTACTGCACTTCTCACATTGTAAAATCTGCGAGAAGATCTGGCATAGACTGCATTTTCCCACATGTCTTTTCCCATGCCTCATTTTCATTCTGAAAACCCACTCCATCTATGATCCCAAATCCTTTGCACAATCACAGATAATAACGTGAAGTCTGAGTCAGAAAATTATTTACTTCTCAGTGTTCCCTCGCGAGTCTGACATTCCTCCAAGTTCCGAATCAGGCAAATACCTAAGCATTCATTTGCCTGTGGAAGCTTCAGGGACACTGGCTTGGTCTTGCTTATTTTCTCTCTATGTTCCACCTTGCTTTGTTTAAGCTGTTTTCTGGTTGAGGCTTGATGCATTAAGTGCATTTAGAGAAATTCAAAGTGCTGCAGATGTGCAGAGGAAAGCTATTCTGAGGTTGTTCTGGGGGAATGCTATCCTGATGAAGCTGGGTAGGCAGCTTCTCTACCTGCCAGCATGATAGCCTCCTGCCTTTCTCCTTATGTCAAGGTCAATGGGCAGTCAATGGAAGGGCCAAGCACTTCCAGAGCCCGGTCAGTGTGCTGGAGATCTGATACACTCTTTGCCAGTACCTGCTGTGCTCCCTGGAAGCCCTGGCAGCCCTGCTCTTGCATCAGGACTCTCACCTAACAGAATGACATTAGGTCCCAAAAATCAGGGACACAGATATGTCCTGTTGCTGAAACTAGGCACTTACAGGCTTTAGTCTTGCTAACCTTAGGTGACAGTGAGCTAAGGATTTGAATATCAAAAGTTGAGAATTAGACAGAATTTAGGTACACAAGTTTTCTCTTGATTGAGCCCCTCATCTAAACTTTTTGGCTAACACCATTTACTGTTCAAGTATCTTGAAATTGTGTAGTCTGCCACGTCAGCCACAAATTAGAACTGGAAAATACATGAAAAGAAATAATTCATAAATAGGTATGTTATATACAGAAGTTTGTGCGTATACATGTTTTTGTGAACCTTGAGCAAAATGAATGATTTTTGCACAAGTAGAAAAACATTTTTTTAAAAAACAAATGTATGATACTCTATGTGAAGTCTACAGTCATAACAGGAAATCATGCAGTTTCTCCACAAAGATTTAAAAAAGCAGAGCGCATCTCATTGACCTACATTCAGCTTCCCCAGCACACACTGTACCTGCAGAACTTTTCTGCAGAGATATATTGTAGATATAGATCAAAGGGAAATGCTGGTGTCAGAATTGTCTAAATGTCCCTTTTTGGGCCTGAAAACCTAAATCATCGCCATGCATTTGCACTGACTTTGTAACTTTAATCAACCTGTAAACTGTTCCTTGGACTGCTGTCTTTAAAAGCCAGGTAAGCTATTCATGGGGATAATGAATGTCTGTGTCTATAGAGCTGACAACTGAAGCCTTCTTTTGCCTCAGAATGAAAATATGTATTTTTTAAAGACCTATCTAAGAAACATAACAGTATATAGCATTAGCGAAATAAAGTTAGCATCTATGCTAAAAGAACTACAATTCACAACCAGTTAAATTAATCTTGTTCAATATATACCCTAACTGTTTTGCAGAACATTTGCTCCTCCCTTTAAAAAATGCCATGGGCATGTTAAACATCCTCTGTCAGGGGTGCTGGACTTTATTTCATGCACATCTGTCTATTCTGTCTTGGACTGAAACCTATCAACTCATTTATCACAAGACCACTGTAATGAGCTTGGATTCACAAATGTGCGTGTGGGTGTATGGAGAACAGTAACGTCAGAGAAGGGGGCTGCAACGTGTAACATTGACCACAGTAGAGCTGAGCTTTTAGACACAGTACTTCCTGGTGAGGGTCACACAGGGATGTGCTCCAGCTCTCTTATACAGTGACTAATTGGATATTAAAGAAATTAAATTGACAAAGGAACAATACAAAGAGAGAAAGGGCCAAGCTACCCTTTAGAAAATATGAAGCATGTGAAATACAAAGTACCTACAGATCCACTTGGTGTCTGTCTCCCTGTTGTGCAATCAGGTAGATGTAGATTATAGCTTTTTCAAATGCAAGCATTTCGGAAATGGATAATCTCTGTAAGAATGTCTTTTAGTGCTACACAGCTTCATTAATTTGGGGGTGGTGGTGTTTCCAATTACGACATTTTCAAAATGCTATAAAACCAAGGCAGCCACATAAAATTTCCACTAATAATTTTATTTTCACTGAATAGATTCTCTCTGTTTTCAAGGATAATCTTTCTTTAAGAATAAAGACAAATAAAAAAGAAAAAATAAAGAAGAAGAAAGGAAAAAGGAAAAAGGAAAAAGGAAAAAGGAAAAAGGAAAAAGGAAAAAAGAAAAAAACCCCGTAGTGTGGTCAATAAAAAGAGAAGTTACAAAATATCTTTCTCCTCCAGAAGTAAATACTTCAGCCTTTATAGAAAATTGTTTAAAATATGAAATATTTAGGGGAAGTATATGTCCCATAAAAGCATAATTGAGAAATTACTTCATATCACAATACATTGCAATTTCCAATGACTTGTAATTATTGCTAAGCCTCCAAACCCATAAGGCCTTAGGATGTAAATGTGAACTGATCTGAAAGGGTCTTGGAATTTACTCATAGAATAAATTCTGTTGCTTTAGAGTTGCTTTCCTGAGCTGTTATTCTCATAGGCTTAGCCTATCTTCAATTTCTTTCATTAACCCTTAACTCTTTACCCTTCCCCAGAATCATAATATCTTTGGTTTTTTTAAGGAGTAAGAATCATTTTGTGCTTCTTGTGCATTAGAAACTTTAAGTAAAAGAAATGTCATTGATAGTTCTCATTCTACACTGAGTACTACACATTCCTACTCTTCGACTTTAAATACCAGATCAAGACAGTTTGAGTTACTCCTGACTTCCTGATGGCAAGTCACATGACAGATTTTAATCTCATAAATTCAGCTTTCATAAAATGTAATCATCAACCTCTTTCTTCAATTTACAGTGACAAATAAGAAACTTCTGCCACAGTACATGGTACATTTCACGGGAGTCTCTCTGGATCACATTGGCTGCAAATAGTAAGTGCTTTGCACTTTTATGACCTTTACACCATCAGTTTTTGCTACTTACCCAATATGAAGACTAGCTCATAGGATCTGTGCTACCTCACCCAAAGTTAAATCAATTAACAAATTGGTCATCCGTGCTGCTGATGCAGTAACAGCAACAGACACATATAGGTAAATCCAGGAAGATGAATATTCTTTAGCGTACATAAAGGTAATGTTCCATTATCAGATAAGTCCATCTACTTTATTTGTAGAGAATCAGTCTGAATTCTGACCCTTATGACTTATTTTATGTTAAGAAGGGTGTGAGAAGGGCAGAGTTCCAGTAGGAGGATGCGTACTAGCAGCATTATTTAGGGAGTACCTAAAATAGCAAAACTGAATAAGAGACCTAGGAAAGGATTTTTCAAAGAAAGTCAGGACAGGACGGGAAGATTGTGTCTTGAAAAAGACCTAAATGCTCGTTAAGAGAATACACTCATTCTTAACCATTCAAAAACATGGCAATAAAAATCAGTCTGCAGGAAATTAAAGATTGCTTAAAAAATGGTTCAAACCACATCAGTATCTGGTAAATATTCCAACAAAAGTCTTAGCTGTTGAAAATGAGAGGGGTTTTGGCTGTGGAGCTCAGTCCTCTCCTGTATCTCTAACATATTCATGTCTGTTTTCTACAGATTGTGCTGTGATAACTTCTATTATTTTAAGGGCGCGAGGAATTCTGAGAAGAATAGGGCAGGATCTCTTTGCATTGATTGCTTCTGCACTTGCTTGTGAGTCAAAAATCCATTGTGTTTTTGGGCCAGATTCCCTCTGATTAGTATTGACAGGGTATTGGGTAGTACTCTTTTCAGTAACGTATGAGTGAATTTTAGTAAAGATGGGAATATTCTCATCTATTCAGTTGGTAATTTGGGATAAACTGTGGTAAATTCATTCAAGCTGCAAATTCCATTACTTGTAATTAAGAATTTTTAATACAACCATAATGTATAAATATAATAATTATTTATGGGTAATATCTTAAAAATGTCAATTCCCATGATTTGGAGGAGACAACAGCTGCACGTCTCTCTGTCCCAGAACAATATGTATTATATCATTCAGGAAATCATTCAGGAAATATTAGAAGGTCCAATGTCCTTATGCTATAAATTAACAAAGAGTTGCCTTTTGGGGAACAGCCTCTCTTCTTTTAGGGTTGTCAGCTAATCTGAAATATTCTGAAAAAATATGACATTTTTCATGTCTTACTGTCTGAAAAATATACTCTACAAACAACCTTCAGCTTGGGCACCCTGACTTGCATCACCAGAATACCATCAACCAATCTAAAAATCTTGTTCTTGAGTACTGACTAATTAAAGAAAATATAGTTTCCAAAAAAGATTGAAGTCATTGGAATACACAGAATGATTTCAAAGGACATTTTACCACATGGAGGATGAGAATTTGGCTGCTAGGAGTCAAATTCACTTGTTTTGGTGTATTTTGCAGGTGATAAACTTTGAGAATTTAAACACTGTCAATATGTGCTATAAAACCACATGTCCTTTTAGAGGATAATGCTTCACTAGACCTTTTGCCAAAAATTACTCTATATAATTGGACCTAAGATCACAAAGAGAGTACATTTACAAGATAAATTGAAAATTAATGAACAAATAATATAGTAATTACCAAATCCTTGTTATTTGAAGAATATACGCACTATGGGGTCTATTTCTTCCTCAATGAGCGTGTGTAACCCCCATTAATTTTAATGGGAGTTAAGCGGGCACATCAGGGGCAGAATTAATTCATGATTTTAAAACTGACTACTAAGATTAAGACCTGCACTTTTGGCTTTCAAATGAAAACGTAGCATATCTTTTGATATTTATCTCTTTTTAATTGTGCATTTGTAGCCGAAGCAATTTGCAAATCACTGTTATCCCTATCAGTACAGGGCAAAGATAAATTGCACTATATACTCTACTTCTTGGACTCCTTGATGTTCTTTTCTGATTAAATTGAAATGTTCCAGCAGTATCATAATTAATAATCTATGCTGATCAAGTGGGCAGTGCTAAGGCTGTTTGGTATCTGATGGCAATGAAAAATTGTTCAAGCAAAGTGTGTCATTTGTTTATTTTTTTCACTAATGTGAGAAATATACAACTAATAATACTGAGTCATGGATATTGTTAGATAATGTGAAACCAGCAGTTTCGGTCTGAATAAGGAAAAAACCCAATCCTATTTAATAAGATTTCTGAGGCAATTCATGAACTATGATGTGAAACCTATGTAAAAAAGATTTTACTCCTTGGAAAGAGATTATAAGACTCTCAGGTGGAATCTTTTGGTCCCAAATGAATTAGATACTGATGCCAGTTTTTGTTTCTACACCTCAGCTCAGGAAGAATATTTCTATGTGGCCTTCTGCAGTTGTCATTAATGAGTATTAGTAAAGTGCTTTCTGCAGTTGTTCAATGCCTTTTTGATCCCGATGGAGGTGTCACTCCCCCTCTTAGAGCAGAGACCAGAAGATTTTAAAGTTTAAAACAACATAGATTAGTGTATACAGAGAAAGAACTTGTAATTGATTTAAAAAAAAAAAAATCAAGTTTTTGCTTTTTAAATTAGATATACAGTTCATATTTTACACTTAAACATAGCATTGGTTAATAGCAAAGATCTCAGAAACATGACTAACAAGACAGTAACCAGTCTAACCTTAATGTTAGAGCTGAGTGAACTATAAAAATTAAATTAACAGAAGATGTGGGGGACACCACATTAAAATATTAAAATTCTTTGCCTTTTACATAGGCTGTTTTTCTCGTCATAACTACAAAACTCACCTTAGTAGCAAAGTGCAGTATTTACATTTCATAATCTATCTATTGCTCATTATGCCACTGCGAAGTGTAATAATTGATATAATAGTATTTTCTTAATCTATTCATTTAATTCTAAATTATTCAAACTTGCAGCTCCTTGCTGCCATTTGCACTGCCTCAGTCAGTCATGGTCACAGTTAACACCATTTTGATCTCAAGAGCCAGGTTAGGTGCAGGAAACCCTAGGTCGCAGCAGTGGAAATCAGCCAAAATAATTTCAGTACTAAAACCTATATATTTTTGACAGTGACTAGTTATAGAAGACTCTTCCACATCTCTGTCCACACTATAAAATGCCACCAAAGGAAACCATTTGCAAAATCTTCAAACACCTGAAAGAGAGTGTTCAGTAACACTAGTCAGTTATTACAATGCTGAATGCCTCATTGTCCTATGGTTATAGAGATTATATTTGAGATAAGTTAGCTTCACTGTTTTTCTAGGTCTGTTAATCAGAGAATGAGAACTTAGAAACTTATTAAAATGAGAGTGTTCTGAGTGACATCTGTAGCAACGATTGAATAGTGAGTAATGTCAAGAGCTTTTAGCAAGAAGGCTCAAGTATTTTCATGAGAGAAAAAATAATTATGAATATTCAAAATGAAGATTAGATGCAATAAAAAAAAAACCAAAAAAACTGTAAAAGGATAGCCAGAGCAACGTTTATATATTAATAATTTTGAAACAGGTGGGTAGTTACCATAGTGACCTGGTCTTGCATATTCAGTCAAAAAAGAATATTAGAAGGTAAACATTAAATCTTCAAGAAAGGAGTTACATGTTTTAAGATAGATTTCTCTTGTCCTTTCCCCTTAGATGCTGTGGCTAAAAAAAGTTTCATTGGCTGTCAAAAATCTGTTTTATAAATAAGATCTCCCTTTCCTAGGCTCTGAAACTTAGAAAACAAGTAATCCAAAACCCATGTCTGTTTCTGAGGTACTAGTTGGAATCTTTTTGTTTTTCCTTTTCGTATGATTTTAGCATACTTTTAATCTTGTTCAGGTATGGTTGCGTTTTTATTTGCCCATGAGAAATAGAACCCTGATGCAGCTTTTCACGAAACATTTGGATGTCCTTAGCTCCTTAGCTTCATTGCATCTTCATGTCTTATACACTTGCTGCATCATCAGAGCAATGACTATTGAAGTGCAGATTAAAAATGAAGGAGGAATCTGTTTGCCACTGTCTAATGAGCTATTTGATAATGTTTCATTCACAGATTTCTCAGATCAACAAAATATGGTCAATGTTATTGTAAGGTTGCTCTCTATCATCTTTTAAAAGTTGTGATGTTATGAGGAGGTCGCTGGTGAATAGAAGATAGGAAAAGTGATATCTATCTTCAAAAAAAGAAAGAGGGAAAGCCTGGGGAACTAAAACCTGAGCAGTTTCATTTCAATCCCAGGCAAGACTTTGAAGCAAGTCTTCACAGAAGACATTTTTAGGTACTTGGGAAACAAGAAAGTGTTTGGAACGGTCAGCGTGGGTTTACCACAGGCAAGTTTTGTCAAAGGAACCTGACAAATGGCTCTCTCGGTGAAGGGAAATCAATGTGTTCTGTTCATCTTGGCTTCATTAGAGTTTTAAACACTGTCTCCCATGGCATTTTTGTATCAAAATTGTGCCTATCTGAACAAGATAGCTGAGAAAAAAGCTGTATGGATAACCATCTGTAAAGGATAGGGAAAACAGTTTGAATTGTAACTGTTCAACAGTAAATTTTGGGAAAAATGATCAATGAACAACTTGGATGGTGGGATGAAGCTCACCTTCATCAAGGTCATGATGATACAAAATTGAGGGACTGTTTGATAGAATGAATAATCTGGCTGCCATTCAGAGGGATTTTAAACTAGACAGAGCTGGCAAGATGATGCTGAAATTTATAAAAGGTATAGGTAAAATCCTACTCCTAGTGGAGAATAGCTCCAGGCTGAAGTGCAGATTAACTGAGTAGGAAGCAGGTCTTCCAAAATGGACTCATGCATCTTGGTGGATGACAAGCTGAACATGAGTTAGCCATATGTTCTCACAGCAGAGAAGTCTAGTCACAGACTGTGTGAGCAAGATACAGCCAGCACATCCATGGAAGTAATTATTCCCCTCTACTCAGCAACTGTGAGGCCCCATCTGGGACAGAATCAGTCTTTTGGGGATCCAATACAAAAGGCAGTCTGGCAAGGGGAAGAGAGACCAGTGGAGGGTCAGTCAGCTGATCAAGGACATGGGCCTGAAAATGAATGAAGAGAGGCTGATTGAGCTTTGTTTAACCTGAAGAAGAAAAGGCTTAAGAGGGAATTCAACTAGAGAACACATGCAGCTCAGGTGCAGCTAAAAGGAAGTTACAGTGAAGACAAAGTCACTTCTTTTTCTCAGAGGATTACAGCATAAGAAGATGAACGAGAGGTCACAACTTACAGCAAGGGAAAATTCAATTGAATATAAAGAAAGGTTTTCACAAGGAAAGTAGTTAAACACTGGAATAGTGTCTGAGAAAGGCTGTGGGTTTTCTGTCCTTGGGGATTTTCACACTTGCTTGGAAAAACGTCCTGAATAACCTGGTCTAACTTGGAAAATAGTGATTAGTTCCAGTAGTTGAATAACTTTCAAATGTCACTATTAATCTAAATTACTGTATATTTCTATAATTTTACAAAAAAGTAATTTTCTTACTTATTTTTTTATTTTTAAAAAGGAAAAATAGTGTTAGAATTTATAACTGAAGAATTATAGCTTCTAGAATGAAGATACACCTGGGTTTGTTATTTTTTCATCTTAAAGTGTTTTGGTGTAGAGTGGAAGGAAAAGGAAAAAGAGGAGAAAAAATATGCATGTATATGACAGGTACTTCGGCTAATAAACTAATATTTCCATAAAATATCAATACAAACCATAATTTTTTAAGAAATATTCACAAAAAAAGTTTGTGAATTAACGTCTAGCTTTGTGCACTGTTGAAGCCATGTGCAATTAAATAAACCGGTGAAGCAATTACCCATGAAATTTATGATCATTACATCACAAAAAGTTATAAATAAAAGCAAGGCAGTATGACTTAGAAAGATGTGCAAAAAAGCTGTTCTGTTTCAAACTGACTTCTGTACAATTGCTCACGCAAAACTCATTATCATTAGTTGTACTTTTTGGTAGAGATGATAGTAGCATCAAATATTTTTTTACCTTAATGTGGTTGTTATTTAGTAAGAACAGCTGTAAAATCCTAGCAATTGTGAAAGGAAAATACTGTGCTCTGTCAGAAAGCAGAAGTGATTCTTTATCCTGTTTTTTACTGTCTTATGATTCAAACAACCATTTGCTGAGAACAATATCCAGTGCCTGATATATTTATTTGGAGATCTGGATGACTTAATACCTAAATAGAATGTTTGCTTCCAAAAAATCTTGGTGTCCTTTCGTAATATTAATAATTCTGGATGCCTCTGGTTTTGGAAAAATGGATTCCATGTGTTATGGTGAAAAGAACCCCAAAAGCCTCTTGAATTTCTAAGCCAGTTCACTTCTCCTTTTCAGACCCAACTTTCTGAATAAAACCCATCAAGGTTTTAAAAAAACAAACCTCAAAATTTGCCCATTGCTTGATTTAGTACTACTATAATCATTTGGCTCTTTGCCATTGTCTTCATTAGACTTACTACCATGGCTCCAAAAGTTTCTGTAATACCATTACCAGGGGAAGAAGATATTTAGGAAACCCTTGCTTTTTCCAGCTGTAGTGGGATATTTTCACGGCACCTGCTTTGTCTCTTTTTAAAGGAATTTATGTTTGGGGGGCCTGAAGCAGCACATCTGCCATAGCACCAGAAGAAAATTTTACATAAACTTCCCCTGTTTGTCTGAGCAATGCAGTCCTCTATTAATAACACTGCCAAAGTTTGTATTGTGCTCACATTGGAAAGGGAAGCTTCATCCTTACAAAACCAATAAAAGTTGATTACATACATATGAAAACTATGGATTAGGGGCAGGATTCTTGGATCCTTTACAAAGGAAGTGTCATGTTTCATCTTCAGTAAGGGGGTTTCTGGGAATGCATGTGTGAAGCCACAGAACTCCATGTAGTCCCTTTCGGTAAAGATCATACAGACACAACCAAATTCTCTTTAAAGCACAACTGTAGGATTATCATTAAGAGGGAAGAAAAAATATCTCTTCTTCTTTTCATCTTCAGTGCCACCTGAAGGCTGTCAACAGAAATGAATGACTTTGATCAAGGGATAAAACATGGTAGATATTCCTCGTTAATAATAATGCAGCAATAAATTATATTAGTCCAAGCAATTTGTGAGGAGAGGGGTGGTATCAGACTTGTGAGTGAAGGGCCAAATATCCTAATGGGGCCAGTTAAACATCAAAATCAAAAGTCAGATTTTCAAGGCAAAGATTATATTGAATTTTGCAGAAAATCCAGGAAATGTGATTCAAGGTAGCATAGGTATAAGAAACAATACTATTTTCCTTTGGAACATATTGTTCATTAATAATAAAATATATATTGAAAGAAGGTAAATATATAAGCATGTTATATTACATGAAAATAAAAGGGTAGGAATTCCAATATGTGTTTCTTTGCACATACATTGCAATTACTCAGTCTCCCAGTCTCTCTCTGCAAAATATCATTCTATCATGTTTTCCCATCACCTTCACCCAATTCCTTTTTAGAAAATAAGGATAATTCCACAGCAAGTTGACAAACCCCAGTGAAACAAAAGTAGATCTCCGCAGGGTAGATTTAGGTTAATAAATAATCTGCATATACTAGCCACAATCTCGAAAGCTTAAAATTAAATAAATATTCAAGGTTACTAGGTACTACACAAATCAGTATAAATATGCTGTGGATCCTAGTTTTCAAGTGCAGGATCACCAAGTCAGATGTCTAGATGATCAGCTGGACGGACGCATTGCCTTGTGAATACTGATGATCAGCAGTTCCATATCAATCTGGAAGCTTGTTGTGTAGCAGTAACTTTGTTCTACTCCTGGGAGAGGGAACATCATCACAAATCAGACTTCTGGGTCCTGGTTTGAAAAATAGACCCTGAGAAACTAACCTGTTATTTCTAGAAATTGGGTAATACTAGGCTGCATTTAGTCACCATTAGTTATTTATAGAAAATGGCCTTTCCTTGGAATAATATTTTTTAAAGACAGTTCCCCTTCTTGAAAAGGTGGAGTTCTGAAGTTCAGGCCATCAAAGCAGAATGTTCAAACATCACCACAAAATATGTTTGATGATAAAATATTAAACATTCTGTAATAAAAGCATAGATATGATTATATAATGCCATAGGTTAAACATGACCTACTTAGACAAATAGCTGTGGCTAAAAAACAGAGTCTGTAAAATAAGTGTTTTTATTCCCAGTACTCTGAACAGCATATGTTTAAATAGATCTCACAATAAACTCATATCTACTCCAGCACCGTCATCTGATACCTCTGCAAATAAATCTTGTCTAAGAGGTGCAAGATCGCTCCTGGATGAGAATTCCATAGCACAGTAGGATGTGTCCTAATACAGCTGAACTCAGAGACAAATTCTTGCTGATACTGATTTCAGTGTGAACAAGAATTTTTTTTGCCTCTCTAAAATAAGAATTATCAAACTTTGAAAGAAGCAGCAATGTGCTGAGAACTTCACGTACCTTGTTTTCAAACACACTCTTTGGTTTTCAGGATCCCTTTTAAATAACATAGGGTACTAGAATAGGGGAGTATCTGGACAGTAATCCCAAGTAATTTTTTCAAAGGAGAAAGAATGAGGAAATTAAAAAAAAACAATAAGGGAGTAGAAAGAATGGTAACTTAATTGGATATTTTAAATATAGATAAAATACATTAAGACATGATTAAATAGTTCCATATATGTAAATATAGTGTATCAAACAAGCTGTATATAATGTCTCTATTTCAAGGACACAGATGGGATACATTCTAGGATTTTGAGGGAGCTGGCGGATGTATTGGCCAAACCCCTTTCCATCATCTTCCAGCAGTCCTGGAAGACTGGGGAGGTACCTCTGGACTGGAGGCTGGTTGATGTAGTTCCCATTTATAAGAAGGGTAGCAGGGAGGATCAGGGGAACTACAGGCCAGTCAGCCTGACCTCGGTGCCAGGGAAAGTCATGGAACAGGTGATCTTGAGTGCTATCATGAAGCACTTACAAGAGAACCGGGTGATCAGGCCCAGTCAACATGGGATTACCAGAGGCAGGTCCTGCCAAACCAACCTGATCGCCTTCTATGACAAAGTCACTCTGCTGCTGGATGAGGGAAAGGCTGTGGATGTGGTCTTTCTGGACTTCAGTAAAGCCTTTGACACAGATTCTCACAGCATTTTGCTGCGGAAACTGTCAGCCTCTGGCCTGGACAGGCGCACACTCTCCTGGGTAAAAAACTGGCTGGATGGCCGGGCCCAGAGAGTGGTGGGAAATGGTGTTAAATCCAGCTGGTGGTCAGTTACAAGAGGGGTTCCCCAGGACTCAGTGCTGGGTCCAGCCCTTTTCAATGTCTTCATCAATGACCTGGATGAAGGCATTGAGTGCACCCTTAGCAAGTTTGCAGATGACACTAAGCTGTGTGCAAGTGTCGATCTGTTGGAGGGTAGGGAGGCTTTGCAAAAGGACCTAAACAGGCTGGACCGCTGGGCAGTGTCCAACGGTATGAGGTTTAACACGGCCAAATGCCGGGTCCTACACTTGGGGCACAACAACCCTATGCAGAGTTCCAGACTGGGAGAAGCCTGGCTGGAAAACTGCCAGGAGGAGAGGGACCTGGGGGTGTTGGTTGACAGCCAACTGAACATGAGCCAGCAGTGTGCCCAGGTGGCCAAGAAGGCCAATGGCATCCTGGCTTGTATCAGAAACGGCATGACCAGCAGGTCCAGGGAGGTTATTCTCCCTCTGTACTCAGCACTGGTGAGGCCGCTCCTTGAATATTGTGTCCAGTTCTGGGCCCCTCACCACAAGAAGGATGTTGAGGCTCTGGAGTGAGTCCAGAGAAGAGCGACGAAGCTGGTGAAGGGGCTGGAGAACAGGCCCCAGAAGGAATGGCTGAGAGAGCTGGCGTTGTTTAGCCTGGAGAAGAGGAGGCTGAGAGGAGACCTCATTACTCTCTACAACTACCTGAAAGGTGGTTGTAGAGAGGAAGGAGCTGGCCTTTTCTCCCAAATGACAGGGGACAGGACGAGAGGGAATGGCCTCAAGCTCCACCAGGGTAGATTTAGGCTGGAGATTAGGAGGAGGTTTTTCACGCAGAGGGTCATTGGGCATTGGAATAGGCTGCCCAGGGAGGTGGTTGAGTCACCTTCCCTGGAGGTGTTTAAGGCACGGGTGGATGAGGTCTTGAGGGCCATGGTTTAGTGTTAGATAGGAATGGTTGGACTAGAAGATCCGATGGATCCCTTCCAACCTGGTTGTTCTGTGATTCTGTGATTCTGTGATTCAGTTGATTAGTGTTCATAAGCTTCTGCATAAATATTTTTCTTAGAAGGAATGGTTTTAAGTTCTTACTTAAGTGGTCTCTTGAAACAGCACCAACATATAACTCCGTGTCATTTTCACTCAGATGCTGCCTTTGCTCTCTGCAGTCACTAACTCCATTTTAACTCCATGACAAACTCCTCTAGGTGGAAACCAGGGCTTTATATTTATTGATGGAGTAGTCTTGCCAGCTCTAAGTCCTGAATGGGGTTTTCTGGGTTTTCTGGTGTTTCTTCACTAAGCTGTTAATACTAGTAATGCAAATAACAGTTAATAAATCAATCTGTTTCTTCCAGGAAATTTGCTAGGAGGCATTAACCCCTTCTCACCATCTCCTAGGCCACACCCTACACTCTTTACAATGAGTGCAGCATATTTTTTATTTCTTCAACTGGCATTTGCAATCTGTCCTGACATAATTTACACATTTACACATTTTACAGAGCAAAGCACAGTCATGCAATTTAATTCCAAAAAACATAAGCATAGGAGACTCGGCACACTCGATTAGCAAAGCATATGATCAAGTTTTGCCAGTATGATATCAAAGGCACACGTTTGATTTGAATTTGTGTCAAAATGTACCTGCTGCTCTTCATTTCAAACAGACGTGCTGATGTGTTAGCCCATATTCACACACAGGGGCTTTTATGTGCCACAAACTGCATGTGTAGACCAGCGTCCTTTATAAATGCACTTGTTTGCCTTGCCTTGCCTTGCCTTACCTATCCTTCCTTTCCCTTCCCTTCTCCTCTTTTTCCTCTTCTCCTATGTCAAGGTGGCTGGTCTCCACGTCCTTAGGGAGAGGAAAGATGTGTCACTGCCTGTGAGACAGAGATGTGAAAAGCAAGAAATCACTATCCACCCTTAAGGAAATAAAGTTCTGACCCAGATAAAGGTATCTGGGTTGTTCTACAGATCTTTGCTGTATATAGTCACCATGCCAGTTCTATTATTTCTTTTAAATAGGGATTTAATGCTCATGAATGAAAGGTGAATACTTGAAAATGAAAGGTGATCACTGCAGTAAAGGACAAATCAATACAGAACCAAAGTGCTCTACTTATCCACAGGGCAAAGTAAAGCAAAAGGAAATGTCTTCAAGACACTCTCAAGCAGGTGTACTAATAGAAATGATGATTAAATTCTCATACTATCACACTTGGACTTAAAAAAATCAGTGATTAAACACTTACTAGAAAAGGAATTGGCAGCTATCTGAACTGTGGTTATTTTGTTGTTCACTTTCGTTTAGCTTGATTTAAAAGAAAGGAATTTAATTAAATTTTGTGATTTTTTTTGATCAATAAAGATTGATATCTGCGAAGAACAGTCTTAGAAGGACCAGAAAAAAAAATTCTCTGTAACTTGTTTAAAGTTCAGTTTCTAGGAATGCAATACCTTGAGTACTTTTCTTGGGCTCTGGGTCACATGAGAACAAATGAGTTTATTTGAAATATTAGCTAAAAAATTAACTTGTTTGGCAGGTGTGAAATGTTTATTTGTTTGGTTTTTTTATGTCTAATTGTGATTAATATTTGAGCCTGCAAATAACATAATACCAAGAGAAATACTCATGTTCACTGGTAAAATATTTTTGAATTTAATGGAAACTGTAAAAAACAAAAGTAGAATTTGAGCCACGAGCTTCCTGTGCTAATCTGGGACTGGCATTTGGGGGTGTTGATGTCAAGAGATTTTGGTTTTGGGTCATTCTCAGCAGCAGATGAAACAATGAAGGATTCACTTCCTTTGATCCTCCAGTAAAACTTGATTGGCTGGAAGCAAAGAGAGACAGTTAACTTCATAAAGTCAATAAAAGTGGCCATCTGGGAGAATGCAAATTTAGACAAATGTGATATATGTGGGATGACACTTTTTTCTTAGAACATGCTACACCATAAAAGCATTAAAAATACATTCATATGACCCAGAGCCTTCGATTAAAGCCTTTAATATACAATAAATTCAGCCCCACGTAAACTATGGGGTCACTTGTACAAATTCCAGACCTAGATTCATCCAGGTTATTTTCTGCCTCCTCATGCTCTTCTCTTCAGGTACGTCTCTCTGTGTTCCTTTTAAATTCAACTAGTTGAGTGGCATCTGTGCAAAACTCACTATCTATTGTGGCACAACTCCTTTTTGTGGAAAATTTTCCTCTTTCAGCTCTTTTACATTTCATTCCTTCAAGCAAGCCGCTTGAGAAGAAGTTAGGTATCTTTGCACATGGATAACTTCTGGGAGGAGTTCCAGTATATCTGAAATGAGTAAAGCTGGATATGATTCTCATAGGTACTGGTAAGAATACTTTTTCTTCAGAAGAATGTCCTTCCCCAGCTGCAAGAACATCACTGGTGTTCAGTTAACTCCCTGTCAGGAAGAAATCCAAAGCTGCATACACTCTATTTCTAGCAGCAATTTCTATGGTTCTTATAGAACCATAGAATCACAGAATAGTGTGAGTTGGAAGGGACCTTGAAGATCATTTAGTTCCAACCCCCCTGCCATGGGCAGGGACACCACCCACTAGATCAGGCTGATAAAGGCCCCATCCAACCCAGCCTTGAACAATATACAATGCTGCTATCTAACCTCTCCTGGATAACTAACTGCACAGTAGTGTTTATCTGTCAATGCATGTTTAGATCTTTAGATAATTGCTTGTGTTTTAACACAACATACAATGCAATGTTTCCATAGGCGCCTCTAGAACATGCTCACTCAGTCCAAAAGACCTTATTAAAATCTGTTTTAAAGCAGTGGGTGAACTAATGTGAACTGAAACAGCAAATGTGATCTTTTGTTTTGGTTTTATTTTTGTGATGGCCAAATACCTATATTATCTATTCTCTGACAAGCAAATGTGTAAACCTAGGGATTGCTTTTATGTAAAGTGTGCACAGCTGGACAGACATGAGGTGTGCTATGATTTGCTGCTGATATAAATACCTGATGCACCTAGAACAGGTAGAAGTTGGGAGAAAGTGTGTGTCAGAAAGTGTATCTGTGATACAGAAACTCCTGGAGATATAGCTGAGGTGATACAGTTTATTTAACACTTCTCTTTAGGTAGAAAGTGAAGGCTCATCGTAAAGATACCATACCTAAAGATTTGTTGGGTTTTTTTTCTTATTTATATAGGAGACATAGTAGTTCTACTTTAAACAAACTCAAAGGACATGCCAGCTTCTATTTCTTCTTTTTTGAAATGTGATTTTTTGACTAATTACCTGTCTTGAACAAAATAATTGAAGGGATTAGCTTGCAGTCTTGATTTATATGAAATAGTTCTAGCAATAGTGGAGCTAGCTACAAGAGTAAAACTTGTCTATCTAAACCTTTGGTTTGTGTCAGGAGATATAAGATAAAGAAACAGATCGAGTATCCCAAAGTGTGGATAAAGATTGCAGTGGAAGAAAAACTGTAGTTGCTTAAAGCTACTTGTTTCTTCCAAACCAAAACACTGCTCTGTGTGCCTGGTCCTCAAATGGCGTAACCTATCATGCCTCCGCTGCTATCAATAAAACCACTCCTGCCACTCATGCAACATCCCTGGCTTTGCAGTTGGTGACCAGGCAGTCACACCTTAGGCATAGTCATGATACTGAAATGAGACAGCAGGCTGAATGATATTTACATATGATGGGAAGCCTACTGGAAACCAGGCCGTTTAGGCAGAAAAAGGGCATGCATGTTACTACTAGTGTTCTACAAGGTGAGATAGATACAGAAAAAATGTTAAGGCGCCTGAGAAGTAATAAAATGAAGGGGTGGAGAACTCTCCATTTGTTAGAGCAAGAGTCTAGAGCCCAATTTCCTCTAAAGTCTCTTGTGATCACATTTACTTGTGATTAGAGAATTAAATATTCCACAGAGCCAGCTGTGCATTCATTTGTTCATACTTTCTGTTCACACTGGTCCTTTAATGGTTTTGTGCGATAAAGTACACAGTGCTAGCTACCACAGTCTACTTCATCTACACTTCATCAGATTAACATTAGGTTGAAATCTCCAGGACAATATAAATGAGATCAATAAATACTGCAATCAATCTCAGCTAGTTTTAAGTGTCCAGAGAGAGATTTAAACAGAACTCCTGTAGGTTGACATTGCTTTACTAGCAGAGAGAACACCAAACACATTATATTGATGCTAACATTTATGTTGTCCCTTACAATGTTTCTTGTACTTAAACAGTAAAGACAACAAGACTCTTTCTGTTGATTTATGAATGCTTTGGAATAAATGTTTTAAATGTTCAGATTTGCAGTGATAGAAAAAATATGCATCTATAGGGTTATCCCTTTTCTTTGGTTTTCCAGATGAGCTGAGATTTATCTTGCTTTACATCCCTTTTTACATTTCCCAGTTACTAAAACAAGGATTGAACAATCTTTGTCCAATTCTGAGTGAATTGTCAGTTACCAAGTAATAAAATGCAGTTCCAGGATTTACAAAGAAAAAAGAGGAATAATCCAAAGTACTCCAAATGAAGAAAACAAACATAACAGCATAATTTCAGATATTTAAAAGAATAACAGTAGCAAACTTAAAAAGTCAAAGCAACATAGCGCTGTCACAACTTCTACAGATACAAAGGATTAAATGAGTTGAAACCCATATGCTGCAAAAAGTATAATGCTGGGGGATAAAAAATCAGTTGCAGGAGTATCAGTCTGGAATAATAACTCAAGCCCTGACCTGAGTTCCAGAGCGAAATAAGGTAAGACAATTCAGAACATCTCAGGTCTTCTTATTATTGCAATTTCCCTGAAACAGAGTAGGCTAAAGAATCTTGCTTTGCTTGACAAAACTCATAAGCAGAGCTTGTTTTTTGAAAAGTGGCAAAGCAGATAAGACATTTCTTACAGCCTTCCTTTCTTTTTAGCTTCCTATGACCTCTAAGAAGCCACAGTCCTCTCACAGTGTAATCAGCATGGGAAATTGTAGAATGAAGGGGTTGGAAAATTCCTTTGAAAGGCAATAAAATTATTTTTTCATATGTGAATGCCAGCTTGGTTGTTAGGAGCTCAAGAAGGTGAATACATGTTTACTGTTTTATAATTTTTTTTTTGCTCATTCATAGAGCCTTTCAAAGGTACTCACTTTTGCATAAGTCATGTTAAAGTCCTACACTGGTTTGTGATACACGTTTTAGTGCATTCTTTACTGCCCTGGGAGCTAGCACCCCTCCCCCAAAGAACTCTTTCTCAGACCCTTCATCTGTAACCTTTCTGCAAGTAAATGCTAATTGAAAAAGAAAGAACACCACTAATCTTGGAATTTAAATGCATTTAACAAAACCAATCTCAATCTAAATTGTTGTTTCACCATTCCCTTTTCCCCAACAGATGTCGAGAAACTGCAATTCCTATTAAGAACACTTGACTGTTTACTCAGCAAGAGAACTTCAGACTCAGGCTGCATCAATCTAAATGCGTTTCAGGACGTCAGTCTTTTGAAAAGTGCAGACTGTTAGTTGGTTATTTTTAAATGTAATCTTCACATAAAAGAGTTGCTGCATTTTTTCTTTTCTCTTTGTCATCCCTCTCTCCCTCCTCCCACTTTTTATTTTTTTTTTAATGGTGGCATCAAATATAGATGTCCTGAATTTTTATTCCCCATTCCATTTAAGTTTCTTTCCATGGTGCTTTATTGCTTTTTTCCCCTCTTATTTTCAGCTTTGACTGAAAGGAATATTAGTAAAAATTGTGAACATTATTGCAGAAAATAAAAGAAAAAGATTCTAGAAATGTTATGTAGTAAGAATGTTAGACATCAAAAGCATGAGTATGTTTTCTTACCGAGCTTTACAGTAACCCGCCCCCCGGGGCTTTGACCACAGACCTGAAGTTGTGAAGATAAAGGAAAAGGTGTGGTTTTGTTGTTTTGTATCCTGGAGCGTCGCAAGTTAACCATGATGAGGAAAGTAGAGATGTGTCTTGATTTTTTTCTTTTTTCCCTTTTCTTTTCTTATCTAGTGACTGATTATTCAATTAGTAAATGCAGTATTAGTATTTGCAAATATCAGTCCTCAATTCTGCAATTACAGTCTGGCTATAAATGTAGACAGTTATACTGGTATGAACCCCCATCTAGCACAAGTCCGTCAAGCATGTTTCACTGTAGAATACATTTCAATTTCTTTAGTCCTCAAGTTTCTGAATGCAGTGGGTTAAGTCTTTCACCTGTTATTGGGGGTGCAGACAAGGCTGAGGACTTCCAGGCTGTATTTTTCACCTGCATTGCCACAGGTGGGTCTGCCATAGCTGGGGCAGACCCACCTGGACCTGTCTTTTTCCTAAATGGGGCATGATGCTTAGTTAAGGTCTTTTGAATAGCCTCCTTTTCTTCTGACAAAAACAGGTGAGGGGAATGCTCTGGATCACACAAGGTCAGGCTTAGCCAAAGTGCTATTAACCCTGATGTTTTTAAGTATTGCAGTGCAGAGAAAGTCAGCAAAAGTGTGGAAAAATTGCATACACTTGAAAAAAAAAAATCTTAAATTATGAATGCTAACAGGCAACAGATTATTTGGTGCATAGGTGTGTGTAGGAGGAATGCCTGAAACTGAACTCTTGAACTTTCAAGCAGAAACTTGCTACTTGCTGGATGGAATCTGTTCAGGCTGGCTGTAAATATTGCTGACACCTGGACTAAATAAAGAGGTGCATCTTGAATCCTCCAGTTAATAAAGAGGAATGAAACAAAACGACCAAGAAGGTGGCTGCTCATCTGTTCAGCAGACTGCACGTAAACTTTCTAGACAGGGAGAATCAGAGGCCTGGGTTCCAGAGAGAAGATCAGGTGCCAAAACAAAGGGGTCCTGGAAAGAAGTGGTCTCAGAAAGAAGAAAAGGGCCTGTAAGGTAGAAGGCTTGAGGAAAGATCTAGGAAATGGAGAACATTTGGGGAATCAAGAAGACGAAAACAATCCAAGGGATGACCAGGAATAAGCACTTACCTTCTGCCTGACCCTGACCTCCCTTCAGTGGTCAGAAGTGGAATAAAAATCTAACAAATAAAGACTGGAGAGGATAATGTATAAGAGTGTGTGACATAATCAAGTTGAGTAAAGCCTGGATCCCGTTGGATTTTAAATAAATTCTGTGTTCAGATCCACCATGGGCTGTTCTTTAGTCTGTCTCAAATGTGACAGAAGGGTGAGGAATGCTAGGCTAAGTGCTAAAGGGTATGTCCTAAGAATTATATATGATTTTAAAAAGAGAATAGGCATTTCTTTAAGATTTCTATTAAAAAAACCCAAATACACAAGTAGAAAATCTAGTATAAAATGGACTTTGATTAAGATTCCAATAGAGTACAATGCTCAAATATAACCTGAAAATTGAAGGACTTAAAATTAAATGAAGACAAAAGGAGTACAATGCACAAAGAATTCTCTGTCAATGGCAATCTAATGGATATGTTTACAGCCTTTCTTCCAATTACATATCTAAAAATCCATTGGAACACCCACATTTCCCATTCACAACATGAAAATAACAACAGAAATAATTCCATTGTGCAGTGTCAAAAAAGAAGGAAAACTCCAGTTTCCAGTAGTTTTTCATGTATTTTTCAAGTCTTTTTTCTTGGCAGAATGCATCATCTCAAGAATTCACTAGGTCTCTGAAAGATCCAGAGCAGAGTCAAGAAAACTATAGTTTATTCTATTTATTTATGCAAATTGTATTTGAAACAAAAGGTTATTTTTTTAATCAAAAAATATGTAATTTTAAAACTCTCCACTGTTGACAGCCTTTTTTTAAACTCAGGAAATTCTATAGGTCTTTTAGAATGAACACACTCATTCTTACCCTCTCATGTGAGACCCTGTTACAATAATCAAAAAGACCACAGAGAGGCTAACGGCCCACAAAGTTGTTGGATATTTCTGTACACAAATTAATAACCCCGATAATTCACAACCCAGGTTCATGACCACCTGAGGAACATGAACATTTATAAGTCTAAGGATCTTGATGAGATCCCAGGGTCCTGAGGGAATTGGTGAATGTGGTTGCCAAGTCATTCTCCATGATATTTGAAAAGTCATGGCAGTCAGGAGAAATGCCTGGTGACTGGAAGAAGGGTAGCATTGTGCCCATTTTTAAAAAGGGTAGAAAAGACAACCCTGAGAACACTGACCTGTCAGGCTTACCTCTGTGCCTGGGAAGGTCATGGAAGAGATGCTCCTAGAAGCTTTGCTAAAGCACATGGAGGACATGGAGGTGATTAATAGCAGCCAGCATGGCTTCACCAGGGGTAAATCCTGTTTGACCAACATAGTGGCTTTCTATGATGAGGTAACCACAGCAGTGGACACAGGTAAACTGACAGATGTGATCTATCTAAACTTCTGTAAAGCCTTTGACATGGTCCCCTACAACACCCTTCTCTCTAAATTGGAGAGATATGGATTTGATGGATAGACAGTACGGTGAATAAGAAACTGGTTGGATAGTCATACTGAAAGGGTAGTGGTCAATTTCTCAAAGACCAAAAGATAATCTGTGACAAGTGGTGTCCCTAAGTTGTCCATACTGGGACCGATGCTGTTTAATATCTTCGTCAATTATATTGACAGCGAGACTGAGTGCACCTCAGTGAATTTGCAGATTACACCAAGCTGAGTGGTGTAGTTAGAATCATAGAATCATAGAACAACCAGGTTGGAAGAGACTCATTGGATCATTGAGTCCAACCATTGCTATCAAACACTAAACCATGTCACTCAGGACCTCATCTACCCGTGCCTTAAACACCTCCAGGGAAGGTGACTCAACCACCTCCCTGGGCAGTCTATTCCAATGCCCAATGACTCTCTGCATGAAAAACTTCCTCCTAATGTCTAGCCTAAATCTCCCCTGGAGGAGCTTCAGGCCATTCCCTCTTGTCCTGTCCCCTGTCATTTGGGAGAATAGGCCATCACCCTCCTCTCTACAACCACCTTTCAGGTAGTTGTAGAGAGTAATGAGGTCTCCTCTCAGCCTCCTCTTCTCCAGGCTAAACAACCCCAGCTCTCTCAGCCCTTCCTTCTGGGGCCTGTTCTCCAGCCCCTTCACCAGCTTTGTTGCTTTTCTCTGGACTCCCTCCAGAGCCTCAACATCCTTCTTGTGGTGAGGAGTCCAGAACTGAACACGGTATTCAAGGAGCGACCTCACCAGTGCTGAGTACAGAGGGAGAATAACCTCCCTGAACCTGCTGGTCACACTATTTCTGATACAAGCCAGGATGCCATTGGCCTTCTTGGCCACCTGGGCACACTGCTGGCTCATGTTCAGTTGGCTGTCGACCAACACCCCCAGGTCCCTCTCCTCCTGGCAGTTTTCCAGCCAGGCTTCTCCCAGTCTGTAGCTCTGCATAGGGTTGTTGTGACCCAAGTGTAGGACCCGGCATTTGGCCGTGTTAAACCTCATGCCATTGGACTCTGCCCAGTTGCTGCACCAGGAGGAGAAGGCTGGAGAGGTGGACCTGTGACAACCTCATGAGGTTCAGCAAGGCCAAGTACAAGGTCCTACACCTGGATGAGGGCAATCCCTGATTTTGGAACACAATGGGGGATGACGTGACTGAGACCTGCCCTGCAGAGAAGGACTTGGGGATGTTCATTGATGAGAAGCTCAACGTGAGCCAGCAATGTGTGCTTACAGCCCAGAAGGTCAACTCTGCCCCGGGCTGCATCAAGAAAAACGTGACCAGCAGGTTGAGGGAGGTGATTCTGCCCCTCTATTCTGCTCTTGTGAGACCCTGCCTGGAGTATTGTGTCCAGTTCTGATATCCTCAACATAAGAGCTGTTGGAACTGGTTCAGAGGAGAGCCACGAAGATCAGAGGGCTGGAGCAGCTTCCCTATGAGGGCAGGCTGAGAGAGCTGGACTTGTTCAACCTGGACAAGAGAAGGCTCTGAGGAGACCTTATGGAGACCTTCCAGTACCTGAAAGGGGGCTACAAGAAAGCTGGAGAGGGATTATTCATAAAGGCTTGTGGTGATAGGACTAGAGGGAATGGGTATAAACTGGAGAAGGGTAGATTTAGGCTTAAAGCCAATAAAATGCAACATGCTGTGCAGCATGATGAAAGAAATCAGGTTTGAGTACTACGTGTTTGCAAAAAGGCTCCCTGCACTTTAGGGAGGCATTAAAAGGAAGTCAAATAATAATTTGGCAGGTATGTATTAAAAAGTTGTGATCCCTTAGCATCATGAACTCTGCATCAACAAGATATCTTCATGGATGCAGCAGGTCTGAATAATATATCCAGTTTCTTGGAACAACCTATGCCATATAGTAAGTGTTTTGAACCAGAGTTGAGGTTTCTCCAGTTTCTTTAGGTGGCTTTCTAAGTTAGAGTAGCAAACTGATCATCCTAGCAGCCATGACAAACAGAAATGCCTGTGCAATAAGGGCATTCTGCTTTTGGAACACTGCTGTTTAGATTACATAGTTTAAAATTCAGAACAAATACAATCACCAACACTTTCTGTGTACTTAAATATGTTTCTGTGAATCAGATTTCTAATTTTGGTCCATAAGGTAGCCTTGGAAACGAAATTATAATTGAACCATTTTTGTCTCCAAAATATTAGAACCATAAGAGTTCAGGTTTTTGGTTATGTTATGTTTTGTTTTTCCTTCAATGTCAGGAATGCAGATGGCTTCTTTCTGCTAATGTTTAGTTCAGCAAACACGTTCACTGTGGTCACTGCAAGTGAAATTCCCCTCTGTGTTTATGACTCACTTGGGTTCTTCTCTGGCTTTCACAGCATTACAGTCTAGTAAGACAACTGAACTTCTCATTCTTTCTTGCTTTGAGTGAAGTATCAACATCCTCTTTTGCGTTCCTGATGTTAAAGTTCAACTCATGGTGTTACATTTTCTTCTCCAATATAATTTCATTTTTAAGTTTGTGGTTTATTTCTTTCTTTACTCTGAAGTGAGAAGACCCTAGAATTCCTGCTCTCCACTCCAGTAGTGACCTGTAGAAAAGAAACAGCATCTGCAGAAGGGCAGTAATGGAAGAGGAGAATGGCTTGATCCCCATGAAAATAAGCACTTGGCTCCTGAAAGCCAGTTTGTGCTTATGATGTCACAAGGAGCCACAAGAACCTCTCTGACCTATGTGGCAGCTCATCAAAGGCTGGAGCCTGTCTCCGTGTATTATTACACTCCTTTTGCTGCACAGCGTGAAGGATAAACAGGCTGGCCTTCAACAATTAAATTTATGCTCAAGCACAGCAGTTGAGTGCTCATGGATAAGAAAATAATACAGAAATCTTTAGGAAATTTACTTTAAAGTTTTGATTTTTTCAGTTACGAGTAAATACCTCTAGATTTGACAAGTATTCCAGCCACCTCAAATTTATAATGCTGCAAACTGTGTCTGAGAATCTTTTGGGAACAACCATTTTTGTATGACTTTCTTCATACCCTGTGCTATGAAACTGTCAGAAAAATTCTGAAGTTACTTTGCTTCTCACAGACAATAAAGACTTTTGCTTCTGGACCATGTTAATAATTGTAGATGTTTATGTTTCACTTTCATTCTACTTGGCTTTAAGTACATACTTAAATATTGGAATTAAGGCTGATAAACAATGCAGCAAAAAGTAATACAAATACTTCTTTTAGCTGCTTAATTCACCTTTGCAAATGGAGAGTTAGATCAGTTTGGAACCCAACTGATATTTCCTATCAGTGGTAGCACTAGTGCAATACAATAAAACAATCTTAATTAATTAATTACAATTTCAATTAATGAATGATAATATTTTAATAGCAAAGTTTTAAAACCAAAATCTACAGTAACTTACAGATGACTCTTGTAAGGTACATCTGTTTTACTGTTCTCATTTATAGTGACAGTGAGAAAGGCAGGTGTTTGCCTAGTGTTGCAGGATACACTACTCTGGTTGGAAACAGAAATTTTGACTCTTGTCATGATTAAAACCCACAAGATACTTTAAAGATAATAAACAGTTTTCTGGTCAATGTTATTCAATAGGTGAATTGTATTATTCTTGCCTTAGTCACTGATTAGACTAGAATTTATTGGAAAGTAATTTTAGATTGTTAAAAGTTTACCTGTTTGGTAAATCAAAATGGAACCAAAAAGAATTAGAAATAAATATGGTGAACTTCAACAATAGATGAACTGTTTGTGAAAACTTACATGCTTTCAAGAAGCATTTGATTTCCTTTAAGCAGCAGTTCAAACTTGTACTTTTCTCATTTAAAAAAAAAAAACAGCAACCATGTCTACAAGGTATTTAACCCTTTTATTTCTTACTTCCCCTGTGAGAGCTAGTAATATATACCCCTCACAGAAATATTGGAAGGCTTATCTTTTATGCCAGATAAGGACCCTATATTTCATATTAAGGAGCACTTACTCAAAGGAATGCTCAGGTTTTTTTATGGATGAACTATTCATTCACTTGTGTGAATAAAATATTCAAGGGTTCAGAATTCATAACCTGTTTCTTTAAGGTACTGTGCAATTGTAGATAAAAGATGATATTACAGTGAAAAAAGCCTACTAATCACCATTTATTATTATCCATTATTATTTCCATTTATCTTACTATTTTTAAGTTGCTCATGAAAAATACTCTTCCCACAACTTAGTCCAGATTGTATGATAATAAGTGAATAAATAATACTAGCGCTTTCCTATCCTGTTTTCTTTTTTTTTCATGAAACCAGATTTCTTGATGTGAACTGTCACTTTGTACTCCTCACTCCTCCTGAAAACACAGCTATAATTTTGTAGGCATTGCTAAGTATCTGAGGTGAATGTTTGGTAGAGTTCTGCCAGCATGTGACAAACAAACAAATACGTAAACAGAGTCAACACAAATACAATACATTCTGCAGATTTTGTCAGAAATTTAGGAACATTTTTTTATTGACCTGAAAAAGGATTTTCATTTTTTTTTTTCCTCATGTGTTGTTTTCTGTGTGTTGTGTCACACAAAGCACATTCTATACAATCTGTGAAGCCTCACATTAGACATAGTGAAAGTTAAGTGAATTTTAGGAGAATTATTTATTAAATTAAAAATCACAGCCTGGCATAGAGTATTTTTTTACTGCAATATTTTTTCTAGCACTTTGGAAATCCCTTTGTATGCCTCCCAGCTGATTAACTTTTCTGTGAGCATACATGTTACTCAATATACCAGTTATGTGTTTGTACCTCTCTGTGTGCAATGAGACATTTTTGCTGCTGATGATAATTCTGTAGATTCCATTGTACCCAGACATATGGTGTAAGTTGTTTGAAGGCTTTAGAAACCCTTGGATTGACTGTGATGTTTAAATGCAATAATCCCCATAGAAAACTTGAGACTTCTTGAACCAGAGTTTAAAATCTGCATGCTCACTTGCAGACTGGGGAGTTTTAAAAACAAACGGGCCCTTGTAGATAATGTAACACTAATGACCTGAGTCAACAAGAAGTGCAAAACATTCACCCCTCAGGAAGAGCAATGCAAAGTCTGAGACGTGCTTCCACAGGCTATGAGCCAAATGGAAATATGCATAACCAGTGTTTTATCAGTATTCAGTGTGTATTAAATTAGTGTTATTAAAGGACAATTTTTAAATGCTTTAGTAAGGAATGACTATGATCTGCTTCCCTCTGAAGTCCTAACCCAAAGCCAGCAGTAGCCAATCAAAAGACTCCATTGATTTTGATGGATTTTCTATTGAGCTTTATGTCTGCAAGCTGGATGAAAGGCAGCTGCAGGGATTTGAAGGGTCCTGATTTAGCAGATGCTCCTGGCTTCCCCTAAGCCCACACAAGCCATGACAGGTCCTTCAAAACATGTGCATCTGGGGTTAAATCATGACTCCATCACCATCATTAAGAGTCTTACTATGGACTATGAATGGATTTCAAATCATATTCCTGGTGTGAATAGGTTAGCTTATTTTACTTGCTCTCATTATTAAATATCTTCTTGTATTGCCTCATAGGCCTGTAAACCCAAGAATTTGGCTATTATGTGTCTGTAGCTCAGTTACCTGATTTAAGGTATAAATACATAATTTTTATGCTCAGAACCTTGGTTCAAAGCATTTGTTACAGTAGTTACCACATAAAGCAAATATTGGTCAAACATCAAAACTTAAGTCTATGAGGAGCAATTTCCCTTACGTTATCATACCTTTAAACAGTCTTTCATCAGAGCTAAGTTGGGCTGTAATATGATTTCTTAAACTTGAGTCAATACGGATAGTGTTTGAACAGAGTAGGAATAACATTTCCTCTATCCTTCTAATACGTTAACTTTCATGCATTATGGTAAAGATATATATACTTTTTAGGGAAAACAAGCACAGTAGTGGATTCTTGCATACATTATAATGAATAACTGGGCCTCAATTTATTTTTATTCATTATTTGTATAACTCTTGCGTTTAGGGCAGATGCATTCTGAAGTCCAGGTTGTAGCTAGACCCTATTGTTCTGGATGTATTATAAACACAGCTAATAAAGTGTACATTGTGCCACTATTTGTAACTTCATTGTTCGTCTGTTGCAGGACTACCAGAATGCGTGCAGGCACCACTGTGTGACCAGCTAGAAATGCTTTCCATCTGTTTCTCTCTGAGAAGGTTACTTAAAACTGTTAGATGAGTATTGGCCAGGCACTTTCAAATAAGCAGCATGGGAGGGAAAATTAGCCTGGCTGTATAACCTATATGTGCAAGGGTAAGTAAAATAGTAAAGAAAAAGAGGGTTTATTCCTTAGATTCTCTTGAATTGCTTGAGGCTACATAGATCTTTTAGGTTATGCCAGGAATAATATATCTCTGGTGATGAACAAACACTTTTATCTTCTAGCACCTTTCCACTTGCAGTCCTTCCTAACATTGACACCAGGGGAGTTTCCAGATGACATGTTTGCAAGCTTTTTGTTTTCTACATGCTGCTGCAGTGGTGCTAAGGGGATTGACTTCCATTCACGTATATGTAGCTTCTCCCTTTGTGACCTTGTGGAATATGTCCAAATGAGCAAGATCCGCACAGAGTTTCCCAAAAACCATAAAATGAGAATGTTTCCCAAAAAACATAAAATGAGAATGTTTCCTCCTCTGAAGCTGGGATAGAGGAGGCAGAACTGTGGCTTTTGGTCTCTTTTCTGAATATATCTTCTCTATGTCTCAGCTAAAGCTCAAAAGATTTTTATGAGTATCCAGTCCTCTCAAAGGATTGTTTTTAGATGACCAAAAAATATTAGTTCTACTGGAATTATTTAGGTGAGACAAGTGTAATTCCATGATCCACTCAGGCACAGAGGATAAAGATTGTTTGCAAGGTGCAATTCTCCCTCTCCTTGTTCTTTGCATTATCATCAGAACTAGTTGTAACCTCACCTCAAGTTGCCACTACTACAGTCCCTTGTGTTTCTGTAAATATTGCAGCTGTCGGGAATGGAAGAAAATGACATATTTGACAATGAGGAGCTGCCTCTCTGGAGTCCAAAACAACCTCATTTGGATATATGCTCTACCCTCTTCTTCACATTTGCAGGCAAGAGACCGTAGCTGATATCAGAGGAGTTGCACATGATGGGTTTTATGCTGAGAATGGGAAATATTTGGATTCAGAATGCTAGTTTCTTCTTGCATGTAAATGCCCTGTTTCTCTAACATAAAGGGCTGTATAAGTTGCAGATAAGTGTTTTGTGAATGGAGCCCTAAATCCTCTCTTTATTTTAACTGGAGACTTTAGCCAGTGGTTAAGCACCATCAGACATTATTCAAACAGTTTACAGCTTGCAAAGGAATTATACATTTTCCTTATTCTTTGGAAAAAAAAGAACACTTTAAATAAGAGAAAACAAACAGTTTCATTGGAAGTGGCCTGATTATGGATATCTTCTTTCCACTCCAGTGGCTTGATGGGACTGTTAACCAGCATTTGGCTGTTTTATAACAGTACAATTATTTTGTCAAAGGTTGTAGAGGTTTTTTCTCTTTTCTAAAAAAAAGTTAGTTTACAGTTTATTAACTTAGATTACTGCTAATAGCTCCCATGGGTCTTCTACTGAAAAAAGGACCAGGATAACTGATTTCTTAAGACCAATCTGGAAGACTTTAAAATGCATTAATAGCGATCACTGAAACAGCAGGAGGAAGAACAATCTGTCATTTGGGGTTTTTTTCCTTTCTATTTTCTGCATAAACCTTCTTCCCCAGCTTTATCTATTTATCTATTATCTTGTCTCTCTTTCTCTCCTTTTTTTTTAATCTTTTCCCTTCTTTTAATATTTATTAATAGGTTAAGGGGTTTTTTTGAGTGTGAATAATCAGCAATGACTCTTTTTCATTTTCCAGAGAGCACATAAATAGAAAGTAAAGACCGATTCTAAGATGATTCAGGGAAAAAATAAAATGATACATTAAAGTGTGGAAGCCTGAAGTTAAGACACTCCATTCTCAAAAAAGTCTACAACCAGTGCAGAATATCGTTTATGCTTACTATGCTTTCCCTCCTTCTGCTGCTTTGGCATGACTCCTCCAGTCATACCTTTCCTCACATTCCTGGAAAAACACAGAAACAGCTGAGAAGAAGTGCTTACATAGTGCGTCTGAAGTAATATGAGAAAACTACAGAAGAATATGAAAACTTTTTCTTCTATCCCTTTGTTGCAGTTGCTATAGTGAATGATAGTGGAAATTTGATCTGCTGTGGAAGGACTGTAAGCAGTTAAAACAGCTGGGCTGTTTGCTACCCAGGTACTAACAGTGGCATACTCAGTGCTAAGTGTAGATATAAACAAGGAAATTATAATATTCTGGCTATTCCCATCTTTTCCGTGACTTGAAGTTGTGGTATTAGGCAGTTTGGAGCATCAACTATCCAGCTGAGATTTCATTTCTTCCTCTGTTTCTTCCCTGAGTACTGGAAATCATGCAGTATTCACATGCACTGATTTTCATGTTTTTGGTGTAGTGTCCAGTCTCAGAAGGAGCCTTTATTGTGCTAGGTGCTGTACAAATCAAAGTAATTAATAGTTAATAATTTTATAATTTCCTCAAAGATTTTTTAATTAAAGCACTCATTTCTACTATATGGAATAAGGAGGTGTGGGGTGGGGATGGGAAGAAGATATGCTTCTCTGATTCTATATCGAATGGGACGATGTAGATAAGTCAGAAATAGTGGCTTTGAGACCCGAAAAGATCAAGTAAGTCTGGCTTTGATGTTTTAGTATTGTTCTTCCCACTGCTTTGCAAGGGGTTTTTGATCAAGTACAGCATTGCATGCATAAAGTTAACTGAGACAGAGTTACTAAAACCTTCTGCCCTTGCCCTTCAAAACCAGGAAATGATGTTTGTCATAACATACTTTGAATTGTCCATGGCATTATTACAGAGAATGCAGCATTTGAGGAAAAGATCTAACCTACCTACAGCAGATCTATCTACATTAATAAAACAAGAAATAAAGTGACAGTATGTAGCTACTTCATAAGAATAATTTCTGAAAATGTTGCCTGGGAAATAGATTAAATGCTCAGTTATTTGCATTATCAGGTGCTATAAATCAGCAGAACTCTTTCAAAGTTGGTGTTACTGTGTTTACCAAATGGCACTGTGGTCTGTATTTTGGTTAGTTGAAGAAATTTGCAGACCTATCTTTTCATTTAAATTTGTTTCCAGGAATTTATTTGCAACCTCTTCATTGATTCAGTAGAAAATGTTTCATTTTCAGTCCTGAGTTGGGGGGGGGTGGTCATACCGTTGTTCTCTCTCTTCAGTACTTTAAAGTTTTATTCTTTTATTCTTTATTGATTCAGAAATGTATCTTGAAAGAAGAAATGTTATCAGGTAGGCAAGTTATGGCATAATCCTACTTTCCTGGAACAGTTTTGCATATAGTCTGTAGTGTGCTAAAGAAATTATCTACTTCGCTGAGAAAATAAAAAGTTTAAAAAAATGACAAATAGATTTATTGGGAACATACTCAAGTAATTTTCTACTACCAATTTTTTTGTACTCTCTGCTGTTGATGTTCAAACACTCCTGGAGAAGAAGTGATTACAATGTATGACTGATAGTATGGTAACGAAATGGCATACTTTTCTGTAACACTGAAATTTCAATAAGGGTGGAATTTTACCTCAAAAAGAGGGCAGTGATCTTCTTACAAACACTGTCCTTTGTCCTGAGGCACACAAAATCCCCAAATCCCTAAAATATTTTATCTGAAGATAAGATAATTTTGTACCAGCCCAGGCATGAAAAAGAAAAGTATATCAGATGCAGCTGGAAAAGTCCTGTTGCTCAGGGAGAAGGTAAATTAAAGGTTTCTATCTTATCTGTATTTCAATTACAATTTTATTTTTGGTCCCCGGCAGTTCAGACAGTTGAAGTCTTGGGAAGTAGAAAAACTCACAGGTGTATGAAAAAGGAATCTTTAATGGTGGAGATGTATATGTTTGATCTATGTTGCTTTTCATGTGGGGTATACATGACATTTAAATAAAAATGTGGACTCTTGTGGAGGGCCCTGTCTGAGTTCACTTGAAGATACCTTTTTTTGGCCTTTTTTTTTTTTTTTTTTTTTTTCCTTAGCTTTAGGGTCTGCAGCTCTGCCTGTCTCTTGCTAGGGGTGAGTCCTAATGAAACCAGTTGTTCAAGGACCAAAGAAGTTAATCATAGAGGGACTGCTCTGACTTCTTTTGGTGCCCATGGTGCATGTTTGTATTCTGTTTTCTGAGAACTGGATGACAAAGTCTTGGCTCTTGAGCACTTGCATCTAGAGGTAAAGACCAGAGAAGACTTCCATCTCATCTGTGGACTGTTCAATGACAATGCAAGTCTGGTTCTTAGTGAAACTACTACCATTTCATCAGATGCCTTTGCTCTTGGCACCGTGTTTTTACTTACTGCCTTAACAGAGACATTCAAGGCTGAGTATATTCTCAAGTCCGTTGGTAGGAACAGTACAAAATAGTCAGCTGACATCACCACTGATGCTGAGTGATCAAATAGCTTGTCTTCAGTGACAAGTGATTTATTCCTGTAAACAGAGAACCTCACTGGTGTGTGGAAGTCTGGAACTGATTTATCAATATAGCCTGATAGTTTAGCAGATTACAGTCATAAGACTGGTTTCACAGGTTAGAATATCCAAGTGAGTCTTGCTCTTCGAAATTATGTTGGCCCAACATCCTATCTATGCCTATATTTCTATCATGAACTCCACAGATGGGCAGGTTTTTTGTGGCTTTATTATCATCAGGATTCTCTAGGAGACTGGGAGAGACTGGTAGTGAGAGAAAGATTGTCTCCCATGAAGTAACCTCACTCAGGCATTGGTTTGAAAAGGCCTAAATGCCACTGCCTTGGAAAAGCATCCTTCAGATCAGTACAAACAAAAGACAAGTGAATTAAATGAAGCTCACCTTTATGGATCCAGAAAGGCTAAGAAAAATTACTAAAATCCCTTACTAGATTTGGGATAAAAATGAATCCAAACTGGGATGTGATAGCTAAGGTTAATATATATTTGGAGCTTTACTACAGACAATTCTGTTCTTTTCTGTTTTTTCCAGATAAGAAATGCCCTGAAAATGATCCTGCTGACTGAGATTTCAGTACATTCTGATTTTAGTTGCACCAGTGCTGTTTAAAAGTAAAGGGTTAATGTCACTGTAAAACTAGCGAGACAAAGAGGCTAGACATGGTGAGAAAAAGTCAGAGAAAGAGGCTAGAGAAATGCAGAAAAATTTAATAGAGAAAAAATGTCAAATCCTAAAATCTCTTTGAGTCTCATAATTATTCCCTGGCTTAAAAAACGTAGATGTGAACAGATACAAACCTTCTTAGATAGGATGATTTAGTGAGTAAATCTTTTAATGTTGGGTACACACACACACACACACACACATCTCTATACTATCTATTTACACTAATATAGATTATTCGTGTATTTGCACCTGAATGTATCAAAATGAAGTCCACACATATGAAAGTCCTTCCAGTTTGGGGAAGGAGGGTAGAGAATAATTCTGTCTTCTACCATTCCTCTTGGTAATATCATCCTATTTCTGTCTCAGAATCACACACAAATATTTGTCAAGATATTTTCCAATCAATATGAAATTTGAACTATTTCATGACTCGTTCCACCCCATAGATCATTATCTTCAGAGAAATGTGTATTTTCTCATTGGTATCATGGAAACACATCAGTATTTTCATGTGACACATTTAAAATTCACACGGCATTCTCTGAAAGTGTACTCGGCAAACATTTTAGGGTCTGGTGGTGTCCCATGGAGAAGGATCTGCAGAAATCACCAGAATTCAATTGGATTTTGGATTATACTGCAGTTGAAAAGTAGCAGAAAGCTATCTAATAGATCTTCTTCTGTTTAATGAACAGGAGTCACATTAGGTAATGGCAGCAGAAAACATTAAAGACAATTGCATATGATGTAGTATTCGGTCAGATTTGTTCACAGTGTATAGTCATTTCCAAATGGCATTTTGCTGTTCTTTGTTCTGTAGCAGTGTCTAATATTTCTAAACATTTTTAGGCTCTGTGACACCTTAATGGTATACAATAATAATATGCCACCCTCTTAGAAAAATGGATACTCTCATTTTTCTAAACATTGTGCCTTTACCTTTAACCATTTCCATTTAAATGCAAATTTCAATCATGTCCACCTCTCTGTATTCCAACAGAAACCCAGAGAAAAACGATACCTTAAATCCTAATTTCTCCATAAAGAGAGCTGTTTCCTCCAGGTATGTCAGTCCATGTTATCTATCTTCTTCCTCATTTTACACGTCATCATTGTGGCAAATTCACCTTACCAAATTCACAACTAAAACCTCATTTTGTTTTAGTTCAAAACTCCACTGTTTTTATGTACTAAATTAAAATGGGCATTTAGAGCTATCTTTGTTTTGTGTTACATTTTTCTAACATAATTTACTGACATGGAAATTTCCCATTCACAAGTCTTTGAATTATTACCAGATTTACAATTATTTATACACTCAGAAGTTGATAATTTCCTAAGCAACTATGGTCAAATGAAATTAATTGGTATCATAGGCATGAATTAATCTCATAATTATTTTTCCAGTTTAAAAGAAAAAATTACATTTCAGGGTTAAGAATAAAACATGATGCCATGAAACATATGTGTTACTGGTATCAGTTTCCTGAATGTCTGTTCTTTGTATGCAGCTTAGCAACACATTTCAGCAACTCATTAAGGTGTCTCTGCTTAGTGAGTCTTTGGAGAGGGAGTTACATTTGAATCTGGTGTATAAAAAACAATCAGAAAACAGCCAACCAAAACAAAACATCTCTCACCCCCCTACAAAAAAAAAAAAAAAAAAAAAAAAAAAATCAAAAAAACTGTTCCAAACCCAGACATTTTATCAGTTTTTAGTCCCTCTTGATTTAATTTTGACAAGAGAGGGCACTGTGATAACATTCTAAAGAGTGGACATATTTGTATATACTTACCCCTGAGACAGCCAGGAAGCCAGGGATTAACCCCTGAACCAATTACTTTACAATATAGCAACTACTTCCACACAAGAGGAGGGGATAGAGACAACTTAACTAATTACTGCAAGTCACAATGTTCTTTATGGGAATTACTCAGTTGGAAGAAAAATTGTTGAGTGGGCTCATAGGCAAGAGGATGTCAGCTTTAGAGTGTATCTATTAATTCTCACTTTGAGTCAGCTTTTACTAGCTGAGAAATTTACTTAAGATATTTAATGGCTGCAGTCCTTCAAGAGAATTACATGTACTGGAAATGCTGCATAGGTACATTGTTACAGCGAAAGGTTATTTTTAACCTTCTAGTTAATTCAGCCATGTGTGTTTCCAATTCTACAGAATATTTCTGCTATTGGGGGGGGGGCATAAACCTACTTTATGTAGGTCAGAGATATCTTGTGCCTCTCATTCTAAAATTAAGGATTAAATGGTGTAGCTTTGCTATCCAACTTGTCTTTCAAATAACTTGTTTGCCATGTTATTTGAGATGAAAATGATTTTGAGTACAAATTTTTATTTAGATAAATTGGGGGCACTTCAGATCTGAGGTGGCCAGGGTTGGAAGAAGGCCATAAGACTTTCAACACCCGTGCTTTAAAATTTATATTCTTTTTGAGTGTCACGGACTGGGTACCTGGAGATGCTTCTTGACAATCTTGCCTTCATGTGGTTTATGAATTTGAAACTGTATTTTTGGTAGGGACAGGACGTGACACTCCTACCTTGATGCCACATGTCTATTACATTCTTAGTTAGATGTTATTGTTAAGAATAAATGTCTTTTGAGGGAAAGCAAAAGTTAGAAGATCTTATTTGCATTTTAAATTTTATTAAATGACTTGTGGACTCTTAATTCTTTTTTTTTTCTCATCTAAACTGCAGCAACTACTGAAAGCATTCAGGCACTTAGACACTTACCATGAACAGAAATGATAGATTTGGTATTCATTTGATTGTGAAGGCCTCTGGGACTTTGACTTTAGCTGTTCTGAGTTGACACTCATGACTTTCAAGTCATGCTCAGGAATAAGTGTACTCATTTGAAGAATCTCTACTTAAGTTTGCTCCTTATAATACGGGGTTGTGGAACAAACCTTATTTGGTCACTGCATGGCAAGTTGGGGAGTTCTGTGACTACCTTGGTTTTATTGTTTGTTCATGCAAACTCCAGAACAGAGGTCTTGAAAATAGAAGTATAAAAGTATTGCTTTCCTTTTCATACCAAAAATTCTGAGCTTATTCCCCTTAAATGTTGGTTCTTCCTCCAAACTGGGAATCCTCTTTCTCCTATAGGAAAGCTAGGGGGAAACAAAAAAAAAAAAAAGAATTACTCTGAAATCTTCAACTTTCTGAATCCTTTTTTTTTTTTTTTTTTTTTAAAAAAAAAGCAGGACTCCTGTTTTTTTCCTACTTTACAATTAAGTGTTTTTTTTTTTTTTTGGTACAGGCTGCAGCAGATGACTATATGATACTAGTTGATTAAAAGGGACTACTTTCTCTCACATAAATGGGAAAAACCTCAGCTGAGTTTATTCTTCCCTTGTGTTTTGTTTTTCAGCTTTTGTGTCTGAAGGATATGTTAGGATATGTTAGCTAACAAGGAGTTCCCTGCACTCTATCTTGATCCAGAAACAGATAAAATTAACAGGCGTTGCTTGAAGATTAGTTGTCATTAAGTCTAGCTTTGACACATGGCTAATTGAAGGAATACCAGGTACAACAAGAAATGAAGAAAAATGGATAATACTTACTTAGAAAGAATTGTTTTACTTTAAATCCAATAAGTATGATAGTGCTTAGATAATGTTAAGGGAGTTAAGATCATACAGACTCTTCACATACTGGTTACTCTTAAAAAATTGTATGTACCAGATAGTAATTTGTTGATAAATCTTACCTTTAAGTGACCATCAACAGTCCTTGTCATGAAGGAAATGATTATCCTTTTCTTTAGCCTGCTGAAAAAAATTAGATGCTTTTTGTTGATTTTTGCATTTCAGCTTCCCATGACTTACTTGTAAGGTAGGGAACTGCAGATACGGATCCAAGTGTTTCAGAAGCTTTGGTTTCTACAAAAAAGGTAAAGACATCAAGAGATGAATTATTATAAAACTGAAACAGAATAGGAAAGGGATTGTATATCCAGGTTCTACTCGTGTGTTATCTGTGTTTACATCTCTCCAACAGTCATTGCACAGGTGTGCATGACAGCCGAACCCATTTTGCCAAAGTGCAAGGCACACACATTGGCTTACAGGACCTTGTGAGTATTAAACAAATAATAAGGGTTATAGCATTATTGTAAAATACAAAGATGTATTATTCAATCTGAAGTTTGGTCTGATATTTTCTATGTGCACAACATTCAGGAAACTGTATTTAAGAGAATAAAATCTAAAATATTATTTTAATTGAGAACAACTGGGAAGAGGATACTTCACAAAACATGTGGGCACCTAATTTGAAACAGTGCAGAAAACACATCAGGACTAATTGCTTAGCCCATTTTCTTCAGGCAAATGCATAGGGATTCATCCTCTTTTTCTACTTACCTCTATGGCATAGTGAAGATTCATACAGCAGTGTGTGTGTGTGTGTACATATATGTGAGTGTGGGAGATGAATATATTTAAGCAAGCAGCTTCACTATTACCTATACATTCTGAGAGCATGTATGTAGTTCTAGCTTAAATAAAAAAGAACAAAATAAACCAAAAACAAATAAAAATCCAACAAAACATCCTGTTAAAGCCCTAGACTTTAAACTCCCCTAAACTCTGGTATATGGTTGACTGGCAGGCTGAATTTTATTATGAATACTGCTTAAGTGACATAGGCTTTCTGCCATAAAGAATATGTAAATTTTCTAATCCTTATATAAAGAGATCAATACGTAAACTGGTCTCTTAGAACCTAATAATCTTGACTTTTTCTTGCTTCCTATTTTCAATTGTCATTGTTTAAAAATATGTCAGAGTTAGTAGTTACCTATGAACATGCTATAATGTGGATAAGCTTTGGTTTGCTGCTGGCTTTAATATGTAAAATCAGGCAAACCTATTACATGGGTGAAAGGTGAGCGGCTAGGCCAGCAGCTATCCAGATTATCACAACCACCCCTCAGTCAGTTGGACTCTGTGAGTTTATTCCTGTAGAGTTCTTGAGCCACACTACAGTGTCACAGAAAAGAGTCTATCGCAACTTTTTATATCTCGTACATCTTAAAACAGAACACAACTTTTCAAAAAATGAACATGTTTTAAGATTGTGCCAACCATTGATCTGCATGGGGGAATCACATGTGAAAATTAAATTTTGAAGTGTGATCCATCTGGTTTAGTTGTCAGACTCAGCCCCAGGAACTCCTAAGTGGTTGTTGTTGTAGCTTCTTTATAATAGGGTAGGACAGTAATGCACAACCCTCCAGATGTGTCTTGATCTTGTCTTGAGATTCACACACTTGACCTCCGGTTGATGTTGAAAACCCATCTGAGGCTCGACAGAATTACAGTGCCCTTAATAAAGAGTAGAAAAAACCTTCTGCAGCTAAAGTGCTGGAAAGTGTTCAGTAACCAGAGGATGACCGTGGTATAAACTTTAGTAGCCTAGTGAGAGTTGAAGGGCAAAAGAGGGAGCTTTTTTTTTTGACTTTTAATGCAGTACAGTACTTGTTCTTGCCTCCTGAAGTCTAGTTACTGAGTATTGAGTCATATGACAAGGAGACCTATGATGCATTATATCAGAAATATAAAGCTACATAATTTTCTTTCCCCAAAAGATTGGTAATTATTAACTCAATAAAAAGCAAGGCTTTTTGCCATCACTTATGGGTAGGAGCGTGCAGCACATAATCCACTGTCAGAGCATTTCTAATTTTAACTAGTGTGGGTATTTTCTGGTAAGTGAAGAAAGGTAGTGAAACTGCATTGATACATACTAGACAATGAGCCTCTGGACCTACAGTAAGTGCTGATAATACAGACCCAATGCTATTCAATGTCTAAGTCATTTCAAACAACCATATTTAATGAGATTTGAGTCTGCACTGCCCTGAGCAGAACACTAATGTAACACAAGGCACTGAACTACTCTCATGTCCCATTCACATTACACAAAGCAATGTGAGGGTGGCTGCAGATGACAAGTTGGCGCTATAATTTCTACTCCTTAGAAATACCAGGTGTCATGCTGAGATGCAACCAGCTTTATCTTTTGGAAAGTAGAAGGTTTAATTTCTTACTGGATTCAGTGGACCTCTAGAGATAGTTCTGTAATCCACCAAAATAAAGTTGATTTTTTTGTTGGAAATGTGCACGGAACACATAAAAGGGGAAATATTTCATATTGGAATATTTCTGATAGCTGCAACTTTAAGAAGAAAGTTGACATGAAGGGCTGACTTCATCATTAGAGAACTGCATGGTACAAATTGCCCTGCCTTAATCACAGCTGTCATGGGAAAAGGAAATAGATTTTTAGGGTCCAGATATAATTTCGCCTTGGAAATGTCAGGAGTGATTGATGTAAGACACAAGAAAACAGCTACTCACTAAATATGTGTTGTCTACACTTTTGATTCCTGCCCCCTCCCCCAGATATGGTGTTGTCATGATTTTAACAAGTCGCAGGAAGAGTTAAGCTGTGCTTTCTGAATAAATTAGTGCAGTCACAAAATGACACTTCCTTGACCTTTGCAAAAGGTGGAGAGTATAACGGTAAGATGTACAGGGCTGCTAAACAACGTTGGGGGTTTTTTAACCACTCTGACAAAAGGTGCAAGCTTTTTAGAACAGTTTCCTAATGCACTACAGGAAGAGAGCTAACTGACTGTCATAAGATGACATGCGTAACGCAGAGAACTTGCTACACATTTTGATGCAAAGGAACACCCTGTTAGTTGAAAATCATTGCTAACTGGATTCAGATGTTAGAGTTGAAGTACATGGAACACCGTACATTTGGGAAAGCTTAAAGATGTTTTTTTTAAAAAGACCATAAATCTTTCACTATGACCTTTTATCAGCTCTTAATTTGTCATGGTATTTTAATTACTTTCAGTGTAAAAATTTTGACCCATACATTAGGGGAGATAATGCTTACTTCTTGCTCTTATTGAAATATAGTATAAAGTTAGCAGCCTCTGTGCACACGAAAGTTTTGAAAACTTGTAGTGGACCATTTCAGATTTCTCTTAGCTCCACATTATGAATACATTCAGAAAGTTGTACCCACGCTGACTTTGGAAGTTAGAAATTCAAATTTTAAAAGTGACATAAATTTCTTGGGATGACTCCAGTTTGGAAAGGGCCTGATTTTCAGAGATCTGATTCTCAGCATTGCTGCAGGAAATTGTATTTTAATTGGTCTTAAAAAGCTATCCAGAAAGATAAGTGCACTATTTGTAGCTCTTGAAAAATAAAGAGCAAATCTGATTTCTTGTGTGGTGAGAGATGGCTTTCTGTAATTTTCATTTTTTAAATGGTCTTTCTTTTTTCTTTCTTTTTTCTTTCTTTTTTCTTTCTTTTTTTTTGTGGTTGTTGACCTTTTAATCACCTTATTTTCAGGATTTATATGTGTGACTGCTGAGACATACACAAAATGTGATCTAATTGGTACATGAAGCTAAGGAAAGAAATAAGGTATTCTCAGTACTGCATGAATGCAGTTAAGTCATTTTGAAATCAATAATCCCCTTGCAATTCACTGTGCCACTTGACTGGACATACAGATGCAGATGTCCTTGTAAATGAATTTACATCACACTGTGCTTGTAGCCATATACTGTTTCTTTCCCTCTTGAGTCTGACCCATTCTTCCTTGCTTCCATTATGCATACGAAACTTAAATTAAGACTGCATGTAAAGTTGACTAGTTATTCCAGGTTATTTATTGGAAATGAAACTATATAAACATACAATATATGATTTTCTTAAAATTGATTTACCTAACAGTTTCCATACTCCCAGGCAAATACAATTGCCACACAGCAGCGAATTGCATTGCAGGAGAAAAGAAATGGAAGAAAAATGAAGCATCAGTGACAATTTGCAATTTTTTTGTGTAAGACCTCGATCTGGTAATAAAAAGCATAATTCATCAAATAGAAAAAGTAGACAGAAGACACTAAATTTTAAAATTTCATTAGTTACAATAAACTAAGCTTTTAAGATGAAGGCATGTGCAAAGTCCTACACAAAAAAAGAAAACAAAAAAACCCAAAACAACAAACTCTGAGATTTTGCCTGTAATTCTTTTTATTGAACAAATTAAGAAAATCTACTACAATCACCTTCAAAATAGTTCCCTTCTGAGTTGACATACAGCTACATATGATGCTGATGATGCTCAAAGTAATTCTGCAGAATATTTTTTGAAAGACTGTTAAAGACCTCTACTGTTTTTGCTTTCACATCTTCCATCAACAAAGCATGGGTTCCTTTGAGCACTGACTTAATTTTTGGGAAGTGATAGAAATCACAAGGAGACAGGCCTGGCAAATAGTTTGAGTGCTCAAGAACAGTGGTCCTGTTATTAGCTGAAAACTGCTTCACAAATGAAGCATTGCGGGTTGGCACATTGTCTTGATATTGACTTGCTGTTCACCCTTGCACACAGATATTTTCTGAATGAAGGTAAGAAAATGTCTATATTTGACATGTGTTCACTTGTACTGATTGAATCAACTGAGTTGAAACTTGTTGCATTGTGACAGGTTAGAACATCTATACTCACCTCTTTGTCTCTCCTCTCCCGCTCTTGGTTCACAGAATCACAGAATCACAGAACAACCAGGTTGGAAGGGACCCATCGGGTCTTCTAGTCCAACCATTCCTATCTAACACTAAAAAAAGTCCCTCAAGACCTCATCTACCCGTGTCTTAAACACCTCCAGGGAAGGTGAATCAACCACCTCCCTGGGCAGCCTATTCCAATGCCCAATGACCCTCTGCGTGAAAAACCTCCTCCTAATCTCCAGCCTAAACCTACCCTGGCGGAGCTTGAGGCCATTCCCTCTCGTCCTGTCCCCTGTCACTTGGGAGAAGAGATCAGCTCCCTCCTCTCCACAACCACCTTTCAGGTACTTGTAGAGAGTAATGAGGTCTCCTCTCAGCCTCCTCTTCTCCAGGCTAAACAACCCCAGCTCTCTCAGCCGCTCCTCATAGGGTCTGTTCTCCGTCCCCTTCACCAGCCTCGTTGCTCTTCTCTGGACTTGCTCCAGAGCCTCAACATCCTTGGATCTCATATATTTTGAATGTGATCTCAACATTATTTGGACACAAGCTAAGACTGAAGTACTTCTGGCAGGTATTTTCTGGGAAAATTTTTGGGTGACTTTTGTTATCATCTTGCATTGACCTAGGCCTGCCCTTCCCTCCCCTTTCAACATCAACCTATCTCTACCCAACCTGCCCAACTGGTGACATCAGGGCATTCTATATTAGATGAAGGAAAATCTGTAGTGTCTTAGTATCACCAGTCTCAGAGTCACAGGCTGCAAGGGAAGGGGGTCTATGGAAAGCCTGAGGTTCAACTGTGCTATGGCAGCCCAGTCCCAAGCTACTTACTTATCGGTGGTATAGTGGAAGTGAAGAGCATGAACTACAAAGAAGAGCATAGTTTAGCAGCTTTCCTAAACTGATCTCTAAGACTATCACCATCATCATCATCATCACTGGTGTGTATTACAACACCATGAAGAGCTCTGACATGATGGGCATGACCTGCCTGACCCAGAAGCCTCTATTAATGGTCCTGGCTACCATAAGCAGCTTGTCTGATGTTCTTTTGTTTTAAAATGAATGGTAGCTAAAGCAGCTCTAGCATTGCAGAATTATCCCCCAGATCTAGAGTTCTTTAACTGAAGTCTGGGAATTTCCCTTTTGCTGAGAGCTTTTAGGAAATGGCATACAGCATCAGGCAAGTGAAATGATCTTTTTCCACCACTGGTAAAGGTTGATTTAGAGGGGAAAGCACAAGAGGGTAGATGAGGAATAACCAGTCCCAGTAAAGTGTCTTTATCTCAGAAGATTGGTTTCACTTGTGAATCATGGTTTATTTTTAACATATTGTCTTTGTGTATATATACATGCACACACACATATATATGTACATTTGTATTAAAAAATACATGAGCACATGCAGAATAATATCTCTTGGTGTATTTATTCACCTTGAAAATGTCCAGCCTTCTTTGAATACTGCCCAGACTCTCTGCCACAGTGACCTTGTGGTAATCAGTTCCTCAGACAAAGAGTATACTATGCTCACAATTTATTATTTTTGCTGAATATTCCCCTGATTCTTTACCAGTGTTAGGAATTTTATCCTTACCACAAGATTGGGACAAACCTTCACATGATACTCATGGAAATTAAGCTGTAGAGAGGACAGATAACAGACACAAAAGGAAAGAGTAGTAGATAGGAAAAACTGCTAAAGCCCATCGTATCCTGCTCTAAGCAGGATAAAACTTGTTGAATAGGTTTCCCTTGGGCCCATCTGTGCCAAAAGTGCTGAAGCTTTGAGTTTCCACATACACTTTAGGTAGCACAACATAATTACTCTTCTTCAAGGAGATGGAAATAAAACACATTACAGAAGGTCTGTACAACACCCTGTACATTTCCTGAAGTGAATGATCCAAAACATGGTAGCGGATATTCTCAGCCAAAGGTGCATTCATTTTACTGTTAGGTACTTTTTTAAATCTTCTCTGGAAACAATAAGTTTTAGTACTCTAAGTTGGTATGACACAGTGTGAAAAATTAGATTCTGCTTCATGCAGACTGAGAAAATCTTAAATGTTTTCACTCTGTCTAAACCTTTTATAAGAGCTCAAGTCTGGAGAGAGATCTACCAAATATCCTGTTTTCTTTTGCATTAAAATATGTTTTTGTCATTATTTATTTGACAGAAGACAAAGTAAATGAGATCTGTTCACACTGATAATCCACACAGTTTTCTCAGCCTGAAGAGATCTACCTGTTCACCCCATAATTTCTCAATAAATCCCTAACTGCTGAGCTGGGATATCTTCATGTTGCTTAGAAAAAACATCCCTAGTCATCCATAGTCCCCTCAAAGCCTATTATCCAATCCTAAGGTTAGAACTTTTTTTTTCCTGCTACACACTGATAAAAAAAGTGCTGCCCCTGCTGCTACTTGTTCTAGATAGCTGTTATGGCCAATCTAACATTTGTGTTATGCCTGGGCATTGCTGAGACTGGCAGAGTGCAAGAAATCCCACATTCCATAGAAAATTTGAAAGAAAGAACACAGAAGAACCAGAAATCCTGCACTCCAATAAGAAAAAACTGAAGCAGACCTAGGGAGAAAAATCCAATTTCATGCCTGTATTTTAAGATTCTGGAATTTGTTTTATCCTCTCTCATGTACTTGCCCAGAAGTATGCCAAAATTCCTTTTCCTACATGAATATGCACATGTATCCTCTCTCTTCCTCTGATTTTCTTCCCCTCCATCTGCTTTTCTCTTTTTCTATCCCTAATCATAATTAAGAAAAGAGCCCTCAGGAAGTTTCTAGCCAAAAAAATACTCTCTTTCAATGATACTACTTTGCTCTGACAAAACCGTACTTTCTGTGTGGAAGTTTTTCTGGTTAATGTGATCCTATCAACTCCAGTAAAAAAAAAAAAATAATGAGAAACTCACAGTGAAGCAGAAGTTCAAATGTTATCATCACCAGGGTCATCTTAGAGAAAAACTTATTCCAGCTAGTGAACTTGTGTTGAAATGCTATAAAGTATTTTCTTAACATATTTGTTTCTACTAAAGATATACGTGATAGTGCCTCATTTTATTCTTTAGAGAGTTTAAAATCCATGCATATATGTCTGCTGGTGCATATGTGTCTGTGTATATGACTGAAATGAGCAGATTTGCTTGACTTTATGAACTAGATGCCAGACCACATCTGAAGAACTGCTGAGCTTGCAAAATGCAGTACCACACTCCTTCCATTCTCACTCTCTCTCCCAGTGCTGATAATTCTGGCCCTTCATTACTTTTAACCATTTAATGTTTAGAAGTTCAGAGAACAAAACAGATTTCCTTCATGTGTTAGCAGTGTGTTTGCTGTGACTGATGTTTACTTACTGGACTCTAAAGCAGAGCTGTGAATCTTTTTTCACTGATTACAGTTACAGTATATGGTCAATATTTCAAAAATGTTCAGATTCAGACTCATTTCTTCAGAAATTCTCAGTATTGGGAAACAGAGACTTTCAGAAAATCTGATTTCAGACAGAGCCAGAACAGAAATTTTTGGATTCTAAGCATACTTTAAAAAGCTTATATTTTTATAAGTCCTCAAATGAGCTCCTGCAAAATAAGACCCTAAGTATACATGCTTAGAAATTTGAATTATGACCCTGCATTACTCCTTGCCTACACCTTAGATATATTTCTCCTGTCATTGGTGTTCCTATCAGTTAGTGAGTGTTAAGTTTTAGTTACCATTATTAAAATTAGGATGCTGTAATTTTTGAGGTATTTTTCCTGGTATCTCACATAAGTAAAAGAAGTCCTGATTTTTCCAGACTTGCATAGTCTTTGTCAGTCAGTCTTTGCCTTACTGCTCCAAGATAGCATCCTGATGTTCTGAGCGTGTCATCTGGCAATGGTGGTTGTTGTCTTTGCATGAATCCAGGGAAGAATGTGCTTGTTCAAAGGAAGACTTTGGTTCTGTCAGAAGCAGGCTGTGTGCTGAAGATTTGTTACTCCATAACAAATGGGGGGCCACTGATTTGCAGACACAGCTCACATTGATGTCAACAAAAGCTGCACGTAGAGTTCAAGTGTTCAAGAAAGCCCTTCGTCTCTAATTCATCTCAGAGCTTGTCTTATTTCAACATGCAACTTCAAGCTGAGGGATATTGGTATGGGTTTTTAAAGACGTTTGCTACAGATATATGCTGATAAGAGGTGAGAAAATCCTTGCAGTTCCACAGATAAGTCAAAAATCTGCCTGAACAAACTGCCAGTTCAACTGTTTATAAAGTGGCCACAGACCAGGGAACAGCTGCACGCAACCGCGTGTCAAGTACTTGCCTGGTGTGTTTTGGCATCCTTTCATTTGCTTCAGTGGAGACATACTGGGATTTATCAGTTAAAGTTCTCATTTTACAATGCACACAACTATCGTGAAGAGCCATCCTCAAAGTTCACAGTTTTGGGGTTCAGTTTTTTTTCTGTTTTCTTTAGGGTAACAGTTTATTTTCAGTGGGTTGTTCCAATACTGTTTTTCTTTTTCTTGAAGGGCATAGATATGATGACAGTTGTAGGGCTGAGGCAAAGAACATTATGTTAAATTATAATTTCAGAAGAAAAATATCACTATTCTACACTGGGAAATACAAAATTTTATTAAAATAAATACTTTATACTATAAGAATTTCATTATGTTCTTTATGGTCTTTCTTATACTCAGTGTATTGCAGATTGGTAAAGAGTAGTCACAGAGTTGTATTGCTGTTAGATCAAATAAAGAACATGGGAAATACTCTTGAGAAGGCGCACAGGAAGAGTGGGAAAAAAGATAAATCAGAGTGCAACCATCTCTTGAGGTATTTAAAGGCCTGAGTAGAACCTACCTTGAACCAAAATAGTGCATATAAGCATATGCCTCTACAACAGTCCCCTAGATATGCAGACGGTGCAATAGAGAATACTCCACCTCCTTTGTCAATGATGCTGAAGAACTGTAGATGGAAAGCTAGCAATCTGTGGTTCTATGTAGTTGTTGTTATTTTGGTCATCCTGGAGCAAAAATCCTGATGTTGTGCAGCTCTCTGAGGGATTTCTGAAACTGAATTTTCCTGCAAAACTCCATTTTCACCAGATACTGGTAGTTGTGAGCTGGTAATGTTAGCAGAGATGACCAGTGCTAAAAAGACACTTAACCATCATCTCAAATTCAAAGAAGATTCCTTCACAACAGGTCTGAACTGTTTCCGATGAGGACATCATGGACCTAGCAGGGCTACACCAGCCAGTTCCAGGTCTGGAAAGAACAAAGCTCTTTCACCATACGGCTCTGTACACATTAGTTAAGCGCTTAGCCAAGCCTCCTTCCCTCTAAGATTTCTTTTATCTCCTTTATGTGATTTACTCTTAGAGTTCCTCTCAGCTTGACTATATAAAATATGCAGTATATTTCCAAAATAGATGTAGATGATTAATTTGTAGAGTCTGGAAATTTGGAGCATTTTCCGCTGTCAATCCAGTAGTGCTCACAAACACTGCATTCTTACTAAGGATCGTTAAAGACCAGACTGGTCACCATAATTGAAAACAGTATCTGTTAAGCATTCAGGCTGAGCCAAAGGTCTGTTTTCCATGTTAATCATTGCAAAATTAGTTGTATTTTTTCTGAGTGGGAAATTAAGGCTAAGGTTTTCAAATTCTCTAGCATTAAGTTATCAGTCACTGTCCTACACTGTCATTTTGGTTAGGCGATTAAACAATCTGCATGAGAGTGCTTAAAAAGAAACCAGAGTGTGTGTTTCCACAAAGAATTTCATATACATTCTTTTTTTATAGAAGGTTGAAGAAACAAAATTTAATAGCATGTTATATTAGTGTTTCAGATTTTCTATGGCATTGAGGATAATTTGTGTGACCAGTATGTCCATCTACATTAAAACTGAGCTTAAGTTGTATGGTAGAGCTTGAAATAAGAGCCCATTGGCTTTACCCCTCCCAGTGTGTACACTTACAGGATGAATTGTTGTAGACAATTCCATTCCATCTTTAATTTCCCCTGTCATTTACAAATGGGAGAATCATTCACCTTCCTGATATAAACTTTTACGGTTTTGTGTGTTTTCCAGTAGCTGCCATATTAAAAGAAATGGTTGCATTTTAGAAGGAGATAGAATTATTCAGCCACATGTGTGTGTATCTTTTGCTCATACATTTATACTACATTCTAATTTTGAGTGATTGTCGTTAATTTACAAACAGATAATTTTTCTTTCTTCAGACTGAGAACAGATATACTATTTTATAAGCACTGAAAACAACCGAGCATCCTGACTATTTCTTGGACGTACTTTTGTGTATTTCTAAGTTGCTTTATCAGTCATTAAAGCTCAGCTTGCAGCACTTAACAATCCTGGCCTTGATCCTATAAGCATGCATATGCCTTGCTTTATTCATATAAGCACTCCCATTGAAATCAATATTCATCCACATTACATTAAGTACATGCATAAGTGTTTGCAGAATTCAGGCTGACATTTTTTTTTTCTTTTCTGCATTCATACTATTTTCTGTCTGGTGTCTATTGTAGCTTTTTGAGTAAGTGATTCTTAGACTGAATAGGGCTCTTCAGATCTCATTCCTCACTGAAAGATACAATTCCTCATGTAGTGCCAGGACCCACTCAAGGCTCTTCAGTTTTGGAGGCAACATTCACTTCCACTTTTTAAAGGCTTCCCCCAAGAGCAAAACTGAATTTTGTGCTAATAACACAGAATATTCAAGGAGTACAATTGGTTGCTCTCACAGATCTCCATTCTATTTTTCTAAGGAAAATGAAGGAATGTGGAGAGAGTGAATCTTGGGAAGTTTCAATATAAATGGTGTGTTTTAATTATTAGGCTCTTCCAAAACAAATCTCTTCCTTTTAATATTTTGTATTAGAATTGTGAGGGATATCTTAAAAGTTGGATGGAATAGAGAACTTTACACCTTTTATTAGATGTTGTTTCTTAGGCTATTTACTCAGCTATTTTTAAGGGCTTTGATTTTTTTAAGAAACCCTACTAAATTCACTCATAACAATTAAGAATATTCTTTGTTTTATGGAAAAAGATTTTAAAATATTATCAAGTTTGTTTCCTGCCATTTATGCTGGCTGTTTACATTTCCCTCTACCACAATGGAAAAGGGACCAATCATTTTTATTACTGTTTGCAGCCAATTTAACTCTTAAGTTTCATTATCTACACTGAAATCTTTGGCGTACAATTGTGGTAAGAGAATTTTGCTTCTTCTTGTAGCTACATGTAAAAGCAAAAATATGAAAATATTTGTTTGTGGTGTTAAAGTTATATTTCTAAAACTGAAACCATTTTTTACCTTAAAATGGTTTTGTACATCTGAAAAGTTATGATATTTTATGTTTTTTCAGCAAATTAGAACTTGGCTCATCATTCATTATTTTTTCGCTTTTTTATATCCTAGGAATTCTCTACTTTATTAAGTAAATGAGTACACTTATTAATAAATTATACCCTACTTTAACTGTACATCTTCTAGTACTCTGGAATTTAAACTCTGAAAAACTGTGCCTGAGAAGTATGTTCTTTTTCCACCTGCACTAGTCTTCCAAAATGAAAAAAAAAAAAAAAATCCATCTGAAAACTTTGTTTCTCTTAAATCCTAGGCCTTTGTGACTACAATGTGGATACTATTTTAGACATAAAGGCATTAATCATACGTGACAGATTTTTCCCCTCTATAATGAGCAATGTTTCTCAAAATTAGACATAAAAATAGGACATGAATTAACATGACACACCACAGAATATCAGTGAGTATAAACCCAGATTTAAATTTCTAAACCTGTAGGGGCTATGTTAATTTTTTTTTCACCATTAAGTAGTTTCCAGGTTTAATCCCCATTTGTTCTTAGGCAAAACCACAATAGAGGCATACAATGTCCTACAGTCCACACTAGAAAAGGGTTCCAGCAGCACAGCCATGTTCTCTTCAAGAAGGCAGTGGATATTGCAAGCACTTCTCAATCCAATTACTGCCACCAACATCTGGCCTTTCCAGAGATTCCCAAAAATGAGACAGTGGGGGCAGGGAATTTCTACTGATTGAAAGTGGAATTTGGTTTCAATTAAAAAAAAAAAAAAAGGAGAGAGAGAGAGACAGGAGGGGGACATTGGTTTTATGAGTTATGCACTCTTTAATTTACAAGCTTGTATAATACTTATGACCACTAAAAGCCTTGAGTTAGCCCAGGACCGTCTCTTTTCCACTCTCATGCAACCACAAATACTATTTTAGTTCAAATGCAAATGTATAGTGTTGGTGGGTTCTTTCCAATTTTATTTAGGGGAGTGAAAGAGAAGGGGTAGTGTGGTCAGAAATATTCATTTATTCTGTGTAGTGGCTTCCAAATGCATTATAATCTTTTATCACCTTGGAAAGTGTTACAGAGTCAAATTGATTTATATTTGGAAAAGAAAGGTAGACAGGAACTTCTAAGAGGAAACTGTGATGTTCAGAGGTCTGGTCACAAGCAGTCTTCTCCCCGGTCTCAAAAACTTGTTTACAAGAGTAGATACTGAATGAAAACAGATATCTTGGGTAACTATTGTAATTTAATGCATGTAAACGATAGCTTTTACAGTAACCTCTGTCACACTGGGATTTCTGAAAGATTTACTTCAAACATATATCGGTTTTTAACTGAGAGGCATCCAAGAGGATGGTGATGGTGGTCTTTCTAGGTTTTCTTTATGTTTTTGGTTTTTTTCACCTTTTCGCCCCTGAAGTGAAAACTATTGCAAAGTTCACAGTGCATTCATTTAAATTTCCAATTAGACTTTCTAGCACTAAAACTACCTATGGGATACCACAGAATCACACAATAGCTGATGATGGAAAGGACCTCTGGAGATCATCTAGTCCAGTCCCTGTTGTGATTGAGGTCAGACAGAACAGGTTTCCCAGGGCTGTGTCCAGTCAGGTTTTGGATAACTCCTCGGATGGAGACTTCTCAGCCTTCCTCAGAAACCTCTTTCATGTTCAGCCATCTTCATAGTAAAAAAGTTTTTTTCTTGTGATTAAACTGAATCACCTATATTTCATTTTGTGTCTGCTGCCTCTTGTCATTTTACTGGGCACCACTGAGAAGAGTCTGTCTCTGTCTTTACTTTCCACCATAAATCAGGTACTTATACACACAGATAAGATTGCCTCCACTCAATTTTTTCTCAAGGCTAAGCAGTCCTAGCTTTTTCTCAGTCTTTTTAATATGAAGGATACTCTCAACCTTTAATAAAATTTTCACCCCTCCGGTCAACTTTCTCCAGTAAGTCCACGTCCTTCTTGCACTAGGGAACCCAGAACTGGACCCAGCACCCCAGAAATCTCACATGTGCTGATTACAGGACTCCTCTGTCAACCTGATAGCAATATTCTTTCCAATGCAACCTAAGAGGCCATATTAGTGGATGCTGAAGAGAACTAGAGCCAGTGTAAAGCCCTGGGTTATATAATAAGCAGTTGACTGCCAATTAGAATTTGTGCCACTGACTGGAACTCTTCAAGCCCAGCAGTTGAGACAGTTTTCACAGTCTCACTGCCCACTTATCTAGTCAATACTTAGAATCATGGATCAGAGAAGACCTTGAAAATGATTGAATCCAACCATTAACCTAACACTACTGAGTCTGCCACAAAACTGTTTCCCGAAGAGCAACTACACATCTTTTAAATACTTCCAAGAACAGTGACATAAGTCCCCTAGATGAATCTTTTAGTGAAGATATTTTTCTATAGTCTAAACCTCCCCTGGCAGAACTTGAGGTCATTTCCTCTTGTTCTGTCACTTGTTTTGACAGACACTCACCTTGCTAGAATCTCCTTTCAGGTAGATGCAGAAAGTGATAAGGTCTCCTCTGAGCATTCTTTTCTCAAGACAAAATGACCCCAGTTCCCTCAGCCACTTCTCATTTGACTCGTGCTCCAGAACCTTCACTGTTTTTATTGCCCTATTTTGCACATGCTCAATGACTTTGTCGAGGTACCCAAAACTAAACACATTATTTGAGGTGGCTGAGTACAGTGTTGAGTACCAGGGGATGTTCACTTCACTAGTACTACTGGCCACACTATTTCTGACTCATGACAGGATACTGTTTTCCTCCTTGGCCACTTCAGTATGCTGCTAGCTTGTATTCAGCCAGCTGTAGACCAATTCAACCAAGTCATTTTCCATCAGGCAGCTTTCCAGCCACACTTCCCTAAGCCTGTATCAATGCACAGTTTTGTTGTGGCCCAGGTGCCGGACCCTGGAATAACATTGTTGAACCTCATACAATTGGGATTAGTCCATTGATCCAGCCTACCCAGATCTCTCTGTAAAGCCTTTCGATCTTCAAGCAGATCAACACTCCTGCCCAGCTTGGTTTCTTCTGCAAACTTATTGAGGGTGCACTCAATCCCCTCACCCGGATCACTGATAAAGATATTAAACAGAAACAAACTCAAAACTAAGCCCTGGGGAACACCAGTTGTGACTGGCCACCAACTGGATTTAACTCCATTCACCACAACTCTTTGGACCTAGTCATCCTGCCATTTTTTTACCCAGTGAATTGTACACTTATCCAAACCATAAACAGCCAGTTTCTCCAGGAGAATGCTGTGGGAAATTGCTTCAAATGCTTTACTAAAGACTAGGGAGACAACATGTGCAGTTTTCCCTCATCCAATAAGCAGGTCACCTTGTCACAGAAGAAGATCAAGTTAGTCAAGCAGGACGTCATTGTAGTCCATCTATGAGGATAATATGGGAGAATTGGAAGTCAAGATAAATAACATCCCTGTTTTCTCTTCATCCAGCAAGATAGTTATCAGATCATAGAAGCTATAAGTTTTGTCAGGAATTATTTCCCCGTTGTAAATGCGTACCTTTTTTTTCTAATCACTTTGTTGTCTTGAATGTGTTTTTATTTTCCTTGCTATTCTTGGAAATTACTTCCGGAATTTTTGCATTGTAAGACTGAGGTGAGATTGACAGGTCAATAGTTCCTTAGTTTCTTCTACTTGCCTTTCTGCATAAGAGAAGTAAAGTTTGTTTTCTTCCAGTTCTCAGAAACTTTTCCTCATCACTCTGACCTTTCAGAGATAATAGAGATCAACCACCCAATGACATTTGCCACTTCCATCAGCACCTGAGGTTGCATGTTATCAAATCCCATGGACTTGTCTATGTCCAGTTTGTTTAAATATTGCTGAAACTTATTCTCTTCTACTGGGGGTAGGTCTTTCTCATCCCAGACTCTCCCACTGTTCTCAGAACTCTGTAATTCCTGAAGGCAGGTGTTATTGATGCAAAATACAAGGTATACCTTAGCGTTTTCTATGGTCTTCTTCACCAGGTGCTTTGTCCTATTCAGCAGTAGAGTCATGCTTTCGCTGGACTTCTTTATGCTGATGTTTTAGATGTAGAAGCTCTTGTTGCCCCTCACATCCCCTGCTAGACTCAACTGCAGGGCTTTGGTTTTCTTAATCCTTTACCTACACACTGAGACAGTGTCTGTGTTCCTTCTGGGTCACCCATTTCCTACTTCTGCCTCTTGTATGATTCCTTTTTATGTCTGATTTTTTTCTAGGATTTTATGATCATCCAGCTCCCAGTCACCTCCTGCATATAGGGATGACGTATTCTTGAACTTGAAGGAGGTGATCTTTGAAAACAAACCATCTTTCCTTGACCTCTTCTCTTTCTAGGACTGCCACTCATAGGATTTTTCAATGCAGATCTCTGAACATGCCAAAGGTTGTTGTCCTGAAGTCCAGGGCTATGGTCCTGCTTTTCCTTGTTCTCTTCTCTTGGGATCCAGAAGTCTACCATCTCATGGCCTTCTTGACTACTGGAATGCAGTTCTGCAGCCAGACTGCAGATTTTTATACTTGAACTCTCCCAGTAAGGGTATGTGACTTTACATCTAGCTTGACCTTTATGAACAACAAAATTATCTGCTCTCTCCTCCCTGACCCATAACCTTCAAAAGCCCTGCAAAGTCTTCAGACAGGGATGATTTGTTAGAAATACTCTTAATCCAACCTCTCCTTATGCTTCTTTGTTGGAACTATGTACAGGTTCATGAGGTTGCTGTAGAGTGAGGAATAAGAAGCTCTGGGAGATGGGAACCCATGCATAGGACAGAGTCAGACCTTCCATCAGGCTTACATCTTCCATGGAAACCAGCCCAGTGATGGCAGTTGAAAATAAAACATAACAAAGATATTATATATCAGTCAAAACCTGAAACTTTCTTGAGAGATGTGAATTTCAGTGGTTAGCAGACAGATAGTTTGACCATAGAGACAATGATACTTACAAAGGTGGGCACCAGTAAATTTAAAGCTCATGATGTCACCAGCTTGATCACTATGCAGGCAGCAAAAAAGAAACAGAAATACGTGAATACTAGGATGAGTACACAGTTTGGAAATAAAGATTGTTCAGGCATATTTTTGCGAGCTGGAACTAAGTACATTAATACAGTTTTTGCCATCAAATTGTAAAGAAAGAACTCTTTCAAAATTTAAAGGAGACGAAGTCTTGATGAAAGGAAAATTTGTTTGGATCTACTGTGCATGGCAGCAAGAGTGAATCAGGTTACCAGAAGGACAAAAAAACTTAAAGGAAAAATTAATCTGATTTGTGCCTAGATTCATAGAAAGAGAACAGATTAAGTAGTTGGCCCTTTACAGTGATGAATTTTCTTAATGCCTCATGTTATTCAAAACAGAAACAGTCTTTCCATATCTCCCTAATTTGGCCATAAGGTTCAATCTGAAATCCCACAGCAAATTGCCAGAAGAGGAAAAAAATACCAAAACCCAGAGAAGAATTCATTGTTTAAGACAGCCACTAATGCTGTAATAAGAAACAACCATAAACTGAGACTGAATGCAGGGCAAAACCACTGAAGCAACTGAGATGACTTTTCCTGAGCACATACTGTGAACTTCCAATACCAGCGACGGCATGAAATGGTGATGTTGCTATCTCTTAGGTTTACCAGGAACTGTCAGAATGCATCAAGATGATTTCCTCAGTGCCTTTACGTCATAAACTTCTCACTGGATCCACTTTGAGGCTAACATTGAATCATGTGGTTGACTTGCCTGCCTGGTTGTTGAGAATGAGGACTCTTGATATGCTGTCCTCCTAAACAGGTTTTTATACTCTCTGTTGGACAGAAATGTTCTGCAGAAATCTGTGATAAGATCCAAATATTAAACTTTTACTTTCTGTCTAATGACAGCATAGTACTTACCTGTTAAATAAATCCCTGTATAAGATTTATGTATCATTGACATCCCAGTATGTACTGTTGGTTGCTTTTAGTTTCTAAAGATTTTATTCTTGTGCCTTAGGAACTCACAATCTCATTTCGAGTTTAAGTGGAAAATGAAACCTGAGTAACATTATGTTTCTTGCTTATCTTACTGCAGGAATACTTGCATCTCAGTAGCATCACAAGCAATGCATCAAAATCCTCATTATAATGCTGAATTAGTTTTGAATTTTCAGTCAAAAACAACCACAATATAAACACATGGCCACAATGTAGTCATATCTGAAAGCAGATTAGTAAAATAAGTTTGTAACTTTCATGTTGAATGTAGTTAATAAATACGTCTTGTTTGGACGTGCTTTCTTGTGCTATCACACACCGTCTTATCCCAAACCCAATGAGCTTTCTTGTCTGAAAATATATGTGACCTTGGAATCTGCAAAACGATGAGAGGATAAGTTTGCCTGCTCATCCTAAAATTTCTCTCTTTTTTTTTTTTTTTTTTAAAATTTCATTTGATAGTTGCTAAATAGTTGTAACTTGACTAGTAATCTTTTGAATTTAACATATAGTTCTTTTCCAGAGGCCTGTTTGGACAAACTGGAAACTGGGTCATATCTGAGGACAATCTCTGACAGTTCTTTTAAACCAGATGTGGCAAGTGCTTAGGTGTTTGTAGACTTGCCTGTAGGTGTGGATGAGAAAGTATTTTTGAGGTACTATTACCTCAAGCTAAATTAAAATATTTTCCTCACCTAATTATACCTATTAACATTTAGCCAGGTGATCTAATTTAGTCCTGTTAGTCTTCTTCAAAGAACTATTCATCCCACCTGCATTACAAAAATAACAACAAGCAGAGATGCCATATTCTCTGGAGGTGCCTATCATCAGGTTTGATATTTACCTGCAGACAGTCAGCATGCGTTGTACACCTGCAATTTCCGGACTGTCCTGGGAGAAGTGAATGCTGCATAGCACAACTACACCAAGAAGATAGACAAGAAAACAAAGCCACTTTCTCTGTAACTTGAGCTGCATTAGTTGCCACAAAGTGGACTCCCACCTGCAAGAAATAAATGGCTGGTAAAGAGAGGAAGTATTTACCCTAACACAATAGGTTCTGCAGTGTATGGATACATGTATTGGTATTTTCCAACTTTCCACTTTTCACAATGAGTTTTTGCTAATTCCTCCTTGGCAGACAACAAATCATAAGTGCTTGAAGAAATTATTTTTTTGACAGCAACAAAGTTTTCCTTGCAGGCCATCTAAAACAAAGGACTTTGTAGATGTATTTGTAGGGGAGTGGGCTGGGTGTGTCTCAAGCCTTCAACATTATCACTGCTTCATTAAGACTTTTTGCACTCAGGCATGGCTTAATTTGTGTTACACAGACAGTGGGAGTAGGGACTCCTGTACAGGAACAGAAAGTGAGTGAGAGTGTGGAGTCAAATATGTATGTCCTGACTTCCACAGTCATGCTGGAACCCCAGCCACGGGTGGGACTTAATCATAACACCAGCCTCAAGGGACAATTAGGCTCCCTCGCCATCCTAATCAAGACACCAAGCAGTGGAGCCTGAGGACTCTGAGAAAGAGGAGCTTATTTAGCTTAGAGCTGAAATATAATGAGCAGACATGGCCTGGGTAATTCTTTTAGCCGAAAACCTCACTGTCTTAGTGAATCAAGCTAGTGTATTAAGTTCTATTAAAACTAATTGTCTACAAGATTCGTAGAGTAACATAATATTATTTTAACATTTTTGGCTCTAAGAGTGTCCTTATACCTTTAAATATAAAGATTATTTCTTGGAAAAGTGATTAGAATATTAAAACTCTATAAAAGCAGGCATTAGCTGATGATCCTGTCATTATGTTGAGTACCTATGGATTCACCTCAGCACACCTAGTGATTTCACAAAGGCTATTATCTCATGGCTACATCCCCTTCTCTTGAGCTTATTACTTTAAATAAAAAATGTTAATGGTTTCTGAGAAACTCATGATGAGAAATAGAGGATTTCTTACACAAAGGAGCATGCTTTCCAAATTTCAAAGCTTGCATTAAACTTTCCAGAAAATGCCTGAAATTCTCAGTTGGGCAATAATATTGCAAGGTGAATTCAGACTTCTCTTATACTGAGGTGCCCTTTTGGAGATCTTCTATAATTATTTATTTAATTACACAGCACCACACAGATATAGGAAGTAGCAGACTTTTTAAAATCTGAAGAGTGTGCACAATGACAGGCAAATATTTGTCTGTATTTCATGTATGACCCTGTGCCAAGGTAGTGAAGGTAAATGTTTTTGAGTGATTCATAGCATACAAGCAAAGCAAGAAGCCTCTGTGGGAAGAAATAGGGAAAAACTGGGATTCTCTACTCTCTGACCATACTTTTTTGACTCTCACCCTCTCTATTTCTAGATCCTTTCAGGGCCACAAAAGTAGTCTCTTCTGGGCTCTTTACACAAGTACAAGCTACAGAGAACCTATAAGAAAACTTGATAATATGATTTAATTAGTGAAAATCAGTGCCAAACATTATCACCATCTAGAACCATCACAAAAGCTAGAAAAAAAGACATGACTGAAAGAGAGCCCGTGAATGTTAGCAACATGCTCAGCTAGTCGAGGGAATAACCAGTCTTAAATAAACCATGCATGAAGTACCTGGCAATCAATTAAAACCTTTTGAGAGGAGATAGTGTAATCAGACTGTAATTTTTGCTGGAAGGTAGTGAAAAGAGGATAAATTGGTAAGCATGAGGAGACAACAATGTTGACAGCATGGCCTGTGTATTTTGTTTTTCTTGTTAGTTGCTAAATAAACAAGCAAATAAAAACCCAAGCAAACAAACAAAGCTAACCAATCTATACATATGGAGAAGAAATGTCAATGCAACTCTTACTGCTTCAGGGAAATGCACTATAAAAAAATTATGTCCCTAGGTGAGCTCATGGGTGCTGAGATATTCTTATTTATTGGGGCACATTTATTATATTTTGCAGGTGATAAGCCTATGCAGGTGGGCAAGTATATCAGTCAGGAAGACAGAGGAGAACTGACACATACTGTGCACTAAGGGTGATGCTGGCAAAGGCCTAATTGAGTGAAAGACAGAATGGTCCATTGTACTGGATTTCTGTGGCTGCACATGAAAAAAAATCTATTAAAAAGTCAGTAGAGAACTTCAAGGAACTTGTCAAAAAGATTTACTCCTAGAACACTGAAAGATAGTTATGTTTCACTGGAGAAAGAAGAAATTATTGTCATTCATTATATATAAAGAAAAAAACCCTTTGACATTAAGAAATGTTTCACACACCTAAGCAATGGTTCTTGCTTTTGGACTTCCAAGAAGTTATCTTTCTCTGAAAAGGGAGCTGAGTATGGCATATCTTACTAAGAAATGCAACCTTTTTTGATGACCTCTTCAAAAAACTTGTGTCTATCAGTTTTTCCCATTTGCCTTGTCAACATCATCCTCAATACATGAGAAATATGGACTATGGTGACTAATCTTTTAGCAAGTCTTCTCAAACAGAGAATCAATAAATTAATAAAATGGAGATTAGAGGGAGAAAAAAGAGGGGAAACTTGTCTTAAGCAAACATCCATCTCAGCAACATTTAAGTACACACTAAGATTTCTAGCAGAGTAAATGAATGATACTTGCACTTGAATGAGGCCTCTCCTCCTGCATGTGTGCAGGTGATGCTCTTGAATTCAACATAGATCTATCCATTCTCAGGATAAAAACATACTCATTAGGCAAATGGGGAGAGCAGAAAGTATTGTCACACCAGGGTCTATTGCTTGCATTCCATGTGTAGTGTTGACCTAGATCCAAAATCATAGTCAATAAAGTGCAGTTGGGTTATATAAAGGAGTGTTATTTGCATACCTTCTCCCCTCAAATCAGCACAGAATTGTTTTTGTCATAGCTGTTGGCATGTGGTGTGTCAAGTCTGAGTCCTGTGCAAACTACTTTGTGTTTATGTTCTGACAGAGAGACAACAGTGTCATGACTTAGGCCTGTTCCAGCCAATTTCAGTAGCTAGAACTCAGCAACTGGGTTCCCAGTTCCCTTTCCCCTGCCTCCAGGGAAAGAAGAATTAGAGGAAAAATACCATAGTAGAAATAAAAACAATAATAAATAATAATTATAAAAAAAGTAATAAAATATACACAAATATATGAAATCACACCTTCACCTTTTTATCACTATATGTCACCACAAATGCTGCAAAGCAGACATGAGGGAAAGGACCCAAAACTAGGAGGGAGCTGGACTCAGGAGCTGGGTTCAGAAAAGCACAGACGTGGTAAGAAGGGTAAGCAGACAGATGATGTCCCCACTGGATGTCAGTCATCAAAGAGGACTGTGAGACCCTCATGATTTTTCAGTTTCATATCAAGTGTGACCTATACAGGATGGAATACGCTCTTGTAGGTTTGGTGTCCCCTGTCCTGTCCGACCCTCCCTGCAGATGTGGACTTATTTTTTTCATCTCAAGTTTGGTTTCTTTTACTATAGGAATAAGTATAAGCATTAGCCTCTCTACATATGAATGCCCCTAGTTATCACTTTTAGAGAGGAACAGTGTCTGAAAAACATTCAGTTAACTTTCAGAAGGTGAAGTTACTTAGATGAGAAATAGCTGAAGTCAGAAAACTGATTTCTACTTTAGCTTGAACCACAACAAACAGAACATTCTGAAAGATTTCCTAGTGCAGTCTGCTCAATGTCTGTCTGTATCAAAGACTTTTTAAAACAGTACCAGTGAGGTCTGTGCCACTGAGTTGCTAAGAATACAAGCAAACATGCTGTCCTTAAGAGTAAGCATTGCCACAAGACATTATCACACATGTATGAAAGCCAATAAGTTTCCATTCTGAAGGAGAGGATGTTGTACGGTTAGAAAAGGGCAGGGACGGCTGGTTACCAGTGAGAAATTGTGTCATGACTGAGCTGGTATTTCAAAGATATTCAGACTTCCATGTAGAGAATCATTTTGCAAATTCTCAAGTTGCTCAGTCCATTTCACAACACACATTTTTGTGTACAGATAATACATCAATAGCTGAAACTCCTGCTGTACCTAGACCCAGTATCTGTAGGTTACTCCAGTAAACTGCTCAAGACATTCTTGGGTAAGGTGAGAGAAGATGTTGCACTTCAGTCAGAAATGTAGACCAGTTCTGTAAATTCAAGCACTGCACTTAAGTTCCTGCTGGGACTTCACAGAGTAGCTGCTTTCTTTCATGCTAGATTTATTTGAATGACCTTATTATGGAAAATGGGATTTTATATCTCAGTGGCCATTACATTTTTTTTTTATTTGTTAAAATGAAAACATTTCATTAAAGCCTTTATTGAATAGCTAGTGTGAATCTTGGGAGTGAATGAAAGTCATTTATTGAATCAGCTTGTGCTGGAACTGAGAAAGCATGTAGAAATGCATAGCTATAAAATGTTCCTTGCACTTGGAGTTTCAGAGCAAAATCCTAAAAAAACACAGCTCAAGATAATTTCTAAAATAAATAGGGGAAGAGCCCAAGTTCTTCAATTTAAGAAAAACACAATTTCAAGGCCAGTCTTTATCTCTTTCTTCGGGAAAAATACTACTTCCTAATTGGAGGAAAAGTGAAGTAATTGCTATGTTCCCTCTATGACTGTAAGTTGCTGTCCTCACTCCGTCAGTCACACTTGCAAGGCTGAAGGGAATGGGCTTTTCAACTCCTGGACCTGCTTTATCCTTGAGAGGAGCCAGGGAGACATCAGGATCTGTTTCCCATAAGACAGAGGATGGAGCCACTGGGGCTTGTGCTGTCTATACCACAGATTCTAACAGCATATTCTCCCTCTGTAGATTGCTAAAATCATTCCAAGCTTTAGCTTACAACCATCATTTTGTTCTTTTCTCTTTTTAGAATATTTAAAACCAAAATGCAGATGTAGGAAATTCAAGTGTACCTAAAGACCAGGTATTCTAATTTGGGATCCTCATTTGTGCACACTGTAGTTTTATTTCAGCAGCTAAAGAGAGGCAACAGATTCTGCCCTCTGTTACCCCACTATAAATCCAGAGAAACTCCACTGACTTCAGTGGCATTTATTCCTGAATTATCACACCTTTGCTGATGGCAGGGTAAGGCTGACTGTGACTCCATAGATATAAATATACCCACTGTTTATATGTTGAGTCATTTGTTGATTAAATATGCACACAAGTGCAATAAGCCATCAGTCAAAGAAATCACATTTGCTCTACTGCCGAGTTATAAAGTAAAGTTGTGAAAAGAAAATCCATTCCTCTGATACACTGAATGATACACATTCAATAGAAACATCACTCCACATTATTTTAATGCCATTAGTGCCTATGGAAGGTACTGAATTTACAAAATGGAAAGGGTTATCCACTGTTTACCTATTAAAAAATAACAAAACCCAAAACTGGTGTTCTCTACTCTGTTCTGCCAGTCTTTCTTGAGTTTGATCTGGAACATCTCTGACAAACAGGAGACTTCCTTTGCCATTTCTGCATATTCTGAGGAGCACACCAACAAGAAAATGGGTTTAGGTGCAACAGCTTTCCTGGATCATGAATGTTGGCCCATTATAGTTCTCATTATTTGGCCTACTGTAGCAGCATTAAGGTGTTCTCAAGTTGTTTCAGATCTGAGCTTGAGTCAAGAATTGGAAGTCCCACCAAGTAGTGTTGAAAAAGCTTCTGCTACTTAAACACTCAGTTGCCACTTATGCTTCAGAAGACTACTTCTTACTAACATGAGTAACTCTCTTGGATGTCCATGTGCTTTCAGATTGTCCAAATAGAAAGTTAACCCTTAAAACATTTTATAGGAAACTTATCACGCAGAATTTGCAAATAAATGTGGGTAAATCCAACTAGCTCTGTACAATTCATATTACTAAATTCATAATCTTATGTGCATCTTTAGCATCTTTTAACAGTTTGATTTCAGAGGTGTTGCTCTAAAGTCTAAATAAAAATATTCATACGAAAAGGTGAGATGAATAGACAAAATATCTTTCCAGCTCTGAGCATCCCAGATATTTTTTCCAAGAATAGTTGAATAGTTTGTATTTATGAATCCATTAGTAATGACAGTGATGTAGCACTTGCATGTAGCAGTGATTTAATATGGGTTTCTTGGTTATACATGAATGTCTTGATTTTCCACTGTTTTGAGCAATCATTAAAGGTGCTTGGAATTTATGCTCAGCCGAATCTTTAAGTCTGTGAAAATCTGGTCCATTGTGGAGTTGGGTGCAAAAGTCAGAAAAATGACAAATATTTCTCATATATTCTCATAAAAATCTTTCTCATCTTTATTTTCTGTGCCTTGATTAGTACCTTGATTTTATTAGTTACTTTTTTATTCTTAGTGTCTTGTAATATTTATGAATAACTGCATAGACTCAATAGAACTATTCAGGAAAGGAGCTATCACAGGACATTTTTGACGATGATAAAATCCAGCCACGCACTAAGTTTAATAATTTTACCAGCAATGAATGAACATCAGCATCCTCAGATCTTAGCCAGAGTCTTTTGCATAGTGTACAAATATGATGGTATTGACTGCACTAATGCGAAGTATTCATTTCATTTTAAAATAGAAAAAGAAATAAAAACTGCCCAAGATTCACTTCCCTACCTGTGCATTCCCTGGACTGCTGGCACACAAAGGTTAATGAAACCTGGAAACAAAGTAGCAAATGATGTCAGCAGCTAGCACATTATCATTTTCTCTCATCTATTCACCTAAAGTGAAGAGCAGATAACTTTAACTATCATCTTCAGTACAAAAAAATTAGAGTTCAAGGCATTGTCAAGGAGCTGTTCAGCTTTAGCTCTTAATTAAAATAAACATAGTTAAAACCATTTCCATTAAAGGAGAAAGCTTTAACCTCTCATAACATTCTGACCACATTCTAATGAAAGTGGAATGCATGTTACCTCATGGAGAGAGCTTGCATTATAAAATTTAGACACCATAGTGGCTGCCAACAAAAAATATTGTGATTTTCATTACACTGTGTTCATTCATCATTGAAAAAAATACAAGGATGAGATCTTACACACAAATTCAGCCCTTGAGATCTAAAGAATGACTTTTCAATGCAATTCCAGACTTTAGTACACCCACAGGAATGCAGATCCAACCGAGGAACCTGTAATGCTATATAGCCATCATATTCACCTCAATGACTGAACAACATGCGTCAGTGTGGTTTGATACTGTGATTTGCTACTTCGGGACTCTGCTGCATAAACAGCAACATCAGTAGCTCTTCCTTAGTGTTCTGTCCAACTGGATTTGACATGAGAAGACTGTTCTTGTTTTTTTTAGGACTTTTTTTTTAATATATACACCACAAACCAAGCTAGCATAGAATCTACATCAATATTTTCCTGTTTATTTTTTAAATAATCTATATTTTAAGTTAAAAAGAGCGAGTAGAGGGGAATCCATTGCTACTGAACAACAGGCAGAAGACTGACCACTAATGCATTCTTATTTAACAGCTCTAGCCTGCTGCCTCCCAGTTATTTGGCTTGCTTCTAGTAAACTTCTTTCTAGATAGGTATTGACAGTTTTGGAGGGTCTGTTACTTCAAGGGTGTCTGCTGTGAAAACAGACTGAGAGAGTTGGGATTATTCAACCTGGAGGAGGCTCCTGGGGACTTTATAGCGACCTTCCAGTACCTGAAGAGGGTACAAGAGAGCTGGGGTGGGACATTTTACAAGGACATGCAGTGATAGGACAAGGAGGAATGGCTTTAAATTGGAAGGGGAAGATTTAGATTAGACATTAGGAAGAAATTCTTCGTGATGAGAGTAATGAGGCACTGGCACAGGTTCCTAAGGTAAATTGTGGCTGCCCCTGTCTTAGGATCCTGTGTAACTACAGCTCATGTGCTAAGACCAGAGAGAAATGTTAAGGAAAGATGAATTAAAGGAAATGGTCATAGGCAAAAGACTGTAGAAAGAATTACCTTTGCACTTCTACAGTTAGACTGACCACAAACCAAAAGCAGACTGGTTTAGTTAACCACAGGGTGTAAAACTCAGGCTAAAGGTTAGACCTAGTCTGCCTAAAGACAGGCCGACAAATTAAGTACATCCACTTGACATAATTAGATAACAATAAGAAGGCTTTCCTTCAGGCTGATGTTGTTTTTGCTTTGAATGTTCATACCTGCAGACTTGAGGTGACTTGTGCTTCTTTTAAATGCAACAACTGAGGCCTGGCCAAAATGTAGCTCTAAAATATGGCCATCAAATAATCTTTCCTAGCAGTTTAAGAAATGCTGCTAAGGATTTTTAAAAATGTTTATATTTGGACTTGATGATCCAACCTGATGATTTTAGGATTCTATTTGTAAAATCACATTCTTTGTATACTTGTTAATAAAATGGTCACACCAGACTCTTAGATTAATTCACTCTATTTTTGAATAATAGTTTCAGTATTTTAAGATCAACAATTTGAAACACTTCAGCTTTTACCTTAATGGTCTTTTGAAGTCTTTTGTTTCCTGGATTGTGTTGGGGCATTAACGTCACTCTCAAAGCAGAGTAAATTGCACCTATGTCATTCTTAGGAGATGTTTGTGTAACTCATTCTGTAACTCTTAGAGCTCTTCAGTGATCTCTGATCATTAAAATGTACTTTCTTCACCTCAGTTGTATCACAACTTATGTTTCATCTGCTCACACTCATGCACATTAAACTCTTCTCAATTTAGGAGAATTTCCAACGTTCACAGAGGTCAATGAAATCGCTTGCACTTACTTTAATAGAATCAGGCCCTCAGAGATGATAAACCCATTTTATGCATTTTCACTGATCATGGTAAAGTCATTCCATTTAAAAAAGAAAATTTCTTAAGCAAATATTACAGACTGATGTTTACCTTAAAATGGATTTGTGAACCAAACAAAGCTTTTTTTCTTACTGATAGAATCTGTTCATGGAGAAATGCAGAATATAGTTGAAGATGTAACAACAGTTCTTCTGGAAATGAAGAAAATCAGCTTACTTTAAAAACAAAGACAGAGACATAAAAATTATAGATTTTTCCACAGGTATTAAAAACTTCATGTAAATGTAAACCAGAACTGAATATTTTTTAATAAACAGCTCACTAAGTGAATTTTGTTTCTGTGAGTTGTTTTGGATAAGGCTATGATTTTCTCACATGCATTTGCTCTTATTGCTTTGTTGACAATACATTATGAAAAAAATCTTGATCTGCAGTTCATTTTGGAGTTCTGTTTGCTGGAAATATGATTACATATCATGTTTCTTTTGTCTGATTGGGGGAGTGGTCTAACTGTTAGACACAGGTTTCTGGTGTCAATACTAAGATTAGGATTTAAAATTCAGCTAGGGCAAATCACTGTGTGATCCAAATCACACTGAAAAGCCTTTGAGTGCAGCAGCACTAGTTTGTAATCACATTGCTTAGTGGTAACACAACTTTCAACCTTGTACACAAACGTGTTCTGTGGGTTGAAAATACTGAAAGAACAAGCAAAGCTTTTCCATCCCTACTTATTGCTATACATTCTGGATTAATTACTGAATTTTATGTTTTTAATTTTTTTTATAAGGAGGATTATAGGTACAATCTGAACTCTACATTCAAGGAAATAGACTTTTAGATCCATATTAATAATCTGAATTTTACTTATTAGTAACTAAACATTACATTAATAATGCTGTTTTCATAGGATGTGAATCCAAATTGTAAGACTGAGAATTTAATGATATTTATCTTTTTTTTTATTATTTACATTTCATGTTATTTTAATAAGGATTCCCCTTCACCTTCCTTCATGTAATTGCTATACATTTACAACATTAATTCAAAATTAATGAACTTTTATTTGTGGGAATTAATTTTGTTTCTATAGCGAAGGTGCTAATGAAACATATTGGTATGTTTGTACTGTGGAAGCAATTATTTCTTACAATATATTTAAGTAATGTTACAGACAAGCTTGTAGTTTTATTCCTGAACATAACTGTTGCTAGATTCTGTCCAAGTTGCCTCAGAACTACGTCTAAATATTAGTAGCCTTCTGGGTAATTCACCTAGAAATGTTAGAGAAACCACTGGGATAACTTTTGGACTTCTGATAAATAATTTACTGACATTCAAGAGTTTACACTGAAGACTATTCATAGAACCTTCCCAAACAGACACAAATATGAGTGAAACCTCTCAAGGATGGAAGAGATAGTGAAAAAACCCCATATTTTAAAATTGATTTGTTGAATCAAGTTTCACTAACTAATATGAACCATCTTCACTTGTTTCCCTATTAACTCATCTCTTAAATTATTTTGTGGCACTCAGCAGTGAAAAGTACTTTTTAAGGAGTCTGATGTGATCAAAAGACAACACGACAAAAATAAAATGGCAAATTATAGTTCATAGAAGCATGCACTGTAGTGGCCTATTCAGATCATTATCATCACATGATTCATAACATGTCATTCTGTAATTCTTATACCAGAGGAAATTACTCTTCCTTCCTCTCAAAGTGAGCAACATAATGTGCAATAACCTCTAACTCAAGTGAAGTATTTACTTTAGGAAGTTGTCTATCTGCTAGAGTAACTCTGCATGGAATTTTCTTTGGAAGACACCATATAGATTTCAGAGGTAGACCTTCTCAACTGATGTGAACCTGAGTTACATCTGGTCCAAGGTATCCTCAAAAATACAGAGAATTGTGACAGTGCAATACCTGCTTTATGATGCACTCACAAGTCCAGTTTTCAGATTGCTGTGATAGAGTGGATAACCTTCTCTAGGGATGATATTCGAACAATAGTGATCAAATCAGAAAAATTTTCTTTGACAGCTGAGCCATGAGGGACAAGTCTGGGTTGGGCAGTGAATGAGGTACAACAAATTTCTTCCTGCTAAGTCTTATGCCTGTTCATGTGAATTTTAATGATTCCTATTTTAATAAACATAAATACCATTGTTCATGAAATTATCATCTTGGTCATAAAATTACTTTCCCCTTTTTAAAATTCAGCTGAAGTATTTGGCCTGGTGACCCTCCATGACAGAAATCCCACATGCTGATTGCATGCTGTGTGAAGTATTATTCTCTCTCTTTTGTTTTACATTTACCTGTCATTAACTTCAAGTGACCCTCCTGTTGTTCTGGTGTTCTGAGACACAGTTAAAAAGATGGACTGGCTATTTTTTTACTCTACCCTTCATAATCTTAAATGATTTAATTAAATCCCTTCTAGTGTTTCTTTTTCTCCACTGAATCACCCAACCTTTTGCAACCTTCATATGCAAATGTTGTTATATCCCTAACTCTTTTATTTTCTGGACTTCCACAATTTAAATTTTTTATTACTGTTCACATCACAAAATGAATTTTATATTTCATATCAAGGTGCATCATGTCCATTACTTCAGAAGCAAATATTTTTACTTGAAAGATGGAATATAAATATTCACTTTCAATCACTTGAAATACAATCTGACCCTTATTTATCATTCCTTGATGCTGAATCTTGTGTGTTAGGATTATTCCTCAAGTCAGGCATGGGCATATCAAATAAGAGTATATATGAGGAACCAGACATAGCTGGATTTCCTTTTTTGGAGTCTCTGAGGTTATGTCTTCTAGAAAGCTGAGCAGGAGTTGGCTTGCTCTGCCGTGTACTGGGGGATGTGGTGTCACGTATGAGGTCTGTTAATCTTCCGCTTTCTCTTTCTCAGTGTCATTTGCTACATGTGTGCAGTTAAAGAAATACACCCAAATTTGTTTTTCTTAATCCTTCTGAAATGCTGGGAAGCATTATATTCTCTCCATCCCTTACTTGCACACCTTGTCTTTCAAACCACACAGGGCTCTGCCTGAATCACTGAAGTGGACTTTATGACAAAAGCAAAAACATTTCATGACCATTAATTTTCAGATTGAAAATATGTGCCCTTGACTAGAGACTACTACCAATTCTAAGACCAAGAACAGGTTTTCAAAAGCATCAAAGCACCTCATGAAGTATACAAACAGGTAGTGAGAGTCAGTTTCATATTCAAAAAGCACCCGCACCAATACATAGCTTTTATTCACTACTTCTGTTGTTACATAACTTCAAGATAACACAGTTCTGTGGCAGGAACATTTTTTAAAGTGTGTAATAAACATTGAAAATATGCCAAAGAGATGCCTACCACAGGATTTAGAAGCAATTGTTTATGTTATTCTGCTTGTTTTCAGATTTTTTTGCTGCAAGCTTTGCTTTATGTCTACAGTAAGTCCTCCAGAGCCTACAGAGCAACATGACTGTGATCTTTCTTGCAGAGAGCTAACGTGCTTAACTGCATGTGGAAAGCTCTTACCCATCAGGCAGTGCGTAGCTACCCAAGTGGTAAAAGCCCTTTGATCCCTCAGCATTCAAACAAAGCATAGCATAGATATTCGCCCAGTACAACAACAAAGCTTTCCCATCTTGGTAGTTAAAATGAGGAGCACTTTTCGTGCATTAACAGTGTATTGTAGGAAACAGTGGGACATTTTCTCTCTAACTCTTCAAACACACCAAATATAAGCTCTCTGAACCACAACAGTTGTCCTTATGCGTATGAAATAAGCAGGAAAAAGAAGGACCCTATAAAAAAGGTTTGGTTAGTGGCTTGTTGAGGGGGAGGTTGAGTGAGGCAAGAAACTCGCTTTTAATCAATGTGATAATTGATGACATATGGCATCACACTCCTGCCTTTCTCTATTCTTTCCTTGCACACTGCAGGCCTCAGTGGCTTTCCAATTTTTAATCCCCGCCCCTGCCCTTAGCAGGCCAACTGGAAATCTGTCTTGTTTTTTTAATACATATACATTTGAAAACGAGACATAAGCCTTCAAAGGAGCGTGCAGTTTAACTGGGGAAAGATTGCCTAACAGCTGCGGTTTATTGAGGAGGCTGTGATAAAATTCACATGCCCTTGCAGTGTTTTCCTCTACCAGTCTGATTCCATGCATGGCCCCATGATGTTCCTGGCCAAAGGTAGCAAAAAGCTGAGTCAGGGAATCATATGCTAAGTTTTACATTCATATTTTTACAAAATGCAATGCAAGCAATACGAATGAAAATCATGGTGCGTTCTTCTGATCCTATGCTTCTTTTTTCATCCATTAATTTTGGATCCATAAAGCAAAGGCTGTGCTGGATATCCTTTGAATGGTATTGGTATTTCCTTCCCAGAATAGTTTTTATATCTCATACTTCGTCTCTTACAGGTAGCACAGACAACTCAAAATGTTTGCTCACAAGGCCAGATTAAATAGTTGCATTTTATACAGAAAGTCCTGCAGATCTGTGACTTTGATGGTCTTTCTTGGAAGTGGGCACTCAAAGCCACTGTTGTAACCTTTTTTTTTTTTTTCCTTGTTCACACTTGGATATCTGGGTTTAGAATTTCTTTGCACTCACCCAACCCAGTTTTGGGGAAACTTCTCTGTACACTCTGTGAAGTTGCAGGGAATCTTAAAATGTTACTTTGAAGTCCAGATTTTCATAACTAAGCAAAAAAATTTCCCTCATATTTTTATTGAAATACCATAATTTTTCTCAAGTTTTTTGTTAATATTGTCACTGTTTTACTACTAAGCAACGTGACACGCGTGAATTCAGTCAACGATTATCTATGGTCTATGAACTAGACAGTGATTTAAGTAGACACTGGAAAAAATATTTATATTACTTGACTATCTGCTGAGCTATAGAATGGCTTTAGTTTGTAATGATGTTTTAGTCAGAGTGACTAAGAGAGCAGACCATGATGCATTACTCTTGGGACTGGAGTTTAATCAAATTTCTTCAAATCAGTTCACTAAATGACCTATTCAATAGTCTTCCCTTTCTGTAATCCAGTTTTTCTATCTATGAAATAAGGGAGTAATGACTTTAACTTTCATTGTATCGATACCTATGAACATTGCCTGACTTTCTACAGACTTTGCCCAATGTCCTGGTGAGATGAGCTCTCCAGAAGAGTTATCCTGGAAGCTATGCTGACAGGTGTCTAAACTCCAAGTAGATAGGGAAGGATTTTCTTTTCTTGTGGAAGAATTTTTTCCCGTCTTTCCATCAGAGAGAGAAGATGAAGTGGAAAAATCTCCCCTTTCGAATGTGAAACATCAAAATGTAAGGAGGCAAAATGAATGCTGAGATGGCACCATAAATCTTATTCCAGTGCTAAGATCTATGGTTTTATCTATGGTTCATTCCATATCTATGGTCTATTCAGATCTTAATTTATGATAATAAGATATTAATATAATTTACACAGTCCAAACATCTCCCATGTATTGCAGCAGCACAGGGTATTATCTGAACTCTACAGAGAGACTCTCAGATATTCTTCTTTGCAGTTTTTTTCTTGTAATACAATCAATAATAATACAATCTATATTTTACCTGTAGCTTACTTAATATTTAAGGATAGCTGTCCTTCCACATTCTTCTAAGGATAACTTTCTTCCTCTAGTTGGCTATATTTGCATTTGTTTGGTTCCCTCTGTTTCCCTAAGCAGCTTCCTAGGGCCGTTTCCAGACCAGATGTGTGAATTTATTCCCATGTGCATATGACAGTTTCTCTTATCTGTGGGTTGCACAGTGACATAAGATTGTCCTGGTTACCTCTGGCCTGGCCCTTGTGAGTCTTTTTCCTTCCTCTACTTTCTACTGATGACAGAGATATTGCTTTGACAATCACTTAGAAGTTTACTAGCTACAGTTAAGTACCTTTCGCTTTGAGCCGAAGTCTACATGTGAATAAACTGAGACATTTAATTCAACAGTACAGCTACTTTGCAAAATCATATGCGTGACACAGAAGGACATAACATTGAAATTTAATCGAATGTTGTTAACATGCCTCAACTAATACCCTAACACATACTTATATACACTCTTCACTTGTTCATAAAATACGTCAACAGTTTCTGTAATTCATCAGCCTTTAAGTAATTCTGGCCCTGGATAGTTTTCTTACAATACTTCCTAGGAATTTGGCCAACTAAGCCAGAGGTGTTAAAGAGTAGAAACCAGATGACAAATAGTCAATAATCTGTATTCATGAAAGCAAGCAATTATAGAAACAGGCAAGGGAACCTTGTCCAGAAAAGAGCTGAACTTTGTTCTGGTTGAATAGCATGAGAATGACTGAGACTAACAAATAGTCCTTGTTTTAGTGGTCATATAATGATTGAGCTTTTTCTCATAGACATGGCAATGATTTTATCTCTAATTCAAGATATTGTAAAAAAAAAAAAACAAAAAAAACCTAGAGGTACAAACGCATTCAAATAGATACTAAATATTTAAATTGGTTTAGTTCCTAGGAGTTTATGAAAGTTTATTTGCTATTTTACCATACATTGTAATATTTAAAGAGGTAATTCTGCTGTTGTTCTAGTGTCTTGTCTCTGTAGAGTCAGTAGAAACTGACCTCATGTATTTGTACTGCTGATACTAGAGGTCTGGGATTTGACAGTGACTTGTTGAATTAATTCAGCTTTTCTTTGTTTCTTCCTCTTGTTTCAATTTAAACCTTCCAAGGTATGTGCAATGGTCACTCGTTGTAATGTTTGTGTGTTTACATGATTGTTTATACATACACATTTCACCTTCATATATGTAATAACAGGAAGCTAATCTATTTCATGTCATTACTACAAATAATCTCCACCTGGAGAGAATGTGGTTCATAAGTCATGAAAGGCAGAACCTCAAATGAACCAGAAGGTAGTCTGCCTTTATTTACTGTCACTCTGCCCAGTAGGTTCTTGAAATACCCAATCCTTTAGGTTTCTTATGAAATAACCTCCAGTGAGGAGCTTCAAGTCTTTGGCAATCTTCTCAAGACTTTTCATGTCAAGGGTTAATTTGAATTCCTGTATGTTGTTGATTGCAAGGAGTTCACATGGAAGTTATTTTTGTTTTCAGGCAATAGGCTTGACAATGGGGCTCCATAGCAGGGATAGAAATGTGTTTTAGTTTGCACTAGTGCAAATAAAGGTAGCTGTTTGGAAAGCAACAGGAACGTATTGAAGAAATACAGATACAGTGAGAAATTGTACTTATTTTACTACTTTTTTTCAACAAAGACTTTTTTGCTTGCTCAGTACTGTGCAACATACAAGCAACAATTCACAACAATAAATGTGATTGACACTTTGAATAACAAAATATCAGGAAACTCTCTGGCCAGTAATAAGGTAAATGAATCGTGCTTGACACAGGCATGGGGCATCAGATTGTTAGTGTAAGAAGCCATAAATATAAAAACTGGGCAAGGCCTGATAGAATCAGGACAGTGTACTAGAATTATTACATAAGTTAGAGTAGAATACATGCTTTTAGACTTCTTTTTTTTATACCTAATACTCCCACTTATATAAAAACGTAGGTGACAATTATGAAAAATCATTCACTTTTACAAGTAGTAACAGTCTGTCATATTTATCACCTCATGTGATGCCCAGATGACACATAAACCTATTAACAGCAGTCTCTGAACAGGTATGTCAAAGTTTGCCAAGGTGTTTTTGGGAAAGGTAGAAATAAGTAATAAAACAATGTTATGACACTGCTCTTTAATTTAACAGGGAAATTCTATAGTAAATGACCAGGTATTAATTCCTCTGGCAAGTGCATTTCTGCAGAAAGTATTGTTTCATTACTATGGCATACACAAAGGAAGTGGGTTACTGCTGGTCTAACAATTATTGCTGTTCCTTAGGTGTTGTCACCATTAAGTCCTTTTGACCATTTTCTTTATTAACATTTTTCTTTAAAAACGTGTACTGTGTTTAGTAAGATATTATTCGCTTCATCCATTGACCGCATGTAATTAAACTGTTTAAGTATTTCTCAAAATCTCACTCTGTATCAAAAGCAAATTTTCTGATTCAAGTTCAGTATCAGTCATACTGCCCAGTTCTGGAATCCTTAGCATAAGAAGGATATGGAACTGTTGGAACAGATCCAGAGGAGAGATAGAAAGATGATCAGAGGGCTGGAGAACCTCCCATATGAGGACAGGTTGAGCGAGTTTGGCTTTTTCAGTCTGGAGAAGAGGAAGCTCTGAGGAGATCTTATAGTGACTTTCCAGTACCTGAAAGGGGCCTACAAGAAAGCTGGGGAGGGACTTTTTTATAAAGGCATATGGTGATAGGACTAGGGGCAATGGGTATAAACTGGAGAAGGGCAGATTTAGGCTTGATATGAGGAAGAATTTCTTCACTGTTGTGAAAGCCCTGGCACAGGTTGCCCAGGGAAGCTGTGGCTGCCCCATCCCTGGAGGTGTTCAAGGCCAGGTTGGATGGGACCTAATTCCAACTGTGGCCTAATACAGATAAATGTTCGGAGCTTCTGCATCTCCTCTGGTAACTAGAAGTACCACACAGGGAAATGGGGATTTGGAATGGAAATTTCACCTTTTGGTGAGAAAAGGAATAAATTTGGTTGTCCGAGGGATTATTTGTAGCAAAATAAGTATGAGTATTAAGCATTTGCCTTCTTTTACAATGAAAAGACATGGAGCTCTGAAGTCATTCTTAAACAGTAAACACCTCAAGTTTGAATTTTATCTTTGAAATTGTGCAAAAAATATTTACTTTCCAGAGAATAGTAAAAATAAAGTGCAACTGTATCCTTCTGGTAAGGAATTTATCTGCGTTCTGTTCTTCTTTTTCTAGAGTGGGACACATGGATTTCTGGATGTATGGTGTAACTTCTTCCAATAATGAAATGACTTGCATTTCCTGTTTGTGCTGTCTCAAAACAAATGACCAGAGTTAAAAAATAGAATAATAGAATGAATAATCATACAAATACTGAAATAATCAATAATTATATAATAATAAAATAATCAATAAAAATTAATCAATAATAACCATAAATACAATCAAAAAGTGTTTTCATTTAGCTTGACTTATTCAGAATTACATCAGAGAAGTATTCTGTTATTACATGGTGCTTTTTTTCTCCCCAACTGACATTCAATTTTGAAACTATATGAATTTAGTTCCAATGTTCTTATTCTCAAGTGAAGTCTAGAGATCACCTAAGCTGTAGTCTTGCTTGGATGCACTAGCACCAGCCATGAGCTAGACTTCCAGGACTGCTACCATCAGGCCTGAAAAGCAGTTCAGCAGAATTAGTTATGGTTGTGGTTAGCTAAGCTGGAATATGGCCATACTTCGGGGGTTTTTTTTCCCATATGAGCAGATGGCTGTCATCTATCCTGTCCACATTGGTGAAATGCCTCAGATCCATCATTTTACCTTCTCAGCTAATTTCCTTCCCACCAAAGTGGCCCAGCTGTACATAAAGACATGTCATTCCCAGATTTTGTCTCTGCTAGATCACAGATATGTTAAATAATAAAAGCAAAAGCTTTGAATTAAGTAGAAAAATATGGGGAAACAATATAAATTATTTTACCATTTCACAACAGTGATTTGAACACAGATGAGAAATACAACCAAAGCTTCACCACTTCCATTGTCTCACTCTATTTCAACATGGCCTCAGCATGACATTATTTTAACAGAGTGAAGGCTGGGTTTAGATTTATAAAGATATTCCAGGTGATTTTTATTTTCAGATGAAAGAGAATAGTATGGAGAATATGAAGAGAAAATACTAGAAAAATAGTGTTTTAAACTTCAGTGTTTTAGATTTGTTTCTGGTCATCAGATATTCTGAATAATAACAACTAATAATCATAATAATAACAACAAACTTAAGAAAGTATATCTGTGTTTTAGAGATTAAAACCTCCAAGAAACTATGCAATAATTTCCAAAAGGATTTGTATTTTTGGAATATGTAAGGGGGAGTTGTGCCAAGATATTTATATCTGAAATTTTCCCTATTATACACTGGTTTAGAATATTCATACGTTAGCTTATAAAGAACTTGGAAGCCTTTTCTGAGAACAGGTGTTTTAGGATGATGGTTTTGTTTAGCATGTTAAACTATTTTCAAGACAAAATCATATATGATTTTTTCCCCTTGAAATCCATAGTCTATGTAATTCAGTGATATGCATTGATAGAATTGTTTTTAATAATCTTGAATGTTTTTTAAATGTTAATCTTTCAAGTAAAATATGGCCTCACTCAATCCGTCTGCAATATTTTTTTTCCAGTGGCTACAGTGGACTTCTAATTTGGGAATTCTGCTTTTAACACCGTTTTTGAAATACAGATTTAAAAAGCGCCTGGTAGAATGCCTAAACAGTTCTTGGAGCACCACACAACTTTTCTTCCTCAGAGAAATGCCAAGTACTGGGCAATAGCTGTGCTTCTCCCTCTGGGGGATTTAAATGTGAGTCTGTGTGAATCACGAAGGAAAGTGAGCAGGGGGTTATTCAACCATACCTGGATGGATACAGGCCTGCAGTTACAGCAACATGGCAGAGCTCTTCTGGCTTGAACAGTGTGACTTAAGTTAAGCATACACTTTTGTACTTAGACATCTAGGAGTTCACATTTTTATGAGAGCAATTCTGGTCTATATATTTGTTCAGGGGTCTAGGAAGCAGAAATCTATGTAAAGAAATGTTAGTTATGCAAATCTTGACTAAATTAGTCAGTTCATTGGGATGTACAAATGTTAAAATGCAGACAGCTTCAGACCAAATTAATGCAGTGTATTTATGACAAAATTATAGAGGAGACCTAAGTTCAATGGTGAGGAATCAACATAACATTTTGAGGATTAACCAAATTTCAGGTCTTAGAGAGGGTGGGCTGAGAAATTGCAGTTTCCACTGAGACTAGCATGGATTTAGAGGTGTTCAAGAATTCCCAGGAGCAGGTCCATTGTTTATGTTACTTTTCTTGTACATCTTTAAAGAAAAATATGGAATAAATTAAAGAGTTAGAAAGTTTTGAAATAAACTAGATTGGCAAACTGGTAACATATTAGAAGTGGGGATCTGCAATGAGACAAAGAGCTGCAGTCTGGCACTGCAGGGAAATAAAGCATGTGAAGAAGAGGTCCAGTAAAAAGCATCAAGTCCAATGTGTACATTTTCAACAGAGAATGCATGTTCTAATGAATAAAAGGTTGTCTGTTGGGTTTTCCCTGATCTGTGGTTCATTACTCATATTCCCTCCTCAGATTTCACCCACATTGACAATAAATGTAGCAAGAAGACCAAAGAATCTTGTATTTGTTAAAGTTTCATGCCATCATCAACATATTCTACACTAAGACTTAAGTTACTTCTCCCCACTGCAAATAATAGTTTCCATACTTCAGTACCTCGAGGGAGTTAGAAAATTACTAATTGATGTTTTTTCCCTGCTTCAAATCATTACTGTGTTTTGGACTTAGAAATGTGTGGCTAAGTCAGCTAGTCATCAACTGAGGAATTAGAATCCCCAGTGCCAACAGTAAATTCTCCAGTTCGCTCAGCAACCAGTTGAATAAGCTCCTCAATATTTAACCACGTCAGTTGAAAACAGGCAGATTCTTTGCCTATGCTGTTTTCTCAGGAGAACCTAAACCTTCCTTGTCAAAATATGCGTGTTACAATGGACAATCAACTGCATCTCTTCTAATGATGAACTTTTTCACACTGTCTAAGACAATGCCTGCTGCTGTCATGCATTCATTAAAACCCCATCCACAGAGCTATGTATACAACACAGTGGCTGGCTGGGAGTCACAAACTTTCAAAGAACTTGTTTGTTGTGATGTTGGTTTGTTTTTTTTTTCCCCTCTCATGAGTGCTGGATGCATAATATTTTCAGGTAACTCTGACTACTGTGTGATATTTAATCACCTCTGCTGCCTCCCAGTAATCACTTTTATTGCATTATGCTAGTCAGCATATTCTGTGCACTTTAATATACATGAGGTTGAGGGAGGAATATCTTTCACTGAAAGCTTCATGGAAAATTTTGCCTTTATTGATTTCTGTAAAAAAGCCTGTTATTCTTAGAAAATCGATGAAAATGATTGCTGAGACCATATTTGTTCAAACAAACAAATAATACAGTATAATGACAACGCTATCTCTCATTTCCACATTTCACCTGGAGAAGGAAAACATTTGATCTGGAAAGCCTGTGTACTACATCTGTCCACACGACTATCTTTTATTCATGTGTATTAAAAAAATATGCAAAGAGTTTGTACAAGTTGGATACGAAAAAAAATTGACAAAAATAAAACAAAATTCATCCAAACAGGCATTGCAGATTTGGTACTTCTGGCCCCAAACTGTCAGAGGCAGTCTTGCCATCCTTCTTTGGAAATATGCTGCAAATTTTATATGTGCAATTTTTCACAAGTAAATTCTTGCATTCCAAACAAAATTTTCATGGGAGAACTATGTCATGCATATAGAGCAAGCTTTACACAGCTGATGATTACAAATCATCCATTCTTAGTGTCTATCTATTAAGAACTATGGAAATAAAGAAATAAAAGGAACTTATGAATTTAAATTAGGTAGCACATCTAGCCTCCTATAACACTGCATTTTTTTCCAGTCTTGTAAACACAGGAATTACTCATTCAAAACTATGTTTGCAATATGAAAATCACAATCAAAATGCGATTGTTGATGTAAAAACAAGAATCTGCTGCATTGTAACACATTTTTTATCTGAGAATGTACATGTCTTACAATACATTGCATCACAGCTCAACTAGCTCAACATGTCAGTGTTACACGGCCACCAATTAAGAAATATTCTTGGCATGAATGATGTTCTGCCTGAGGCCAGGTCACTGTCTGATGTAAAAGACTGGAGCTTTGGGGCACTCGCAGTTCTAATCCTGTGTTCTGTACAAACTGATCATTACAGAAACCTTGTGAGCCAAGGAGCTATTATCTCCATTTTACATATGGGGATTGAGATGGAGTCAAAAGCTGTCTTTGAATGATCTCAATGAAAAAATTTGCACAACTTTAAGCATTACCAGTACAGTTCTCATTGTCTTTAACTTTGCTTACCTGCAGTGACACTGAAATCAACAATTTGGAATTACCAGCAAGCCCATTTAAGGTATCAACAGAGTCATATAATATCAACACACCCCTGATCATAAACCCCAGATGAAGGTATAAGCCTGCTTTCTCCTTGGGGGAAAAAGTCCTCTATTTTTAAAGAAAAGAATGATTTTGATCCTTCTTTTAACTAACCAGTAGCATGTTGACAATTTTAATGGACTAATTATACACTGGCGGTCATCTAGAAATGTACTAATTTTCACTTCTTTATATCCTGACAACTCTAAGAGTTATCAGCTGGAAAATTGACATACAAACAGAATTTCAGTCACTAAAACCCTACAGGACTGGATTTTACTATCCTGAGGTTCTGCCTGCAGTGTCAAGGGAAATAAAGGTTTTGATTCTTTAGGTGTGGGATCCAGTCAGCTCCTGATTAGCTCTGCAAAAGCAAAGCCTTCCCAATACATTAAAATGCACAATCAGAGCCCTGAGAATCTCAGAGATTAACAGTAGTTCACAAGGCTTTGCACTGACCTTTGTTTCAGTATCAATTTGCATGAGTTTGTAACGTCTGCATTTCACTTTGTGTTACTGGTTGGAAACCTTGAATCCCCTTGCCAGAGCCTGGAGATGGTGAAAGTGCTCATCTTAACCCCAGCATGATGCTTGCAACATAGCTGCCAGTATCACTTATGCATGAAACCATTCCTGACAAACAGTATTGCCTTAAGCCTCTTGGCAGTGCTCTTCCCATGAAATATTTTAACTGTGAGGGTTCAAAACTATCCTCCTGGCTCAATATCTACCTATTAGTGAGTTGCGAGGATGGCCTCCAACAGGTTCAAAGGAAGCATAAATTACAGCACCCAGAAATTAAGTGTTGATATAAGTTTTCGCAAAATAAAATATTTGGTTTTATCATTCACAACTCTTAGAATGAATTCCAATAATATTGCTTCACTTAAGTCACTTCATATGTTCTAACCCTCATTTGATCACATAATGACACCACCCTTTAGGCTGGCATCATTCAGCAAGATTAATGTCCTCCATGAGTTCACTGCCCAAAGTCGAGTGAAGATTTGGAGCAGTATATGCCAACCCGTGAAGTGGCAAATAAGACATGGTGGCAGAGCCTCTGAAGATCATAGAATCATAGAGCCATAGAATAACCACGTTGGAAGAGATCCACTGGGTCATCGAGTCCAACCAATGATGCCTGCACTGTTCCTACCTCAAAAAAAACCTTGGCCCCTAGCAGCACCCAGACTCTTATAAATATTAAAATTCACCCACAGATTTGGAAAGGGGAAAAACAGAATGGAAAAAAAAGTAACCTAATACAGCCTGATATTATTTTTTCATGTTACATTATCCTGCCAACAGATACTATCAATCACGGTTTTTAAGAAATATGGTGACATTCTCAATGGTCTATGAATATTACTTTGAAATTGAGACTAATTCCTTGGATGAATTTTAACTTTCCCCTACCTTCACTTCTCCTTTTAGGGATTTCTATCTCTCTCTCTTTCTCTCTCCACCATTCCTCTTCCTCTTTCTAAGGATTTCCACGGCTACTGACATCTCAGACTGCTGTAATTAAACTAATTAAATAGCAGGTAGAAGTACTATTAGAAAGATTCTGTATGGTATTTTAAAGGTTTCCTGGAAAGTATTTTAAGCTGAATGAGAAATATAAGTGACCACAAAGATACCTGGCAATATTTTTAACCACTTGTCAGTAATGTTGAGCTATCAATTTACATAATGTTTCCAAACACAAGATTTTAATTGGAGTATGTAAAATGAACATGACTTATTCCTGATATACTATACCATTCCAAATAAACCTCAGACCAAAACCCAACATATGAAACATTCACCTAGTCCTTTCTGAATATTTACTATGACACTTTGGACCAAATTCTCTGTATTGGCTCATTGCACAGAAATGAACTAGTGAACTGTTGTTTATGGCTTCCAAATTACCATCTCCTCCACTGACCTCATGTAGGATACAGCAGCCTGGGGTAAACTGTTAAGCAGATGCTGTTGTCTGTTGACAACAGATCCAGAGGAGTGCCCAAAACATGGGCTTAAATGCAGTCTATGGCATTATGAACCTTAAACTTCCCCACAGCTTCCAGATCTTTCTGCAGAAGTGCCCTGCGTACTAGAGGACTTGGCAGAAGTTCGCTATAGCTTGATACCTGTTTTTTTTAAGGACTCACTAATGGCAAACCAGTTTGCAGCTGCAAAGTTTTAACCAGATTTTGTCTGGGGCTCGGTATCTTTTCTGCTTTCCCACTTTCTGTTTATATATGCCTACTGTCTATTTCTTAGACAGTAAGGAAAAAGACCTGTCTGTCTTTTGTAAGTACTGACAGGAATCCCCTCAAGCTCAACAAATTAGTCTTTGCTCAGGCTACCCTCTGTTCTCAGGACCTTGGGTGGTATCTGTTCTGTGCTAAATTACCTCCCAATAATGGAATGGAGGAATAGTCTGTCAGCTTGTACAAGTCTTGTGCCTTCCCATGACCAAATATAGATGTTGAGACGGTTTGCGCTTGCACATCTGTCTTTGTATATGTACAAGATAGACATTCAGATTTATAGGTATGATTTTAAGAATGGTGGACTATTTCAATAATCAGTCTTTGATTTTAAATGCCTTGAAGCTAACTGACTGGTTGAACAGACTTTTCACATAAGCAAGGAATGACGGGACAGAGTTTGCAAATTTTGTGTGTGGGATCTACAGACTGTTTGAACCACAAAAGACTTTTCTGAGCATGTCACCTAATGGCTGGGTTGCTTTCTAAGAGCAAATACACAGGAGGAGTTTTCCACTTTTGACACTTTGCAAATACAGAACTATGTTACATACCTTATTGCAAGCCACAGTGAGAGAGGATTTTATAGTATCTGCAGTCTGGCAGGGTGAGTGACATGCTAACCCATTTAATAATTTTAAGCCTCAGCTCTCTGCAATGTGATCCATCCTCTTGTGCTCAGGTAGGCTGCCAGAAAGCAATGAATTTCAGAAGTGAACTCTGTAGGTACATAGTCCTATAGCAGTCCCACTTTTCCCTTTATCATTCTCCTTTGCATGTGGAATCTTTAGTTTTGATGGAGAGCAGTATTTTGTCCCATAAATGCTGATGGACAGCTCATGCACCTGCATTTACTTTTTTGCAGGTAAATGTTTGAAATACGTGGTTCTTTCTAGTCGTTGGTCAACTTTAAAATATGACTGTCTAAAATCCCTTTTTCCCAAGTGTACTTGTAGATACCGACTATCTGAGACTGATGGATATGGCATTGGTTAATGTTCAGTTTTGAGTTGACTATTGTAACCTGTGCTGAGATACCTTCAGGAATTTAAACTTGCAAATGCTTATTTGGAAACAATGTGGAGTGTATTATATCGCTCATTACTACAGGGCTTCAATCCTGTAGTAATGACTTGCCCTGCCTTAAGTAGGGCGTAATTTTTGTTTGGAGGTCAGAGCACATATTAGAGAGTACATGATTCTTCTGGCCTTCTCTATCTAGTAAAAGAGTGTAAAACTGACATGAATCTGCTGAAAGCAGTGAGCTGTTGTTATTTACCTAACGACTGAGCAATGATGTCCCAAGTGAAATTGAAATCTAGCTTTGTTACATACTGTGTCACCAAGCAGTTACTCTCCAAAGAATCTCCCTGTTGAAATATATGAGAGGAAAAAAGAGATAGGAATTGACCAGCATAAAAGATAAAAGAACCCATCTCAAGGGGTGCCTAGACTTTCTGAGACCTGACATAGTGTTTTACTTTCTGGGTAATGCTGCTTCTTCAGCAATTGTTTGTCACTTTACACCAGTGCTAGGTCTGATTTCAAGAATCAGTTTCTAGTCTCTCTTCATAGTAATGCTGATAAACTGCAGTTTCCTGTTAATCAGGGGTAGTAGGGGGAATTGAATGTCTATAGGAATCTGGGGTCACAGGATAATCTAGACTGGTCTGGACCTGGGGAGATGTCTAGTCCAACCTGCTGCTCAGTGGGGAGTCAATCGTGAGACAAGGTTCCTCAAGGTCAGTTACAAGTGGGGTTCCCCAGGGCTCAGTGCTGGGTCCAGCCTTGTTCAATGTCTTCATCAATGACCTGGATGAAGGCATTGAGTGTACCCTTAGCAAGTTTGCAGATGACACTAAGTTGAGTGGAAGTATCGATCTGCTGGAGGGTAGGGGGTGCTCTACAAAGGGATCTGAACAGGCTGGACCACTGGCAGAGACCAATGGCATGAGGTTTAGCATGGCCAAATGCCGGGTCCTGCACTTGGGGCACAACAACCCTATGCAGAGATACAGACTAGGAGAAGTCTGTCTGGAAAGCTGCCAGGAGGAGAAGGACCTGGGAGTGTTGGTCAATAGCTGATTGAACATGAGCCAGTAGTATGCTCAGGTGGCCAAGAAGGCCAATGGCATCTTGGCCTGCATCAGAAGTGGCGTGACCAGCAGGTCCAGGGAGGTTATTCTCCCTCTGTACTCCACACTGGTGAGACTGCTCCTTGAATCCTGTTTTCAGTTCTGGGCCCCTCACCACAAGAAGGATGTTGAGGCTCTGGAGTGTGTCTAGAGAAGAGCAACAAAGCTGGTGAAAGGGCTGGAGAACAAGTCTTACAAGGAGCGACTGAGAGAGCTGGGGTTGTTTAGTCTGGAGAAGAGGAGGCTGAGGGGAGACCTCATTGCTCTCTACAACTACCTGAAAGGAGGTTGTAGAGAGGAGAGAGCTGGCCTCTTCTTCCTAGTGACAGGGGCAGGAGAAGAGGGAATGGCCTCAAGCTCTGCCAGAGGAGATTCAGGCTCGACATAAGGAAAAAATTCTTCACTGAAAGGGTCATTAGGCAATGGAATGGTCTACCTAGGGAGGTGGTTGATTCACCTTCCCTGGAGGTGTTTAAGGCAAGTGTGGATGAGGTACTGAGGGGCATGGTTTAGAGACTGGTGGGAATGGTTGGACTCGATGATCTGGTGGGTCTCTTCCAACCTGGTGATTTCTATGATTCTAAGACTTTGTCCAGTCATGTCTTGAAAATCTCAAAGGATGGAGCCTCCACAATCTCTCCAGGCAACTTGTCCCACTGCCTGACTGCCCTCTAGACACTTAGCCATTTAGTGAGTGAAAAAATATGTTATAAGAAGTAGAAAAGGTAAGTGAACTGAATTTAAATGTCATGAGTGCCTATGGCCACAAACAAGAAGGATAAAATATCAGAGACACTGAAAGTGACTTACTTAAATGTCTGTCAGTTGGAGTCTTTTCAAGGCTAACTTCATGAAGGAACAGAAGACATGACCTGGGACAGATCTAATTGCAGGGAGAAGGGAAATTCCATGTGCTAATGTTCACATGTTTAGAAACAGTAAGGACAGGCCTGGTACGTAAATACCCTACTACGTTGCTACTCTAGTACAGAAGTGCTAGAGCTAGATGGGACTAAATTAGCAATAGAACCAGAGGAGTTTTGGTGGTAGCAACCCACCATTATACCTAAGAGATGGAACTTACCAGCTCAGGTGCATACTGAAGAAAGTGTGACCATGCTGCTTTCAGACTCTGAGAAAACATCCCCAAATTGAGGATTGTACCTCCCCAATCATAGTAGTCACTGAAATCTGCTCCACTGTGCAGAGTAGTCCTCTTTTTACAGCACACCTAAATGGCAACAATCAGGAATACAATCACCCATAAAAGATGAGTACAGAAAATGCCTACCCAAAGGTCAAAAGCAGCAATCCTGTGCCCCTGAGAACACTCAAGAACTCAAAACACTGTGCTGAGTCATGCAAATAAAGTTTTTAATCAAGTCTCTCCCATACCACACAGTAACTCCTCAGGGCTTGCCTCACTTGCAGAAGGATAGCCTTTTCTGGATTTTATGACTAGCAGTTGAATCTCATTATGAAAGTAGTCTTTCATTTTCTAAGTTCTTTGCATTTCATTAAAAGTACTCCAAATTTAAGAGAACCATTCTGTTAAAGGATGAACAAATCTTTTGTTTTAACCAGTGATAATAATACAGGAACCAACAGCAATCCTAGAAAATTGTAATTTTCAGATGACCTAAAATACTATAAGATGTTCTTGTGAGCTGTGATGGATTTTTTAGAATGACAAAGAAACCGAAAATACAGTAATTTACACAGATTTTAGTCTGTCTTCTTGAAACATAAATTAACCTTAGATCAAAGAAAAATGTTGAAATGTTTTAGTCCCAAAATAAGCTTTCAGGAATATATGATCATGCCAAAACATTAGCTATAGTGGGTACTACTTAACCCACACTGTAAATGAAACGCATGCAAGAATTCAAGATAGCTGTAAAAAATAAAAACATAAAGACAAGATTAGTATTAATGAGAGGTCCAACCTTTTAATTCTTTATTTCTCTAGTTAAACGCTCAGTGCATTGATGACAATGGGATATTTTATGAGTTATCTATGTTTGCTTAATTAATTTATCATTCTTTCATGTAAAGGTAATTGTTTTCACACGTATACGAGTGTTGAAATAGGAGTCAAAAAACCACTGATCCTTCCCCACTCTGAATTTATTCCTGTAGGTGAAATTACAGATCAGAAACTAATTTTTTTCACGGCAAATCCAACACATTACATTTTCCGACTGCTTGCATCCTATTACTTGTACAGTGGGGCCCATAGAACCTATACAGCCTGGTGAGGTGTCTGATGGGGAACTAGAATTGCTCTTTGGTTAGTCTAGAACAGCACTTTGGGCACAAGGACAACTATTGAGCTTGACATCCTGCCTCTCAGTGGAATGACAGTATTTTTTAGGGCTCGTGTTTTGAATAGCAGTCAACAGTTTATGACTTTTCAGGAGCATATTTGGAATATCTTGCCTTATTCACATCTTCCTTTCTGCCTGAATGAGGGGCTTGCTCTGGCCACTTTCAGCTTGTCCCGAGCCTACTGAGCCATATCTGCAAACTGTCTTGGGCTTTGCACCATGAAGTGCATGTCCATTATGTAGTGAAGGGACCCAGAATCTGTAAGCTATAATATAAAATGCTTTTTAGGATAGCCAATACAGTCTGGAGGGAATGGCACAGATAATCTCACATCCCTTTGGATGCTGTGAGCCCCGAGCAGTGCAGCTTTAAACATGACTCTGATTCACACACAGCACACCATGTAGACTCCAGCTATAGAAGAGATATTCTAACTTCAGTATTTCAAGCTGTTATAGGATTTTCTTAGAGAAACAGCTCAATTTATAAATACTACAGTCAAAAAGAAAGGACATTCTCATGAGAACTTCATGCTGCACTGTTAGATAAAGGCAAGCCCACTAGTACTGTGTGGGAGGTGCCTGCAGGTTTCTCTGTGACACCATGTGGGCTGAGATTGTCCTGCAGGCAAAGGATTTGTGCCACATGACCAGGCACAAGACTAAGCTGCATGTTTCTGGACATGCTCAAGCTGACTACTGGGGAACCCTGACTCCTTGATATACCATGGTCTTGCATTCAGGATCACTACATCTTACACTCTGTGTCCTTCAGGCTGGGGATAGCTGCAATGCCCAAATGCTATTCCCTGCCTAGCTCAATTCTGTGCCTTTTTTTTTTTCTTTTAATCCACTGAAACTTGCCCCTCTACACACACACCTTTTATTTAAACCCAAATACCTGCCCTCTCCCCCACTAGCTGCATTCCTAGGCAGCACTAAAATAGATAGGGCAATTCTTACAGGTGTTGGGTGCCTTTTGTTCTCCACTGCATTTAAAAAAAGTTGCAAGCACTGTAGATTTCTTCCAAAGCAAACTTTAGAAGGGCTTTTACAGCAGCAACATAGAGGTGCTCATTAAACTTTAGATTAAGAGCCTATATAGAATCATAGAACAACCAGGTTGGAAGAGACCCACCAGATCATCGAGTCCAACCATTCATATGTTATTATGTATTTTTCAAGACCCTCTTCTTCTTCATGAAAACAAGGTAAAATACACTGGGCAGTAAGGAATACTGAACTAATTTATGATTGCTGAGTACCACTGGTAGATAATACAACTATTATCTGCTGCACTAGTTTCTGGGTCTAACCAATTTTGCAATACCCGGGAAGTGCCTCATAACAAAACTTCTAGCAGTTTGTCCTACTTTTGAGGTTAACGACCAGTGAGATGATAGGAAGTGATAAAAGGACAAGTATGTAAGAACAGCAGCACTGAATATCCTTCCTATACCAGACTCTGTGCAACCCTTCTCATACCTTTCCCACGAACCTCTTGAGAAGAGTTAGTTATGTAAGCCTCTAAGATGTGGTTCACACGGTAATGGATGAAGTCAGTTAAACTTCAGGGTATCTCTTATCCTTACAGATCGTTACAAAGCAAAGTAAACTTTTCTTGTCATTTTTTTAATAACACACTTTACATAAGAATAGCTGATAAAAAAGAATAATTTGCGGAAAAGGTTGCTATTCTCAGAAGAGCTCCTTTCAAGTATCACTGTCCAAATTCTGCATCACAGCCAAAACTAAGAAAAAACCCAAAATTTACCTTCAGATCTTGAACTTTGAACCCTCTCAAAATAAAAAGAGAAAGAAAGCTGAAATGGATTTGAATTAAAGTCCCATCAAGAAAAATATTTGGCATATACATTTATATGTCCAGTGTCTTTCTTGAAATTTAGGGATTAAGTTCCAAAATTAAGGAAGCAAAAATATCCAGGCATAAGGTTAAATACATACAAAGTATGTAAAGTTTTCAATTATTTTAACAACAACAACAAATTATCAGGCATTCATCATTATACTTGTTTTATGCTGTATTTATGCTTACGGTAGAGTATATGATAGCATCTTCTGTTAACAAAGAACTTGTAATGATCTTCAAAGAGCAGAGGCATATAAATAAATGCAAAGAACAGTCCTACACCTTGGCCAAAGTTAAAACTCAAACCTAACCAGTACTGGGCCAGGAGGGATTATTTGGATAACTCTGTGTAGTCGTGGGACACAACTATCATTCAAGCACAATACACCCTGTCTTGCAAGGCATTCAGGAAAGAAGCTTATTGACTATCCAAGTTAATTAAATTATGCAGGTCTGCCTGCCTGCTATCTCCTGAGGTATTTATGTATTTGTTACTACAAATGTACCTCATTGCTGTGTTACAACAACTTACATCCAAGAGAGTGAAATATAGAATCCTCCTGGTAAGCTTCCAGCAGTTCCTGCAAACAGGTTTTATCCAGGATTGTCAGTGAAACAAGAGAAAACTGTCTTATTTCCACCAGTGTAAAGACACCAATGTCAGTCTCACACTTTGGTGCCTCTCTGGCTATTAAACTTCCACCCTGTCATCAGGATGAGATTGTTAAAATGTGAAGATTTCTTTATGTCTATATTAGCAGTTTCACTAGAGTTAGAATTTTCTTATATATAAGCTTCAGAATCTATTATGAAAACTAAAAATATTTTATTCAAACCTCCAAATGGAGGATTAAAAAGCATGCTTTTTTTTTTTTTCAGATCACTGGTGGAAATTAACTTTTTACCCTTCTGGTTTACTGGATCTATTTAGCAAGTCACAGTTTCTTCCACAGTTAATAAGGGGCTAGCAAGTCCTTTCACTTAGAAAATAATTCTATGTGTTATCACTAGTTATGCCTATATAATTGAAATAAAAAGGAAGAGAAAGTAAGAGAAGAGTGAGAGAGAATTTAAGAAAGGAAGAGAAGAGTGAGAGAGAATTTAAGAAAGGAAGAGAAGAGTAAGAGAGACTTTAAAAAAGAAAAAAGGAAAGGAGGGAGGAAGGAATGGTTGAAGGGAGTAAGGAGGAAGGAAGGAAGGAAGGAAGGAAGGAAGGAAGGAAGGAAGGAAGGAAGGAAGGAAACAGTCAACCTTTTTGCTGCAACCCTTCCTGTTCGACATGTTTCCAAGTGATGCATTTCATGGTGACATGTCACATGTTGTGTCAGTCATACAGTATTACATTAGCAGATGTGACTGACAAACCCCAAAGTGACAGCACAATGCAACACATCATTGAGGAAACTTGGGAAAAAAAAGATTCCCCAAATATAAAGAAAAGGATGCTTTTAAACACTCCTCTTAATTGATATTTCTTTGCCTGCAAAATTCTGTAGGACTTAAGAGACTTTTGTGAACCATGAGCAGGAAACACTGTAGTTTTATTTAAATCTGAGTGTCTGGGAAGTGGGCAAAAGTATGAATTTGTGTGTTAGGTGGAGGTTAGGTCTACAGGGCTTTATAAAACTGTATTTCCACGTAGTAAATTATATTTGTAGCTGGCTTGACGTGCACAGGTGAGTTGTATATTATTCACTGAATTTGTCATACTTCATCTTTTTCTTCTTACTATTTCAGTTATGACAGGCTGTCCTAATGTACTGTAGGTGTGAACCATCCTAGCTTTAAAACCTGGTTAGCACAGTATCCTGCGAAGAGAAAGAGTGTTATAGCCTGGCCTCTTTTACCTTCAACATAGCTAAGCAGCTGCACAGCTTTTGCACAGGGAAAATTGAACCTGTACTTTTATTCTGCTATCTCAGTTGAATTCATCTCTGTGACCAAAGCTTAGATTTTTTTTTTTTTTTTTTTCCCCCCCCTCTCATTTGAAAAACATGCATACTTGGAACCTTAAATGGGTCTGTCAAAAACACCTGTGTTTACTTACACACTTCAGGTAGAAGAATGTTGATATTTTTCCAAGACAAACCACATTGTTGAAACTGTATTTTTGGTCAACAAAGAATTCAATTATTCTGCCATCTCTGAAGCAGAGGGTGGTAACATCCCCAGTCCCTATACTAATTCTGGGCAAATAACCTTGCAGAGGACTCTACCTGGTTGTTGTAGTGCATGTAGTCAAGCAGGGAAAAGCATGTCAGTGTAACACTAATCAGAAAATGACATCTCTCTCAAGAAAACTCCAAGTTGGAAATGATGTAGCTAAGTGGTGACAAAAGCAGGATGGACAACTTTTCCCCTTATTCAAGTCTGATTGTTGTTGACAGAACTTGAATCTTTAATTTAACAGGGTAATTTACATTGACAAATGTGACCTTTAAACTGAAATAACAGGGGTACCTCACTGGCTGAATGCAGTCAGTTAAAGTAACACCACTTAAGTTGGGAGATAAATTCACTAGCATGTTTCTGTTATGTAACAAATAACAGCATAAACTGAATTGTCATAACTACCCTTGGACACAGGTAGACCATGCTAAATGTAAATGAGTGAAATAGTCACTCAAGATGCAATAGTGTCTAAGTGTATCCATATCCAAATGCTAATACAATGTATATGACTCAGCTAAACTGACACATAAACATGTTAAGTTATATGACTATTTAACCATATGTCTGACATTTCAAAAGAAGAATTCTTTGTGTATAGAACCATTAATATCATGTTTAAGTCAGGCAAATTGCACCAACAGGGTTTACTAGAGAGCAATGTACGAGCCCATATCAATGAGAATTTCAGGTGGTCACTTTCTAACAAACCTGACCGTCTGTCAGCCTACTCTTGAACACTTACAAAAGATTATGAGTTCCAGACAAAGAATAACCTGCAGTCAGACTTGATACATAATATATGTACAAAGATACTTTAATTTCTTTTTATTTTTTTTCTGAGTTCTTTGTTACTTTTTGTTGGGCTAGATTCCTAGAGTGTAAATAATTTCAGATACTAAGGTATTGTGAGGTAGGTAAAGTACTGAGGGGGTTGAGAGATCGTAGAGAAGACTCAACCATAAACCAAGCCAGCAAAGAATAAACCATAATGCATGAAAGTTCTTTCTGTTTTGGCATTGTCATCTGCTGATTTACTAAACTGGGCAGCAGACATACATACATATGTAGTCTGATTTCTTTAGACATGTGTACTAACCACTTTGATGCACATTGTATGTAGCAAGTGGAATATTGAAAGATTAAGCCTTAGATGTAACATTTAGCTTCCTGAAACTGATGTGGGCAGATGCCCTGTCTTAATTCTCCATGCCCTACTTAATCTTCATGGATATGTGAATAGCCATTCTTTCAATTCTTGTTCAAAAGTCATTCTTACTCAGTTTTCAGTGGGATAAATTATTATTGATGTCTTTGCTTGCAGACATCTGGCCAAAAATGTTATGTAATAGTTGTGTTTTATTATGAAAAGGTTTTGTTGTCCAGTTTATAACAGGAACCATTAACTGCTGGACATAGCACATGCCTCTTAAGCAAACCAGGCTCTTTTTTTGGCAGGCACAGTCTCTCCCTTCTAACTGTGTGTTAAACACAGAGAGTTTGCACACTTTCATTTATTGTGCTGGACAAAGCCCACACAGGCGAAAGTACCAGTGAAGTCGTTAAGGGGTGCATGAATTCAGGGGGAAAAAAGGAATAGAAGAAAAGAAAAGCTGCTTCAGAAGACCTTTTCTTTTAAGTAGTCCTTGTTCCTTGTCAAAAGCTTTTGGATGGATGGCCTGTTCCAAAATCTTTTCGTGGGTTTTGCATACAGATTTGGTAGAGAGCAGAGGGAGAGGGGAGGGTCAACACAGCAGGGCCTAAGATGTCAGGATGAATCTAAGGTTCCATTGAAACACTCCGTCTGTCTAAAATAGGATTATTATTTTTTCAAACTACAGAGGAATATATGGGTATTAAAAAAATACCTACTGCTTCCTTTTTCTTGTGGCTGACTGCAAAGAACCTATATGGCCATAGGTTGAAGTGTGACAGATAATTAATGTCCAACAGATTTCAAAATATTTGCAATGTGAGTCTAAACATTCATGTGTTTATCCATAATAATTTGGTCTAGAAACAGGGCTGAAAAACAAGCTTTCTTCTTAGGAGATTCTTGCCACCATCTAATTGTCACAGAGTCTGAAATGTTGCAAGAATAAACTTTTCTGTGATGTTTCAGTAATTAGACTTTTTGAGTTTTATTTGTAGTGTAGTTCAGCATAGTTCTAATGATGTCAGTCCAGGATCTGCCTCATAAAATTCAGAGGAAGTTTAAAATAAGTCAGCCTCAATACAGTTCAGATTTTTTTTTTTTTTCCCCCCCTATTTTTATCTTCAAGGAGAGATCAGCCTGATTTGTGTTTAGTTTGCGAATTCAACTTTAGGGCCAGTGATAGAACAAGCATGAAATTAAACACCTTGATCCAAGTGCCTTGATGCTTCAGTAAATTGCTAATCCATAACAGCAAATATTTCCTCAGTTGTGTATCATATCATTGAGACTGTGTAAAAGCATATTGTAACTGTTTCAGTAGAAGTTTGAAAGCTGCCAATCCTACCTACTTTGGGGTTTTTTTATTTATTTTCCTATTACTTTGTTCCTTAAGCAATTTTGGGGTTTACTTTTTACAATTTTTGCAATACAAACAGTATATTTTTTTTAAAAAAAGCTTCCTCTATCTTAAGCTACACTCTGAATTCCTCAACTATGACTTTATACTGACTTCAAGTTCCTAACTTATTCTCCAGGCTTACGCTGACTAAGAGCAAGGGGTTTTGAGTTTGAAATAAAAGCCTCTGCAGCTGTTAATAACAGTGACAACAAAGGACAACTTTCTCCCTTGTTTTGTCAACAGTACTGCTGCAAACATTGTAGCCCCAAAGTCCAGCTTTGCTGGAAGATGAGGAGGAGATAAAAACATATCATTCTAAACTCAAGGAATGGTGATAGCCTGCAGAACTGGCAAAAAATACCACCTTGGTCTTTCTGTTTAATGTCCTCCTACTTGAGAATGTCAGTGCAGAACTGATAGCATCACTATGACCACAATACAGCTAAATCTAACTGGAAATTCAGAAAATCTAAGTTTGTTACTTTCATATTGCTCCTTGGAAATCTGATCTAGCTACTGGCACCTATGTGGTCCTGGGATTTATTTCAAATTTGCAACTGTTTTATTATCTGGTTTTGCACTCTTTTCTTTAAGCTGTACATGCTGCAGCTGTAATGTTCTTACTTCATGACAGCATATCCACAAAGAAAGGCTACCTGGTTTGGTACCAAAATGTAACACAAAACCTATTATCTTCATTACATATGTTACATAATGAGATAGAGGTATAATCCGTGTAGGGTTCATTTTAAATATACTTTAAAGTGGTCTTTAAAATGAACTAACTCTACTACGTAGCCTTTTATAACACCAGGGAATCCTCATTTTGTGACCACTCTTTTCGATGGATGTGAATGTTCAGGTCAGTATTCACAGAAAACGAAATTCAGGGATTTGAAAAGAAGCTAGGATGTCTTTAGTTTATTATTTAATCAGTCACCCAGTCTCAGGCTTGGTATTATACTCACGACTGACTGTTGAAAGCCTGAAAGACAACGTTCAGGAATAGTAGAAAGGGAAGAAAGCTGTCGTTTCTCCTATGCATTCCCCTGACCCACCACATGCTCAGATGAGGATTTGATAGGCTTATCTGCATTTTGATTCTATTCAGTAGTCATTGTCTCTGAAAATGTGCAAATAAAATAATGAAGAACATGATAAAATAGAGCAGGAAAAATGTCTTTTCTATTTAAAGCAGCTGTTTGGGTGCCAGCTGCTTGGTAACAAATACATCTTTAATGAAATCAAACAATCCAGCAGGATTTATTGATTGCTAACAATTGTTTTAAATACAGTCTGGTAGGCTGGGCTGTTTGCATCTTTTTTTTTTTGTCCAATTAGTTCAGTTGGTTTGAATTAGGGATACTTTGCTATTATCTTGAAAAAAACCCTGCAGCTCAGTAGACAGCGTATTATTTTCCTCCAGAATAAAGTATGAGAGAGATGCATAGAATAAAAGATTTTGATGCTATTCCAGCTGTTTAGGGGAAGGCAGCAGTGTGCCTTGTCAAGCCCTTTCACCTCAGCAACTGCAGTTCAAATCCATCCTGAGATCTTGAGTGAAAAGGATGTGATGTTCTCTCCTTGGAGCCTGTTGAACAGTGGAAAGGACAAGGACCCCTGTGTTTTGTGGCACTTCAGAGCCAATTTCTGCAAGAAGGATAAGAGATTCCTGGGGAAACTTAAATCTTAGGGCTGACCTCTATCTGCCTGTAGTTCTACTCTTCCTGACATTGAGAGGAAATAAATCGGTACTAGTGAAAGCTGATGGACTAGGTGGCACAAGAAGTCCTTTCAGCCCTGTTCTCTATGAACTTATGAAAATCTGCTGTTGACTCTAAGATAGAAGTTCTATTCCCAGACAAAGCTCTGACTTCTCACAGTTAAACATCAGTCATATCAATTCTAGTCAGAAATCCCTAAGCTCTTCGGGATTTTAAGTACACCTGCACAATCACTAAGGGACTGATTCTTAAGGGCTTTTAGATTCAGCAAAGACTATGTCTGATTTCCTGGGGATTTTTAGTATGAAAATATTGAAGTCTCTGACCCAAACATGCATGTTGTATGCAGTAGAAGTACGTCAAGTCCATTGCTGCTGATTTCAACCATTTTTCCTCTGCTTGACTGAGCATAAGAAATTCTGTATTCCAAGTGTTGGACACACCTCACAGAACCACAATACCAAGCTGAGATAACCAAGCTGAGATTCAAAGGCACATACAGCTAAGAAAACAAATGGAGTAGATAATTGACTAAAAACACTAAAGTGTTTTATTGAATGATGTGTTTAGACAAACAAATGCTGGCATATGATATATTGAAACTAAATGGTAGTTTGAAACTATAGATGCTAGGGCCCCACACAGTGGGGTAATGCTATTAAAATGTTCACAGATAAATGGCTTTGTTAAGCCTTTGCTCATGTAACAGCTGTCCACAGAAGCAGACCTGTTGCTGTCATTATGGTTATTCAAGTGCATAAGAACTGCTCACACCAAGAGTGCAGAATGGGACTCATATATATTTTCAAACTATATGGTTCACATGAAACATACTAGTTTATCTGATACTTGGAGTCCTTTTTGAGAACATTGTGCTTTGTTCTGCAGCCATATATTATGTTAGGTATTTTGATCAGTATGTGAGGATGACAGGAGCACATATTGTACACCAGAAAGCACTTGGCCTACTAAGTCACCTGTAAAATTTGTGGTAACTTTATATCCAAGTTCAGATTTGCCCTATCCATTGTAGACCCATGTCTTAATCAGCCTGTGTTGTCAAATCGAGAACATATTTTCTTCATGTAACACACAAACCCTTGCTGCTTCCAAACATTTTATCCTAACAAATAGCATAATTCAGATTTTTTGTGTCTGTCCTAAAATGAGAAGCAATTTCTTGGCCAGGTATCGTGGTGGAAGAGTGTAATCATTACATGGACAAATAGGATACACTACATTTTACACAATACCTAAAAACCAAACCTGTCACCACCATAGCGAGGTTGGAAGAGTGTCACACTGACGTATCTCAGCCTGTTACCTCTTAACAAAGTTTCAGTGTGTCTTTGAGCAGCTTGTCTGCAGTGTGGAAACAACCCACTTATCAGGTATGGCTTTTGCTTAACAGTTAGCTTTCACTATTAATCAGTAAGACCATTACAACCACCAGCCTAGACCATCACTGACTAAATGAGTCAACCAATGACTAAAAAGTCATTGACCATACACTTTTTAAGGCTATGCAAAGCTGAAAATATTTTATTAAAATATATGCTACTGGTGAGAAGTCTTTTTTGACACTGTGAGCTCATAGTCACAAAGAATAGCTTCCCTTTGGATAACTACTGAGGTTCCCACATTTGACTCCTCTCGCAGAGGTAATCACCCCTGAAAGAGACCTCACAGATTTTTTTTTTTTAAGTATATCCTTGTCTTTACCTCTGCTGTATGGAGGTATTAGCTACTATAAGAACAGGTGGCACATGACTGCAGTGGTGGTGGGATCCTTAGAGAAGGCCAAGAGTGACTGAGTGTGGGCGAAAACCACTTTTACCATCTCCCATTTCTACTCAAATATCATAACAGGAGAATTTTGTAATTAGTGCTTTGTAGAACTGCATTTTATATTCCAACAATTTAATTCCAGTTGTTGCAGAACTTGTAAGAATATACACTAGCATCACAGTTTATCATTCACCGATACTTCACTTCCATTCAGTGGAAGGGACTTTGACAGATCTCCAGAAATACTGTTACTGCTACAGTAATGGTCACAAATAAGGCTCCAAACCTTCTTGTGCCAGGCACTGCATAAACAGTCATAGATAATCTTTGAGTTCCAGCTATTACACATTAGCTAGATGAAAGTTCATGAGGAAATAAAGGCTAAAAGAAACTAAATTTCTTTTCAGACTCATGCATGGAGGAGTCTCAGAAATTTTTGACTCTCAGAAACAGAAGCTCTAAGGCATATCCAAGGATCAGCTATAAATTTTATATACCATCTTATATTCAGTCATTGTCTTGCTGCCAGCCCCAGGATATAACCCTGTAGTTTACAAGAGCCTTTTCTAAATCCTTTAGAAGACTAGGAACACTATTATTACAAAGACACATCAGAACACGAACTCACAGTAAAAGTAAGGCTTTCACTGTTTTAAAGACCTAACGGTAAATAATTGATTTGATAATTCAGGTTTAATTGATACAGAAATATATAGTAGTAACAGAACACCTACATGTCTTATACTGATATTGTTTATGTTCCATGACCTAAAGTGTTATATATTGGACATAAATATATTCTTCCTCCTACACAAACCAAAATCTAAAAATATTTATTTTCCAGTCTTCGAAGTTATTTGAATGCAAATTAAAATCTTTGAGTTACACACAGTACATTCGTTATCTCCTCTTCATTTTAATATAGTTAACCTGACCTTGTGCAAACCAACTGCATCTTGGTTGCACTCAAAATGACACATTTTTTGGTCTGTTGTGCAGAGAATCTACATAGAAATGTCAGGCAAAATATGGAAAAAGATCCAGATGCAAGGAAAATGAAGGGGTGGAAGTAGTCTGATCAAGTGCAGGCATCTATAACAGATACAGTGTATCTCCTCCTAAAACAGAAACTGGTCTAGGACAGACTAATTCTTCCCTAAAGATGACTGTTTCTCTCTATTGACACTGAAGGGTGTAGGGATAACTGGCTGAGGTTCCTACACTGTAGATCTTTAAAATTAGAATAAGGTCAATTATATGTAACATGTCCTGTCTTAGGTCATAGCAGAGATCTTTGGTGGGTTTAAGAATAGAGTGACATCTGTAGTTCAATTGCTTGCCAGGAAGCATGAAACAATCACTCCTGGCTTTTAGGAATGTAATTTGTTTATCTGCATCACTTGAAGAAAGGGCTAAACTGAGTTCAAAGTTGCCTGAATCTGAACTTAGAGATCCTTATTTGTTCCTTTCATAAGAGACAAGCCCAGAAGCAACTCCAACTTTTCCTTTTCCCTTTTCCTGGCTGTTGCCTTCAACGTTAGTTTGAAAAAGCATTAATGAAAAGAAGATTGACTTGGAGAAAAGTAAACAGTTTAATAAATGCCTTTCACATCACAATTACAAAGAGAATTTCAATATCAAGGGAGGGGGGAGGGGCAAATCTAAGCGGAGAAATTTCATGTTCCTTAAGTATGTGACTCAGAGTGGAGCCATCTTCTATTTGAAGTATTATTGTCACTTTCAGAAGAGGTTGATAGGAATCCCCGTACTCCAAATTTTCTACTTTTCTTTTCTTAATTCTCAACATAGTACACTTCCCCCAAGCACTTTTGTTTCATAGAACTGCAGGGTAGTTTAGGTTGGAAGGCACCTTGAAAGATCATTTAGTTTCAACACTACTGCTTGTGTGCAGGGATATCTTGCACTAGGTCAGTTTGCTCAAAACCCTGTACAGCCTGATTTTGGCCCTTATCTTCCACTGAGGTGACCTTATAATTTCCATGGCATAAAACTCACCTTAAATCTGACTGACATGGCAATTGGGGATCTCCAGACAGATGGAAATTGAACATATGCAACTTCAGCATTTATTGAATTCACGGCTCTTAACTACATGTATAATATTACCAAATTAGGAGGAGTTAAAATTGGTTTGGGGATTTTTTTCCCCATTTTTAATAAAATATTGAGAAACTGCTATGGCAACTTTTTACCATACCCCATTGGTGCAGTGGACATACAACAAAGTATTTTTTCCTGGTTTTTATCACACTCTAAAGTGACTTAAAACGTATTAATGCATAGTTTCAGGTGAATTGGTTTATTCACACAGATCCAGGCTGGAAAATTATAGAGGATTTAAATTCTTTGTGTCGTTATTCTTTTTGGTTGTACTTTTGAATGCGCACTATGTCTTAGAAGAAAGCATGTTTCATTTTTCATACTCAGTAATGTAACAGCTAGCTATGCATATACAACTTGGCATCTATAAAACCAGATATAATTTTTAAAAATCAGGTATGAATGTTCTAACCAAATTCTTAAGGAATTCTCCCATTTTGCCTACTTAAGAACACTTAGCATTGCAAATTTACAGAAGTAAAATTCGGCCTGGCTTCTAAACCTTGCAATGTAATTAACTGAGCCTTTATAAAAAAACCCCATAATTTACAAGCCAGCATACCATTAACATATTAATACTCTGAATCTTTCTGTATGAGGCTCATGAATTCAGTTGTGCTATATCTATAGGATGCTGTGGCAGAAGTAGAAAAGTGAGGTAGTGAAGCTCAATTACACCAATCAAAAGGTTGCTGTGTTCAAAGACAAGGATTAGTGTTAATAATTTTTCTCCAGGGAAGAAAATGCTCAATCCAGGTTCCTTTAGGGCCTGTAGATTCTTGTCAGGATGCAGAAAGGAAAGGATTCATGTAACTAGGTCATTTCAGCTTCTTTTGTTTGGTAAGAATGATCTATAAGATAAAACATTAGGAGGCACTTTCTTACATGATTGTTGTTTTATTGTTTTATTAGCATTAACAACTATGTTATATAAATATATTTGTAAATAGATACTGTCATCTTAAACCTTTAAAAATCTCTTCATAAAAACACAAAAACATTCTTCAGTATTGGTTCAAGACTATAAAATTATGTTTATTTTTGTTATACAATGAAATAATAATGAGAGACAGTACATATAGTGCACAGATATTATTGCATTTCACTTTCCGTATATGCATACTATTTTAAAAATGTTTCCTACAATGCAGTAACATGAAATAATCCAAGCTGGGATGATACAACTTACATATACTATTCACATATGAAATAGGATATAAATCTGTCTGCAGTCTGTTTATAAGAAGACTTACCTCTCTTCTTCATCATTATACTAATATTCTTACAGCAGAGAGAAGTACAGACAGAATGAGATGCAAGTGCAGCACTTGCAGCTCCTGCAAACAGCTTCTGCAAGTTTGATGTCACTGATGAGCTTTAAGGAGGCTAACAAACGGTGAAATCAGAGAAGAATGCATCCTGAGCTGATTAAGCTTAATCGAGATGCTGTCAAAGATAGCCAAGGTTCTTGTCAGTACCCTTCTAGCTCCCTCCACGAGCTCAGGAGAGGGATACCCTGATTTGTCCACCTACAAAATTATTTTTCCTGTCTGGTCTCATTAAAAAATGTACTGGCACTGATGGCTTTGATGGTTTGCAGTGGAAGCTCCCTCCTTACATAGGCAGATATTTGAATTAAGGCAAAATATGGTGTGAGAAAATGGAAAACAGGAAGGTGAAGGTAATGTTTGTTTATACCTTGTTTATACCTTGTTATATTATTAACACTTATCTGGGATTTCTTAGAAATTTCAGAACTGAAATTCAGTCCCAGATAAGTCAATGACAAAACTATTTCTGTGTTACTATGATCTTCCTCTTATAACAAGCTACTGGAAGGGGAGTGTGAGGCAGATTCCTGTGCTTTTGTATTCACTGTATGCCTGTCAATTCTTAACTTCACTTATACAGGACTGAGTCAGAATCAAAGCTTGCTACATGGAATTATTTCCGTTCTTAAGTTTAATCACATTCAGTTATTTTGAATCCTTCTGGTCAATAACCTATCCTCTTCGAAAGATTTTGCCAAAATACATGTTGCACTGTTTCCCCATCAGCAACACACAATTATTTGGGAAGAATTTTTTCTGTACTAGTATATGTATGAAGATTAAACAAATAGTTCACAGAAAGCATACTGTCCATATTGTGTTTTTCTCAAGTTATTACTTGAATTTATTAACATGCTTAGGCTTCTGTAGAGGTTACATTTTTCAGGTCTTGTCTACATACCTCTTGTTTCCCTGTCCTGAAAAAGTTCTTAGCATCTTATTAAATTATGTGACAATGAAATGTTTTGAAGGAAGTAGAACCAGAAAAATTAGGTCTTTGGTGGGCATGGTTTTAAGTGACTTCTGAATTCCTAAATGTGTGATTTTTTTTTTGTCATTCATCATGTGTTCGTGTTTTTAAAAAAAGTAGAAAGGAAACTGGTATTTTCATTGTTTCAAAAGTAAGAAATGTAGTTTCTTCTCATATACAAAACAAACTAAATTTTTGCCATGCAGAGTTCATAAAATGTTCATGTTTAATTCATCCGTTTTGTTGAATCAAATTGCTTTATTTTCCTGTTTTAACTTAATTTTAATGAGTTCTAGATCATAACTACAAGTTTTGTTCAGAGGAGATGAAAATGGAACTTTTCAACTTCATTGGAATGTATCCCGAATTTTTCTTGAAGTGACACCTCTTCTCATCAGACATATTTTCAAGAATTTTTCTCCTATGATTTCTCATTTCCTAGAAGAAATAAATAACATGAAGTAATTTACAACAGTTCTAACAATGTTTTATCTTTCCTCAAAATATTGTGTTACTATTGATTTCCATCAAAGAAAAAAATATTCAAGTAATACTAATTGCTTATATATATCAGAGCATGGAAATATCCAAAAGAAGACTGACCAGCTGTGTGATAATTATATTTACAACATTTTTTTCCCCTATCTCTTTGTATTTTAAGTGGATTTTGTTCCATTTTAGAGTTTTGCATCTCAGTTTTCATAAGGGCAGATTTTAATGCTATGTTAGCTGTAGTAAATGTTATGGTTTATGTACTTATTAGCATAACAAGTGTCTTAAATTCTTGTCTTAACATATTCCAGTTTCTCAGAATAAGAGGTTGCAAGTACATAGATTTGAATAGCTAAATTTAAATCTTATTTCAGTCTTGGTCTTTAGGAAACTGTAGGCAGGGTATTGGGTCTGGGTTTCCTCTTAAAAAGGAACACCATCACTAATTTTTGTTATGAAAGGAAACTAGAATGATTTTTGGTCAAATGACTACATTCTTATTCAGGAAAAAGAGTTAAAAAAATACAGCCTCTCAGACTTCAGGAGAAAGCGTATTCTCTTTGAAAATTTTAAATCTCTCTGAACAAATGTATAGATTCCAGGTGGCTTTTAGACTTTATCACAGGATTTATATGATTCTGTACTACCTTTAAATAGGTGTTGGTACTTATTTACTTAAGTGATTTAGTAGGGTTTCTTTGAACACTTGCAGAGAGAGCTTTATTTTCCAGTCTTTTCAAGTAACATTCATTTTATCAAACATAGACGTCTAAAATGTATTTCTGAGTTAATCAGTATAAGCTTCCTTTATAGTCAACAAAAGGAAACAGGTGTTTTTCTGAGGAGAATATGTCATTTAAAAGTATATGTCTGAAATCAGTCAAATGACTCATGCCTTAGAAGTTCTTTTATCTCTCTGCTGATTGTAAATGGGTTATACATTGACTAGTTCAGAGATAAACTTCTCTGTCTGTGCCTGAAGTTGGGTGAGATGCACTCTTCTTGTACCCACAAATATTTTGATATTTTTTGACTTACAGAAATATGCTGACGTATCCTGCTCTATTATGAGTATATTTAAGAAACTGGAACTATTAATAGGCATCAGCAAAGAGAGATGCTTTATCTTTAGTTTCATCATCACAGATTCGCTTTATGCTTGAATTATAATACTTCCAAATGTCTCTTTTCAGGGTTACACAATGAAGTCATGAGAAGGGGATAATTCAAATCCTGAATCCATGTTGCCTGCTGCATCTTGAACAGGGTGTAAAATTGTGCTAATATAATTCCAATAAAATCCATCATATTTAGTATTCTCAACCTAAGAAATAATTTTTCCATTTGTTTCCATATAACATTGCATCTCTCAGTTTATCACCAGCAGTGTGAAAAAGGCATAGGTACACACTTATCAAAGACTAATCAAGACAGGATATTTCTGATCTCTTGATTCCCTTAGGGGAACTGCTTTCACCTAATGCTGTACAAGCCAGTTATTTTCTAGAGTTCTCTGGAGACTTCTGAAATTTTTTTCCAAAGGTGTCTATTCATAATATGTTACTTTTAAAATACTGTTTTGCATTTATTTATAAATTAGAATTATTATTATTCTAATCTTGTGTGCATGCGATATTACTCTTTTTCCTTAATATTCCCTTACTCCAGGATATGAGGGGTGAAATATAAACTAATGTTACAAATTTTCCTCCTGTTTCTCGTGGAGGATAAATTTAAGATTACTCACTCGTTTGGTTAAAAATGTTCTGATTTCTGCAGTATATAACCATACCTTGCTCTCAAAAGAAATCTCATTTCAAGAGAGCCCTTTTCAGTCATTTGTTCCACAGAAGCATAGTTTTCAAGTATGTTAACTCTTATTGATTAAGAAAACTTGCAGAGCCACATAGTAACACATCAATGACTAAGCCAATAAAAACAAATAGCATTGTAACGGATCACACACAAAGGCTGATTCTCAATGGGTCTATATCATCTTCGGTTCATTAACCTCAATGCAGCAAAATGGATTTTACATCAAATCTAGATCTAACTTTAATGTGTAAATCTGTTTTAAAAAAAAAAGGAAATATATTTATTCAGAGATCAGGATTTGTAAGATTTTTTTGATGTCTGTTTTGCAGAGACTCAGTACTTCTACGTGAAGCAGTTCTGTCTTTTCTAAATTATTTTCTAAAATATTCCTGACACTTCTTGTCACTCTAAATTCTTCAGGAGAAAAAAAAAAATATGTGTTTCACTCTTTTCATCAGATTTCCATGTATCTTTCTTCATTTTAATCTGAAGGTTTTTTAGGACTTGTGAAAGTTGGTAGACAAATAGTAAATTAGTATAAAGGGAATAGAGTTTGATGCTTCATGCTAAACATCTCTGTACTTCACTTCATCACTGAGTCGTTGTCAAATCTTTGGATTATCATGGAAGCATTGACTCTACCGTAAATCTTATTGCTACTTTTCATGACAAAAACACTGTGGATGCCATAGGTTTTGAGGTACTGGGATTTGGCACAACTCCACTAAAATCAGACACTAATAATGAGCAGCTAACATGGAATTTATTTCTTTCTTTAGAATGATACATCGTAAAATTCCCATAGCTTGTTCCTTCATACAAAGTCTTCTCCCGAAGCTGTGACTGCTTAAAATTGCTGCTAAGATATTTTGGTGTTCAATGCAAACAAAAGACTAAATAAATATTCCAACAAAATCAATAAAAACAGAATATAAACAAGCTTTGGACTGGAGAAGTAAATCTTGGTACTAGCTGAATCTTTAACAGCCTTCAAAACTTTGAAAAATAACATTGTGATGAGTTGGACTCAGTCTCATATAAACTGATAATAGTATTAAGTGATACTTCTTAAAAATATGCCTTCCATTTTCTGGCCTTGGTTTAATTATCAGTGACAGAAATAAATGTATAAACTATGGAAAAATTGTCTTCTTTGGCAACTGGTTTTCTAAGGAAGAAATAACGTATTTTATCTTTTACTTCACAGTTGGCTAATACCAAGGGTGTATTTCTGAGATGACGCTATGCCTTTAAGAGTATGTCTCCTAGTTTGCATTTTGTACTTGTATATTATTAGTGTAGTTTTTTCATAGAATCATAGAATCACCAGGTTAGAAGAGACTCATTGGATCATCGAGTCCAACCATTCCTATCAAACATTAAACCATGTCCCTCAGGACCTTGTCAACCTGTGTCTTAAACACCTCCAGGGAAGGTGAATCAACCACCTCCCTGGGGATTTTTTATCTGTGTATCGAATATAGCAGTGTAAATACACAACACTGAATATGCACAGCAATGTCAATGTACATGATCTTACTAAGGTCAGGCACAAGGATCTTACTAATACATAATATGCTCACTGGATAATGAGTCAATGCTCATATTTCATATTAGGGTTGAAGGCAATAGACTTGGCACAATTTTTGCTTGTTGTTTATATCTGCTCACTCTGAAGAATAAAAAATATTGAAGTTCATAATTTTATGCATTTTCTGTTTATTCTTATCTATCTGAAAGATGGTCAAGTGTTACTTAACTTACCCTTCAGAAATAAAATGTTCTTTCCTGTAAGTACACCTAAAATTGAGATAAACTTGCTCAGGTCCAGAAACCATCTTGCTACGACAATAAAGTAAATTAGAAGAAAACCAGGATGATTTGGTGACACAGAACTACACACTACTGTCACACTCAGTGCGAGGAAAAGTCATGGAATAGGTGATCTTGACTGCTATCATGAAACACATGCAAGAGAACCGGGTAATCAGGCGTAGTTAACACTGCTTCATGAAAGGCAGGTCTTGCCAAACTTGATCGCCTTCTGTGACAAAGCAACCTGCCTACTGGATGAGGGAAATGCTGTGGATCTATCTTCTTGGACTTCAGTAAAGCCTTTGACACAGTTTCTCACAGCATTCTTCTAAGGAAACTGTCAGCCTCTGGAATGGACAGGACAATGCTCTCCTGGATGGAAAACTGGTTGGATGTTTGGGCCCAGAGAGTGGTGGTAAATGGAGTTAAATCCAGTTGGAGACCAGTTACAAATAGTATCCTCAAGGCTCATGCTGAGTCCAACCCTGTTCAATGACTTTTTCAATAACCTGGATGAAGGCATCGAGTGCACCCTTAGCAAGTTTGTGGATGACATTAAGCTGGGTGGAAGTGTCGATCTTCTGGAGGGTAGGGAGGCTCTACAAAGGGATCTGAACAGGCTGGACCACTGGGCTGAGATCAATGGCATGAGGTTTAACAAGGCCAAATGCCGGGTCCTGCACTTGGGGCACAACAACCCTATACAGAGCTACAGACTAGAAGTTGTCTGTCTAGAAAGCTGCAAGGAGAAGGACCTGGGAGTGTTGGTCAATAGCTGACTGAACATGAGCCAGCAGTGTGCCCAAGTGGGCAAGAAGGCCAATGGCATCTTGACTTGTATCAGGAATGGTATGACTAGCAAGTCCAGGGAGGTTATTCTCCCTCTGTACTCAGCACTGGTGAGACTTCAAACACTGTGTTCAGTTCTGGATCTCTACCCTCCAGCAGATTGACACTTCCTCTTATTATAGTGTTGTCTGCAAACTTGCTAAGGGTGCACTTAATGCCTTCATCCAGGTCATTGAACAGAGCTGGACACAGCATTAAGCCCTGAGGAACCGCACTTGTAACTGGTCTCCAGCTGGAGTTTTAGGTAGGCACAGAGAATAAAGGTTATCTGCAGTTAAGTTGGGACATAGGAACAGTCACTCCAGAACACAGTGGGATGAATGACAGGGGATGTTCAATGATTAATCATGTCCTCTTCAAAAGATGTCACCTCCCACACTAAAAGACTCTTTCACACCATACTAGATTATTATTGACTCAGGTGAGTGTCAGTGAATAACAACAGTTTAAAGGGTTTTGGTTTTGTTTAATACACCAGCTGACCAAACCTATCTGATGAGGAGGGTATGTTCTGCCTTGATAAAATGGACTTTAGGGAAAAATCTGTCACAGGAAAAATACTGAAAGACTTATCTTACCTAAAATATCCCATGTACGCCACTGTCAGAAATTGTTGACATGCAGATTTCTATTTTTTTTTTACTTTTTGTTTTAGGTTTTCTTACCCAAATGCTGGCCTATCCAACAGGAAGGTATTTTTTTCTACAGTAACTACACACTGTCTTTCACCTGTTACCATATAATCTTAGCAAAACACTAAATATGTTAGAAGATTTATTCATGAGTGCCGAGTTTATTACCTCAGCTGCAGATATGAAAGTGCTAGACTCATAGCAATAATCCTCCTCCCACTGCAGACTCAGTTTTGAACCAGTATGATGATGTGTCCTTCCTCCCTGTTTCTGAGTCATTGTCAAATAGTCTCTCCACCTACGGAATGAAGTGAGAAACAGTATGAGTGAAATTTAGACCGCTATTGAAATGTGTGGAGTTTCCAAGTCCACGACTTTCAATTCTCTTCTACATCTGCAGACCACAGTAGGTTTTAGCACCCTACCTGGAGGAAGCAGAAGAAGAAAATAGATGGAGGTAGGTTTCTGAATCAGTGGTTTCTGTTAACATCTCTTGCATTGCTGTTCACTTGCAATGGTAAAGTGTAAAAGTGAATTGTAGCCTTATCTTGATTTCTACAGTTTCTTGGTGAGACGGAAGGAAGGACTACGAAGTTGTAGTACTTGCAATGACTAAAGAGCAGAAAACTAGAAAATAAAAATGAAATGTTTGCTCTAAAGTATGAAATCTAGTTGTACTCTGGATGGTTGTGCTGCCATGAGTAGTATAGTCACTTTATTAGTAATAAATTTAAAGTATATATAAGTACCAATACATAAGTACAAATATAAGTACGTAGTATTATTTAGAATAAGTATAAAATATATACATTTGAAGAAGTTTGGGTATTCAGGGGCACAAACAGAACTCTGGGGTTCATTGGGTTGCATTCAGTTTTAGCTGACTACTATGTGCACAAGTGATGATTTTTCCTTGTTTTAGCCAAGAGTTCTTCAGGAATGTTTGGGTTTTTTAAGCCTGATAGGTATGGACAATTTGTTCTTTTTTGTTCTTACTTATCAAATGGAGGAACTGCTCCATTCCAATAGCAAGAATCTATTGTCCTTTATGCCCCTTAGGGATTGAGGAAATAATTCTCCCCCAACACAGAAATTTCCACTCCATCTTTCAATTTCAAGATATCTGGGAGTCCTGCCCATCTTGCAAGTTAGGAAGGGTGAGCATGCATCACAAAAGATTTCCAGTGGGAAGTTTTGCCAAAATCATCTTTAATTCATTGACTTATGTCTGACACCAAACTCTGGATTCTTGAACAAAGGACTTCGTGAAGGATAAAAAAAAATAAAAAGAAAACACAATCAAAGAAATTCCATTTGAAACTATTTTAAATGCCAAAACTTTTTCTCCCATCTTAAGATCCTGATCATTCCAAGTACTAGTCTACATCAAGGTTCCAGAGGTTGTCACGCAAGTGCATTCACACACTTACACATACCAAGTATGTTCCTGGATAAAATTACTAGCCAATAGAGACCAAAGCTATAAAGAAGATCTGGGCTCAGAAGCAACTTGGGAATTCATGGTCCTCCCCTCCACAGCTTGAGCTGAGAGACCAGATGTTTTCAGCCTCTGATGTGAGCCAGAGGAAGCTCAGTGGCCCACCCCCTTCAGCGAGGATTAGGTCTCTGCAATAGGACCTGCAGAGTGAAAAGGAAGAAAATGGAATAATTGGCTGGGGGGTGCAATGGGTGGGAGAGGCTGCTTAATGTGGGGACAAACAGGCCAGTGTTTTTGGAAGTCTTTCAGTGTGAACCACTTGTCTGTGCCTGTTAATGAATGAATAAACTTCAACTTTTCTTTTTAAGGGATGACTAACCAAAACTAAGTATCTAAAAAGTACTTAAAATGTAAACTTTAATGAGCACTTTAAAAATGTATCTTTATGATACTAAAACTAATATATGGGGGTTTTTAAGGAAAAAAATATTATATTTGTTATATTTATGCTGCCATTCATGCTCTGACTCTGATCACTTATCTGGATAATTAAGCAGTATCACTGTGGAACCAGATACTGGAAATCTGATATTAATCCGTCCCTCTTAATAGTAACACAAAGCCACTGGGGTGGAAAGCAGCCTAGTCTTCTTAATCCCCTTTTACCAACATTTTGGTATCAACATATCTCATTTATTTTCACAAGTGGTTCACAACACACTATAGCTGGCTTAAGTCTAATTTAGGCTTCAAATCAAAATATATTAAGAAATTCAAAAATAGTCAAGATTACTAAGATTTCTTGAGGGAATGATTCACAATCAGCTCACGTAACTTCAACAGCAACAGGGTACAGCTAACTGGGTCTTGATGTCTGCATTACTATAAAGTACACCTCTTGCCTTTGAATTAAAAGAGAAGGCAGGATTACAATGGAGATCTTGAGATCCCACTTCCATACTTATCAGGTATGTTAATGATGGTCTGAGAAACTTCTACAGACATTAATCCACCTGCCAGTACTGAAGAATTCAAGGCTATTCTGTTCTCTCCCTTGTGTACATGTCAGTGTTTATGTGAGCCTTGTTGTCCCATTTAGTGCTTGTCAGAGTATCTTTGGTTTTGATTTCCAGATTGTCCTAGAGTTCTTACTAGACAGTGATGCTCCCCTCATAATTCCCTTGTGCATTTTGAGGTGACTGGACTCAGACTCAGCATGCATTTAACTTGACATGTACTGCAACAACAACAGTAATAATGGTAGATAATTGTCAAAAAGGGAAGGCAGCACTCTTCTCCTTTCTCCCTTTCCTGCCTCCTCAGTGCAAATAAACCTGAACCAGACTGAAAATGCACAGCCAGGTGGAATATCACGCTCAGGTTGTGCTCATGAGGAAAAAGCACTTGCACATTGCCAACTTGGTGGCACGAGTTTGGGTTTTGCCTTTGACAGGTAGGATGAGAAAGATCCTGGTGTCACAATTTCTGTGGGAACCTCATCACCTCAGCTGCAGTTTCAGGTGGTCAGACTTGATGCCAGACATATTGCTTCATAAGGCCCACTAGCTACAGATACTGACATGTCTGAATCATCAAAGACAACAGTAAATTGACATCCATTTGACTACAGCTTGTGCTCTGTTTTCTGTCATATCATTGCATTAGCTACTGTTGCCATTCACTTATGCATCATGAATCTGCAGTACTTCAGGTTCATAGCTTAAAGACTAAATCCATCATTACAAAAAAACAATAGAAACCAACCTTAGACATCTACTTTAGCTTCAAGGTTAAGCCTTCCAGTTGCTAAGAGTGTTAAGGTGTTTAAAGTGGACCTGAGAAGACCTACAAGTCCATGAACCTTATCTATTACTTAAAAAGTTTTCGAAGAGTTTATAATACGGACAGAGATCATGTGTAGTGAATGTATGAAGTATTTCACCTCATTTTTGTGGCTCTGCCATCAGAAGCAGACACACATTTCAGTCCAGGAGACTACTGTTTGCCCATGTATATTATATCAAGTGTTAGTGCCACTGAGTAGTGTACAAATGGGGGAAACTATCACTTTATAGAATAATTAGCCTGCTATTTCAATGACAAGAAGGAATGGCAGTGTGTAGGCTGCAAACTGAGGGGCTGCCTTTACCTTCATTTTGTATTTGTACAAAAATAGGAAAATGTTTTTACAGGATAGGCCAATAGTGACACAGGAGTTGAATTAGAGCATCCTTAATTAATATGTCAGAATATAATAAATGATGAAAATATGTATAATTAAATTCTTGTACTAAAACCAAGATTATAAAGTGTGACTAAAATCGAGTAGAGCAGCTTTTTTTTTTGTTGTTGTTGTTTCTTTTATTTTCCTCCCCAATATTTGTACTTAAATTAAAAATTGAGGGTTCTGGTATCTTTGGATTTTATCTTGATTAGCTGTTACATTCCATGGCTAACAGATTGGTCACCCCAAAAACTACATGCTATTTGTGAAGATTAAAAGATTTTCCCTAGTTCTATGATTGCAGTGTTATTTTCAGGCTAATATACAGTAGTAATAGCTTGGCACTGTGGCAACCTACATTGTCAATTATAAGCAGCTACTTGAGACAGGTGTTTGAAAGAGCAAACATTGTACATAAATTAAATAATTATTTTCAATTACATGGTTTCAATTTTCAAAAGCAGTGAGGGATTCTGAGTATCCCAGTTTTACAAAGATAGAAGTCCGACATATGCAAGGGGTCTGATTTTTTAATTTTCAGTGTTTATGGATTGGATCCAACTTCATTGAAACAATTGAGTGCCTCTTTTCTTCCTCTGCCACTCAAGAGTTCAAGCAAATAGATCCCTCTGAATGTTAGGTTACACCTATGTAGCGAGTAACCTTATACATGATTTTACACTAGAGATTTTTAATTCTGTTAACCTGTTCTTTTTGTGTGTGTGCTATACTTTCTTTAGTTTAAGGGAAAACATTTTAAACCAATTTTTTCTTTTTTTCCCCATCTTTATGGAAGATCTTAATTCCGGCTGTGATATAAAAATGCAGTATATACTAAAACTGATATAAAAACTTGAGCAATTAAACTAAGCTGTATAAATTAAATAAGGCAGGTTCCTTGTAAATTCTGATCTGATGCTGAATCATGCTAATTGTTATTTATTCAATTATTCAACGTATTGATCATACAATACTTTAATATCTTTCATTATTTGTCTTAATAGAAGTCATCGCTATAGATTCCACTCCTATTGCTCACATCTTCAAAGATATCAAGATCCTGAACACAGCCTGAATACCAGCATTAGAAGAGGAAGCATCCAGATACTTCCAGTGGACAAAGAAAATCCATAAACTATATACAGTGAAGAAGTGATTGCAGGAAATGGAGTTTTCTGTTCTTGCACTTTTCTAGCATTCTGTTCTTCAAAGAGATAACAAATATTCTATTGGTTAACATTTAACCCAAACTAATAGGTCCAATCTCACATACTCAAATAAATCATAATGTCTTTTCAATTAGTTTGCACTTTCACTCTCTGCTGTCCTGAATAATTAGGAAAACAATTCAGATTTCACTAGGAGATGATATGAAGTGTTATTCCTGTGATAATTACCAAGCTGCAGTTCAGTTTCTCTGGCTCCCACCAGGTCATCAGGGCACAAAAGAGGACACCGTGGGAGCATTAATGAGCTCTCATTGAAGATGTTAAAAAGCTTGTATTGATCTGTTTGTCCAAAAAGGAGATATTTAAGCCTTTCTGCTGAGGGCAGGAGAGACAGAGATTCATATCACAAAGCCTTTTATCCAACCCCTTCTGTTTCTGGCTTCAATATTGCCCAGTCTCAGCATGTCTGGTTTCTGGAGGTCATACTTTTAAACTTTCACAACATTTTTTTTCTTTTTTTCCTTTCTTCTTTTTGTTTAAAAAGAAAAAAAAAGGAAGAAAAGAGAAGGTAAGATACAGTGTACACTTAACCTTTACTACAGGGATCCTTTTACACAGCTAGCTGTTTCTAAGAACAGGCTTTAGTGCAGTAAGATCTGTATAAAACTCACACACATCTCAATTAAAGTAAGAGCAGTCCAGACAATGCAAAGATGAACTCAGTGTAAAAATTTGCTAATATTTTGAAAGTAGATCACTTTTTTTTTTGGAGTTTGATCAGACTTTTCTTTCTAGCATCACTACCTTTATTTGTGAACTTGTGCTCTTGCTATTTCTAGCTGGGAGCGGAAGTGGAAGAACTGTAAGGTTGCAAATTCACCAGTTCTTGTGGTACTTTCAGAGGAAATGTCTTTCTGCAGGCAGAGGTGGCACATTCTGTCCTGCTTTCAACCCTCTTCATTGCTATGATATATTGCAGCTGTAAACTAGCTCTAGATACACTTTACTACTCATCAATTTTGTCTGCTCTCTTTTAAATACCACAATGAACTGTCAGTATTCCCAGCCTGTCTGGGATAGAATTAGGGATACAAAAATCATGTAACTGTTAAAGGTGCATTTTCTTTGTTTATATTTGTCACTTGAGCCAGCTGCTGTCTCGTTCTGCAAGGTTACATCTCTCTTTTCACTGTATCTCATTCACATTCACCTTGGTATGAACAATTCAGTGAGGCCAATTTCATGGAACTATTGTAAATGGTTACTGAAGAGAAATATGAGATCTGTCTTGGATATTGTTAAGAAGGTGTTAATGATGTGTTACCTTCTTAACTTACAACAAAGGCCATTATAGCTGAAAATATCTCAGTTTTAGTTTTAACTGTCTAGATCAAAGCAATGATAGGAGCTTCAATTCGCATTTGGTTTTTTTCATGGTCTGACTCACCTACCAGAGTGAGCTGGTGAATATATCTCAAAATCAAGGCCAGGTTTCCTGTAGCTTCTCCTTACATTGGATCAACACAGTTTAACTCACTAAAAATAAGCATCTGAATAACTGCAATTTCAACTTCACCAATTTGCGAAGTAGCATTTATTGGTAAAACACATATGTTTAATGCTAGCAGAGAGAAACTCTGGAAAAGAACTTCCCAGGGCAACACACAAGGAGACTCTACCTCAAGTTTGTAGTTTGAGTGTAACATAAGGGCTGCATCCTTCCAGGCTTGCTGCATCTGGGATCACTTGAATATCGACTCTTTTGTTTTTCACTCCATTAAGATGTAAGTTAGATTTGAAATATTTTTACAAGCAAAAATAAACCCAAAAGAATAAAAAGACAGATTTAAAAGATGCACTCTAAATGATCTGCAAATTATGTGTTGATAAAAGAGACAATGGCAACATCACCATGGGGGCAGGGTGGAGAAGAGAGGAAGAAAGAGAAACTTTTAGACCATGCCCGTGGCCTGGTCTGACCATGGTCTGGTTGGCAGTCTTGCTCTCATAATCACATGCTACTGATATAGGCATTTTTGTGTTTATAAGTGTGTAAAGGAAAAATACAGTGATGGTTTCTTGCCTAAGAAACAAAGGGGGGGGGGAAGAGAGAGAAAGGTGTAGCACAGATAATGCTGTTTTCCCCATCAGATTGCAAATTGGCTGACCACTGGTTTCACATTGTGCTTCACACATGAAACAAGTGTCTGTTCCAGGGAATGTCTATGGTTTCTGCAATCATGGAAGTGATCAATGACCTGTCAGTGTTGAGGGAAAGTCTGATGGGAAAATCTGGTTCTAGGCAGGTTTGTGATCTGAAAAGATTAGCAGATGAGGAAATAAGCTTTTGTAATCTAGCTGAGCTCTTTGACAATGGAACTAATACTAACAGTCCTAACTGACTCATCACTTCTAAACAAGTATAAGGATTCAGCTAGAAGGTAGGTACTTAAAAAGTTAATGTTGAAAGATATACATTTTGTAGATAATTAGCTAATTACTGGTTATGCCTCTTTGGGTTTAGCTGCCATTTTGCAGTCTGCTGGAAGTGTTCCTGTTTGCCCTGAACTGGCCTTTTCACAACATTAACTTGTGCTCTTACCAACCTAGTGGTTGCCCTAACTTGCAACACTGTGAACCCAAGTGTGCTTCAACTGTATAAAACACAGTGTCACTGATGCAGAGTTAGCAGAATCAAGCAGCTTTACAGATTTAGAAGCACAGGCATTTTGCCATTTTGGTATACCTTTACATGATTTCTTAATGAAAATGCTCTAATGTCTGTAAAGTATTCTTATCAGAAAGATCAATTTGTAAGCCCAACAGACTGAGTCAGTTCCCTCTATTGAGATAATTTTCCAGAAATCCCTTTCCAGAATGCATGAAGAGAGGCAACAGAAAGTCTACTGTACACGGTGTGTGAATTTTCACTACCAGTTTTAAGATGTGGGTTTCTGAAAACAGATTTCATATCTAATCACTGAAGAATGAATGAACATGATAATCACATTCCCAGTGGCCCAGCGCACTAACCTCCACTTTGGGGACTGAACCGGCAAGAGACCATGTGCGTCTCTGCTACATGTGGTGACCACTTAATAAAGATATGAGGGAAAGACTCAGGAGCAAGTAAAATTGGACATGGATAGGAAATAATGACCCTTGGTGAGTGACAACTGAGGTTATGTGGATGCATATTAAAAGTGAAGGGCCTGAATTATTTATTCATGGAAGGTTCAAGGTAAAAAGCTTAACTTGATAACATCTTCCTACTGACACTCTTAACTCTGTGGAGCTCCTCAAACTAAGTTGCTTTGTACACAAAGAAATGTGCTGGTTATCCCTCTCCTTCTCACTAATTGGTAACTCTTAGAGGGCAAAGTACGTTTTGTGAGTATTGGTGACCTTGCCACAAGCTGTGCAGCTACAGTAATAACATTCAGACTGTCATAGGGACAGGGTGCAAAATAATTTGTAGAAATCAATAGGATCTCCTAATCTCCCAGATGTGACACAACTTGTCCCCATACCTGGCACTACACCCGTCCTTTGCTCACCTGTCTGACATGAAAAGCATCCTCCCCACTGTCTGTCCTAAATCTGCCCTTCTCCAGCTTATATCCATTCCCTGTTGTCCTATCACCACAAGCTTTTATAATAGTCCCTCTCCAGCTTTCTTGTAAGCTCCTTTCAGGTACTGAAAGATCATTATAAGATCTCCTCGGAGCCTTGTTTTCTCCAGCATGAACAAGCCTAACCCTCTCAGCCTTCTTATGGAAGGTGCTCCAGCCCTTGGATCATCTTTGTAGCCCTCCTCTGGACCTCTTTCAACAGCTCCATATCCTTCTTACATTGAGGATTCCAGAACTGGACACAATACTCCTAATGAGGTCTCACAAGAGAGGAATAAAAGGGCAGAATCACTTCCCTCGAACTGCTGCCCACGCTTCTTTTGATTCAGTCCAGGATATGGTTGGCATTCTGGGCTACAGGTGCATGCTGCTGGCCCATGTCAATCTTCTCATCGACCCGTACCCCTAAGTCCTTCTCTGTAGGGCAGCTCTCAATCACATCATCCCCCATCGTGTACTGAAATCGGGGATTGCCCTGACAAAAATGTTGGACCTTGTACTAGGTCCATTTCTCCAACCTATCCAGATCCCTCTGGATAACATTCCAATCCTCCCAATGTGTCTGCAGCACCACGCAGCTTGGTGTCATCTGCAAACTTGCTCAGGGTGCACTCTATCTCCCTGTCAGTATCATTGATGAAGATATTAAACAACATCAGTCCCAGTTCAGACCCCTGAGGGACAACATTTGTCATGGATCTCCATATGGACACCAAGTCATTGTCCACTACTCTCTGAATATGACCATCCAACCAGTTTCTTCCACCCATCAAATCCATCTCTCTCCAATTTGGAGAGGAGGATGTTGTAGGGGATCATGTTAAATGCTTTACAGAAGTCTAGATAGATCACATCCAGTAGTTTACCCATGTCCACCGCTGTGGTCACCCCATCATAGAAAACCACTTAGTTTGTCATACAGAATTTGCTCTTGGTGAAGCCGTGGTTTAGCCTGGAGAAACCTTATCACTGACTACAACTACCTAAAAGAAGGATGCAGAGAGATGGATGTTGGTTTCTTCTCCCAAGCGATAAGTGATAAGATAGGAGGGAATGGTATCAAGCTGCACCAGGGGAAGTTTAGATTGGACATTAGGAAAAAATTCTTCACAGAGAGGTTTATCAAGCACTGGAACAAACTGCCCAGGGAGGTGATTGTGTCACCATCCCTGGAGGTGTTTAAAAGATGGGTAGTTGAGTTGCTTGGGGACATGATTTATTAGTAGATGGGTATAGTTGGATGACCTCTAATGTCTTTTCCAACCTTATAATTCTATGATTCTATGTTTCAACTGTGTTTACATGTGGTCACAGGGAGATATAGTGGTTTCCTGCTGCTGCAAGCAAATGAACCCTAACCAGGAAACGTAGGCTGAAGAGAAGGAAGTGAAGAAGAGTGGAAGATAACTGGAAGGAGAAAGAGACAAAACAGGAAGCAGGACAGCAGAAAAGATTTGGTAGACAGTATCTCCTTCACACAAATGAAAATTTGAGTAATTAGAAACTTTGCTTCCACAAGAAAAATGCTTTCTTCAATACAATAAATATCAACGTAGAAACATGTACTTTCATAGCCTACACTATGATTGGCAGGAGTGAGAGAATAATTTTAACATGAGCAAAGTAACCCAGGGAAGATGAACAACTCTGTAGTGTCTAGATCTGCAGATTTTACAATGTCAAATTACTGTAATATTAGCCACTAATTAAATTAGTCAAGGCCTATATAGAACTTTGAAACGCTCTCAGTTAGCCCTCAGATATTTACTGATTCTTCAAGAATATCTAGACAGGTGGTACATTATGCAAGGATCTTTGAGTAAAGTAGCACAGCTTCAGAATGGAGCTGAGGCAAACACAAACTGCTTCTGAATAAAAGCAGCCATGCAAGAGTCTAACATCTTCCCCCTTGTGGGGTGACATGGTTTGATAGGAATGGTGCTGCAGGGCACCTGGGCTCTCTTGGAGACTCCTCCCTCCCCAGGTGTTGCTGCTTTGCCCTCTCCAAGGGATCCCTTTATCTTCCTGGCAAAGCCCAACAGCCTCTAGCTGTGCCTGGCCGGGCTGAGGGCGAGGGATGCATCTCCTGGCATCACCGCTGCTCTGGCATCACCGGTGAGTCCCCATGGCACACCCTGCATCCCACGGGAGCGCGGGGGGGGAAGAAAGGCTGGGGGGCCTGGTGGCCCCCCAGCCAGGTAGGCAGGTAGGAATGATTGGGAGGGTTGGTGGTGGCTGCAATCTCACCTCTCAGCAGGGCTGACCCCTCTGTGTGCCCTTGGGCTGGGAGGAGTTATCATTCTGTGGTGGGTGATGGGTCAGTGTTGGGACAGAAGAAGGCCTTTAGCTTGGGGCTCCTTGCTTGGTGAACTGGGGGTCCCCGTTGTGTGCCTGCTGAGGGACACGGATTAGTGATTGACAGGGATGGTTGGACTCGATGATCCAGTGGGTCTCTTCCAAACTGCTGATTCTGTGATTCTTGGGTTCTTACTTAAACCTTTTAGTGATCTACCTGAAATTTCTTGGCAAGCCTTTAACAGAAGACAGTAGGTTATACACTGGCATGGAGTTGAACTGAAGTTTATTTCTCCATTTCTAGCTACTGCAAACATTAAAAAAAAATTGTCTATTTTAAAATAAAAATCTTCCTCTTGCTGTAGCAGGTACAGTTATAATAAATCCTTTACTGCCTTACCTTAAAAAAGACACTCACTTTCATCACCATAATTTTTAATTTCTGACTGAAACAATGAAAACTGATCAAAACTGCATTCCTGTTAAGAGGGGAAGGTCATACATCTCTGATGGCTCAACTGGCATATTACTCACATTACTAAGTTGTTGCAGTGAGATATGACCAAGGACTTCCTACAGGAGCCTTGAGAAGTAGAGACCTCACAGATATTAAAAACTGGAAGAAAAAAAAAATCCTGGAGCTGGAGAACGAAATTAAAAATGAAAGAAAACTGAACAGTACTGGAAGGAGACAGTGAAAAATATGCCTAAATACTACATCTAAGTATGTTTTATACTGGTAGATGCACAGAAATACACTAATATTGGAGACCTGTACATGCTGTGGAAGAGTTATCCAAACTAGCTGATCTTTCATCCACCAAAGTCAAAGGTTTATTGCTGACTTCAGTGGTATTTAGATTTGTCCAAAGCACCTAAGACTGCCCCCATGAAAAACACTCGTGCAGAATCAGGGCTAAGATTAAAATTTTGCCATCAATTTTTGCTCTCCTATTAAGAAATATTTATAAAGAAAAAGAATGAGTGAAATCAACTACGGGAAGGATTGCAGAAGTGCCAGAAATCTCTTTGTTCTCTCAGTCTTAATGTATGTCTGCCAGTTTGGCTTCTACATGAAACCTCTCTTTAAATTAGTCCTTCCATATACTTAAGAGTATCAAACAGACCAAGAAGATTACAAGGTGCCTAACACGCTTTTCTCAGGATTCTAATTAAAACACTGACTTGAGATTTTATTTGAAATAGTGCCCTACTTGCTTATTTTGCTGAAATCAGATGGTCGGGAACTTGCAAACTATACACACTCTTGCTTAATGCAAATGCTACGTTCTTATAATAAAGGTTAACTGAGAGGCAGGCATTTCTGGTGCTAAATTCTCATTTAGGTTTGAAATCAAAAGTCTTCCCACTCTCCACTTTCCAGGAACTACATGCAGCACCACCTCTTCTCCTCAAACTATAAAATTAGTACTTTGGGGAATTGGGCCTTCTGCCTGACCTTAATCAGCGTGTTCAGATTTAACAATCCTTTCAAAGGATCCTTCTTGCAGTTGTAGCAGCCTAGGTTATATACTTGACAGGTCTCCCTCTGCAAAACAGCAGTAGACAAATCTGCTAGGCCAACCACTGTTTAGTACCACGATTAGTTGAATAAGATTAGATCTTTATTTTTGTACAAGGAGTGAAAATATTTCCTTTAAGCCAGGTTACTCTTTGTCTAGTTGAATTTGTTTGGGGCATTTAAAATAAGTTCTGTTCCATCACATGCTGCCTGCCAAAACTGCAATTAGCCACTGAACATGGAGTAAGAAAAGAAAAAAAATAGACACCTCCCCCACCCCTGCACGCACACCCACACCACCAACAGTATTTCTTTTGCTCTCTCTTACTTTCTTTCTGGTATACAACAGGTGTTGTCATTCCAACCTGTAGAAAGCAGACAACTTCTTGCAGTGGCAAAAAAAAGGTTAGGACCAAATGTCTCAGAGGAATGAGGAAGAAAAAAAAGAAAAATACAGTGAATTTCCCACTAAATATATAAAATTACATTGTTTCTATCAGTTATTAAAAATCATAGGATGCTTAATTGGCTTCTAAAATTTGGAGACACAAGAGAAATAGAAGGGAGAGAAGCATTTTCTTCCTGGACTACAGTAAAGCCTTTGACACAGTTTCTCACAGCATTCTGCTATGGAAACTGTCAGCCTCTGGACAGGCACACACTCTCCTGGGTGAAAAACTGGTTGGATGACCGGGCCCAGAGAGTGGTAGCAAATGGTATTAGATTCACCTGGAGGCCAGTGACAAGTGGGGTCCCCCAGGGCTCAGTGCTGGGTCCAACCCTGTTCAATTGTCTTCATCAATGACCTGGATGAAGGCATTGAGGGTACCTTCAGCAAGTTTGCAGATGACACTAAGCTGGGTGGAAGTGTAGATCTGCTGAAGGGTAGGGAGGCTCTACAAAAGGATGTAAACAGGCTGGACTGCTGGGCTGAGACCAATGGCATGAGGTTTAACAAGGCCAAATGCCAGGTCCTGCACCTGGGGCACAACAACTCCATGCAGAGCTATAGGCTGGGAGAAGTCTGTCTAGAAAGCTGCCTGGAGGAGAGGGACCTGGGGGTGTTTGTTGACAGCCAACTGAACATAGCCAGCAGTGTGCCCAGGTGGCCAAGAAGGCCAATGGCACCCTGGCTTGTATCAGAAATGGTGTGATCAGCAGGTCCAGGGAGGTTATCCTCCTTCTGTACTCAGCACTGGTGAGACCGCTCCTTGAATCCTGTGTTCAGTTCTGGGCCCCTCACCACAAGAAGGGTGTTGAGGCTCTGGAGTGAGTCCAGAGAAGAGCGATGAAGCTGGTGAAGGGGTTGGAGAACAGGCCTTATAGTCTGGAGAAGAGGAGGCTGAGAGGAGACCTCATTGCTTTCTACAACTACCTGAAAGGAGGTTGCAGAGAGGAGGGTGATGACCTCTTCTCCCAAGTGACAGGGGACAGGACAAGAGGGAAGGGCCTCAAGCTCCACCAGGGGACATCTAGGCTAGAGATCAGGAGAAAGTTTTTCATGGAAAGGGTCATTGGGCATTGGAACAGGCTACCCAGGGAGGTGGTTGATGAACCTTTCTGGAGGTGTTTAAGGGATGGGTGGATGAGGTTCTGAGGGATATGGTTTAGTGTTTGATAGGAATGGTTGGACTCGATGATCCAATGGGTCTCTTCCAACCTGGTGATTCTATGATTCTACAAGAGCTCTGATATCCTCTCAGTCCAAAGGTACAATAACACGCCTTGACTGAAGTTAGTTCCTTCTTATCTCCCATTAGTCTGATCTGGAAAATGAAGGCTATAAAATCAGTCTGGAAAGCATCAGGCCGTGTCTTATTTGCACTGGAAACAGAAAAATCAGGAGTGATGTTTAAATAAAACCAGAATTTAATTGAGTCAAAACATGGTCAGAGTTGGCTACTCAAACACTGGTCATATTATTTTTTTAATTAACTCTTTTTCCTGTTCAATGTCTTATAACAAAACAGAAAATGAAGGAAAGTACTTTTAAAACACAGAGAACTAGATTTTAAAACCAGGTCTATGTTTCGAGCCACTGAGGTTTGTGTGTGGTTTTCTTTTTGTTTTTTTTTTTTTGTGTACTGCATGATTTGTAATGATTACTCTTTTCTATATTTGTGAATAGTACTATGTTTTGGGTTTTAATTTTTAATCTTCTCAAGCTTTGAAAATGGAGTTTTCAGGACTTTTTTTCCAGGATTTTTTCAATATTCTCTCCTCTGTTGCCTCCCAGAATAACAATCAGACAAAAAGATTTCTCTTTTCTGGGACAGAATTTGTGGGAGGAAGATTTCAGAGATTTGTCCTAAAATAAATTGTAATTCAGTGGTTATTCATCAAAGTGGAAGAGACTTAGATTAAAATCAGTGCACCATATCAGACATTAAGGAGATTTAAATGTGAATCTTCAGTGTCCCATGTGAGTTCTCTAATGGAAGAATATTGTGGACTGGAAGGAACATATAAAGGAATGGGGTAGTCCTACTGTGCTCTGATTCTTCCCCTTTTTATATGAAAAATATCTAGAAATTTTTTTGCTAATTCTGATTGAGACTTTCCCCTCCCGCTGCTTGTTTATAATTTATAATTATATATTTTCTATGCTTCATGGGTCATTGGGCATTGGAATAGGTTGCCCAGGGAGGTGGTTGATTCACCTTCCTTGGAGGTGTTTAAGGCACGGGTGGATGAGGTCTTGAGGGGCATGGTTTAGTGTTAGATAGGAATGGTTGGACTAGAAGATCCAATGGGTCCCTTCCAACCTGGTTGTTCTATGATTCTATGTTTCCTATAGCTATTTGCAATTGAGATACAGTATCCCATTCTAGCTAGGAAAGTGTAAATCAGAAAAAACATTCGTTCTCTCCCTGCCTCATCAGAACCCAGGAATCTGTATTACTACTGAGTCTCTCATTCCACTAAAATAATGCAAACACCATGGCATAACACAGGTCAAAGCTATTCCTTTCTATGCAAAAAAAAGATATACTAGATATTCCAGAGTGTGTAGGGAATACAATTTTATTTGCAATTGCAAGATATCAGGAGATTCTCAAACAAATGATACTTTAAAGTTTTGGTGGTAAACGTATTGTCTTTACATCGAATCAAACTGAATTTTTTTAGATGCCTGATGGTATGTTTGCACTGTAAAGAACCTGTTTTGTGTATATGTTGCTTTAAGACAGTAATATCCCTCTGAATAGGACTAGTGATGTCAGAAATACCATTTTCTCAATGCCACATAGTGCACAGATATTGCCATTCGTTGCAATCTGGGTGTCTCATTCAATTGTTTTGCTATCTTTGGAGGGTGAATGTGATAAACAGTAGGATCATAACCCAATCTTAAAAACAATGGAAAATAAAGAATATATTATATATAATATAGTGTATTTTTTGACAGCTTTTGATAGGAATGGTTGGACTAGATGATCCGATGGGTCCTTCCAACCTGGTTGTTCTATGATTCTATTTCATAGAAAACTAGCATCCTAACCTCCATTCTTACCCGATCATCTGAGCTATGTTATGGTTGACACTGTGAGTCTCTATTTCTTTATTTACTGATGTGAAAAAGAGCACAAAAGCAAATATAGGAACACTAACACATAGCCCCATGGTTGTCTGCAGCCCAGATGTACCTCTGGCCCCAAACCCGTCATCCTTGCTCAAGAGGCATTCAGGCCTGGTCAGCACTCCCTGATGGTATAGGTGGAACGGTATTACCACCTGGATGCTGAATGTTTCCCTTTCATTCTGTGATGTTTCGTGGGTAACTGTGGTCTTGAGCACAGATGTCACCAAACATTTAACAGGCAGTGGCTGAGCCCAAGCTATGAAACATGGAGAGAGCAGGGTGGGATGTTGTCTCAGCCGTCTCCACCTACGCTTGCTGAGCTCTCTCTGTGCACCTGAGTGACCCTTGGTTGGAGGGAAATAAAAGCTGTGGAGGGAAATCTGTGTGTATTCTGTATGACATGTTCCTAATGTTCTGTCTTTTGGAAATTTATACTTAATGATCCTGATAAATCTGAGACTAACCATTTCATATATGGCAAAGAGGGTTTGCATGCACCTAACACATTTAATAGGTCAAGGACATTGTGCACCGTACAGAGGCCATCTCTGCTATTGAGATTATCTACACATGCTGAGGAAGCCATCAGCAGGGAATTAAAAACCATCAGTTGAATAAAGGGCAAGTAGAAACCCAAAGATGATCATTGCATGATTACAGTATGCGTCAGCATTGTATTCCTCTTCAGAGCCTTTCTTAGGCACAGGCTTGTCAACTACTGAGAACATTTGCTGCCATTTTTCCTTTTCTTGTAAAAAACAAACAAAAAAATCCCCAGGTAAAATATGGCAGCTGCTAAGGCACAATTTTCTGATACTATCCACTCAAAAAAAAAAAAAGAAGAAAATATTTGCTGTCGTCAGTTAAAAAGAAGGGAAAAAAGAGAGGTGACAGCGTGTTCTTGATAAGACATAAAGGGCATAAATGGAGGGTTTCAGGCCAGTCAGAGACAGGGTTCACACAATATTGTCAAGGTCCCAGATTTATGCTTGACAGCATTAGTGCCAGGACCACTATTTATGTTGCTTTAATCAGTCACACTTTTAAAATCACCTATACTCAGCATTTATATCAATGAGGTGATAATATTGCTGTCAGGCACCAATATCGATAGTTATGTCATAATCTAAACTCTTTTAATCTTTTCCTATCCTTGCATTAATGAGTCTGAAAGAGAACTTCTACTGCCACAAAAAAATAAGGATGCTTCTGATTATGACAAGTGGCCACAGAAGGAAACTCTAGGTTTTGTTCTTTGTGAACCATTTTAATTTGCCTTTAGCCTTCTCTTTTTCTGTCTGACTTTGTAGACATTGTCAGCACATCCTACTGATTTTCTCACCAGCTACTTACATCTCTGAAAATATTTTATGCTTTATGGTAGTGTGAGGCAGGTAACCTCTTCCTTAAGTGGCTGGGGAGTGGGAGAGAGGGAGAAAGACAGGAAAAAAGAAACCTTGTTCTTATTCTGGTGTGGGGAGGTATCACTGTGCTTTTTATTTAACCTTATTTTTTTCATGTCCTGAGCCCACCCTTACAGCTGTCAGCCTCAGTTCTTTTTCTATTGTAAATAAAGTCTTTCTTGGATTATAGCTTTAAGCAATTTTTTTTAATTAAAATTCAATTCAAATATGAAAGTCAAAGAAACTTTCAAAGCACAATCTACAAACTGATTCACTCAAAGGGTCGGTTTTCATTGCTATAGCTACAGATTACTATAAAGAAACTTGAATCAGACCTTTGACACCCTGGAAGGTCAAAAGTCCTTTCTGCCTGTGCTAGGACCCTTTTGACAACTTCCTGTATAATTTGACTGTTATTTGCGTGTCTGGTCACCGTCTGACCCTGAAGTCTGGAAAAAATTGAGAGGCAGCATATATCTCTGTTTCATATGGACCCTAAAAAGGGCACTTGTAATTGCATTTTGGTGAGAAATTTACTTGTACAGGCTAGTACAGGCAGAAGCTGGGAAAGCTCCTAGACTTTTGTAGGTTAAGGATCAGCTCGCCTTATACTACCATAGTTTGCTGCATATCAGCTGCTCATTGCTGTTGTCTACATGGTAAAAATGGATGTGTTTCACGGGTTACACAGATTTAAAAATTTGCAGCACTTGCCCCAGTGCTACAAGTTAAAATTGGAACTACACTGTTCTGCCTTGAAATCTGTGCATTTCATATGCTTCCAATTTAAAGTCAATTGTGCTTATGAGGCCTTGTTGTGCATGAGATATTTTAAAGCTGGAGCCATAGCTCTTGGTTATACCTACCTATGACCTCAATAGGAAGAAAATCTAAACTAATAGACCAAAAAGGTTCATGACAATCTTGACAGGTTTCCACTCTGGATATTTGTAGTTTGTGGCATGCAACAAGGCAAACGTGCTAAGCAGTTTAGAAGCAGCTGGTAAGTTAATGCATCAAGATCAGACACTGTTAGGTTGTACCTCCTTCCTCCTCTGTCCAGCGATGGACACAGCCTTAGTGCATCTGGTGAGAAAACTGGAAGCCTCTGACACTCAAACTGCAGACTGCTGCAGCTATTCCCTCCCTGACAAGGTGATGTGACCCCTCCTGTGCTCTGCTTCCTGAGATGGGATTTGTCACAAGGAATTAAACATTGTTCTATCATCCCTGGCATGATGTTTCCAGGGGTGTTTGGTGCCTCAGAAATTACAGGTACCTGAGCAGTGGCACAGATGTTGGCTGTACCTGTTCTGGATGGCTTGTAGGTTTCCTGTTCTCATGTGTAGGTGGTGCTGTGTGAGCAGGAGGGAGAACCAGTTGCCCACAAACGTGGTGAGTGCCGTACAGGTAGTCATCCAAACAGCATAGATAACATGCAATATTTCTTGAAGGGGAGTGAGAAGATGGGCAAAAATAATAACAGGCAAGCACTCAAAACAGCTTCAAATTTTTGAATATCCTGGAATCAGTTTGAGGGAAGGTGTTTTATTCTCTCATTACGTGAAGAGACAGCGCTGACCCTTGTCTTTTAAATAAAAGAGGGATGTTTCTCACTATATTTGAAGATTTGGAGCCTAAAGCTGTGAAGGACATGACATAGACAAACCCAATTTTGTGAACAATAGCCTTTCCCATGTAGTCCTCTGACCTCTTCCCTCTTATTTTTTGTGCAAGAATCTATGCAAATTGGATGCTGAGACTTGCTGTGTTGAGTCTGTAACGTGGCTCCTTATGGACTATATACAGGTCCATAGAGATCAGTGGCATTTAGACACACACTATTGGACAGAAGGTACAGCCTCATCTTCTGTGGCAGGCACTGACACATCAAGCACCCCTGGAAACATTGTAAGGGGCATGATAGATCAACTGTTCAATTCCTTGTGTCAAATTCTCTCTCAGGATGCAGTGTGTAAGAGAGGTAACACAGCCAGCCTTCTGCTCAAATAGCTAAGGATAGAAAGATATGTGTGCATAAATTAAAGAGGGAAGGAGGTGGAGAAAAAGTCTGAAATAGTGTTTCTGTTCACTAGTATTATCTGCAAAAAACTATGCTTAAAGCTGGTAAAATTACACAGGTTAAAAAACAAAAAAATAAAAAACACAGAAAAAAATCCCCACAAAACTATGCTTTTATATGTTATTTCTTCATTCAGTTAATGATACACGTCAGTTCACTCAGAAATAGAGAGACATGCTTGAATCAATAAACAAGGACTAACTGAATGCAGTCTATCCAAAAGGCACTCTCTATACATCAGTTCTAAGCACGATAACAGCACAGAGTGCTCTGCTTCTCAATATGTGACCTCCCTGGTGTGATTGGACTGTAGGTGGCTTTGTAGAGAGAGCAGGAAAGACCCATCTGGAGGATTCAAGCTTCAAGATAGCTGCAGCATGGTTATAGCTGTATAAAGCAGGACCAGGGTGGGCATGATGCCATTGCTTCATGGGAAACGTCATACGATAAAGTGGTGGACAAAATGTTAGTAGGGTCCAAAAAAATCTGTGTGAGCTTTGATGGATGAGATGAAAACAGGACAAAGAAAGGAGGGCTACAGCCTGTCGAGGTACTTTCTGCTTTCACCATGTAGGCTGAGATTATGGCTGTGTGCATTGAGCTTGTATTGATAAAGGGTGGTGACATTTCTATGGTGAAAGGTTAAAAGATTTTTATAAGGTTTTTTTTTTGTATTTTGAATGGAACAAAACTATCAGAGCAACTTTTGAGTGCAGCCCGATGGGAGTGCCCCTCTATCCAGACTTTGTATTAGTGGGGACATGAAGGTGTTTGTAGCTCTAATTCCCTGCCTGACCATTCCTTTGGGTCTAACTGGCCTCGAGCAATAAGAAAAAGGAGAAAAATTAGAGAAATGTAAATAAGGAAAGTAACTTGCCATTTGTCACTTGAAAGTCCTTATTTCATGGCCTGTTCCCTGTTCTCCTGGAATTTTGTGTCATTATCTCCTGTTAAAAGGATTCAAATGACATTATTTGCATGGAAACTCGCATACAAATGATGTCGCCTGTGCCACAAAGTTGCATTACAATGAAGGGAATGATGACTGTGTCAGATGTACGTGACATTCTTTGTGTCATTAAATTTAAAGTCAATGCTGGCAGTTATAAACCACTCATGTCTCAAGCAAATACATCACTTCTGATCTGAAATGAATATTTTAAACTGCCAACTCCAACTGCATCAAAGAGCAATAACCTGCAATGTCACCTAAAAAAAAAAAAAGGCAAAGTTTCTAAACAAAGGTGGACTTATGGGAATATATGATATACCATAAAAGAAAATATTTTAATAAACTGTAATAATCTCTCAGACAAACAGAATTCATTGCTTGGTGGTTAGCTTCCAGAGACATTTTTAAAGACCATTCAATATCATGCATACTTTCAGAAATACTTATGCTCCTATATAGATTCAGGATTGTTAATTTTCAGGCAGAGCAGATAAATTAATTGTGGAGCAAGTTCCGCACACAGATCTTTCTGTATATTGTTACCATTCAATTCCTTGTCACAGTCTGATGCTGACAACAGGCCAAGTCTTTGAAAGGTCTCTAAACTCTTCCGCAGAGTCAAGGGCAGATGATGACAAGAAAAGCTCAAGGAGTTATCACTGTCAAAATGAATGAGAAAAGAGGATGGACAGTAGGTGGATTAGGAAAGGTTTCATACTACTGTGATGATCAGAGCCATGCAGCAATGAGAGCCAGACAAGTAAGTACATAGACGAATCTGCTTTCTGACTGATGCATTGTTTGTGCAGGTCAGTTGTAAGGTAAGGGAGGAATCTCTCTGTTTTTATAGGAACAACGGTAATTGATCCTGCAGTCATCTGCACCAACCCTGCTGATTCGAAGCCAGCTACTAGCATTTTATCATTGATACAAAGAAAAGCACTGTAACAATTCCTTTAAGAAGTTGTTTAAAAAATTAAAATGTTCTGTGCAACCTCAAACAAATTAGGTGTGTTATTTTTAAAACTCATTTGAATAGAGAAGTTTAGTCATCTAAGTAACTCAGTGGAGCACTGTTTCTGGCTAAGCTGTTGTGCAGTTTTATCTCTCCTTTGTCATCCCCATGTTCACAGAGACACAAATACAGACCCCTCTGAAAAAAAAAAAGTTTCTCTGAGGTGTGTAACTGCATAGGCCCAGCAAAGGTTCAGGCAGGGAGGAAAATTTCTGTGCATAGATAATTTCTTTTCTCTTATTGATACTATTTAAAATCTAATTTAAACATTCTTTGTAGAAGGCTGTGCTACCCAGCCATTCAGCTTTGATATGGCTTTTTAATCAGTGGACGTAGTTATTTCACAGTGAACATACAAAGCATTTAAAGCATTCTCTAAATGGAGTGCATTACTTCTGAGCCCAGTCAAAAGACCACATTAAAAGGAGTTCAGTGGAATTTACTCTTTACAGTTTTCTAGGTTTGAAACATTGGTGCACATGTGGAATACACTAAGACATGGGTCTACTGATTACAACTATTTAAGTAACGAACGGACTTAAAATCTGAGCAAGGTCAGCACTCACTGGTGAATCCTTGCCATGCTCCAGGGAGGTTTGATGCCAATATTATTCCTGTTATGAAATGAGTGGCTCCATCCTGTCAGGTCAAGACTGGGCAGAGCTTGCTCAGTTCTCATGCAACCCAGAGAGAAGTGACCCCAGCAGGGAGGTAAAGTGTGGCATCCAGATTAATAATGTGTAATCCTGCTCTTGGTTTAGCACTGGAGCAAAGTCTTGGGCAGGGAAGTCCCAGAGCTCTTTCATTGCCTACCTTTTCCCCATTCCTCCAAGGCAGGGACTGATCTCACCCCCCACTGCCATCCTGCAAGCTGTCATGACGCTAGTAAGCCACACATGGGAAGGGCAATTTTACTCTTCTGTTGGTTGTGTATTGGGAATTGTAAATGAGGCCCTAATGTTTATATTGTTTCATATTTTAGGATATATTTCTTGTTTGTAAAATCACAGAAGAAAAGGATATAAGTGGGATATTTCTGAAACAATGCAATGGTCCTTTCATCCTTTAGCACTAGTCTGTCTAACATTTTCAAAAATCTCATTCTACCTGGGTACATTCAGTTTTAAAAGTGACAATAAATAAAACTTAATTAGTTTGATATATATATTATATATATATATATAAAGGAAAACACAGAACTGAGTAGATTAAGATGACTAGATCTAAAAGAGGCTAAACCCTAAAGTAGATATATCAGTATTTTAGACAAGTTCAGTGCAATCTTATTTGCTTACTTTATACAAGCAGACATTGGTGAGATACAGTGTCTGTGAAGTGACAGAAGAAATGTTTTGGCTGCTCTTTGATGTAGAGTTCAGCTGTTCTGGTTTGTAAATATAACAGAACGAAAGGATATTGTACTCAACCCACTTCAATCAAGCAAGACACTGTGGCGTCAAAACTGCCGCTCTTCCATTGCTGAAGCTGCTGCTCAGAACAAAGACATAAAGAAAGTGAGAGAGGCAGAGGGAGCAGCAGGGTGGGAGAGAGAATGAGTCTTCTGCATCTTTAATAATTAGAAAAGAACTGCAGTGTTTAGCCAGGAAATTATGGTACATGTGCTGTCCACTTGCTCAGGATCCCTGTATCGTGAGAACAAGCAGACATTCATCATTCACAGATGTCCCAGGCCCAGGTGACTGAAAATTCAATACACAGGCTCCTCACAATGGGTTGAATGCTAATTGGGTGGCTTGGGGAGATTAGAGTAGCCCTGAAGCTATTGTCTATCAGCAGAAGTCTCACAGACAATAGGAAATTCAACAGTGTCTTCCTTAAGCTTTGCTTAACTCACGCTTATGAGAAAAATTAGGATGAGAAAATAAATTTTAAAATGCCACCAGTTCCTCTTTTGGTTTTCCTTTCACAACAGTTTCTGGTTAATGCCTTTTCTTTTCCTGCATTATTTCCTATAAATAAGGTATATGAGTAGGGGAGGGGAGACTGAGAGTGGGTGGGAGAAGAGAAATTGTATACGAACTATATCAGGAAATCAAACGGGTGATGAGAAGCATATTTAGCCTACTGAACAATTCAGTAGGTTTTCTTAGAGCTTTGCATTTATTTAAAGTTAAATGTGAATTAGGGCAGTTTAAGGGATGGGCTTGAAATCCATGAGGGTGCATTTTACTCCCATTTTAGATTTTATCTTGTGGAACCTTAAAAAAATCTGTGTTTCTGCAAGTGTAAAACAGGTTGGATCTTTCTGATCCAAGCTCTAATGAAGACTCTGAGATATATTTTCCCTTTCCCAGAACAAAGAACTGCATTACTGGATGCCTGTAGTTAAGCAGTGGAGTGCACCTAACTTGGCTGTTTCACACTGGGCAGTTCTGCCAGATCTGCTTCAGTTTGCTCCCTAATGCCAAATGCTGGATCTATGAAACTGCACTTGCAAGGGTTGTACAGACATGAGTGGCATGTATGATATGATGTATATCCATTCTGCCTGACAGTCCTTAGGAATTTCAGGTTCGAATATAAGTCATATCTCAAAGTAAAGCTCAGCTGAATTCTCTGACAGAGATTAGTTAGGGGCAGTCTGTATTGTCATAGGTGAACTACCACAGTAGGAAATCAAGCTTGAGATATTCCCTATTAATTTCACTAAGATGGTACTGGTGTGTAATTACAAGACGAGTAAGGATGTACTGGCTTAAGCTGTTTTTCATTCATTTTCAGGGTGTGTTTAAGGAAATGTCTGTGAGTGCTAAGTGAGGCTGTAAATCGCTATCTAGCTATTGTGTGAGTGCTTCATGAGGACACTTTCAGCACATGTCAAATGAATGTGAGATAGCTTGTCCTACTTTCAAAGAGAGGAGTAAAGCACCTTTTTGCTCAAGCATCTTTGTCTACCCTTCTGCATGGAGGATACTGAAGAGAAGCAAATATAATGTAAACCTCTACTCAGTCATACAGTTCCTTCTTCAGAGATACAAACCCTACACTTGTATAGGTTTCACCCAAGTATCACCCAGGTTGAAACTTTGAAACTTAGCAAAGACATCTTTAAACTCTGATGAGGTTAGCTGAAAAGTCTGCCAGCATCAGCACATCTTTTTGTGGAATCTGGATCAGTTTTCCAGTATGAAAAACAAACAAAAAAACCCCAAACGGTGTGAATTCCCCTTGCCTTCAGGCTTCGTTATGAAAGTTATGCAGAGCTTGAGGAACTATGTATTTTATTGTTCTCTCAAATATGCCCTTTCTAAATCACCTTACTCTGATTTAACTGCAAAAGGCATTACTATTTTGGGTTCTTCCTATGTTAAAACTGAAGCAGTAAGCTAGGGACTTTCATGAGAGACTGTACTGAAATGTCAACAGATGGCTTGCTAATCATGTTAAAAAAATACTCATTTCTTTTCTAAAACGGCATTTTTTTTCAGTAAGTAAATCAGAAAGGAATGTTTATGATATAAAACATATTACTCACAACGTCTTTTAATTATCATACTTAATCATCAAGGTCAGGATGATAATTGTTTCTAAAAATTAACACCTCATTTTTCTGAGATGCTTACTAAAATACACGGTCAGAAATATGAATTACTAGTGTGGAACCCAGTTAGGAAAATGCATCTTCTGTTCACTAAATCAAACATACACTTAAATACCATGAAGCCCTTTAAAACTAAATACCTATTTAAGGAACAGTCTAATTAGTCCACTCACTGCCTAGTAAAAGCATACAGTACCATATGCCCTAGAATAGGGTGCCATGTGGGTGTTCAGCAATGACACATATTTGCAAGTACTTTATTATGAGTTAACGCAGTGCCATTAATATATCTTAAACACAAATGCTTTTTGTAACCTATTAGAGACAACTACGGTTGGCAGTTAACACAAACTACCAAGATATCTTGGCAGTAACTGCACTTTATTTGTAGAGGGATAAGCAATTCATATGGACCACCATCTTACATCATTTGTGCTATCACAGGGCAGCATTTTAGGCATGTGCAGACTGTTGAAGCCTTATCTTCTGCTAGGGACATGTTCTCTCTTTATTTCCTTCTTTCTCTTTTTCTTGGTCCCAGAGCAGTCCTCTTCTGGAACTTGTTTTGCAGTGATGATAGCAGGTTGCAATGAAACTATTTATTTTTCTCAATGAAATCCTTTACAAGGATTTCCAAACAGCAAGACTAAGGCTCTGAGATTCATCATTTAAATTCAGGAGAATTATTATGATCTTGCTCTATCATCACCCAAATGTTCTTTACTAAGATATTATCTAGAGAGCTTTCTACTAATATTGTGTCTACAAGAAGCTGCTGCTGCTTTAGGTTATACATAACATAATATCAGTTAACTTGTCCACAAGCAGGAACACCATAGGCCTTAAAATCAGAACTAAATCAATACACAGTTTAGAGTCACATACTCCAAACCATGGAAAGTACAGAATTTTCCAGATAAAAAGCAGTGGAATAGAATGATGTCACTGGTACAGGCTCCCTGGGGAAGTTATCATAGTACCAAACCTATCAGAGTCCAAGGAATACCTGGACAATGGTTTTAGTCAAACAGTTTCACTTCAGGTAGTTCTGTAAGGAACAGGAAGTTGGACTCTATGATGCTAGGTTTTGTGTGAGAATTGTCATAATAAAAGTTTATTTTCTTTGATTTGTGAATTATTATTGCCGTGACTTCATTTCTGTGTGTGTGTTTTTTTTTTTTTTTTTTTTTTTTTGCAGCCTGCTGTGTGTTCTGATTTAGGTTTGAAAAATTGTCTCCAAAATTTCATCTAGAAAACCTGCAACCTAAGTGTAGATTCACCTGTGGGCCTAGACCCCGTTTTGAAACCTAGTATTTTACCATTTTCCCCACTATTTACATTGTTATCCAGTAGATCTTTTGAATTAAGAAGATGTAGTACTCCAAATAAAAGTAAAGCAACATACACATTTTTTAGACATATTCACACACCATAACACAAAGCGAAACAAAACCAAATGTTTATATGAAACAGCTGCTTACAGGAAAGACTGAGTATAATCTTTCACCATATAAAAATTTCAACTCAAGTTAGACTCACTTAAGGAGAGAGTGTGTGGGAGAGAGAGATGACAGAGAGCGGCTCTATGATTCCAGCATTCATTTATTGTAAAAATGAATGTAGTGTAAGACTGTACAGTTACAGAAAATATTAACGAAGAAGTAAAGAGTAGACACATGATCTTATAGCCTGATACAATACTGTTTTCAAGCTGAAGAGTAATAATAGAAGAACATCACCAGAACTCACCAGTGAGCTAAAATAACATGCTTTTGTAGTGAATAATTAAACTTGTATTGGTAAAAAGCCTGATGCTGCACAGGTGATGAAATAGACAATGCTCCTGAGAATACTGGTATCAGTGGAAATTTTTGCATGTATTCTAGAGGGGTTGAGATCCAGGTAAAACCAAAGGTAAATTACTGATAAAATGTTCATTCAACTTCATTGAAGTGACTTTTCATTTACATATGTGTTAGTGGGGTCAATTGCTAATCTATGATGAACCATTCTCTAATGGAAAGAGCTTTCAGCTGAGGATGATTGATAGATGTCTTCGAGATGAGGAAGGTCTGCCAGCAACTGGCCATTTAGTCATGTTGCCACAAGTGACCACGTAGACCCCCTCTGAGTATAAAATTTGCCTTCAGATTTTTCTGCCACACTTGGAAGGATGTCACAGAAGATTCAAATCTCTGGAGCTTTTTACTAAAATGTGAAGAACCAAAGAGGGGAATGAGAATACTTACTCCATTCAATTATGCTAGCTTTTATCCCGGTGGGTATTGAACAAGTTCTAGTTTTTAGGATGCACAAAAATATATAACCAGTGAATGTTGGTGATTATGGTTTAGTTGAGAGGGCAAATGGAAAACAGTTTTATTCCATGCTCTTTTATTAACTCACTTGAGTGGAATAAAACTCTTATTTTTCTTTGACTTCAATAACAGTCTATAGGATAAAATCTCCTATAAGACAGGACTATCTTCTGCAAGCTGTGTGGATAGTATTTCTCACACTGGGGTTGTGATTTCAGTCAGGCTGTCTGTGTGCTCTACTGACTGAAAACTAATCAATAGTAGTGAGCATGGTATTTTCATGTTGTTTAAAAGCTAGAAACTTTCTATCCTAAGAACACTGCCGAGCATTTTTGTTTCAATTTTTTAAAACAGAAGTTCAGCAAAAATCCTGAGGATTTTCTCTCTGTGTTTTTTAAAAGTTATTTAAAAATTAATGTAGAACATTATAACTCAATCTTAAAAATATTCCATTGTGACAGGAGGACAGATATCAGTGTTTTTTTATGTGAGTTATTGAAGTTTCACAACCTTTGAGGAATATTATTCATAACCCACTGTTTGCTACCCTGTCTATCCAATTATTTAGAACAAGCAATCTGCCATTTTATTGTTTCCTTTCAATTATATAATTTTGGTGACAGTCATGGCAGAGTATCCTCTGTAAGTAAAACCAAATGTCACTGTGGATTCCAAGGGCTGCAGAACATGTGTATGTGTGGAGTGGAGGTGGTAATATATAAAAGAGGGTAGTGGGTGAATGCCATTTAAAAAATAACTGCTTGTACACGCTGTCAAAGATCAAAGAGGAAAGAAAAATATGTTTTTCTGGTTCTTAGTTTTCAGAAGCAGAATGGATATAACCTGTGCAGGTAGTGGATGCTGTACTGTAAAATCTGAAGGGATGACCACATGATTGTACATCAGTTTCATGAATCTATACTAAAAACTACCATTGTGCTGTGAAGAGAAACAATCCAGTTTACAGGGTGGTAGTTGAGTCTCTCTGTCCATCTGAAATATTCAGCTATTGATAAGACCAGGAAGAGGGCCAGTCCTTTAGAGCTGGTATCGCATCAGGTATATTAATTAAACAGTGAGGGACAAACAATATCCTCAATTACAGCACACAGCTTCCTTCAATTTCAGATGCAGTTGCACAGGGTGCCAAGAATGAAGCTCAAGCTATTATTTTCATTTAGTGACTAATAGACTCAGACTGGAATTTTTCAGACATATATTAAATTTTAAATTGGAAGCAAGTCACTAAGTTGTGCTCTCTTTGTTGCCCATGGAGGGAAGGGAAAAGCATTCAATTGGCAGTTCGGTTCAACACCAGTTAGCTAGTCAGAAAGTAGAGAACAGCAGTGAAACTGGGAAGAAACAGCATGCAAACAGCTGCAGTGTGAGATAGAATAAGCAAGTGTCAGTGGTGTTAGATGGTAGAGCTGTGTGAACACTTTCACACTCAAAGCAAAATTGTCAAGTTATCGTGTCCAATTGGGCATGGATTTCTTATATCACCGCAGTGCCACAAGCTGTACTGGTTGCAGAGTCACAGAAACCTTAATTAAAAAAGCAAAGCAGAAAAAAAATGTTATTTTTATTTGAGATCTTTGAGGAAGAATACTACACTCTACTGTAAACCTGTGCTGAACAAAACCGTGCAAGCATATGCTTATGTCTCAGTGAAGTCATGCTTAAGTGCTTTGTTGAATTTGGGCTTGAAAGTTTCAACCATTTAAATTAAAGCTGCTTTGATATAGTATCATTTTTTTTCTTTTCCTTTTGTCTGAGTATTCAATGTGTTTCAGAGTCAGCACTGGCCAGTTGAGGTCTTCTGTGGTATCTCATTTACGGTCATAATTTTTGAACATGTTCAGGTTTCTGGGGGCACTTAAACAGGAGCTGATGACATGATCAGAGTAAGATCTAATGATGACAGATACTACTAGGGAATTGGACTTTATCAATTTCACAAGGTTTTTTTTCAGCCTATTATGCACATTTCATTAAAAATCAGCATTTTTATCTACTATTTGGAGGTGATCTCTCTAACCTGACAGCATACCCTACCCTAGCTCACATATATTTCTGTTAGACGTTTCTCTTGCTTGGCCTGTGTATCAGACATTTTCAAACAGAGTGAGATGTGCATACTTGCAAACTGCTTATAGTTTTCTTTACACCAAATTTCAAGAAGATTGTGAGGTAGTTCTAAAAAGGTTTCAGTGAAATTTTATGACTGTTTTCAATGTTAATTCACTTAAACCACCTTTCAAACAAACCACAACAGAAAAATGGTATGACCAGCCCTGGTTCCATTCTCCATGAAGATTCTGGGGCTTTAGGATATGTTTCTCTCCCAATTCTTCACTCTAAATAGCTCAGCATGATCAGTGCCCCCTTTTATTTCTTGCAGCTATTTGAGAAAGTAATTGGGGTCTCAAGACTAGATTTTGCCATCCTGCTTTGTAGGTGGGCGGCCTTTTAATATGAATAAAGGTAGTGGCCTGTAGACATCAACCACTAGGTCAACATGCTCACAACCTGTTAAAGAAATTTATATTGCTTTACAAAACAATTAAAACCAGAAAAAAAAATCATAATTATAAAGCAAAGACAACCCAGGAAACTCATATGCCCATGATGGTGCCTCAAACACCAAACATTACCTTGAATGAGATGTGAGGAATAAAAAGGCAAGGAAAGTTTGAGAACATAAGTCATACTTGCAAATGACAATTAGTGAGTGATTGATAGATTCAGAACTCTGTAACAGGTACCAGCAAGAAAGTTACTGTGGGTATTGCTATTCAAATGAGCACAACATGAAGTCCAGTGATTTCAAAAATTGCCAGATATTCTGGTATTGTTTCCCCAGCTTTTTATGCTGAAATAGAGTCCTAGGCCATTAATATGAAATGCTAACCTGACTTGGGACAGATTTCAAACCTGGTCTAAGTCCTTTGAAGACAAGTTAGTTATGACAAGAATTATTTTTACTAATTATTTCTTCACTAATTTTCTTCTGTGACTGATAGTTCTGCTTTTGAATGTTCTTGGAAGTACAGAAAAACACCCACTGTGTCATTAATGGGACTACTTTATATCTAAGCTAACAACTCATCATTGCTACAGAAAAGCCTAACATTGTTTATAGTGAACTTGAGCCATGGATAACTAGAGAACAGGACACGTCTCAGATCCCCTGGGTACTCAAATCCAAACATAATGCAAATCTCACTCTATTTAAAAGAACTGTGACTAGAAATTTTCAATACTGCACAAATTTGCATGCTGGATGTAAATATTCTAGGATATTTTTCTGCAAATCTGCATTTAGATAGAAGAATTTTACAAAGTCTAAACCCTAAGATTTCATATGTATCTCAGTCTTTATTTCCCTTTTTCTTTTCTCTGTGTGTGCTGCAGATAGGTTAAAAGAAGGAAGGTAGATTTTATTTGACAGTTTTGGATACTGAGAATTCAGTACAAATTCCAATGTATTAAGAAGACTCTAAGAAAAATCCTTCTTCAAATCCTGAGCTCAAATTAACTAAATTTTTGTGTTCTATCAACCAAATAGTTGACAAGTCTTCTTGAGGACCCCATTCACTGAGCCTTGAACAATTTGAACTTGGCTTTTTCTTTCATCCTTAAAAAAAACCCAAACACAACAGTTCAGGAGAAGCTCAGTTAATATACTTGTCTTTTATATTCAGATGCTTATTATTTGTTGCTTACACTTTTACACACATTTGGAATGCTAGATACACCTCTGCATAGCTAGGTAGCAACATATTTTTGGATTCAGGAAAGTGAAATTAACCTTGGCAGTTATCTTAAGACACTAACTCAAATACCTGACATTAGATTTTCATTATAAATATTTATATTTCATTTTTATCCCAGGCCGTTCTCCCTCTCCAGATGCTGTATGTCTCTTTATCCTGCTCCACTCAAGTTTCCTGCTGCAGAGAAGTCTCAGGATCTATTTTTAATTCTGGAACTCTTCCTGTGCTCTTGCATTGCTAGCTATCAGTCTTTTTAGGTGCAGTCTACCTTATGGTGTCACAAGATTGTGAACCCAGTTAGTAGCACAACTGCTTTGCATTGCGGTTTATATCTACAAATGGTGCAATTAATAGCAGCATGTCAAATCACAGGTGCACATACATGCCTCATGTTATGCCTCAAAAAGGACTGGGAAACAGTCCTGAATGGACAAAATTTGGCATGCTTAATTCAGAGACAGATGCTTTGAGCTGTTTATAAAACTCATGGCTTAGGTCTAGACTAGTATCTGTGTTCCCTGAGCGCTCTACATATAGAGAATCTTCCTGGAAGATGGGTCACTTCTTTGCAAAGCAAAAAAATAGCTTTTTCACTAGGCAAGTGGTTATTTTGTAGCTGTGTCAGGAAAAAAAAAAAAAAAAAAAAAATCAGCTTTTGGGTGGTTTTCCAGGTCCAAATAAGGACCTCCTCTCTCTGTATTTCTTATAGTTCTTCAGAAATTAATATTCTTTTCTTGTATTCTTACATGCATGTCTTCATGAACTAAGCCATTGGTATGTCTGACCACATAAGAAATATCTGACTGCTCAAAAGAAACTGTTTACATGTTAAAGGTGAAGGCCCTGTGTGGGAAGCAGTGTTTAGAGATCTTTTCTGTCTTTGGTGTTGCCATAATTTCCATCTCCAAACCTACTCACTGACATCAGTTTTGCAATTCGAGTTGAACAGGGTAATTTTTCATTATAAATCACTGTGAATCTGTACTGCATATTTTCCTGGAAAGCCTAACACTGCTTAAAACACAAATATTCCTGTATGTGTGGTAAGTGAAAACATTTTTAATAGCGTTAAGTGCTCTAACCTGGGAAATGGTATTTTCAGCAATGTGTTTCAAGCCCTCACTTTTAGGCATGATTGACATCTTTGAAGATCAGGCCCTAATTTTTACCTAAGAAATGAAATAACACATCACTTTAATCTGAAGTGACTTTTCCATTTTTCTTTCAGAATGGCTTGGATATTAGTAGGATTAAATGTTCTGACTATAGAAGGAAATTCCCCCAAATGTAAGCTTTTAAATGCCCCTTCAAACAATGATCAGATGTGGAAAGCTGAGATCTGTTTTCTGTGTGAGGCAGACTGGCAGCAACTGGACCTAGGCTTAGAGTTTCTGCCTTCACTAAAAGAAATTTGTTAGTAAGTCTGCCAAAACCAGGAAATTACTGGCAGCTTTGGTGGAAAGTGGAGATTTCAGTGGGTTTTTGTCATCCCAAAAGGTTTGCACTTATGAAGTGCTCTCTTGTATAATAAAGTCCATTTGTCTGATGTAAGAAATTTCAACAGCTTGTCAATGTTCCATAAGAAGCAAGAAGAAATGGTTGTGTTGATGCTGTGTGTAGAGGTAACAGAGATGCTGAAATTTCATGCTCCAAATTCTTCTGTTTGTTTGGAGTTTCAGGGAAAAATAAGCAAAGTGGGAATGTAGTTTAATTCAAGGTCAGCCACAAACATTATGTGAGGCCTCATAGAATGAACAAATGAATAATAAGCAAAATGAAAAACATATATTGCTGCCTCTTTAGTCTGTCTGTTTGTTTGGCACATTGTATTTTGGAAAGTAATATAAATTGCAGTTTCGGAAGGTCAGATTCTACTTGAGATGGGGAGACAAGAAATGAACCTGAGAATAAGAAGTTTTAGAATTAGCATCAGGAAACTTTTTGGTAGAAAACTGTGTTCAACTCTTTTGAAAATACTCACAAAGGAGGAGACAGACATGTAGCTGCTTGCTTTAAGTTAAACTTGAAGTGGACAAAACACTCCAGTGTACAAAACTATATCATTCTGTTCTGTTGAGTCTTTTACAGCTGTACTTTCTATAGGCTATCACTTATGAGTCTACAACACTTATGTACTCAAGATGGTAGAATTTAACCTGGCACTTGTGTGCGAACATTTAAACAGAATCATTTTGCAAAGAATGATACTGCCATGTCTTACAAAAATAAGAAACCTATAAAAAGAGCCCAGGTAATAGGACATATGTTTATTTTTCATTTAAAAGTGGTGTTGAATGACCCACTAAAGTTTCTGAAGAATTCTGTGGGCTGGTGTGCATATAAATATCCCTAGACTTGGACTTGTTGCCAATTTAAATCCTTTTATATTGCTCTTTTCCTTCTGTAGCTCCAACATTCCCATTTCACTCTAGCAAAGTAGCAATTTTTATTTATAGTTTATCTATTCTATATTTGTTATAATGAATATGGATAATGTATGCTCTCAGAAGTTATTAATACTACTGCTATTATGTGCATAGGAATTGCATAGTCTTGCTTGCCCAAGCAACCAGATGGATAAAACTAAAGGAAATTGCTTATGAATCTGTACTTCATGAAAATATATCAGGGCACCCCGAGTGGTGATGCTTGGATTGCTTGGAGTCGTAAGTGAAAAAACTTTTTTACCATTGGTACACACTGAGTATCACTAATGTTCCCATTACATGTCAGAGACTACTCAAACATTTCATGTTACGCCTATGAATATTGACTAATAGCACTGTATCAACATTGTCAAAAGCCAATCCTAGTATTTGACAATATCAAAGGAAAATAGGATGTGTAGGATGATGTATAGAAAATAAAGGAGTGGAAGAAAAGAAACCCTTGATATCAAAATACTAACATTTAGTGTTCTTAATAAAAAAAATCTAACATTAACTATTAATGAAGTTGATTTAAGTAAAGCTGAATGCTCCACATAACACGTTCCTAATGTGTCTGCTTAGCATAACACGTTTGTGATATTGTGGAGCTACTGTACGTGAAGAACAAATAAGGATGACTTGGTTTTGTTGACTTTTTTTTAACATTTTTATTCTCCTGAAAGAGTTGCAGAAAGCTGGGCTGGATAGCCTTTGTTAATGTAAGTCGCTGATTAATAAAATGTGTTATAATAGGTGTGACATGCACTTTAAGACTTTCAAAGCTACGTAGTCTCCAATTAATTCAAGTGTGAATTGGAATATGGTTACATTCTGCTGAAATAAAGTGACTGAGACTTCAAGGGTCCCATTTAACTTACATTTATGAAGTTTGCGATAATTCACCACAGCAGCAAAACCTGGCAAGAACAGAGAGATTCAATTTAGTCACTCTCTCTCTCTCTTACTCTCTCCCTCCTGCCTCCCCTCAATGCTTAATAAATTTTCCAGAAGAGAGATACACATAGTATAATGTCAGAACTCTTAGTTTAAGAAATGTACTACTTTCTTTTTCCTTTTATAAATTAATTATAGTCACACCTTCTCATAAATTCAGAGAAAAATATTTATGCCTGTAAAAAGGTTTTTCATACATTATAGCCTAATCCTCTATGATTTTACTGTGGCCATAATCTTTTTCTCACACTGTGGAAAATGTAATTTCACTCCAAAAAATTTTTGTTATTTTTCTTCTCTTAATTTTTTATGATATACTGTGTCTTCATGGCATTATGCAATCACTGAAATTGTTAACTTTTTCTCACAGTTTTTCTTGGTCAGATAACATTTTTATGGGGATAGTCATAAGGAAGTGCTCAGCTTAGTCCTTATTGAACCTAAAAACCTTTAATCTGCCCATTCTATTACAGGTAATAAGTTTGTGCCACTTGTGCTTTGTTTATCTTTAGTTGTATGTTTTCTTCATACTTTTCTAGTTGCAATCCAATCAACGTTTAATTTTCCAAACTGGCTCAGTGAGAAGATTTATTTCATTGTGTTGGTCCTGTAAAAAAATATTCATTCTGAAGCTTCAGGAAGGGTTGTTGAAACACATCAGGACAAAAAAAGTAAGCAAGAAAAAGAAAAGAGGTTTGCTAGAGCATGATTTGAATATGCCTGTTAAGAATCTCTTCAAGTCCTGGAACAGGGTGAGATTTCAAGGCACAGAAGAGGAACATTAATTGAGCCGGTGCAAGGGCTACATGAGGTAGCTGTAGGGTAGTTGACTCACAAACAGGAAAAAAAAATATTTAGGAGAAGAAATGTACACAAACCAGTGACAAATTTTGGCTATTACATCATTCCTTGAAATCAGAAAGCAAGGTGAATCCACCCATGTTTCATTGAATAATGCCTAAAATAAGTGAATGTTTCAAAAACTGTGCCAAAGACTGACCTTCCGTATTATTGTGCATTTAAACTAGTCTGTTGATCTCATTACGTTACACCTGTCAGATTTGGTATACGTGAATCAGGGAAGCAAGAAAAGTGGTTTAAACAAAAATGGTCAAGGCATTCTAACAAAAAAAGCCCCGAATCCTATTTTGCTTTTTTATTCATGTCTTTGCTAAAAATACATTGCAGTTACATAATGCTTTCCACATGAGAATCTCCGACACTTCACAGGTTTGAGCATAACCTCCCAGAGCTGGTGAAATCACAGGCAATACTCTGCCTGTTTCTGCCCTGAGTAAATGAAAGCAAAGGAAGTCCTGTGTCCCTACTTTGACAACAGAAAACTTATGAAAATAAGAATGACGAAGCCCACTAAAGAAAAATCCCTTTGTAATTTTAGTCAGAGTTTAGAACATTTAAAAAGTCCTCATATTTTTAGAAATTAAAATATTCAGACCCAGACATTGACATTTTACTGACTTTGTACAATTGACAAAATTCATGGAAGAGCTGTGAGACCAGGAGCGGCACTCCAGGCTTCCACTCTCTTGCCCGAAAGGATTTGTAAAACTGCCTTTATATCAAATGTGTAAGAGAAATGAGGAGAACAAGGAGGTCCTGCTGGGCTATATCACACTGCTTTGCAGCTTATATGTAAAGTACAGCAGAGGTAGAGGTTATACCACCGTTAGAGAAATCTGTTTTCACAAAGGGCTGTGTTTCATAATGAGACAGTAGACTGGAACAGAGCAAAATGTCAAAGCCTTCTTCATTTTTCTGGAAATACTTTAAGTAGCCTGTAAGCAATTATTTTATTTGGTGGATAGATATGTAATTACTCTATATAGTTTTTAAGCATGAAGTCTAACCCCACATGAAAAAGAACAAGTCCTTTTTAGTGGTTATGAAAATAAACTGTTAAGCACCCAGCAGTGAAAGGGTCAAACTGCTTGTATTAACTGAACTCTCCTGGGGACATATGTTGTTTACAGTATACGTTTAAAATAATATTCCTGGCTAGTCAGGCTTTCCCTCAGGATAATGCAATTACAACAGTAACAGAGGATTAATTAAAGACTGTCCCACAGGTGTTGCTAGAGATCTTGAATCGACCAAAGGGGGATACATTACCAACTCAGCGCAGAGGTGAACAGACCAGAGCTGTTCAAAATAATTAGTTAGGCACAAGGGCAGGGTTGAGCTTTTTGCCTCATTTATCTGATTTTGATTAATACTATAATTTCTTTTATTTTTTTTGTGAGAAGAGGTACATTGGTTCACAGTTTTGTATGAAAAATGACTAAGGAAGATCAAGCTTCTGTATAAATAAATCAATAGCAAATTAATTCATTCTAGTCTAATGTCAAGTAAGATATTATTTTCTTTTTTCCTTTTTTTTTTTTTTTTGAATTGACACCTGGTTTAAATACTTGGTGCCAAGGGGTAATTTTTCTGCCTCAAAGGGAACAACAGTCCTGCTCATGCACAATGCATGAAGTGATGTAGAAGCATGTCAAGGAACAACTGTGACACAAGAGAATATTAGCGCTGGAGGATCACCTCCTCATTTTTTTGCCTTCAGTATCATCCCTGCATGTACTTGTGAAGCCCTGATAGAATAGGAGTTGCAGTTCTCAATTTGGCAAGACCACAGATTTGGAATTACAATTACAAAGTTGAAAAAATGTAGCTAATACCTCTCTCCAAATGTCTTTTTAAGACAGAAATATATCAATCTAGAATGTGCTGGTTTTGCATAAATGATTATTTTGGTATGTCTCTGTCTCAAAGTTCCTGTTATGGATTGATGTCTCTTTCACAGAAAAGGGCGTGCAAAATTTAGATGAAGTTTACAAAAGTCTTCATTAGAAATCTCAAATGAGATGAACTGGGGAGATTTGAGCTAGATCTCTCACACATTAAAACCTCTCAGCAGGCTGATTATGGGCTCTAAAGCTAATGTTAAAATTTTTGGCGTTGTTCTGAGCCTATATGCCCTGAAATGTTTCAGGGCAGCCCCCTCATTCATATTTTATATATATTCAGGATATTTTTCCCATATAAACATGAACAACAATCTCAAGGAGAAGATAAAAATAAATCACAGAGTCATTTGTTTAGAGTCTTTGTGAAAAAAATATATATATCATGAATATAATGTTGATCTCTTCATAGTGAATGCTTTATTCTCAAACCAAGGAACATGAAATCAGATTCTCATATGGGACATATTATGTCAGTTAATCCTATCTGAGGATCTGACTGATTTTAAAGATGCAGGCAATCTCTTGTTTAACTAGATTTATTTTGTCACAAGTAATGAATTTGTCTGCAAGGTAGTAGAGTAAGTTAAAATGAAAATGAATTTATGCGATGTATTTATTTGCTGTTTATTAAGTTTTCTTTCAGATTTTGTAAATATGAAACTTAAAATAATAGAATCTATTCCACTTATTTAGCCACAAATGTGAAGGAAGCTCCATGATGTTCCAAACTTCCTTAATGAGTAAGGACATTGTGCCTTTTAATTCCTGAAGTAGCATGAGAGTAAGAATAGAATTTTAAGATGATATAAGTATGTTTTTCAAATAAACTGAAAGTTTCAGAAGAGTTGTATCAGTTTCTTCTCTCTATAAGAAGTCAGGTTTATTTGTGAAGGAGGTCTTAGGAAAGTGTTCCATTTCACTGCATGAAAAACGTCCTCTTTATTGATATTGTGACAGGTTTAGTAAAGAATATTCAGGAGAACACTGCAAGGAGAAAGCAAAGAACTTGCCAAGAAAAACATTAATTTAACATCTACTGTACCTATAGTTTTCAAAGGCATCTGTTAGTAATATGACCCTGGTAGACTGTTATGTGCCATCACATTTCACAATTGCTCCTTGATACAGGAGATACTCTTCACTGACAATTGGAAATTATGTTCATGTATATTTACTTTTAAACTGCTCTAAGTAAGTACTGTACTTGAAAAGGACACAATTGTGTTCCACAAATGGACTACTGGTTTGTGCACGTTTCTGGACCTATGCAGATAGCAGATTAGCATACCACAGTATCTGTGCCTCGGAGGGTTTTTTATGGCTCTGGTTAAGATCTTTTCTTTGTACCGTGCATTCACACTTATCTATCAGTTCCTCCAGGACTGATTACACCAATATGCAAGCAGAGTACACTGCAATATTGACCTGCCTGTCAACACTGGAAGAGTGCAGCAGCTGTGCATATGTGGAGAGGTTTCAATGATCACATATAAACTTTATGACAGCAGAACATGTGGATAAAGCTCTGTGTATGGAACTTGTATTGATTCAGGTGAGACAAATTAAAATTTTCCCTTTTCTTCTGTAAACTTTTGCATTTCTCTTAGTACCATAAATAGGCTCTTATGGATAGCCTACTGGAGGTCCCTTTAGTAGCTGTCACTAGATGGTGCTAGCTGTATGAGAGGTGTCCCCCACTTTTCAGTCTCAGAGTCAGATCTCCTCAGTCAAGGACCCCGAGTACTTTGGCTCAGTGTAAGAGATGTATTTCCACTGACTGCTGAGAATCTAGAATAGCTGCTTGGTCCCTAAAGTGTAATAGGTCAATGGAGATTAGTTAGGAAATTGACAGAGGTTTAAATTCCTTATAAACATAAAGGAGAACTCTCCTGGCATTATATTCAAGTGAGTTGAAGATAAGCAGATGACCATTGGTTTTATTTTGGCAGTCTCTCATCTTTTCCCAGAAGGAGGTTTATCCTTTTATTAAGTCTAATGTTGTTTGTCACCAATACGGAGATCTCCTGTATTTTTGTTCAAAAGTCCTGGTACAGGACTGGAGGAAATTGGATGGTAACTGACTGTATGAGAGGTAGAAAGGGAAGCACTGAATTTCAGAGGAGTGCACTTTGCTGCACACTTTGTACAGTTGCTTGGAGCCAGTATAGAAAGTTCTTCTGAGTCCTGGTAAATATGGAAACAGACCTTAATAAAAGGTCTTTTACTCAGAAAGTCTGTGGAGTAGGCTCCGGACTAAAGGTGATAGAAAGGATATGGAGGAGAAGAAAGTGAATGGAAAGACTAGTTTGGAAACAGCACAATTTGTTTTCCCTACTGTGAGTTTTCTTCACTGTTTTTAATGGTATCCAACTGAAAGATAAAACCTTCCTGAGACCAAGTTGTCATGGTTTTTCGCCTCAGGAAGGGTTTCTCTGAAGAAGACACCAGTTAAAGACATCATGTTTTCACCCTAAACAATAAAAGCTTTTCCCTCTTGCTGAAAGCAGGACATATTACTCTCAAATGGGGAGAGATGCTAAGTGTTGTGACAATTGTTTCCCAGGGAGAATGATTCGGCAGGAAGCCAGTATTTAATCACATAGCCACATCACATCATTACAGAGCGTCACTCAGTGCACCCACTTGATGCAGTGCAACGCACCTCTGTAGCATAATGCTGGCTCCCTGCCAGCAATTTAGAGAAAACAGCTATCAACTTTTATAATTGCTTCCCTTGATGAAACAACCCAGTGAAATGGCAGGTCTAGAATGGGAACGAAAGGGAGAGTTATGAGACCACAGAGTTCTCAGACTTCCAAGTTGCATCTATTAACCAGCAATTAAATTACTGGCCAACTTCAAAAGTCCATCATAATTGGCACTAATTGTCAGTCTTTCTGGCAGTTTCCTCAGAGAGGCCAAGGATTAAATGTATGTAAAGGTGGAGCAGCATTCTGTATTGTTAAAATGATGCCCTTTGGCAATATTTGAGGCTTTCTTGCAGCTGACCATGCAGCATATATCCTGTAGCTGAGCCGACAAGTTAGCATAGCACAGCCCTATATATGTTTACATTATTGCTACAAAACCACTGGGAGTCATAAATGGAAAAGAAAAGCCCACCAGAATGTTTAAAACAATGTGTGCTCTCTCATAACCTGTCTACATCATTTAACATGAGACAGCAATGTGTCCTTGCTGCAATAAAGACTAAAGGTATCCTGGTCTGCATCATACAAACTATTGACAGCAGGTCAAGCGAGGTGATCTTTCTCCTCTACTCAGTATTGGTGGGGCCACACTTGGAGCACTGTGTCCAGTTCTGTGCTCTTCAGTATAAGAGAGAGATCCCCAGTAAAAGAGACAGGGAATTACTGGAGGAAGATCAGTGGAGGACTACAAAGATGATAAAGGGACTGGAGCATCTCTCATGAGGAAAGGCTGGGAGAACTGAGGTTGTTCAGTCTTGAGAAGAGAAGGCTTAGGGGAATCTTATAAATGTGTACAAATATCTGAAGGAAAGGTGTAAAGAAGATGGAGTTAGGCTCTTTTGGTGGTACGCAGTGATGGACCAGAGGCAATGGGCACAAACTAGAACACAGGAGTTTCCATCTGAACATCAGGAAATATATTTTTTTTGTTTTTACAGTAAGGGTGACAGAGCACTGACACAGGGTACCCAGAGAAGTTGTACAACCTCCATCCTTGGAGATATTCAAAAGTCTTTTGGACACAGCCCTGGGAAACTCACTTTAGGTGGCCTTGCTTGAATAGAGGGGTCGAACAAAATGACCTGCAGAAGTCACTTTCAACCTCAAATATTCTGTGATACTGTCATGTTATTACACTCATGGTACAATATTCACAGGTCTTAAAACTACCAAAATCATGATTGAAATAGGCAAATAATTCAGTTTTAAACCAGCTATTCCCCTTCTTGATCCCATCCAGCTAAAGCTTAAGTACAAATTTTGTAGACATAATCTGAGGAATTTCATGAACTTAGGCTTGCCTCTGCCCCCCTGAGCTTAATAGACACCAATGATCTTATTGTCCCTGTGTTTGTCTAATCTGTTCTTAACTGCTTTTTCACTTTTAGTTATCTTTACTTGATATGACAATGAGTTTCATGATTTAATGATCGTGCTGTGTGAAACAAACTTTCCCTTGGAAAAAAAATCATACCTTTAACTTTTGTGTATTTTCATCCTGAAGGTTGAGAAATTCCTTGGTTCAACGTAGCATTTCAATTCAAACCAAGAAGAGTGAAAAAAACTCCTTGAGGTTTTGGATCTTACTGTTTTAATCACCTGCATAGAGTTTCACTGTTGTCAGCCTTGGTGTCACCAGAGGTAGCACTGCAGTAGTCCCCTGGGTAGCCTAATGCTACCCAGAGCCATAAAAAACCCTCCAAGGCACAGATGCTATGGTATGCAAATCTCCTATTCGCACAGGTCCAGAAACATGCACAAAACACTAGTCCATTTGTGAAACCCCACTGTTCTTGTCCTAGCTAATGTGCAAACAAGGAGTAGTCAGATTCTTCAGCCCCACCTCTCCCCCACAAATCTTGCAGTCCAAATATAACATGCAATAAACCAGCTTGATACAGGAAAGCATGGAAAAGTATAAGCCTAAGGCGTCATGGTTTGGATTCAAGCAGGTATTCACATGGGTAAGAAGATGTGCACCACCGCCTTCTGCTTCCTGAAAGATCACATATTAGTTTGAAAAGAGGATACACATACAACACAATTGAAGCCAAATACAAAATAGACCACATATTTTGTTGATTCAATACAATGACCTCTCTCAAGTGTGGAATCTCATAATCTATTTTAGATTACATAAGCATTTTGTAGAAATAGGCATGAGCATCCATACCTAAGACTTTTCCAGACTTCTATTAATTGACATATATTAACTGGGATTTGATTCAGTCCTGCCTTGACATACAATAACTTTCAGTTTTGGAACACAGTGGATTGTATGTTCTAAATATGCCTAAAAGGATAATATAGGCAAAAATCTTTTGTGAGTTCAATATCTTTTTTTGCTATTTTATTTCCAAGTGTAAAAATGTAATTGCTAGCAGACAGAAAAAGTAGTCTTCTCAAAGGATTGTATATCTCCTGATGTTAGTCTTGATTAAAATAAAACCTGCAATATTGTTTTATGACTGTGCTTGTGTAACATATGACTTTCCATAGGAATCAGTCCTAACCATTACTTGTTCATACATTTAACAGGTTACTCTGTTATTCATTACACACAAACAATATGTGAATACACTGGCACATGTATGGTTGAGTTCAGTACAATGATAGGATTTGATCTTCTTTTATTTGTTGCTTAGGAGAGAAAATCAAAGACTTACAAAGTCTAGGTTACTTTTTTTTTCTTGAGTTCTGACAGTTGCTGAATACATTTTAAGTATATATTCCCTAGAGGGCCAGGCTATCAAACACACAAATTACGTTAGGGCAAGGAAGAGAATATCAGGTCTGATTTCATACAGATCTCAACATGTTTCTCAATTTGTAAAGCTAATCAACTACTTTCCTAAGATATCTTCACCACAGAAATGCTTGTCTAACCAACAACTTTCAACTTAATTAATCAGTGTGTCTTTTCAGTTACCATTCATCAACAAACTGTGAGATGATTTTAGTGTATTTAGAAACATACATGTATGATGTAGACATGGTGTTTCAGGCTTTACTTTATAGAATGTTTCTTAGGAAAGCATCTAAGAACATTCTTAAGTACATGTCTTAATTTGTGTGGATATTTATTTTTACGTCAACATAGATGAATCCATGTATGTGTATTTTCAGATACAGTCAGACACAAATCAGATACACTCTGATGCTCTCATATTTTGTATAGCCTTTGTGAAGTAAGGTATGCTGAAGAACCTATAGTGTATAAATGATGATGACCTTAAGTACCCATATTACAACTCTTCAACTTCTTAATTGCTACCACTTAAAATAAAATTTATATGCCCATGGGAAAGATGTAATACCATAAATTATCAAGACAGTCCTGGTGGTTGGATTTTCTTTCCAGGTGGCTTGAAAAGATCATCTCCTGATTTGATCAGCCTCTGAAAAACCCTGCTGGAATCTATCACAGAACATGCCTCAGTAGCCTATTTTTCCTACCTTTTGAGTTTGTACAACTTCCCCCTAATGTCAATAGAAATTAGAGTGTTTGCCGTCTGGCAACAAGTACAAAGCTCTACTGTTGATGGGAATAGAAAGTGCACCAGTCACTATATTTCTGGAAAATTCTGCCATCATGTGCTGGTATCCTGCTCCCACAGGTAATGATGATGGGATGAGGGAAGTGAATGAGCACACAAGAAGTAATAGCCTGTAGGAACTCTTTGTTAGCTACTTGTGCAGCCATACATGGAGCAACCTTATTGCCATCAGGATGAAGAATTTGTGCCAATATACTGAGGAAGGCCAGAGTTACAGATTTCTCATGGAAATCCAAGGTAATTTGACTTGATAAAATATATTTGGCCTGCCCCAGACAGACTTTATGCATACTCTTCATTGCCTGCTATAAATATCTGTCTTCCATCCTGCCCTAGGGAAAAAAAAAAACAGAAGCAAAAGCTTCCTCCTTGTAAAGGCTTTGTCTTCTCCTATCAGCAGGTCCTGTTGCAGTGCTAAGCAGAGGTAACAAAATGTTAAGCCTAGCAAAATCTCATCCCAGTGCCTGTTGCTTTTACTACAGGCTCTTCTACCTTCCAGATTTTGTTTTATTAGCACAGAAAGCAGTGATGTAAATCTGGAGGAGACATCCCTGTACACCTACCTATACTTACTTGGGCTTTGGCCCACGGAAGATATACATGAGGCCACGAGTCTGGTTCAACCTCATATGAGTTTTTCTGTTCTCATTATTAGCCTTTATATTTATTGCTAGTTCCACTTAACACCCTCCATCTGTACTCCTTTTAGCATTTTCTTCTAAATTATTCCTTTGCATTTACCTCTAATAAATATCAGGTGGACTTCCATTCTTTGCAGTATCTCACATAGTCCCTTTTGGATCTGAAATCCAGACATTTGTTGAGCTATATTGGTGTCAATTAAAAAGTCTGACTTGAAATTGTTTTGGTTTAGATAGTGCAGAAAGCTCTGTGTAGATACTCAGATTTTGGATTATTTGTAAGCCACTTAAATTCAGCTTAAATTAAACCAACTAAACTAGAAGGTTGTCCAAATGGAGGGTAGCACCATTTAAATTAAACTGCAGCAACTATGTATATAAACAAGGCTTAAATCTACAGATCGTAAATTACTTCTGACTATAACATTACTCATTTCATTTTACAGCATTACAGGAGAAGTTCAGTTGCTCTTGTATTTAGCTAAAATGCTGATCAGTCACTCCACAGTAGATTTTGATGAACCCCATATGGATGTACATAGAACCTACACTAAACAGGAAATACCAGAGAACTCTCATTAAGTAACCTTGAATATATGACAGTAGAATTTCTTATGCAAAGCATTGGTGAAAATTCAATTCCTTTTAGCCACTGAAGTACACTATTTTGTAAAATGTGTGTGTACTAAATCTGTTCTGTCATCTTAAAAGTCAATTGATTATTCATGAAAACTTAGTGTTATTAAAAATATTGCAAATATGTCTTGGTAAGCATATTTCATACCCATCAGATCAAATATTTATTTTATCTTAATCTGTGACTATTATGTGAACTTAAGCATTCCCTGTAGCAGTGATCAGGTGTCATATGAAAGTTAGGCAAAAAAGCTATAATTTTCATTCTTAACTTTCATAGTACAATATTCTATTAATTAAAGACTTCGTGGTCTTGCAATGTGAGATTGATGGCAGTGTGGTGTGCCAAGTAAACCTGAATTTCAGTGCATTTCTTTCTTAGAACACATTGAAGTTGTGGAAGCAAGCTGGCTTATTCAGCAGAGTGTATTAAATTTAATAGAATCACATATGCACTGAGACTTAAACAAGTGCTTAAGTATCTCACTGAAACAGCACTTCTGGACTGAGGAACAGAATAATCTTCTTTGTGCCTCCTTCCTTCCTTCCTTCCTTCCTTCCTTCCTTCCTTCCTTCCTTCCTTCCTTCCTTCCTTCCTTCCTTCCTTCCTTCCTTCCTTCCTTCCTTCCTTCCTTCCTTCCTTTCCTATTTTCTGTGAAGTTTCTCATATGAATTTTTAAGAATATTGGAAACAGCATTATTGATGTAATCTTCTCCATTATATCATACATGGAAAGAAATTTATGGAAAACAGAGCCTATTTTCTAATTCAATTTTCAGTCCTACCACTTGGTAATGCTCTGGATATTGCCTGATACTGTCTTATACCACTTAACTAATAGAATTGGTAGTTAGAAACTCTTGTTGTTAATTTGTGGCTTGTTTTATGTATTCAAAGAAGAATATGTATTCATAGAATCTTCTACAGATTCTATCCGTAACACACAGAAGCGTTATGGTACATAAAAGTGAAGAGGAAAATAATTTGACTCAGTAAGGTTTTATCAATGACTTTTTACAAAAGGTTCTTATTTCTCCAGTACTGTTTCCCGGGAAGATGGATCTGAAGCATGAAAAAGGCCTGGTGTATTCCTATTGCACCTTAGCCACAGAAGAATTTGATTTAGTTTCAACCCTGTCATGCCTAAAGGCAAATTTTTTTTTCCAAAAGAAAGGAAAATATTCTTACTGAAAATTCTTAACTGACCTTAAAGCTGTGTGTTAAAATCAGGGTTTGGTTGCATTCCTTTTTTGGTGTCTTTTCTAAAATTGCTATTTGGTTTCCTTGCTTTTGCTACTGCTTGTTAGTTGGAGTCAATTTAATATGATATTTAATTGGTGGAAGTATATATGAATTCAAGGCCAGGCATTTGTTGAAGTAGTTTTATCCACTGGGGCTAGAACACCTTAGTTTACTGCAGGGAAACCAGATACTGTACTAGGCACGTTCAAAGATTAAGAAATCTTCTGTAGGGGCAAGATCCTCTGTAAAACCAGTTGTTGGAAAATTATTATGCCTCTTTGTGTCTGTGTTGTTTTGTTATATTTTTTCCCCCGGAAATACTAGTCTTAAGGATGTGTTGATTTACTCTGTACTGACATAATGCTTAACCATGCATACTTCTTTATGCTTCTCTAACAGAATCCTGCACCATTCTTTGCTAAATTTTGCCCCTTAAGAAGGCCTCACCATAAAGCACTCGGGCAAGTGTTTGTCATATGTTACTGTTTCTAAAAATATCTTGACATATTCTCAATCCTGGAAAAATAAGTCTGTCAGAAGAAAACATGAATATTTATCCTCTAAAGAGGGTTCATCTCTATCTTGGATCAAATGGAATTGATTCTCTCTGTATGCTTTGTAACACTGGATGGAACTTCAAAAACTGTGAGAAGGAATAAAACTGCTCTGGAAGAGAAGGCAACATAATATATTATGTACCATGTTAAGTCTTATTGGAGAAAAACTACTTGGTTCCTACTGACTCATCTACTAGAGATTTATCTGTACTTCATCAAGAGCAATAAACTATTTCTTGTTGATTATGAGGCGCCTGGCTGAATTCTTGGGCAGGGGCAGTTGTAGGTTACAGCTAGTCCTAGAACTGTTTTGTGGTTATGGAACTTGACTGGCATTCAGAAATTTTGGGTTCACTCCCCAGCAATGCCACAGACTCCCTAAGGTAAGCCATTAAAGGTGTTTGTGCCTCAGTTCTCAGTCCAGAATTAGCCTTTGACCTTGGAAGTTACTATTTTTCCTGAATAATGATGCCCTGGGACTTTTCACACGGCTCACTAATACTATGTTCCTATATGTTGTTTTCAGTTTTCCCCCAGTTATCAATTCTAAAAGAAATTTTAACTGAGGAAGAAACACCAAAAAGTGGATACCAGAAGAAAGATAAACTGTCATGCATACTTAAAGAACTGTTTGAGAGAATGGTATCTTGCATGTTTAGAGTAAGTCCTGCATGTCTGAGTGGGACTGGCCCCAACTAGTGGAGTTTTTCAGTGACTATGGGCAAAGCACTTCACTAATGCACTTAAGAGAGAGGAGGTTAGATGATTAATTAGCTAAGGTCAATTATGGCATTAACTCATAGTCCTTATTAGCTGCAAACCAGGTAAAGAGGGGAGAAAGGTAGAGAATAGGCAGAGCAGCAGGACTTCCTACAGTGCTTATGGCAGGCACAATGCATTGGCACTCTTCAAGAGCACAGCTGCCGTGTCACTGCTGGAAGCAGGATTGCACGTGTGCCCGCTCTGCTCATCAGGGTACATTCCTACATCCAGAATGGGCAAGCATTGGACAACCAGGCAAAAAGCGGTTTGCGTCCCACCTAACTGCCCGGTCCTCATCTGTGTTCACAAGGTCAATAAAATCTATCACTGTCCCTTTGTCCCTTGCAGACAAACCTTTGCACTTGGGAAAAAACATGAAGAGGAAAAGGTCATCACCACTACCTTTATAAATTTTGTGGTGATTGGTGGGATAAAGGAGACGAAGATCTCTGGTTTCTTTTCATGTTTGTTTATTTAGATTGGGTACACAATAAAACATTTTGCTCATGTCAGGAAGTTGTTATGCTCTATGAGGTCTGTTTTACAGTGCAGCCCCGTTTAGATAAGTCACTTACATAATAATAGGTGACGAACTGTTAATGCAACGACATTACTCTCTCATTTCAGTACTCCAAGGGGGTAGTCAATTCTAAGAACAGCCCTGCCCATCAGATGTCCATTCCCTGGAATTGCTGCTTTTAAAAAAAATATATGCTCTGAATGAACCAAGTTAAAAACAAGCATATAGCAGGGAGTCCACTTTTACTGTGGGAATACATCCTTGTTATACCTTACATAGCATTTTTCCATTCTAGCTACACATATACTGATGCAGAACTAAAATCCAAGTCTTTTGTGTAAGTAAGCTTAAGAAGTAGAAAAGCTAAAGCGTTAAACAAGCAGACTACAGTACTTTTATCTGGTTTGTAAAAGAATGAACTTTTCATGAAAAGCTATGAACTTTTTATAACTATCTCTTGAAGATGCAGTATTTATCGATCAAACAAGTCTTTAATAAACAGGAAATGTTCTACTTGTCTCTATCCCTGTCTATGCAACTACTTTTAATTCGTGGCCTTGTCTGTCATTTGATGTACAAATGTCTGATTATCTGCATAGACAGATTTTCTGCCTGTTTTCGAAAATACATATTTTATGTGTAAGTAGTCAACTGTGCATACTGTTACTTCAACACAGCTATAAAGTGTAAGTGGTTTCCCTTAAATGAATATAATTATATTAAGTAATGAATCACACTAATTTTTCATTTGCTGCTGTCTGAGGTAATAATTTTCACCATTTTTCTTGGCTATCTAAATAACTATTGCTACAAATGATTATAAATGTAAAAAAAATATCCAAGTTTCTTTGAGACTGAGATTCTTGTGAGATTTCTGATAAGATTTAGTATTATACTGAATTTGCGAGACAGTACGGTATTCCTGGACCTTTGTTAAGACACCTAGTATCTGGGATGGGTGTTATCCTCTACAACTGGCAGAATTTTCAGTGAACACATTTATGTATGAATTATATTGTACTTCATTGCAATGAAGTGGGGTCCAGTATCAATTACAGACAAGCAAGTACAGCCCACAACCAAAGTAACTAAACCCAAATAGTAAGTAGTTATAAAATAGCTATTGCTAATACAGTAGGAAGGTTATTGATACAGGCTACTGGAGGAAACTGAATAAACTGAATAAAGATCCCACTGGTAGAAACTGTATATGTTTAGTAAGCATTTGCAAAAGGTCTATTTTATTAAATCTTTTACTTGATAATACTACACAACAATTTTGGCTATGGTCTCACAAGAAATGCATTTGTCTTTAATCAAGTAACAGAAATTCCTACCAGTTAAACATTGAATGAATGTAGCAAAACAAAGCATGAATCATTTATCTATTTTTAATTATTTAATAATATTGTAACAACTCTGAGTGCCCTCAAAAGAATATTGATCTCCCTCCTCTGCCATGTCATAGTGACCTCAATAAATACATTCATTTTTTTTCTGCTACAAATCTTTTTAACTCCTTGCAGGGTGAGAAACTGTATTAAAGACTGAAGGCAACAGGACGGATCATGCTCATCATATCAAGCATGAATCCAAGATTTTCCAGGTTCAGAGACTCAAATTTTGCTTAGTTATGACCTGGCATTGGATGAGTGAAAGTGAGGAGACTCTAATACTGCAGCCTTATTTAACTGAACATGAAGGCTGCATGTTGACTAAATAATCAAAAAATATCAGATTGGCAATATTTACACGTTTTTCTATCTTTCTCAAATGCTAATGTATTCAGAACAATTTAAAAGTCAAAACCTAATATACTTGAACAATTTAAAAGTGTAAGTGCATAATTTATATTAACTGTTTCTTTAAAAAAAAAGGCCAAATGTTTTAAACTTGGGATTTGCTGGGTTGATTTGGTTTTGTTTTTGTTTTGACCTTCACCTATTTATACCTATAGAAAACCACTTCAAAACTTTGGGCCTTATTTCTACTCATAATAAGGCATTTTATTTCACTCTGGCAGCACAAAAAGAGACTTCTAGTGGATGTGAATGAATTTTTCAACAGTTAAATACTTTGCAATGTGTTTTCTGAAAATTCAAATTGGGAACATTTATTTTAATACCATCTCATTGATCCTTTTTAACTGATGAACTTTTTCCACTTTAAACAAGTGGAATGTGATTTAGTTTAACGTTTTCCAGGCAAATTTACAAAGCAGTGGATGTATGATCTAGGGAAAATAATGAATGAAAAAAAAAAATTTAAATGCTCAATACGAGATATGTTTTCCTCAGCTATCTACTGCAGTAATCCAAAGTACTTCAGCTTACATGTCTTAATACCACCCTTAAGGATGAGCTATCACTGCAGCCCAGAAACATCTACTTCTGACATATGATAAACCACGTATTACCACTGAAAGTTTTACTTTGATTTGGTTTCTGGTTATCTATTTAGCTTCTCTTTTTCATAGAATCATAGAATCACCAGGTTGGAAGAGACCCATCAGATCACTGAGTCCAACCATTCCTATCAAACACTAAACCATGTTCCTCAGGACCTCATCTACCTGTGCCTTAAACACCTCCAGGGAAGGTGACTCAACCACCTCCCTGGGCAGCCTATTCCAATACCCAATGACCCTTTCCGTGAAAAACTTCCTCCTAATCTCTAGCCTAAATCTCCCCTGGTGGAGCTTGAGGCCATTCCCTCTTGTCCTGTCCCCTGTCACTTGGGAGAAGAGCCCAGCTCCCTCCTCCCTGCAACCTCCTTTCAGGTAGTTGTAGAGAGCAATGAGATCTCCTCTCAGCCTCTTCTTCTCCAGGCTGAACAACCCCAGATCTCTCAGACGTTCCTCATAAGGCCTGTTCTCCAGCCCCTTCACCAGCCTCGTTGCTCTTCTCTGGACTTGCTCCAGAGCCTCAACATCCTTCTTGTGGTGAGGGGCCCAGAACTGAACATAGGATTCAAGGAGCGGCCTCACCAGTGCTGAGTACAGAGGGAAGATAACCTCCCTGGACCTGCTGGTCACATCATTTCTGATACAAGCCAGGATGCCATTGACCTTCTTGGCCACCTGGGTACACTGCTGGCTCATGTTCAGTCGGCTGTCAACCAACACCCCCAGGTCCCTCTCCTCCTGGTAGCTTTCTAGACAGACTTCTCCTAGTCTGTAGCTCTGCATAGGGTTGTTGTTTTGCCCCAAGTGCAGGACCCGGCATTTGGTCTTGTTAAACCTCATGCCATTGGACTCAGCCCACTAGTCCAGCCTGTTTACATCCTTTTGCAGAGCCTCCCTACCCTTCAGCAGATCCACACTTCCACCCAGCTTAGTGTCATCTGCAAACTTGCTAAGGGTACACTCGATGCCTTCATCCAGGTCATTGATGAAGACAATTGAACAGGGCTGGACCCAGCACTGAGCCCTGGGGAATCCCACTTGTAACTGGCCTCCAGCTGGATTTAACATCATTTGCTACCACTCTCTGGGCCCGGCGATCCAACCAGTTTTCTATCCAGGAGAGTGTGCACCTGTCCAGGCCAGAGGCTGACAGTTTCCATAGCAGTAATTTGTGAGAAACTGTGTCAAAGGCTTTACTGAAGTCCAGGAAGACCACATCCACAGCATCATTCGAATTCTCTCTCCAGGGGGAATATGAAAACCCAGTCTGAGTTTGGAGACTGTGCTGAAATCAACTGGAAAAAAAGACTTACATGAAACTTGCTATGAGTTCCCGGTTCTATCTTTATAAAAAGTGACTTTGAAAAAAGATCAGCAAGTCCACCCTACATAGGAAGCCCAACAGCAGCAATGTAAACTTTGTTTTCTTTGGGACAAGGAATACAGCAAGAGGGCTCAGTCTGCATATGCTGTCTAATATATGAGAAATCTTGGAGTCCTGATAGTCTTAATCCACGCCACAGAAGTGTATAAAATTTCACAGCTAAGCTGCCAGAAAAGCCAAGACCACACCAGGAAAGCTGTCTGCTTACAAGAAGATACCTGCCAGGTCTTGTCTGCCAAAGCCTGGACTAATGAATGAATACGCAATATCCCAATCAATCAAACAGGATTTGTCTTTGCCCCAGGTCTAGGTGAGGTCTGGTATGAGGTGACCATATCTGTCAAGCATGCAGTAGTTGTGGCCAAGAAACTGTCTGTATATTTATGCATTTAGCAAAGCAGATATGAATAGAAGTCTTTATTTTTTAACTAAATGTAGCATAAGCACACACTGGCTGCATATAGCTAAATGTATAGTCATACAAAGACCGAGAAGGACATATCTACAAACACTATACCATTTAGGTATGACTGATAACCTATATACATGTATGCACATCGTCTTTTTTTTTTTCTTCCTCAACTGTTTTTTGTTCAAAAAGATTTCAGTCTCACATATATTTTTCAGTACAAGTACTAGGAGTGTTATTACATAAAACATTGAAAAACTCCAAACTACAGATTTCTTTTTTAACTGAGAAGAAATTTTTGTTTCTGGTGTTTTATACCCCTGTGACAATCATTGCTGTCTGTCAGGTAAATAGACTGAATTTTCACAAATATGTGTACTTGTGTGAGGAAAGGTAAAGGTATAACGTGGCAAAGAGGTAACAATTTACACAATCCTCACAGCCTTGTTAGAGACTGTAATGGCTATTTTAATGTGTAGTGTTCTGTCTGAGATTGGTAGCAGGTTTGATGGTTGCTCTCATGCACAGGGACTCCAGGAAGCAGTAAGAAGACCTTTCCCAGGGGTGTTAACTCTTTTTTTGAACCTAGGTGTGCTGAAGATGATGACTGGGCCCTGCTTCTTGGGAAAATGCTTCTAGGTGGACAAATGGTTATGGTGAGTCAGAGAGTGGTCTGATAAAAGACAAAATGGTCCTGGAGTAATCACAGGTAAGTCATTGCCTGAGGCATGGGAAGATACTTAAATGAAGTGATAGCAGTCACTGGTTAGGTAAGGAGAAGGCGTGACAGTATTTTCCCATTCTGTCATCCTTTGCTAATTCAAGTCTATCCTTGCATCTGTCCTAGCTCCAAGGTGGTCTAATGACACAATAAATAGTTGTTCATTACCAGTCTCTGTATTAGCAGCAGAGAACTGTAGCATAAAGTCCCAGGTATGCAGAAGCTTTTAACTCATACCCGTGGTGATTTAATAGTGCCTTAGTTGATGCACGTCCATTTATGTCTTCATTGGATCCTCCTCTAGCTACACTACAGTTATATGATCCATATCTCCCTTCAAAATTTTGAGTGACTTGGATCATTTCTATTGCAAGTACAAAGATAAATGTAACAGCATGAATGTTTTACAAATACAAGTTGGGAGTTTCCACTCTGAAGTGATGGTTGTCAGGGTCTCGAGTGCATTGCCTCCCTACTACCTGGAAGTTTGACTACCTCTTCTCAGGATCAGTGCAGATACAGTACAGATGTTTGTCCTACAGTTTAGCAATGGACTATCCCTCCTTACCTGAGAAATGCCTTTAAACTTAGGCACTTACCTTTGGTCCCTACCTAAATTAAACTGACAACTTTGGACATACTTTAACTGTGCAGACTAGAAGATGAACACTGGACTTTGAATCCCATAACCTTCCCTGTAGATGCTCTTTTCTTCTTTCATGGATGCTATGGGACTAATCCCACATCAATAAGGCTACCACCCCCACCTACACAGCATCAGGTCCCAGACCTCAACTCCCCATAGATTGGTCTGCTGTCATTACTTCTTGGCAGTCAAGGGGATCTGTTCAGTGGTTTCAGTGGAAGCCATTAGGCCAATACTGAGAACTTTTAGGGTCTTAGAGTTATAATCATTAATTAAAAATGTCTAAAACAATATTTCATCATATATTTGCAGACACTTATTATAGAGTCATAGAATCACCAAGCTGGAAATACATTTGAGATCATTGAACCCAGGCGTACCTGTCCACTTCTAAATCATATCCCTAAGCACTTCATCTGCCCATCTTTTAAATACCTCCAGGGAATGTGAATCAATAACCACCCTGGACAGCCTGTTCCAGTGCCTACAGCTGCACAGAGAATATGCTGCTCTCCAGAGAAAATATGCTGAATAGCACAGAGGTTATTATAATGCAAACACTACATTTTAAAAATATAAGACTTACGGGGATCTGGAAACAAAACCAGTATGGTGACTACAGCAGTTGGGCTGACCCTTGAAAACCAAAGTTCAAGTCTTCATGCAGTTACATGCATATTATATTACCCTCAAGTGGTTATGCTCATGTCACACAATGCAAGGCATCTAAATCTACACTTCTTAGGCAGTCAGCAGAGGAAAATTGCACCTCTATAGGATGAATTGACTTGTCTCCATACAACCAGAATCTATTACCTTCTTTAGGAAGATTAAGGTGCCTGCAAATCATAAACAGAGTCTAGAAAAATAGATTATGAATGTTAGGTGAGATAGTTTCTTGTTTGTAAAATGTGGATGACTTCCTATAAGCCTATTACATAACACAAATGGATGAATAAATAATTATAATAATATATAATAAAGAATAATAATTATAATAAATAATTATAATGAGTTTGGTTTAAGTGGCCTCCATTTTAAAATATACCACAGGTCATTTTGGGAAGGTTTGGAGAGGCAGAAAGTTGTGTTTCCAATGTATACTAGGCATACAGTATGGACTATGTACAGTATCCCATTGATTTCACTTGGTGCTCACCTATTGATTTGTAGCAACTTCATTGACATTGTTTTGGATCCCAAAGCTCCCGTGGAATCACCTCCAAGTACACTTTCACACTAAATAGAGGGTCTGTTCTCCCTTAACTACTCAGACATAACTTCTATTAACATTAATGAGAGTTATGCATATGTATTGAAGGTAGAATAGACCCTAAGGGCATCATATGGATGGCCCTTCAATATTCTGTGGCTCTCAGTGGGACTTTGTACAGTATGGCGCACAACATAATGGGTCCATTGACTTTGTATCACTCCAGGTCACTAGACCTAACATGATGTTAATGGAAAGCTTCTCATTAAGATCCTAATTATATGTGTGGTAACAAGACACACACTATATCTTCCATAATGCTACTTCCAAACCACTACAATGCACTCTCTCATAGGAATAATATAGGAGTGACCATATCAGATGACCTCTGCTATATGTTAGCAGTATTCACAAATCCTAATCTGTCAAATTTAATCTCTTTTGGCACTGGAAGGGAATTTTAAACCTAAATGCTTCAATCCTGAATCTGAGAGAGAAGCTTATTAAAGTAGTGCTGATATAGCTATCAGATCAAATATATTTTCAATGATTCTACCTAGGATAGAAATGTAGGTCCCTGTGATCAAAGGACAATGAATGAAAGCACAAGACTTGTCTCTGTCCTCTGGTAGCACAAGCTCAAGTGTGTTTGCTTCCTTTTTATTCAATCTGCAGTGTCTAATGCACTATATTTGGGGCTGCAGGTGATGTTTCCCAAACTACCTGTATTATGCAACTGAAGCGTCTGATCATTATCAGTCTGAAAGTGGAACAATCAAAACTATAGAAGCTGAGAAGCAGAGCAATTATCTGTTTTGAAGGAATACATTGATTTGGCATTCCTAAGAAGTCAGAGACACCGGATTTTATAATAAAATTTGTAGAAGTAAAAGAAGTAACTTAAACATTTGCCTATATGCATTATGTTTACATGTGTTCAAAGAACTTCTCCAGAACTTTGCAGTCTTACCTAACTGTATCATTTTTTTGAGACTTATTCACTGTTGCAGGTTGGAAAACAAAATCAGAAACGTGTTCCAACTCAGCTTGCTTTGCTTTTGGGGGTCTCTTCGTATTTTCGTATGCTATTGTGTCTGTGCGTGTGTTTAATGAATACACAGATGCAGAAAAAGAACAAAAAAACTCCAGATTTTCTCCCATAGGACACACGAATATGGGATTAAGTAAAGATGTTTTGCCATGTATTCTCAAAGCTGCAGGAAGGTGAAATAGATGTAATATGGATTTCTGCAGTGTATCAATTCATTCTGCAGCGAGCTGAGTAAATAATTTGAAATGCATAAATCGTCCAGTGAATGTATCTTCTTCTCGTGCTCATGAAAAATCTACAAGTTCACTTGCAACAAAGGGGTTTGACATTAAAAATATATTCAACAGAAGTTTCTTTCAAAATTATCCCATGTGCTTTCTATTCTTGTGGGACTTTTTCCACCTTTCTAAGGATGAGCACTGATCCATGAACACCACTCCATTTCCAGGCCACTTTTGTCTCCTTACCTATATCTTTTCTGTAACCAAATTTCTTTCTGCCTATCCATTGAAAGAGGGCAGGACAAGTAAAACCTCTTGGTTATTCCTCACACTGTGCTTTCCTACCATGCTCCACTATTTATTTGCTTAGTTAGACATATGCTTGCATACCTTACTGAATGAAGGCCACAAGGAAGAATGTAAATATTTTAAAACCTTTCTGGGTTAATCATGAACAGCTGTCTTGAACTATTCCATATACAGTATTCAAGACATGTAACTGAGTTATGAACGCTTCCATAAGTCACGTGGCACTGTTTTGCTCCTTGGTGAATGAGCAGTCTCCTATGTGACTACTCATGCATGTGAACGCCTATGTGTGACTTTGAAATTTGTTGGCCATGAACTTTCAAGAGAATTAAGCTCCACCGTGTGAGTGTTTACTGAATTTGCAAATGAAAGTAAGAGTGAATCTGGTCCAAGAGGTTGTGCTGATGAGTGCCAAGGAACCTCTGCAAGCGGCTTTTCAGCAGAATTCTCAATCCATTGTATCTTCCCAGCCCAGGCAGTGATGGCCACATGTCGAGGCCTTGGGCTTTCAGGGTATAAGCTGTTGTTTCAAAATGCAACTAGAGAACAACGTGAGTTTTGCATGAGTAGTTTTACTTGTATCAGTAATGCAGCTTCAGATCAACCAAGTACTGAGGATCTACTGCCTCAGAGGATTTAGGCATTCCTTAGTTATTTTCTGAAATCAGTCTGGGCTTATAATAACCAGATAAAAAAGCTTACATGGTAGTAGATGCCCTTTTGAGGCAGGAATAAATGTCTTTTCAGATAATTATTCCTAAGGTTAATTTATTTCAATAACCTGATTTAGACATTTGAGTTATGGGTAGGTGGGCAGTAAAATATTCGTCCCACACTTGAGAAGTGAGCAGCGTCCACAGATTCAGAACTATCTGCATTTTTTCAAACCAATACAGCCTTTTGCTTCTTCCAGTATCCTGGGGAACATGCTGGGAAAGGAGTGTGACTGAAAATGAAATAGAGAACTGATGCAATTAAATGTAATTTTAAGTGGCATGAAATTAAGCAAACCCAGATTAAGAAAATAAACAGAGTGGCCCCAGATTTTCCTTAGTCTAAGTTCCTTGACTTTAGTAGAGTTACATGAAAAATATATTTGCACTCACTCCTTGTCTCTCTGTGCCTGAATTCTTGATGTCAGCTTAAAACGGAGAGTAAGTGAGAGAGAAATAGAGAGAAAGGACTGTGTGGAAATTAACGTTTCAGCTTTCAGAAATGTACATTTAATGAAAAGTTTGAAAATAACCAGTCTTTCATGCCCCCAAAGAATTACTGAAAAAGATCTTCTGTGTTTGCAACCTTGTTGGCAGTCAGGCTGTCTTGGGCAGCAGTAATTTTCAGTCAGAGGATTGCCATAAAAGCCTAAAAACCCACAGAACTAATAGAAAACAGGCAGAGAAAGTGAAGTCTAAACCAGGAATTCATAGGCAGAGACTTTCAAGCTCTGTTCAGCTGTGTGAGGTCTGGCTGAGTCACGCACTACCACAGATTGGACTGGTACATCTAGCGCAGCACCAGACTGAAGAACTTGGCATGTGAAGTCTAGGTTTAGGCTCCATACACTTTCCTGGTGAGATTTCATCCAAGAGAATACATTGCCAGCAGTCTCCCTGCCTGCTAGGGAGCATTCCTGTTTTTAATTCTCTGCCCCTCTATGTTTAAGTTCCCATAAATATCATGGGAATTAATTTGTGCATGTCCCTGCTCTAAACTGAGGCAGTGCTACGCATGATGCATCTTTATGCTTTCAGAGACTTTCTAGTGTGTAAATCAGTCACTGTGGACTGATACAGGCAAATCTTTGGGGAGTGCTAGAAGGAAAGTAGTGAAAGAAAACATGCTGGGAAATGAGGGGAAGGACATAGGTATGATTACATTAACATATAAACACAGACTGAGAATAATATTGGTATGAGTCACTTACTAGAAGAAAACAGGTTTGGACATTTGCTTCTAGGATTGTTTTCTTTGCAAGCTGTTGAGAAATATTTTAAATTAAACACAATATCCCCACAGGTAAATAAGAAATGAAAGAAAACTGAAAATTGTTGATGTTATTTAGTAAAAGAACAGACAACAACTTTTCATTAAATCCTTTGCTACTAGACTACACTATACATGCTTTTTTGAGATTTCTTTTCTCATTCTTATGAGGAAATGAGAGAAATCCTTATGATTATACAGATATGAAACAACCTCACTTCTAACCACCATGTTTCTAATTCTGTGCTTCTTCCTCTGACAGCTATTATGCTGGAGCTAGCGGCAGAGAAACTGACTTCGCCTGGTTTTTCTTTGTCACCATCTACAACAGCTCTTGACAGTGGTGTGAAGTTCTCAAGTCTCTTTGGATAGTTCAGGACTCTGAGATGACTGCAGTAAAAGCAAAAAGAAATGGGCAAGCACAAAAAAAAAAAGAAGAAAAAGTCTTTATAGGTGTTTGTGAGCTCAGTTACGGAAAACTAAAGCCAATCACTTTAAAAAAAGCATGGTGGAAAAACATATTAAAAAGATGAATTGGGGCGTTGTTTGCTTGTTTGTTTATTTTGAATAAAGATGAAGTAGAAGAGAAAAAAAAAACAGATGAACTCTACCTCAAGACACCTGCAGGTGTGAGTGGACTGTAAGCAGCTGAGGTGTTGCCTTGGGAATGGAAACATGAATGGGAAAGGGTCACAGCCAGGAACAGAGACTTCAAGGCCCATTTGCCCCCCAAAGCAGACAGCATTCAGGTCTGAGGTATTTCGTTGGCTCCTACATCTATGCTATGCTGGAGTAAACCTCAGACACCAACTAGCTCCAGTTTTGAGAAAGCACAGATCCCAATTTTCCTCCCTGACTTCAAACCATCTGCAGTAGCAGAGACCATCAAAGGAAACAGTTTTAGTGCACTCTAGCTACAGGAAAATTAGTTATTTTAGCATCTTATATGTGTGTAACAATTTTCAGAGTCTCAGAAAGATCTCAAAATGGAAAAGTATGTGAAGACTTCTAGATGTGTTTTTTTGTTGATAATGTACAAATCTAGAAACACCAAAAATCCACTGAAAGTTTAACCTCTGAAATGTCAGAGGTTTCAGAAATTCGGTTTGGATACAGGTCCAAAATTTCAGCTTATGTGAATGGTGCTAGGAACATAGGACTTTTTGGGACCCTGGGAGAGCAGCAAAATTAGAGAAGATTTTTCTAGCTGAACAGTATTTTAAATGTGTAAGTTAGGGGGTGTTTATCTGAGCTCTCATAAAGGTTTTGGACTTAGTCTGGTATTTGGATTACTTCCTATTTTATCTGGCTGCTCTTATGAAAAAATACATTTACCATTTGTTCTCTGCAATACAGAACTATATGG